>CM076580.1:1176169306-1177369306 GCA_034641835.2 Pinus albicaulis
GGAGTGTTGACGGGAAAATATGTCCGGCCAACAGTAGGGGATCTCCCCGGTAGAAAGTCCCAATTAGACTTAGAACCGTTTGGAATAGGGATCCCGTCTGGGGTGTGGGTCCGACTACTGCTTAAATGAATTTCTCTTCGGTCTCGAAGAACCTGATTGAATCTGCAGACATACACTTATTCACATGATACAGAATACATGACTGATGTATCAAACTGATATATAACACTGTGTATAGCAAGGTAATAAACAAAATGCATACGCCCAGGAAGTGTCGTTAGCAACACATCTGTGGGGTAATACATGCAAGATAATCTAACCACCAAAGAAACAGTTCTTAATGGCGAGAGTATCCCTTAACTTTCCGAAAAATGCAATGAAATGCTAATAAAATAGTTCATCAACATTCATTGTAAGAGCACATGGTAAAATTGATCATCATCAAACACAACCACAGATAACTATGGAGCATGAATAACACAGCACTCATTAATCATACGATATTCTGAAAATATACGCAGAATACACACAGTATTGTCATAGCTAAACACATCATCCAACAAAGGGGTTTTGACAAGTATCTGTATTACATATGCAAGAGTATAACCCTTCAATTGCAATGCTATATTGCTCTTCAGTTCACAAAAGAGAAGCCCTTAACTATGTACCCCGCAGGGGTATTTATAGATTCAAGAAACGCCCCTTCAGGCTTTCCGACGCTTCGACTTCCCGACGGTTCAGCTTCCCTGCGACCTTTGACGATCATGCGACCTGCGACCGGCGGAAACAATTGCGACTTGCGACCCAGGTGCAGGTGCGACCTGCGACTCAGGCGTATGCGCGACCTGCGACCTGGGGACGGTTGCGACCTGCGACCGAAAGAACTTAGCTATGGAGGTGGTCGTGTGATTGAGAGGTCTGGAGCGTCAATTTTCTTCCCCTTCAGGAACTCTCGCCAGGTCTGGTAATCCGCTGCTATAGGGGAGACTTGAGGGGATTCTTCTTTTAATCGATGTATACATTCCAGGGCATTCGGTATCAGAGTCTCCTTCTTCTGGGAAATCTGGATTGAGAGGGAGGAAAGCTTGGTATAGATTTGTACTGGAGTGAAAAGCAACCGATTTAGATTCTCTTGTGATGCCTCAAATTCTGGTGCGGCAGCAGCTTGTCTCACAGGTTGCAGAAAAGACTGAATTTCCTGATCTACTTGCTCCCAGTCTTTAGTTTCATCCAGTGCCCCTAACGACGGAATGTGATGAAGAGCGTTCATGGAGTCTATCCCACTGATTAGGTGATTATATGCAGACACCACTTTGTCCAAGTCTTTGGCCAGCTTGTCTTTGGACTGCATCTTCATCCGGATTTGTACTTTGGCGTCTTGTGTGTGACTCCAATCCTTCCTAGGCACATTTTCGGGAGCTTGATGGTACTGCGCTGTCCAGTTTATCATTTTGTCTAAAGCTACCGAGGCTTCCCTGAGCTGCTCATGCTTCTGTTTGGTTTCCGCTCGTGCCTCTGCCAACGAGGCCACTGTTTGTTTTAGGGTGAGCATTTCCCTATATACTTGCCTCATGGTCATTTCCAACACATCACACTCTTTCATGACCGCCAGTGGGACCTCATTGACTTGGGAAGGCTTACCTTGGAGCTGTCGCATCTCACTCTCCAGTATTTATTTCTCCTGTTCCGCTGCTTTTAGCCTGTTTTGTAGGGAAATAATCTCCCTGCTCATTCTAGTGACATTTTCCTCTGTGGCCGCGGCAAAAGCGGTGCCTGCTGATGCTATCATTACCGGGTTAGTCCTGGTATCCAGGACGATGTCCTTTTCAGTGGCGACCGTAGATATGGCGGGATGGCTTTGCGCCAAGGATTTTCTTCTCTCTTGCCGTATCTTGAAAGAGAATTGGTCAAATGTCAATCTAGTCAGGTTGAAGACCTCTTCCTCTTGTTCCCCGAGAAAATCGTCATCAGGGAGGATACTTTTCTTGCCACTCAGAGGAATCTCCAGGGGAGATATGTCGATATCATCTATCAGTTCATCCTCTTTATCCTGCGTTTGTCCTTTTCCTTTCTCCTTTTGCCGGCGCTCGGCTTCTGCCTTGTCATGTTCCTCCTTCTTCCTGCGTTCTGACTCTGCCTCTGCTTCTCTCTCAGCTTTTCTTTTTCTCTCTGCTGCGGCAGCTTGGTCCGTTTTCTTCTGCTGTTCGGCTTTGTCAAGTTCTTCCTTAAGTGCTTGTTCTGCCACCGCCTGTGCTTCCTTTTCCTGTCTTTCTTTTTCCTCAGCCTGTTTCCTTTTCCGTTCTATCCTTGCATCTCTTCTACGTTTCTCTTCATCCTCCTTCATTTTCTTTTCCTCTTCCTTCTTGGCCTGGGCCTCTGCTCCTTTTAGCTGATCCGAGGTGTCAGGCCCTGTACTGGTCTGTGTTTTCTTATTTTTGGAGGAAGAAGAGCCTCCTAGTTTATGGCTCCTTTCTTCTAAGTTTTGGTGATCCTCTTCTTCTCGGTCAGAGTCAATCCCTGGAGCTAGTCGCCTGTCTGCGTTGTACCAGTTTCTTTTCTCGTCCTCTGCTGGGCGTTCTACATGCTGATAGATCCATTTAAACTTGGCCCTCTTACAGTGCTCAGGAACTATCTTGACCGGGTCATATGTTCGGTAATCCAGATTTCTAAAGTGATAACCTTTTATCTCTTCCCCTTCAGCCCCTACTTCTTTGAAGTCCTTGACTGTATAAGCACCGATGGTGAGGGGTAGAGCGGGCCAAGGTTTCTTCTTTCCTTTGGAAAGGACACTGGAGAAACCCGAGGTCATCTGGAAACATACTTCCTGCATAAGCACCTTATCGGTAACAAACCTAGGCAGAGCATGTGGTGCTTTGAATGTGCCAAATACTCAGATGATTGTATATTCAGCGAATGGAAACCAGTGCGCCACCTACCCTAGTGTCTCCATCGCTCGCCAGGACATGCAGGGGGTGTCTTGACCAAATAGCTTCCGGTAAAGGGCGGGAATGAATATCTGAGAGATTTTCTCAATATCTGGCTTGTACCTGGATTCCCAGAACACCTTGGTCTGCAAATGGATTGCTCGAGTCTGTGCGGAGTCCCAGTTATGTGGCCACCCCTCAAAATGTAGCCGGGCACAGACAGCGTCTAATAGATACGAAGCCATATAAAACTCTGACGGCGTTCCTTCATCTGGGGCTAAAGCCGAAGCCAAATTTGTTTGCATTGAGCCCATTAACATACCAGCCCAGTTGAAACGAGTGCCGTGCACCGTTACATATTCCATTATAGTTTCCCATGCGTCGTTGAAGGTGGTGGCGTTCGAACGTCCGTACAATCTGCAAAGCATGGCGGCCACTAATTTATACACTTTCCTCAGACCGGCCACCGGGTACTCCTGGTCTTTCTTGACTTTAAATTTGTCCGGTTCCGCCCACCATTTCCTGATTGTATCAACCACAGGTACTTCATGGGCAGAAAGCCATCTCGGGGTAAATTTTTCCTCTAGTTGGGGCAGTGAGTAGTAGACTTGGGCGTCTGAGCCCTCCAACGTCGCGAAAGCTTTACCTTCGCTATCTCGGATCACGAACCTCTTGGGATCCGTTTTCTGTATGATCCAGTCTAATATTTCTGGGCATGGGAAGATGGCTGGATGTGCCCATGCTATATGTAATTTACCTTTGACCTCAGTATATTTTCATGTTGATTCATCGTGAACAAACCCCGCCTTCTCGTTATAGTCATAACCGTGTACACGCTCTATACCATCTCAGCCGTCTCTTTGCGACAGTGCAAAGGGTGTCCCCCGTATATCGCTGGAGATGTTTGCGCGTTCGTGTCCGACTCTTCTTCCACCACCGCTTGCCTTTCTTCCCGGGACACTTGGGGTGCCATGTCGTAGCCGAGAGGACCCGGCATCGTGTTCCGTTTCCACCCACTCACAGTTTCAGAAAGAATCCTGGTGACGAGCAGGACAATACGAGAATGAGCCAAATACGCCTATACATGCATCTAATTAATCGTTTTTTTTTTGGGGGTCGCAGTACCGTCGATTTAAAAAGAAGACCACACGTACCGCGACCGCGACTAGGTCGCTCGCCCAGGTCGCCAACTTCTACAAAAACAAGAAGACCGCGCGTACTCTTTGTACCCGCGACCGTGTCGCTCCTTGGCCGAAAGTCACTAGGCTCCGCCTGGGAGCGAACGCGCGAGGTTTGGGGTTTATCTCTTTGCTAATGGGAAGCATACAAGGCTGGAAGGGGTCCAGGCTGAAGATATGACGAAGCCGTGAGGGGCTGGACAAGAAAAAGGTGACCCTGGGGTTTATGGTGATAACAGGGAAACAAAACAACGTAAAAACTCAACAGAAAAAACCCCACAGCTTCACCAGATGGTAATTAAGACGATGGGGAGGCCAGATTTGGGCAAGAAAAACTCATGAAGGAAAAACAGAGAGGAAATAGCAACTTACCCGGAAGAAAACGCGCCAGTCGACCTGTCAGAGCAATTTCTAAATTTTCGCTGCCAGTGACAAATACGACCTAGCGACCTACCCTTTTAAAAAGGGGTCGCACGTGCGAGCACTTAATGAGGTCACAAGTTGATAGAGTTTAGGAGATATGCGACCTTGCGACTTTGCGACCCTAAGGTCGCTGAGTCGCAAATTTCTTTAATTCCGAAACCTACGACCTGGCGACCCTAAGGTCGCGGGGTCGCATAGGTCGCAGGGGTTGCAATTGTTTTAAAGTATGGATTCGCGACTTAGCGATTTGCCCTTGAAAACTTTACTTAGCTTTTTCTTTCTAGTTTCAAAGGGGGCTCCAAAAATTTTGAAGTGTGTGTTATATATATATATTTTTTTGTATTTTTGGAGGGTGTTGTACAGGCTACAACAAATGGCGATTCACTGGATGAATTCAGAGTCTCTGCCGATGAATGGTCGATGAGGGAGGAGGGAGGGGCCAAATACTAGCTTGTTCTTTTACCTCAGAGTTTACACCTTCCTTCCTTTGCCACCTCGCATAGTTGCCTAGCCTTTTGGCTTATTGGGTGCAGATCGACCGAATTTTCATTCTTCGCGCTCCAGGACCGAGAGGGTCGGAGAAACCTTGGACAACTGCAGGGTCCAGTACAATTATTTCGTCCTCATGGTGTTGCTCCGCTGCCAGCGAACCTCTCGGCTCCGGCGGAGTCACTGCCTAAGGAGTCATGAACGTTGCTCCGCTGCCAGCGAGCCTGGTCAGTACCCCGGCGGAGTCATTACATCACCTCTCTGCGCAGGAAGCCTTTCTCAATCCTTTACCCTTTATTTGTGTGCGATTGCAC
Source organism: Pinus albicaulis (assembly GCA_034641835.2). Taxonomy (NCBI): domain Eukaryota; kingdom Viridiplantae; phylum Streptophyta; class Pinopsida; order Pinales; family Pinaceae; genus Pinus; species Pinus albicaulis. The sequence goes on from CM076580.1 coordinate 1,176,174,635, forward strand.
TTATTTGAGAATGTGCCTGTGGCACTTATTTAGATGGGCATATTTTGCCTGGGCGGATGAGGGATCCCGACTTATTTTGCTTGCAAAGAGGTTGCTCCTGGTCTTATATGAGGACTTGGGTTTTTCCCGGATGACCTGAAATTCCCTTGAGTTAGCCCTATTCCCTCACGATCCGGTTGCTGCTATGTAAGACCTTTTCTGCCTGCACCTTTCAAGGCCGCTAGGTGGTTCCTTATGCTTGAAGACTCCAGTAAGGCCGTGTGCTACCCCTTGGTGCCCATTACAAGCGAGTTTTGACTGCTCCGTGTTTTGCGGGAAGGGCCTTTCATCAGCATAGAACCTATCAGGGAGTGAGCCAGTTGCTGGTAGCTTAGACAAGGTGCTCCTTGTAGATTTAGAGAAAGATTTTTTTTCCCTTTTTTTTTTTTTTTTACAAGTAGAACAAAAACACGACTTTTATAATACAGGGGCAGAACATCCCTTCGAGAGCTACTCAAGTAAAATAGTGTTTGAGGTCATGCCCGTTTACCAGGAGGACCTCAACTTTTCCTTCCAGAGTTTGCAATCAGAATGTATGGGGACCCACCTTTTCTTTAACCTGAAAGGGACCTATCCATAGTGCTTGAAATTTGGCATGTTTACCCTTTTCTTCGTGAGCTTTATCCCACTTTAGGACAAGGTCTCCTACTTCAAATTTTTTATCTCCTGCAGACTTTTTATCGAACCATTTCTTGATTCGACTCTGGTGGATGGCGAATTTCTCCCGGGTTTTCTGCCTTTCCTCTTCTAATTTCAGCAGGGTGTCAATGCGGGTTTGCAAGGCGGGGCAAGGGGTACCATGACACTCTTGAGATAACTGCAGAGCGGGAAGAGATAAATTGGGCGGGAGAACAGCTTCTTTCCCATACACGAGAAAATATGGTGAGGTGCCTATTGAGGACTTAGGGGTGACGCGATCAGCCCAGAGTGCATTTTGGAGGGCATTGTGCCAGTTGCGTTGGTGAGACAGAAGGGTCTTTTTAATGATGCGGATTAGATTTTTATTTGTTGATTCCGCTAGACCATTTCCTTGGGGATAGTACTTTGCAGAGTGTTTAAGAACAATGCCGTTTTCCAAAGCAAAATCATATAATTTAAAAGATGAAAAATACGTTGCATTATCAAAAACCAAGGAAGTTGGAACGCCAAACCTGGTAATGATGGAATGAGTGACAAATTGCATTACCTCCTGATCGTTGATTTGGTGTAACGGTACTGCTTCAACCCACCTGGTGAGATAATCGGTAGCCGTTAGGATGTACCGGTGTTGCTTAGAAGAGTGGGGTAAGATCTCACCAATGACGTCCAGAACCCATTGTTGAAAAGGTTCTTCCACTGCTACTGACAACAAAGGGGCGGCGGGACGCGCTTCTCGGTTTGCGAATTTCTGGCATTGAATGCATTTTCGAACATATGCGTGGGCATCTCTGAAAAGGGTTGGCCAATAATAACCTACTCGCATTATTTTATGGGCAGTGGTATCCTCGGCAAAATGACCTCCTGCTGGTCCATCGTGCAGCTCGGTTAAGATTTTTTGAGCTTCATCATGTTCCAGGCAGCGTAACATGACCCCATCGGAATGTTTCTTGAAAAGCTTCCCTTGGATTATCTGGTATGACGCAGCTTTGAGTCTGATTGCGCGTTTCTGCCGGGCATTTAGAGCTGGGTCCAACACACCGTGTGCTAAATATCCTGAAATATCCGAGTACCAAGAAGGGTTCCTTATCTGAGGTATGACGTCAGTTTGGTACATATCCATTTCTTGCTCCCAATCATCTTCTTCAATCTGGTGGGAACTTGCGGCCTCTGCAGCCATTTGGCATAGACCTTGCCCTTTAACTGTGCGTGCTGGCTTAAACTCTAAGTCATACTCTTGCATACACGCAACCCAGTTCCCTCGTCTCTCGCCCAGCTTCTGCTGCATGAACAGTGAGCGAACAGCTGGGTGGGGAACATAAACCGTGACATGGTTTTTTAAGATGTACGGTCTGAAATGTTTGACCGCTTTATATACCGCATAGGCCTGTTTCTCGATTTCAGGATAATTTAATTTAGCTCCCTGCAAACCAGTGCTCATGAATGAAATGGGACGCTCGTCATTATTTTTGTCCTTTTGTGTGAGTACGGCTGCCAGGGACGAATCCAAAGCGAAAGTATACAAGCTAAAATCTCTGCCGAAATCTGGGCTCTGGAGGGAAGGTGCTTCGGCTATAGCTTTCTTGATCTGGTCGAAAGCTTCCTTTTCGGGCTGATTCCATTTGAAGGTAGCATTTTTCTTTATCATTCCCTGTAGTGGCTTAACTATCTGGGTGAAATCTGATATAAACTTACGTACAAAATTGATCTTACCCAAAAAGGATTGCATTTCTTTCTTACTACTGGGGGGAGGGATCTGAGCAATGGATTTCGCACGTTCTGGATCAACGACAATGCCTTGCTTAGTTATGATATGACCCAGCAGATTTCCTTCCGCTACGGCGAAAACGCTCTTCTTTGGGTTGAGCGAGATACCGTATTTTCTGCACCTTTCGAAAATCTGTCTGAGGTGACGCAAATGATCCCCCCGATGTTTAGAAAACACAGTAACGTCATCCAAGTAGACCACCACACTCTGGCCTATCAGACCCCTGAATGCTATATCCATAGCTCTTTGGAAAGTTGCTCCTGCGTTGATTAATCCAAAGGGCATACGCCTGAATGCGAAGGTTCCCCACTTAGTCCGAAAGGTAGTCTTTAACCTATCTGGTTCCGCAACCAGTACTTGATTGTAGCTGGAGAATCTGTCCAACAAAGAGAACATTTATGACCCGGACACTGCTTGCAATATCTGCTCCATAGGGGACACCGGGTAATTATCTTTATTCGAGGCCCGGTTTAAGTTTCGGAAATCCACACATAAGCGGATTTCACCTGACTTTTTCCGTACCGGAACCAAATTGGACACCCAGGTGGAATGGCGAACTTTAAAGATAATGCGTGCATCTAAAAGTTTTTTGAGTTCCTTCAGAATCAATGGTTCCATCGTAGGATGTACTTTCCTGAGCTTTTGTTGGAAAGGTTTTATATTTTCTTTGATGGGTATCACATGTTGTATAATTCGAGTATCGTATGTGCGTAAGTCCTCATATGTCCAAGCGAATACGTCACGATACTTGAGAAATAGCTTAGTGAAATCCTGAGCCTCTTGGGGGGTGCAGTCCTTCCCTAGGTTGACGAATTTAGGATTATCCTCTGATCCCAAGTTCGCTTGTCGATGGGCTAAGATAGAGCTCTGTACTTTGGCATTTGGGGGCCCTCGGAAACGATTTTGCAGATCAAAAAGCTTCTCAAGTGATACTACCCCTTTAGGCATGGGGTTTCCTTTGACTTGCTCGTACTCCTTTTGCATAGCTTGGTCGTGTTCATCTTCATCTATAGCAGCGTCTTTGAATATCTCTGAGCTACACATAAAATCCAGCACCTGTTGATCATCATCGAAGACGCGCAAGTTAGTGATATTGTCTGGCACGGAGGGTTTATATATAACTTCAATAGAAAAACCATCCCTCAAAGGGGTAAATCTGGCAGCAGCATTAGCCAGAGTATATGCCGCTACATTATGCATTCTAAGAATAGATTTAATTCCAAAAGCGTCAAAAGCAGAAATTAATCGCCATACCTCTTGTTGATACGCCTTTAAATGTGGAGACAAACAGTGAATAGTATTGCGTACCTGCCGAGTGATAATCTCAGAGTCTCCAATGACCTGTAAGAATTTTACCTTTAAATCCAGCGCCTTTTTAAGCCCAAGGATCAAAGCCTCATACTCAGCAGTGTTGTTGGTGCATTGGAACTTCAGCTGACAGGAGATTAATAATTTTTTCTTGCGAGGGTCAAGCAAGACGCAGCCTGCGCCAGAACCGTCGAGATTTTTGGAACCGTCGTAATACAAGGTCCATATGTCACTTTCCGGGCCCTTGGGGGTGGTGGATTGCGGAGGAGTTTCGGCTTGGTGTAAGACAGTTTTGGCTTGCTCTTCTGCGACGAGTGCCAATTCAGATTGGACTTCGGGGCTTACTGAAGACTGAAGGGGTCGGTAACATCCAAAAATAGCCTCCAGGAAACACATACCAAGTTCCTCCTGGGCAAAGCTGATGGGTTCATTTGTGGCATCCAAATCAGTTACAGTGTGTTTCATGTATGGTTCACTTTCGACCCTGATTTGGTTATTCCTCCCCTTGTAAGGAAGCCATAAGTGGGACCAATCTGTGACAAAGTATCCTTGCAACTTGCTAGACCAGTCTCTGCTAAGTAGTAGACCATAGGCTTCAGGGATGTCAACAACCACAATATCAATGCATTGATGGACTCTAGAGTCAGATGAAAGGCGGATGATGACACTGTTTAATTCTCCAACGGCTGGTACTTGCGATCTGTCAAGTTGAATGATTTTTGCGTCAGTTTTCTCTGGGCGGATGTTGAGTTTCTTACAGACAGATAGAGGCATGACGTTCGTGGATGCACCGGAATCAACAAGACAATTGTGAACGTTGAAGTTAAAAATTTCAAAAGACAAGAGGAAGGGAGGGGTGGATCCTCTCGAATTCGTGTTGACAGCGTTCACTATAGACTGGATATTTGGACTGATTTGTGCAGATGTGTTGCTGACAGTTTTCGCATTTGGGTTGTGGGCGAAAGCTTTTAGAATAAGCTCCTTTTGATTCGTGATGCGGGCCAGCTCGTAGAGTGAGATATTAGCTCTGGTCTTTTTCATGTCCTCCACGATGTTGTAGCTAGTATCAGTTTGGGGACTAGGTTCGGTGATGGTTTTCGGGGATTCTACCGGGAGCTTGCTCTTTTGACTTGCTTTGCTATTACTATTTGTGGGCTTCTCCGGCGTAGCTTGTCCTTCGTTTCCAGGGGGAAGAATTTTCCTCAGAAAAGCCTTTTTCTTGTCTTCATATGATTGTTCGGGGACAGATCCTTTGCTTCTAAGACTATAATTTCGAATGGGTTGAGCCTTGGGACTGCCTGCCATGTTGATATCAATGGGAAAAAGACTTCCCCCCCCGCGGATTATATCAAAAGTTAGGACAGAGGCCCCTGGTTCCCCATCTAGGAGCGAACCTTCATCTTGATCAGAAACATCATCCTCTGTCTGATTTCCTGGGGTTTGGTCATCCAAAAGTTGGTTAACCACCGCGGTCATGCTGCCAATCCATTGCGGGCACGTTTTTTCAGAGTGGGCAGCTTGGTGAAAAGAGAAAAAATTATCTTTCCCTATCTCTTCCACGTTGAGAGCGGCGCTGGAGTTTGACGGAGGTCTGCTGGTGTTGGGATTACTCTTCCTGAAAAAGGGTTTTGGGGGTTTAGTAGTAGTTGAGGTTTCAATGCCCTTTCTCTTTAAGTCAGAGACCTCATTCGTTAGTAGTTTGAGGGTCTTGGCCATACTCTCGAAATCAAAAATTTCTTTCTCTCTATTAGGGGTGGAAGAGTGACCCCTTCTAGCAATTGGTTTGTGATCATCCTTTCCTTCGTGGTCCATGACTCCTATCGACAACATGTCCTTCTCTACTACGAGAGCAGCAGCGTAATTTGTTGTAAGGGTAGCGCGGGCTTCACGTTTGACGAAAACAACGATATCCCTAGGGAGGGCTTTAGTATAGTAGTCGATGGTGATAGAGTCGTCTAATGCTAAGTTTGGGGGAAATTTTTGTAGTATTGTAGCGAAGCGTTGGTTAAAGTCTTTAACCTTTTATTTTCTATGACACTTGATGGTGCTTAACTCTGTGAGAAGCATAGAGGGTGTTTTATCTTCTGCAAACTTTTGCAGGAACACGCGAAGGAATTGGTCCCATGATGTAATAGAAGCACTGGGTAGGGAACGATACCAGGTGGCTGCATGGTTTTCAAGAGTGTGTGGGAACAGTCGACATGCGACATCATCGGACTGAACTCTCATGATTTGTAGAGACAGATAGAAACTACTAATATGATCTTCCGCTGAGGTGCCTTTCTCAGGATCGAACTTAGGAAGATGCTTCTCCGGGTGTCTAGGCATATCATGGAGAGGACCTAAAAAGGCCAATGGGGATTGAGCCATCCAGGCTAGTGGCTGCACCCTCCTGGGGTGCTGATGATATCGAGTTTCTGCCTCGGACTCACTTCCCGTCCCCGACACTGATGCTCCTTCATGATGGCGAGAGTGTTCATCCCGGTGTCTTTCACGGTTATTCACGTTTCTAAGATACTCCCAGTTGCGGGGAGGGGGCCTATTTTGGTTTTGGTGGTGATGATGGTTAGCGTGGCGTCTCTGGCCGCGGACCATATCTCCTCTACCTCCACGTCCGTGACCCCTATTGACCCCACCCTCATTTCTTCGAGGCCTATTTCCTTACCCTGCATTTCTTTGGGCTGTGTTACCTTCTCTTTCATTTCTTCGACCCCCCTCTCCTTCTTCTCGCAGGGAATACACTTGGTTGTTGTTCCACTGATGTAAGTCAGGCTGAGGTTCGGGGAAAGGTTCTGTATCAGGGAAGCCTTCACTATCTTGGATAACGGGGTCATTTTCCTGGACAGCCCGCCCGAGGTCTTCAATCATGGTGTTCACAAGTTCAGGTATGGTGCTGACCAGCACGCCATTACGAGTGATGTTCTCAGCTGGGGTCCTAGTGTGGGCTAGAAAATCCATGATTGGGGCATATCTTAAATCCCTGACGAGATTACGGGCAACTGGGCGTAAGGATCTCAACTGTTCGTTAGTGATTTCAAAGTATCGAGCCTCCTCCCTTGGAATATCCTCCAAGGGGGGAAGAGTAGGTTCGTTATTTATGACCTCCCGGTGGGGAGTTTGTGATGGAATGTCGGTTGTATGCTAGGAGGATGCCATGGCCCTCCTTCTAGCGCCAAATCTGTTGACGGGAAAATATGTTCGGCCAACAGTAGGGGATCTCCCCGGTAGAAAGTCCCAATTAGACTTTGAACCGTTTGGAATAGGGATCCCGTCCGGGGTGTGGGTCCGGCTACCGCTTAAATGACTTTCTCTTCGGTCTCGAAGAACCTGATTGAATCTGCAGACATACACTTATTCACATGGTACAGAATACATGACTGATGTATCAAACTGATATATAACACTGTGTGTAGCAAGGTAACGAACAAAATGCATATGCCCAGGAAGTGTCGTTAGCAACACATCTAAGAGATAATACATGTAAGACAATCTGACCACCGAAGAAACAGTTCTTTGTGGCGAGAGTATCCCTTAACTTTCCGAAAGATGCAACGAAATGCTAATAAAATAGTTCATCAACATTCATTGTAAGAACAAATGGTAGAATTGAGCATCATCAAACACAAACACAGATAACTATGGAGCATAAATGATACTATTAAGAACATAGCATTCATTAATCATACGATATTCTGAAGATATATGCAGAATACACACAGTATTGTCACAGCTAAACCATCATCCAACAAAGGGGTTTTAACAAGTATCTGTATTACATATGCATAAGAGTGTAACCCTTCAATTACAATGCTATATCGCTCTTCAATGTCCAAAAGAGAAGCCCTTAACTATGTACCCCGCAGGGGTATTTATAGATTCAAGAAACGCCCTTTGGGCTTTCTGACGCTTTCACCTTCCTCGGCGACCCGAAGACAAGGACTCACAACGTGTATGGATTGCGATCATGACTCGTGCAGGTGCGACTTGCGACTCAGGCGTACGCGCGACCTGCGACCTGGGGACGGTCGCGACCTGCGACCGAAGGAAATTAGCTATGGAGGTGGTCGTGTGATTGAGAGATCTGGAGCGTTAATCTTCTTCCCCTTGAGGAAATCTCGCCAGGTCTGGTAATCCGCTGCTATAGGGGAGACTAGAGGGATTTCCTCTTTTAATCGATGCATACATTCCAGGGCATTCGGTATTAGAGTTTCCTTCTTCTGGGAGATCTGGATTGAGAGGGAGGCAAGCTTGGTATATATTTGCACTGGAGTGACAAGCAATCAACTTAGGTTCTCTTGCGATGCCTCAACTTCTGGTGCGGCAGCAGCTTGTCTCACGGGTTGCAGAAACGACTGGATTTCCTGATCTACTTGCTCCCAGTATTTATTTTCGTCTAGTGCCCCTAACGAAGGAATGTGATGAAGAGCGTTCATGGAGTCTATACCACTGATCAGATGATTATATGCAGACATCACTTTGTCCAAATCTTTGGCCAGCTTGTCTTTGGACTACATATTCATCCGGATTTGTACTTTGGTATCTTGGGTGTGACTCCAATCCTTCCTAGGCAAATTTTCGGGAGCTTGATGGTACTGTGCTGTCCAGCTTATCATTCTGTCGAAAGCAACCGAAGCCTCCTTGAGCTGCTCATGCTTCTATTTGGTTTCCGCTCGTGCCTCTGCCAATGGGGCCACTGTTTGTTTTAGGGTGAGCATTTCTCTATATACTTGCCTCATGGTCATTTCCAATACATCACATTCTTTCATGGCCGCCAGTGGGACCTCATTGACTTGGGAAGGCTTACTTTGGAGTTGTCACACTTCACTCTCCAGTACTGATTTCTTCTGTTCCGCTGCTTTTAGCCGGTTTTGTAGGGAAATAATATCCCTGCTCATTCTAGTGACATTCTCCTCCGTGGCCGCGGCAAAAGCGGTGCCTGCTGATGCTATCATTACAGGGTTAGTCCTTGTATCTAGGACTATGTCCTTTCCAGTGGCGACCGTAGATATGGCGGGATGGCTTTGTGCCAAGGATTTTCTTTTCTCTTGCCGTATTTTGAAGGAGAATTGGTCAAATGTCAATCTAGTCAGGTCGAAGACCTCTTCTTCTTGTTCCCCGGGAAAATCATCATCAGAGAGGATACTTTTCGTGCCACTCGGAGGAATCTCCAGGGGAGATATGTCGATGTCCTCTATTAGTTCATCCTCTTCATCCTGCCTTTGTCCTTTTCCTTCCTCCTTTTGCCGGCGCTCAGCTTCCGCCTTGTCATGTTCCTCCTTCTTCCTGCGTTCTGTCTCTGCCTCTGCTTCTCTTTCAGCTTTTCTTTTTCGCTCTGCTGCGGCAGCTTGGTCTGCCTTCTTTTGACGTTCGACTTTGTCAAGTTCTTCCTTAAGTGCTTGTTCTGTCGCTGCCTGTGCTTCCTTTTCCTGTCTTTCCTTTTCCTCGGCCTGTTTCCTTTTCCGCTCTGTCTTTGCATCTTTTCTACGTTTCTCTTCATCCTCCTTCATTTTATTTTCCTCTTCCTTCTTGACTCGGGCCTCTGCTCCTCTTAGCTGATCCGAGGTGTCAGGCCCTATACTGGTCCGGGTTTTCTTATCCCGAGAGGAAGAAGAGCCTCCTAGTTTATGGCTCCTGTCTTCTAAATTTTGGTGATCCTCTTCTTCTCGGTCAGAGTCAATCCCCGGAGCTGGTCGCCTGTCTGCGTTGTACCAGTTTCTTTTCTCGTCCTCTGCTGGGCGTTCCACATGCTGATAGCTCCATTTAAACTTGGCCCTCTTACAGTGCTCAGGAACCATCTTGACCGGGTCATATGTTCGGTAATCCAGATTTCTAAAGTGATAACCTTTTATCTCTTCCCCTTCAGCCCCTACTTCTCTGAAGTCCTTGACTGTATAAGCACCGATGGTGAGGGGTAGAGCGGGCCAAGGTTTCTTCTTTCCTTTGGAAAGGACACTGGAGAAACCCGAGGTCATCTGGAAACATACCTCCTGCATAAGCACCTTATCGGTAATAAAACTAGGCAGAGCATGTGGTGCTTTGAATGTGCCAAATACTCGGATGATTGTATATTCAGCGAACGGAAACCAGTGCGCCACCTGACCTAGTGTCTCCATCGCTCGCCAAGACATGCAGGGGGTGTCTTGACCAAATAGCTTCCGGTAAAGGGCGGGAATGAATATCTGAGAGATTTGCTCAATATCTGGCTTGTACCTGGATTCCCAGAATACCTTGGTCTGCAAATGGATTGCTTGAGACTGTGCGGAGTCGTAGTTATGTGGCCATCCCTCAAAATGCAGCCGGGCACAGACAACATCTAATAGATACGAAGCCATATAAAACTCTGACGGCGTTCCTTCATCTGGGGCTAAAGCCGAAACCAAATTTGTTTGCATTGAGCCCATTAACATACCAGCCCAGTTGAAACGAGTGCCGTGCACCGTTACATATTCCATTATAGTTGCCCATGCGCCGTTGAAGGTGGTGGCGTCCGGACGTCCGTACAATCTGCAAAGCATGGCGGCCACTAATTTATACACTTTCCTCAGACCGGCCACCGGGTACTCCTGGTCTTTCTTGACTTTAAATTTGTCTGGTTCCGCCCACCATTTCCTGATTGTATCAACCACGGGCAGGCCCATGCGTAAGCCCATCTCGGGTAAAGTTTTCTCCGGGGTTGGGGCAACAGTGTAGACCCTGTCGTCCGAGCTCCTCCAACGTCGCGCTTCGCTAACTTCGATCGTCTAACCTCGTGGTCCGTTTTCTCGTATGATCTAGTTCAATATTTCTCTGGCACGGAAGATGCAGGTCGGATGTCTCCTCAGATGTAATTTGGATTTCTTGACCTTTAGGTATATTTCCCGGTCTGGGAGATCTTCTGGAAGCTCAGCTTCTGTTATAGCGAACTCGTGGTATACTTCATACCATCTCAGGCTGTCCCCTTTTGCGAAGGTGCAAAGGGTGTCTCTGTATATTGGTGGAGGGGACGTTTGCGCGTCTGTGTCTGACTCTTCTTCCACCACCTGCTTGCCTTTCTTTCGGGACATTAGGGGTGCCATGTCGCTAGAGTCAGAGAGGACCGGTATCATGTCTGCTCCAAATTCACCTATTGCATTCAGGAAAGAATCCCAGGATGAGAAGGACATGATGATAATGAACTAAATACAGTCTACACATGCAGAATTTAATTAACTGTTCTTTTTTTTGGGGTCGCAGGGTCGCTGATTAAAAAAGAACTCATATGCGACCTCGCGACCTCGCGACTAGGTCGTTGGGTCGCAGGGTCACTAACTTCTAAAAACAGAAGACCGCGTGACTTTGCGACCTTGCGACTGGGTCGCCGGGTCGCAGGTCGCACTAGGGTCTGCCCGGGGTTTTCGAGCGCGCGAGGTTTGGGGTCTATCTCTTTTCTAATGGGAAGAATACAAGGCTGGAAGGGGTCCAGGCTGAGGATAGGACGAAGCCATGAGGGGCTGGCCAAGAAAAAGGTGACCCTGGGGTTTATGGTAATAACAGGGAAACAAAACAACGTGAAAATTCAACAGAGCAAACCCATAGTTTCACCAGATGATAATTAAGACGATGGGGAGGCCAGATTTGGGCAAGAAAAACTCATGAAGGAAAAACAGAGAGGAAATAGCAACTTACCCGGAAGAAAACGTGCCAGTCGACCTGTCAGAGCAATTTCTAAATTTTCGGTGCCAGTGACAAATGCGACCTAGCGACCTACCCTTTTAAAAAGGGGTCGCACGTGCGAGCACTTAATGAGGTCGCAAACTGATAGAGTTAGGAGATACGTGACCTTGCGACCTCGCGACCCTAAGGTCACTGGGTCGCAAGGTCGCTGAGTCGCAAATTTCTTTAATTACTTCTCCTTGCGATCTTGCGACCTTGCGACCTGGCGACCCCTAGGTCGCTGGGTCGCACAGGTCGCATGAGTCGCAAATTTCTTTGATTCCGAAACCTGCGACCTGGCGACCTTAAGGTCGCGAGGTCGCATAGGTCGCAGGGGTTGCAATTGTTTTAAAGTATGGTTTCGCGACTTAGCGACTTGCCTTCGAAAACTTTTACTTAGTTTTTTCTTTCTAGTTTCAAAGGGGGCTCCAAAAATCTTGAAGTGTGTGTTATTATTTTTTGTATTTTTGGAGGGTGTTGTAGAGGCTACAACAGGGCAGTTATGGGTGATGCTTCGTCATTGTTTTTAAACAACACCTCAGGAAGGTCACATTCTTTGTGTGGAGGCACAGATCAGGACACTGGTTTAAAGGTGAGTTTTGGGGTTTATTTGTTCATGCTTTGTATTCTGGTTCAGGCCACAGGAAATGCTGCTACAACAGCTAGTATGAAAGCACATCTGGAAGGGACACATGACCTAATATGAGTCCTTTACCCTAGCTACATTTGAGAAGAGAGGGATGCAATGTAAACAAAGAGTTTAACCCTCGTTTGTGAGCATATTCTTATTACTATTAGCATAGGACTGTTGTTGGATGCCTTGAAAAGGAACCACAAGTCCTACAGCATTGTTGGACATCTTGTAAAGGATAGAGAAGGGTACAATTCATTGGAATAAGGTTACTCAATGACTGTTAGGAACCCTAACCAAGAAGTAAGCTTCAGGACTGTTTTGAACACTAATTTAGCAAGTTTATTTTGACTCATATTATTGTGCTCTCTCTCTGATGAACATTGGATATTGATAATAAGAAGAAGTGATCAATGGTTTTCCCCGTCTTGAGGTATTTCACGGGCTTGTGCCATATCTTTGTGTTATTTTGTCTTGGTTTGTATTCTACAATTAACATTTATGTTATTTCTTCAGTTACTGCCAGTAAGATGATAATTCATGCATGGATTAATAAATGGGCTTATAAGGAACATTGAAGTAATTGTATTATGAAAAGAACATGTTAATCAAAATTAACACAATCACACCCACAACAATGTCAATGCTTGGGGTTTTAAAGGTTTTGGAGCAATTTTGTCAACTTCTTGAGAAATATACAGATTCTAAATGGTTCTCTATATTCCAACTGTCTAGCTACAGTAGATAAGATATGTCAACAATCTTCCCAGCTTTAATATTTTGATTTTTTTACTCAAATAGTTAAGTCAACTTTAATATTTTAATTGTTAAGAGTTGAGTTAGGTACTGCAGTGTCCAAGGTTCATCAAAAGTATGCTACCTATTGTACCATTATTTTTCGGTTGGATTTGTGTGCATCTACAAATTGTTTGCTAAGGAGTCGTGAAGGGTGTGAAGTTGTTTCACCAAAAACTATGTTGTTGGCCATGCAATTTTCAACACATCTGCCTACACTACTGCACAATTGTTCCCTGAATAGTTGCGTGGAGCAAGAATTTACTCAGCGGACAACTAACTATGTGACCCCCTTTTTATTCATTCCATTTATTAGAAGGGACAGGAGACCCTAATGCTAAAAATGAGATTGAATGGCTTTCATTACGCTGCCATCTAAGGGAAAATCTTCTGTGTCAACCCTGTATTGAAATGAGGAAAATTGAGTCTCTTTTCTCCCTCATCAAAGAGAGATCTGTTTTGTCAAAAACATGAAGTTTTGTCTTTAGTTCATTTCTAACCCTCGATATCTTTCTACTTTCCTCTCCCAAAATTATGTACCACTGATGGGGCCACTGGTTCTATCCCTTCATAATCCATGATTGATCTGTTCTTGATTCGATTCACCATCAAGAAACCCCATGCGGAAATTGATGACCTTTTCTCTTGTCATCATGAATCCAGCAACCCCCTACGGCAATTTATGGCCTTTGTTGTTTAAGGCGTAACTTTTTTTGAGGCCCTCGAGCGAATACTTATGCTCTATTACCCTTGGGAATGGGTTGAAAAAACTTGGTTCATGCCGAGCCAATCCCTAACTGAAGTGATCAACGATTTTCCAATTTATTAAAATATAGAATTGTTTTGCTCTATATTTTAACTTTTTCCGAAATGAATATTTATTCAATTTCTTTGAATTTATTTTGTAAATCTCTATCAGTTCTTCATGTAATCTCAGCTTTGTTTGTTTAAAGGTATGGCTTAATTGACTTTTTTAGCAATCCATTACCTTTTTTTCAGGTTTTTACTCTCAGAAATACCTATAATTCGTTTGTTTGAGGATGCTTCGAATTTGTGTAGAAATTTGATATATTTGGTTTTAAATTTTGAGAGGCTTATTTTTGTCCAAAATTTACTATAATAATGATGTTAAATTGATAGTTCAACTCGTTTTTGAGGCTGATACATTCTTACTTAGATTAAGTCTTCGCTGTAGAACTTGACATGCAAGCGATTTTCATTGTCCGAATTCCTAGGGATTTCGCTCATTTGTCTATAATAATTGTTCTTTATCAAGGAGCTACACCTTTTAATCCAGATGACAAGAGGATTGCCCCTTGTCCTTATGAGAGATGGATATCGTGATATTTTAAAATAATTATTGGGTGGTAAGTTTTTTAATTGTGTTTTATAATTATACGCTATAGCTTTATGAGGTAGCTTCACCTTGTGCTTTCGTCTTTCTACCGGGTAATACCATTGCCACACATTGTAATTTTGTCTTGCAGATGAGAAGTTTTTTGGTTTATTTGGAGACCTGAAGAGTAGATGTTACAACCTTTAAAGTTTCTTTAAAGCTGCCACATCATTGTTATCCTAATAAGAGTTCATTTTTAATTTAGATGGTTTACCTGTCTTTTAATAGTTCCCATCCATGACAGAAATCACTAATTCTCGTTTAATGGCGGGGAGTAGGAGAACCCATCCATTGCAGAAAGTTTATGGGGAGGCTTTGACATTTTTATGGATGTTTTGATTAGTGGCCTATGTATTGCAATTATAAATATGTATATATATTTTTTACCTTATATGATTTTTGGTGTATTGGATAACTTTTAGTGAATTTCCAATTCTTTTTTTAGATAGGGATATGAGATAGGCATATAATGTGGCACCTTGCAAGTAATGTGTGTCTATTATTATATGAAATTATGGAATGAAAATACTTTAGTTGGAGCTTGCATGCATTTCACGTGTCCGTTGAGTGTTCCATTCATTACCACACTTGGATCATCCACCTCGCTTATTGGTACAACCTTTGAATGAACCCATGTTGTCTAAAAATTATTTGCGTTAATGATTAGGTAAGGGCTCAAAGTCCAATTCATTAATATACTCTCAAGAATTCTAAATGAAAATTCCTTAGAAGTAGACCATCATCTGGAAAAAAGTCCCCTGGAAGTCAGTCATATCCTTGTTGCAACTTGTTCAGAAGTAAAACACGATGACCTCATGGTGTCAGCTATGGAGGATGAAGACAACACTCTTTGAAGAGTATAAAAATGACACTTGAATCATGATAACCAATGTGAATATATCGAATCTCATCATTTCCAGTGCAATTCTAGAGGGTTTAACGGGTATATAGAGTTTTTATACTATGCATGTGAAGGATGGGAAATTATCAAGTACATAGTGTTGGTTGTGTGGCTTTTTGGCATTGTTAACTATGCACCCCTACGTGGTTATTAGCATGGGGAGAATAAAACAAATTGATTTCTGGTACATAATGTTGTTGTGTGGCTTTTGGAATTGCTATCTATGTGCCCCTACGTAGTTACTAACATGGGGAGAAAAAAACAAATTGATTTCCGGTACTCTAGAGAGAAGGAAGTTGCGAGAATTAGAAGGCAAGGGAGATTTGGAAGGTCCAAACAAAATAGCTAGTTGTAGAGTGAGCATTAACGCAAAGCTGGAATGGGGCTAGTGGGAAAGTGACCTTTATGTTCCTCTCCACCCAGCCCATACTCCCGAAGGGAAAGTAACATTCTCGCCCAGCTCAGCTATTAAGGAAAAATATTATCGTTGAACTCAACCCTTACTGAAAATAGGTGTTGTCGCCGAAGAGTGGAATCCATACACCATACTTAATATTGCCCGTTGTTAGAAGGACCTCCTTCAGGCAGAATCACGCTAGAATAAGCATTGGTGAAGTAGGGAGGATCCTTTCATATTAGACTCGGGTTAGGCATCAGGACCCCAAGGCAGGATATTCAGTAAGGCATGATGTTTGTGAAACAGGTCATGACACTGGACAGTCATTCTTGTCAATGATATAACAAGAATCTTACCACCGACAGGCCAAACAAACCCCACCCCATCTTGAAATTTGTCGATTGCTTCACCGAAAGAATGCATGCACCAGCCAAATGGCAGGAAGCATGAGGTAAGGATATCAATCATTCAATAATGATAAATGGAAGATCATACCAATGAATCTTACTTGTTGATTAAACATAACAGGTGTGTGTTGGTTTATTTTTTCTTGATCCTCCATTTCAATATTGTTGAATTGTATTCATGCCCAAATTACCCAAATTATTGTGTTCATGCCCATAGTATTAAATTGTGCGAGTTCAACCATATGTCCTCCATTTAAAATAAAATATATATTATGTAACTTCTACGTAATATTTTTTAAACTTAGAATTTAATATTTTTTATCATGGCATTGTTGAAATTTCCATAAATATAAAATATGTATGCTCAAATATATTCATGTTTTAAAAACTGTGATAATCAATGTGATTTGGATTTCATTTTTTGGCCATTTTCACTTAGCCGCAATTAATATTTCCATTTGTGGAGGTGTGAACCATTTTGCAGACTATAGTGATGTTCTAATAAGGGCTTATACATGGGTAAAACAAACATTTAAATGATAGTACATACCTAAAAGCAATTTTTGATTCAGATGTTTTGTGCTCCACGAGATTCAAGAAAATTTTGCTTCAGATGTTCTGTGCTCCACGTGATTCAAAAGCTTCAAAGTAAGCTGCTACAGTGACCGAAGAATTCAATTTCACTGATTCCATGTTGGATACAGCAGTATGGGAGAAACTTAACCCTTCCTTATGCGAGAATACATCCTCTACGAGAATATATCCTCTACGATAAGCAGAGGTCAAGATAACAGAAGGCTTCGGCTTTAGGAAAACTAATTAATAAGCATTCATGACCTTCACAACAAGCAACAATGAGCAATACAAAGAGATAGACCATCACAACCAAGATATGCATAGCCTACAACAAAAACAATAGATGAGGCAGTATAAGTCAAGAAATTCCAGTAGATGCAGATGGTAAGCGATGCTAGTAGATGAAGATAGTCAAGCGGTGACATTACATGCAAATAGCCAAAACTTTTTCTTGACGGGTGGTCAAGTGATGCTAGTGCATCAATTTTGTCTTAATGGGTGGTCAAGCGGTGCCAGTGCATGCAGATATTTGGTTCTCCTTTGTCATTTTTCCTCATTCGTATTAATTCCTTGACCAAATGCTACCATTATTACTAGTTTTGTCACTAGTTAGAGATAGCCACATCAATGTAGAACGATCCATTCATCAATGCCTCGGAGTGTTAGCCATCAATAATTTTTGTTGATATTAAAAGATGACTAATTTATAATCCTAGATTCCTGGAAACAACATTTGAGAAATGTTGTGAGTTCTAGAAATCTCACTGCCTTCATCATCCTAAGTTTAAATAATTTTCACTATATTTTCCTCTCTGTCTCCTAAAAGTATACCCTTCTGCTTCAAAGAAAGAATTCATCATTTTAGACCTGTTTGCCTCATTTCATCACCTCATTTTCACTCTCATTCATAACCCTCTTCCTCTGAAAAGACCCACTTTTTCCCTTTCTCAAAACCCTCTTGAACCCCGTCATTCAACATTTTTCCTCTAAAAACCTTAAACAATGTAAAAATCCCTTTTTACATTGTTTTAATCTAACTTTTAAGCCTATCAGACCTTCTAAAAACCTTATAAAAACCCTGTTTTTATACTAAACCCGCCTTTTTATACAAATAGGGCTTAAGCCCCCTTTTTTCTTAAAGCCCTAGCCCCTTCTACCCATATAACCCTGACCTTCCACTATTCTTAGCCCCTCCCCTGTATGGACTATACCTCCACCCTTTTCTCTTTATACACCTCCGCCTTTAATTATTTAAACCCCTTTAAACCTTTGAAAATATCAAATCGGGCCCGCTTTGCCTCGCACTGCCTTACCTTTTCATCGGGCCACCTCCATCATCGATCTGGAGCCCTGGGACCGATCCGATGGCTGTCGCATCACCGCCCCTTATCCCTTATTGATGTAACCCCGCGCTACCCAACAAAGTTTGCCACATCATCATGCCTGGGCCCGCCTTCCACTAAACCCTACCAACCATTCATATCGTGCTACCTGTCCCCAGGCTCCACCCTCCAAACTTGCGTGCCGCTCCCCGGATCGTTTCGTACCGTTGATCTCCCTCCCTGAGATCTAACGGCCTAGATCCCATATCGCATAGAAAATTGTGGTGGGTTTAATAACCCCCAACCCACATGAAATAGGTGGTTTTCTACTTGCCACACGGCAGTTGATCTATGGTATCGCATCCATTTTGCCCCAAACTGCATACCACCCCCAATCGACGCAGTAAACCACCCTGGTTTATCAAAACCACTTTTTCACCTCTGCACCAAAATTCAATTTCATCGCTTCCATTTGAATTTTTGCTTGGTTCTGCCTTCAAAACTCTGCCCTCTGCACTCTGTCCACCTCTGCAATCGCCTCTCGGTAGCTCCACACCCTTGAAAACGCAGTCAAGCCCCCTCTCACAGGTTTTTTCTAATAGTTTGTGTTTTATGCAGGTTTTTAATGGCAGAGAAGGGCCATCATGCCCTTCCATGGTCCATGAAAGACAGATGAAACCCTGGGTGACGATCTAGGGTCTTAAATCTTGACTTAGGGAGATTAGAGGCTTTCTCAGGGTTTGATCGACGATGAAGAATGCTCATCAACATATCATAAACCCTCTAACACATAAAGAATGCGTGCATGCACAAAGGACAAACACAGGCAGTCAAAGAAGCAGTGAAGAAATGAAGATCAGAAGGATTAAAGAGCTAATATTGATCAAAGGATAAAAATAGAAGATTAGCCAGGTAGACAGTGATTAAAGGGATAAAGGCAAGGATCAAACGAAATAATCAGAAGATTAAAGGAACATAACATAAATCAAACAGATTGAAGAAAAAGTGATAAAGAGCAGACAGTAAAGCATAAGGACAGAGTTTAAGGCTTAAAACAGATATTAAAGACAGACAAAGGACAAATTAACCCAAGACAAATTCGAATGACTCAGTTCACAAACAATCATTCCTCTCAAAGATATTTTCAGCCACCTAAGTGCTTTGTTTCCTTCAAAAAGCACTATGCAGTTATTGAGCTGAGTCAGATATATTTTATCTGTCAAGCAGTTATTGTAAAAGTTATGAATAAGCCTTAAAGTCAACACATTCACCTATTTTTTCCTTAGAAGTTAAGATAGAAGTTATTAAAATAGATAAGTAGCTGCGGATATTCCTGCCTTGAGCCTTGCATGGTCTTCAAGATTAGGAATGCACTTACTATGTAATAAATTATACTCAAACCCTATCTTAGGCTTCACCTCCTAATTTCCAGCATAAATACTGCATCTGAACTCATTATCTTGTTGGCATTTGATGACTCTTTAAAGTAATACATAGTCTCTTGGAAGTTAAAAGAAAATTGAAGTCTTGGAACTTGTGGATGTCTTGATTTATTTGTTGATGGAGGAGGCTAGATCATTGGATCCCTGAGCTTGGTTGTTGGTGAAGTGCTTCTAATCTGTTATTGTTATTTCCTATTTTTCATTATGTTTCCACCTTTCTGTGTTGCAGTAGAATAAAAGTTTTAGGCTAAGAAATGTCTTTTGAAAGCACCTTAGTTATGTTTATTCTTCACTGCCTTAATGTTTTCTTCTGCTAGGACATTTCAGAGAATTCTTAATTTCTCTTTGGACCCTCTAAGCCTATTTATTTCATAAATAGTTGAATACAGTTGGTTTCAAGCATGATTTATGGTTTTCCCTGCTTACTTGCTACCACTTAAACACTGTTTTTGAAGTCTCTCTCTAACGTACCATTCTTTAAAGTCTGCCAAAGTGGTCTTGTTTCGATCATACCCTTTGTACTTGCTTAACTAATTGTTTTAGAGATATTCATAATTATAATCAAGGATTTTAGGAGTTCCCTCTTCTTTGATTATAATTATATGTGTGCCTTAAATGTTTTCTGTCCTTGGAGATGAAATCACTAGAAGTTAAATGAGTTTCTCGCCTTCTGTACTTCATTGTAAAAGTTGTCTTGAATTGTTACTTGCTGAAGTGTGGATTGTAGAATTTATGGTTTGCCCCGTCTATTGATTGCCTCTTTATGTTCTTGTGATATTTTAAGTCCCTTTTTTGAGAAGTACATATGATAAAGGATTCTTAATTTCCATTTACCCTACTTTTAATTCTTACAATTGATGTCCATCTCATAAAATCCCCCTAAAACTTGAAGATATCCACTAGCCAAGTTAGATTTTCCCTATGATACTCCCCGATCCATTGATGAACTTATGGTGACTTTCATTAGGCTCCATTTCCCAATGAATTAGAGATTTCCTCATTGTATCTATGCTTTTGATCATTATACCCAACCAAAACAAATCAAACAAACCTTGTACTTAGTAACTAGCCTAAAATTAACCCTACAAAGCAAACAAGTTCATATCCTTTGCAAAAAAATAGAGAGATCCCTCTCTGAGTCTAGGAAGGCTAGGTCCTAAGGCTCCAAAGACTGGATCCATGTTACCTTGTCATTTGGTATACCAATCTGCCAAATCACGGGACACCAACACGGAGCACCACAACTGCTATGAGAAAAATTCTAAGAGCATGGATGCCATTGATCAAAAGTTATGAGCGGCTTTCCAAGACAAATTTAGAACATGAACATCTGATAAGCATGGAATTAGGTTTGAGCCCTAAGGTTCACCAGCTCCAAACATAAAATCTACTTCAGGAGTGTCTTTCTCTTTTACATTTTTGCTAGCAATAGCTTACATATCTGATTTTCCATTTCTCTTAACATAACAAGATGCAAATATTTGTCATATTACAATAACTGTGTGCGAAAGTCTGGCATGTCAGCATAATTGAGTGAAAAATCTTTGGATACCTGGGAAAGGCAAGCCATTTTCCATGTTAGTGCTCTTGAAATTCTTTTCATATATCGAGGTTTTTGCAGATGGATATCTTAAAAACAAATTCAAAAACAATAAGATGGAATATGTCTTGCCTTCTTGGGGCGTTGGGTTGTTGGGAAATTTTGCCTCTGATAGTGTAAAATAATTTCGCTTTGATGAGTTGGTACAGTATTCTTATGAGGAAAATTTAGTTAATAACTCCAACTCAGGGATTCACAATATAAAACTTGGCACGTTATGATTAAGCAATTTATCTAAACATAACCAACTGTAGAAATTCTAGACATAACCAGCTGTAGAACTTCTAAGGTAATTCCCACCAAATATTATGTTGGGAAATTGCAGATTGCATAACATAACAGATGAATGATTTAACAAGTTATCGAAATTTAGATGGGCATCTATCCAGACCACTTCAAAACAGGATTTGAACCGACAATCAGAAAGAAAAAAAATTGGGTTCTTGCATACTTACTTGTTCCAGAGGGATTCTCTAGTCGACATGGGAATTGGGCTCTTTGGCAAGATTTGATGGAACGGAATCCAGCAGTGGTCCTGATGGAATCGCTCCATTCTGTGCCTGATTCCTGCCACGAATTTTTGTTATGAATCCAATGGAAAGGGGTGTTGCATATTCTTCAGGGGATTATTTTCCCTACATTTGAATCAAGAAATAAGAAATATTTGAGCTAATGAAAGGATATAAACAGAATCTCCACTTCGGGGCAATCTGACTTGATTATAATTTTGTGATAATCAAATCCTACTACCTCTTTTTCTATGGTTTATGGATTGTTGTTCAGGGCAAATGGGGATCACATTTCCTCTAAATTTGGCAGGGAAGAAGCTCCAAGGCAGTCCTGGACCGTGGCGGTCGATGAGGAGAATATGGAGGAAAATTTGATAGTAAGAGGCTACCAAAATTTTTTGCGCTCTTCCTGTTCTTTGTGTTTGTATCTTTTCTTCCTACGTAGTGTGCTCTCTTCTTTTTGTTTGTATATTTTCTTCCCGTGCAATGTGGTATTTCATGTGGGCTTGAATTGAGTGGATTGGGTTGTTGGGTTTGTAGGGAAGAGAGAATGTACATAGTTGTAGAGTGCGCGCCTTTTGGGAAGTTTAGTGTAAAGGCTGTGTTCCATTGGTTTTAAATATTTAGTTTATATTTTTATATATATAATTTAATTTTTTATTGTAAGAAAAATTATATATAAAAGAGATAATAATTTCTAATTAATTATAGTTGTGATGAATTAATAAGTTAAAATAACAGTAGTTTGAATTGTGATATAATGTGGGTGTGTATAGGAAATTTCAAGAGAAAGTAATATTAATTTATAACTCTCTTGGTGTCTCTTGGTGTCATAAAGATGAAAAATTCTTTCAACCCATAATATTTTAGGAGTTGTCCAATGTTTTATTAGTCTCTACCAGGGGAGGGATCTAGTAATCAATTTTTTTGTTGACAACTGTTACTTTAGTATTGACCACTGCAACTTGTAATGTTCAATTTTAAAAATAAATATTTATTTTTCAATACTATTAGGAAAATTTTCAAACATTTAATTGGACAGATACTCATGTGTTATTTTTAGATATTTTTGTAGTGATTTTTCATTCTTAAGCTTTGAAGGAAGTAAATAACATATTTACCATCAGTTACTTCCCATCAAAAATGGATGAATTGAAACTTGGGGTTGGATGATATTATTTCAAGACCCTATATTTTCAATGAGACCCAAGGGGTTGGATCTATTACAATTTTATTCTTTTCCAAATGTTTTAACTTTTATTGTGAAGGTAATGTAGGCATCAAAACATTAGATCATCAATATGGTTTAGCTCGAGAAATTGTTAGAAGGAGTGGTATCCTCCCCAACCATGTTTAATTCCCAAAAGTAACATGTTGAGTTAATGTTAGTATATTTTTATAATGAATTTAAGTCCTATGTTCAGAATCACTCAATATTTCATGAGATCATTTTTACCTCAAACATCATCCTCGAAGTGTGGGGAGTTCTCGATGGGTTTCCTTGGGATGTGTATTTCAAAGGGAAAAAAAAAAAAATCAAACATTAGTTGCCATTATTTTATTACTTGGATTATTCTAGAGATGCTTAGAATCCATTAGAAAAAAACATCAAAACAAACTCACATTGGATTATATGTTTATCTACGAACTTCCAAACTCCTTTCTCCACACTGATAACTTTTGACAGATTTTACAGAGTCATAAACATAGACTCATGACTTACATAGGCCGCCTTTTTTTTCTTCAAATCGATATATGCATAGGAAGAGAGCATATGCAAAACCTTACTCTCGGTCTATTATAAAAGTGGGTTGACCATTTTTTTATCTTTCAAATCATTATTATACACAGTAAGAGAGCATACATCAAATCTCAACAAAATCTAACTCCCAATGATGCAAATGAAGTTCTAACCGATTATTTATCACTTTAAAGGTGTTTATGCCAGGATACTATGAGTGGCACTTGAAAATTAATAGTCAAGATAAAGGAGTAATAATATTTGGGGCATGTCAGGATAGCCACATGTTATCACATCCCTTCATCAATCTATTAACGTATGGGGACCCAAATCGAACACTGAGAACATCTTGCATAGTGTAGTGCACTACTACCTACGAATCATTAGGATTTTTACACAGTGGAGAATATTTACACCCACAGAGAATTAACATCTTTACACATTGTAGTGCACTGCCTCCCACAAATCATTATCATATTTACACAGTGGAATGTACTACCACCCACTAAGCATTACTACGTTATATGGTCATAGAGCATGACTAGAATCACAAAAAGCAAGATTATATACCTACATAATGATATGATGAAAAATGTGATAAGAAAGGGTTTATGATGCTTTTGCATCAAAACTCCATACGATTATCCAAATTATGTAGCTCTTCTTTAGCCGTTGGAATTTTTTCCTCAATTTGATAAGTATATTAGGATTCATGGAAGTCATGTAGTGGAAAGAATTAATCATCAAGACATATTTCAACATTTAACCATTCATGGGTGGATGTCCTTGCTACAATTTATATTCTCCTTGATAAGAATTCAAACCTTTAGAGTAAGTTGGTGATCGAGGTGGATATTAGTGGCCACCGACATTTTCCACTTGGACGCCCACCATTGTTTCTCATAGTTTCCTTAATTGTAGCACAATTTACTATGTTTTGGAATTTTTTTGGGTCCTCAACTTCCGAAGCTGTTTTGAGGCCCTAAAAGACATTTTTTTGGAAAATAGACAAGCCAAAATACTATAGAAGGGGTTTGCAATTGAAATTTGTAGTCCTTGAATAGATATTTCTAACTGGGTATCGTATGCATCAAACATAGATCGATGTTTATGTACAATTTTACCCCAATGAGGCCCACATACTTTTGGTGTTTCATATCCTGGGGTTAGGTTTTTGGATTTTTGGGGCTTTCCATTATTTCTCAATAATAACTAGGACTTTGATCCTCATTGTAAAATATTTCAAAATTCACGTAGCCGCCACATCTCTTCTCATAGATAAGCTACCATCGCCTAAGCTAATTTATTTCCCTTCTACAAGTAAACATGTTTTATTACTTTGTTATTAATTAATTGAAGTTTTGTTTTCATTGTATCTCTGTGTTTTTGTTCATATTTGTATTTCATTTCATTCCTACATAAATCGTGATCAGTGGTATCATAGTTGTCTTCTCTTTCTCTATTTTTTTGTGCATGTCCCTAACGAGGTCAAGGTATAAAGAGTTGGGACTTTAATTGGTTGAGCCCTTGCAAGATCTCCTCGTCGAAACAGATGGATTCACATGGGGGAATAAAATAAATACGAGGGAGTAGGAGATCATATCAAAATACTTCTCAAAGAAGCCCTTGAGCAGAAAAAGAATGAGATGATGGATAACTTTGCCCAAATACCTCAACGGATTCCAAAAATTGGCACATCTTCATCCAATAGTCACTTCAAAGGTTCCTCCCCCCACAAGGTGCAAATTAACTTTTACATCCCTATATTTGAAGGCTAAATAGACACATATGTCATAGATAAATGGTTAAATCTACTAGAAGGATATTTTTGAGTTCATGGTTTTTCCGATAGGGAAAATATTACTTTTTCTCTCCTCAAAGCCACCCCCCATGTCAAGGATTGGGGGGAAACCTAATGTGAGAATAAGGATGAGAGTGAACCCTCATTTTTTTTAGTTGCACCCACTTGGAATTCCTTCTCAGACGTCATTGAACAATATTACCTTGTCAGGAGATATGAAGATAAGTACATAAAATGGACCACACTACGATAGGGAAGGGACCAGGACGTGCCAAATTTCACAAATAATTTTCATACCTTTCACATGAAGTTGGGTATCAAGGATTTTGAGTGGCATATCATACTCAAGTACCATGACTATCTACACAAATACATCCAGGATGATATGGACTTCCAGGACTTCTCCTCGCTTAGCACTACATATTGATACACTATTAAGATCAAGAAAAAAAACAAACAGAATAAGAGATACTTTGGATATGAAAATCTGAAGCAAGGAGAAGGCTCCCCCAAATCTTAGAATAAAGGGAAAAGGCAAAGCGAGCTGACCCAGAACAACCCATAGAAGCTGCAAGAAAATAATAACACCACAAAAAAAGAGAAGGACACAGGGAAATGTTGTAAGTACCACAAGTGCCCCACTCACAACATAAGTGAGTGTTATGTCGAACAGTCACTAGTGGCCGAGTTGAAGGATTTCAAGTCAGATGCATGTTCTAGCTCTGAGTCAGACCTCGACAAGAGTATTGATAAAGGGAAGCATATTATTGATGCGTCATTACCAACCCATCTTTATATATTGGGGAGAGCAGGAAATATTTCCTGAAATGGATCATGTTGAGTAACGAGGTGGAGTAGCATAAGTGGGGCATTGAAAAACATCATCAACATATCAAATTTGTTCCATGTGATGCATTCGTCCTTCCCATGGGATGGACTGGCGAGAGATTATGAGTTGGTACTCTACTGATGGGATGATTCTTAGGAGGATACTCTTAGCCAGGGGTGTATCATAGCATGGGACCTTGGGCATAAGCAATGACGAAGGGCTGAGGTGGTATTATAACCCATAGGTCTGGAGACTTAGGTGGAATTGGGATCTAAAAAGATCCATTGATGGAAGGAGTGGTTGGAGAATTGTTTGAGATCCAAGTATAGAAGCATCCTTTCATGTCTTCTTAATAAGGAAGTGTAGGGTATCACAATGGATTTTATGGGATCTTCATATCAGTATACATATTTGTTTTCTATGGATATATGTGGATTGCTTGAGGGCAAGCAATCTTGGGGCGGGAGGATTTGTAATATTCCCTTTTCTTGATATGGTCAATATGGACAAAATCTTCCCATCGTATTTACCGTGGTATTTTCCCATGGCATCTACCCATGGTATTTTCCTTTGTTTTTTAGGGAAAACAATAAAATATGTTTTCTAAGGATTCCATCAAGCCTATAAAATGGGATAGATGTTAGGCATTTGGATCATCGAGATTTTTCCATCTTATTGAGTTTTGTTGAGAACTTGGTGGGGCCAGATCTAGTTTTATCCCTGGGACGAAAACCGCATGGGTGTGATTTGTCTGGTGGATCTATACAGGGTCCACAATAGTGATTTAGTGTCTTTGGTTTCTTGTGCATTGAGCAGTCATGCATGCCGAGGTAGGGGCCCCATTAATTTTTTTGTATTCGGCTTGTATCATTTTTCTAAGTAGTAATTGAAATAAGGGAAACATTTTTCCATATCCCTTCTATGTCCATTGTTTGGTTGAAATTTTTTGGAAATGTTGTCATTGATGGCAAAGGAGCATAAAGGAGCAGCACCTGAATCAGCAATAAGGCAAAGTAGAAGACAGGGAACAGAGGCAGTAGAGAACTGCATAGGCTGCATAGAACTATAAAGGAGACCTGCAAGGTACCTGTAGAGGAACCTACATAAGCTGCATGATGCAAGGAAGAAGGCCGCGGAGTTGAAGACCTGGCTGAGATAGTAAGTTTGTAAGTTATTTCACTGTGTAATGAAGAAATGTTTCAGTCTTGTATGTGCAATTGTCAATTTAATTTCTTGTGTGAGAGGGCTTGAACCTCACAAGCAAGAGTATAAGGATGTGTATGATTGGAACTTAATCTTGCATGAATAGGCATTGAGGCTCAATAGGAGATTGTGAAACCTATGTGTGATAACCCTATGTTAAAACTTAATATGAGATTTGTGTGTTTAAGTTCCATGAGGACGTCCACAGATAGCATAGGTCGAAGCTCTATATTAATCGATGTTGGATTTGTATGGAAATCGCACCCATAATTTGTTTACAATCGAATCTCGAACATGCTCAATTCTCGTGGGAATAGACTAACGGAAATCAATGTTAGTTTGGCTGTTGAATATAAATCGAACCCTACTTCTGTATGAACTCTGTAAGGGCAACTATAATACAGTGGAGTTGATTTGATTGCTTCTGCGCTTAATTTGCAAGTTGGGTCTGGGTTGAACTGAACCGATGGAAATCGATTGGAATCGATTTCCCATTCTCAGTGTTTAGTCCGCATAATGAACGAGCTGTGTATTGTTGGAATAGGCAGAGGCACGAAGCTGTGTGTTGACTGAAGCGAGGTTCACTGAAGGGCGAAAGCGGAGTATTTGGCATTGAAACCTTAAGACGGAACCTAGAGTAAGGGGAGCGGAACCACGAAGGAGTGAACAGTGACAGTGGGTTTGCGAAACCAGCCCCACTCATATCACATCGCCTTTGTAAGGTAAGTTGTATTTCCAATTCGAACGCGATCAATGCCATCGACTGACACATGGCCTTAAGCGGTTTGGAGATACCGCCCTCATCGCGTGCCATCGCGCATTAACTGTCGACTGTGGACTCCGCGCGAAATCGACATACATCGTCTGATCTGGAGGCGGGTCCATCGAACGGTGGTCGCACGTCAATTAGCACGGAAGATAATTCAAGGTACGGGCGATTACAATTCGCTATTGTATGTGTGGGACCCGTGAATCACCCACGATATGAATTGCCATGTTAAGTTTATAAACCATGGTTGGGTGCTATAGGCGCTACATGTTAATATCAAAGGCAAACTGTGCATATTATGGGCCCGAGTATTAATGAAAATTCGAGGAGTATACATATGGGGGAATATATATATATATATATATATATATATATATATATATATATATATATATATATATATATATATTAATTGACAAGTCGAACCTTACAGGAATTAAACTGAGTATGGGGTACACATTAAAATACCTAGGTCCTCGAATATTAAAATCATATTAAGAGTTCAGATCTAGAACAATGGCAAGTTTATAAAGTCGTGGGTATATAAAGAAATGACTTCTGCACACAGTCAAAGCTGCTGACATTCAATAAAATGTTATTTTATCAAAGGTTAAGCCTGAATTGATTCTGTATGTGTAAATCGAATGGACTATAGAGTCATAATGTGGCTTTATATAAATTTATATATGAGTAATGGAGATACATTGGGTTTAAAGCAAGTGAAATATTATATGGTGGGACCCTCACCCAATCGCATCAGAGAAATGTGTGGCAGCGGAGCATGAAAATAGAAGTTGCGATTGAGATGAATATGCAGACCCGACGAGTCTGTGAACTATGATTCATAAGTGCTTGAGTTCTGGCATAACAGTGTTTCATCGCATCAGCATTTGATCGCAATCGGAAGTAGTCGCGGAGTGATACATCGCATCGGAAAGTTCGACGAGTGGGCCTGTAAGGGAATTATGTGTATTAAAATGATCTCTTAGTATTATATCGCCGAAAGTTACATCAGTTAAATAACACGGCAGTTTGTATGTTAAAACTCTGTATAATTATGCCAAGAGTTAAAATTGTGTTATATATAAAAAGCGCTTGGGATATAATTCAAAAGTCGAAGATTTGTTGTGGTGTCTCATAGCAAGTGAGTTGAGGACACAATAGGTGTTAAAGCTTCAGGCCCGATGTGTGAAAGCCATGAACACATATTGAATGATTCAATGATTTATTAACCATTGGGTTATGGTTTCTAAGGTTTGAATATCAAAATAATAATGTTGGGAATGAACATTAATTGCTTGAAATAATAGAAGGAGAGAACCTTGCATAGAGGGCATATATTGGGTTTATAACCATGGCAATATTAAAGCCTCTGCATTCAGTTATTTAAACTGCCAGTAAAGGAAACCAAAGCATTGGATTTTTCCCAGATTTAAAGTCAGCAGTTATATATTGTAACGCAGCTATATATATACAGCAGACACACAATCACGGTGAACAGGAATATGCACAGGAATGAATTTGACAGGTGTACAAGCACAGAAAACTAGAAAATATCAGAAGACAGTGAGCAGAAGAAGATAGAACGGTTACCTGACAATAGCAGAAAAGACAAAGCCAGCAAAGCCAAAAGCCAGGAAATGGGCTGAGTAAAATTTTCTTTATGTAACTGAAAATGTGAATGTAAATGTTGTAATTTATTTTTTATTGTTTGTGATGCATTGGCAAGTCTCTGATAGGAAAAAAAAACTCCCACTGTAATATTGAAATTAATGCATATTGTTATATTTTTCTGAAAGAGCGGGTAAAAGAAATGAGAAGGCAGAAAGCAAAAAGGCATGGCTGTCCATTTCAAATTCCCTGAGGAATTCTATAGTCATAAGGGAATTTCTATAAATAATATCACATTGATATGCATAGAGAGGTTAGAGAGTGAGGTTGGAGTATGCGGAATTGATGCAGAGAAGATAAGAAGAAGGAGGAGCAGAACGAGATGCTGTGAAAAGTTAGAGAATGCAAAAATGAAGCAGTGAGGCAGAGAAGAAGGTGGAGCTGAGCAGAGAAGAAGGAGGAGCTGACAGAGAATCTGAGATGATGCAGAGATGATACAGGGCAGATAAGAGGACTCATGGACAGTAGAAGAGAAGGAACATAATAGAGCTGATATCCAAGGTAAATCAGCAAGTGTTTTTCTTTTGAAAGAGTAAGGAAGTTGGAGCTTCCCTATCAAGTTGTTGCTTGATAGATGTCAGTTGTAGATGATTGAGGTAGGAGCCTCTTGTAAGTTGTAGCCTGCAGAAAATAGATGGGATTTGGTGCTTCCACATCAAGTTGTAGCGTGATAAAATGTCATTTGTAGCTGACTGGGGTTGGAGCCTCCTGTAGGTTGGTGCCTGCAGAAAATTGATGGGAGTTGGAGCTTCCTTGCAAGTTGTAGCTTGCAGAATTGAGGTAGGAGCCTCCTGTGGGTTGGAGCCTACAGAAAATCAGTGGTGAGAGGGAGTTGGAGCTTGCCTTTTCATCACAACAATAATAAGATGTGGTTTTCTCCCTTTATGGGTTTCCACTTATATATGGTGTCTATGTGCATGATGTCTATGTGTTGATATGGTATATCTATTCTGCTAATACTTGTTGCTAATGTATTAAGACTGTTGGTACATTATCTAATCTGCTTATTAATTGTTGTTCACAAATAAATATTGCTCACACATTATGTTGATCATGAAATGAAGGTGTTAATAAAGTTTAATGAAAATTTTTAAAAGTCCATGAATGTGTTAAACTGATTCACCCCCCCTTCTCAGTTTAACTAAGGGTTCAACAAAAGTATTTTTATTGGAACACTTAAATGTGTGTTATTTCATTGTCTGGGATCTCAAGTAGATCTCATACGTGGATGTTTTCTTATGGTTGATGAATATTTGAATAAGTGAGAAAAATATTTTTTTCTACCAATTCAACACCTCGCCCCACTTCCCCCCAAAGTGTAAGTATGTGCTCAATAAGGACTATGGTATATGTTGGTTGACAAGTAATCCAATGAATAATTATCCCCACTTTTTTCCTATATTAATGACCAAGTTGGCTTGGGGAGTTAGTCAACTTATTATTTTGGCTTTTGACATAGATTCATTCTACCTTACAGTTCAAAAGTCTTACCAAGGTACAAACTCTGATAAGGATGGTTCAAGCCTTAAATATTTCTCTTTGGATCCCTTGTACATATGCCTCATTATAACTAAAGAGTCTCCAAGGATGAGGATATTTTTAATTTGGAAACTCAATGACAAATTCCAACCATGGGACTAGATTCCTCTTTTCGAGAAGACCAATGTTGACTATTGAAGCACTTGATTTGGACAAGGGAAAGTGTACTTTTGAAGAAATTTCCACATGTGCACATATGAACAGGTCGACCCTAACAGGGAAATGAAAACCCTTGGAAGCCTATAATTATAAGTGACCTCAATCTCATTTGTACATCACCAAACATATTCTTCTTCTCTTCTTAATTTATTGGTTCGCAAAAGTCTGAAGCTGGATCGAGGAAATTAGTTCCTATAGGTCTTCGATTGCAGGGTGTAAAGCTCGCATGTGTCTACGGTTTTGGTTCACAACTGTAGGCTTTTAATACGCAGATTTCAGCTATAACCACAGACTTGTAGGCTCAACAATGTGGTTGGAAGCTCTCAAACACACACGTGTCTCTTCTTTCATGTGATTGGGATCTATGGTTAAAATTTGACAGTTGACCGTAGTTTACCACATACATGAAAAGTTTCCTTTCATTTATATTGATGCTGGGAACATATTTATGAATGTTGTTAGGTTATTTTTTCTAGATGATTTTGTATTGGGCTCATTGTACTCTTTGTTGAACATTTTATGATAATCTAATAAAATAATAATTACAAAGGGTTTTACTCGTAGTGGGATTGTCCCTAGTATTTGAGCATATATGGTGTCTCATGTTGATGTGTTGATTATCTCTTTTGTCATTGTATCTACTATTCTATCTTTAATTACTGTTTATTGGAAATAATTATTGATGAGAGATTTATAATACAAGAATTGAATTGGGCTAAAGTAATTGAAACAACATAGAGCATTCTGAAATTTAACATTGTATCAAAGCTAAGGTGAAGGACAAGCCAAAAAGGAGACAGGAATTAAAGCAATCATCTTTGGAAATTTGAAGGGTCATATCTAATCAAATCAAGGTGTCTTCCTCTTTCTTCAATGAACATGAGAAGTTGGGTGACTCATCTAGCTTTGCTGCATGGAAAATCAGGTTAGAGATCATAATTGATAACAACAATGTTTTGGAATTCATTCAAGGAAAAATACTTGAGCCTCTGGAGAATGCTTCTGTTGCTTCCAAGAATAAGCATAAGACAGGTGAGTTAAAATCAAAGAAAATTATAGCTGGTGATTTACAATATAATTCACTTGAATCTGTTGGAAATTTGAGGAAGTCTAAAGACATGTATGAAGTCAACAATTTGAATGAAATCCTATCCTTCAAATATCAACTCAAAGATATGAAGATGAATAAAGGATGTTATGTGCAATCCTATATTATGAAGATATCTTGTCTTAGAGATCAATTGCAAATAGTTGGGGGATCAATGGTTGACAGGGAATTGATGATTGTAAGTCTTAGAGGTCTCCCTTCCATTTGGGACACCTTCATTACTTCTATAAGTAACAACAATACCTTATCATCATTTTATGAGATTGTTGGAAAGCTCGCTGAAGAAGAATCAAGGATGATATCAAAAGGAAGAATTCAAAAGCATGAAGAAGGAGATCCCGCTGCATTCCTCACAAAAAATAAGAAGAAGAAAATAAATGGAGGTCCATAAAATTCAAGGAAGCCCCCTCCTCGAAGCTCAAACAGAAGGAATGATAGAGAATCATCACACATTTAATGTTACAATTATTGCAAGAAAGGTCATTATGCTCAAGATTGTCCCGAGAAGAAAAAAGGGCCATGCTACAACACTGGAAGAAACAATAATAGGTTTAATGATAGAAGAAGAAGAGATGACCGCAAGAATGATTGCAATGGAAGAGATAAACAAAGAAGAAGAGATGCTCCAAGTGACCATGAAGAAGATCATCTTCCTAAAAAGAAGTCAAGATATTCCATGTATGAATGTCATGTTGGAAATCAATCTCAATATATTCTTATTTCTGCTCTCACTATTTCGTCTCGTATGAATTCATGGGATAGTTGGCAGGTTGGTTGATAATGGGGCCACTCATCATTTATCTGGGTATAAGGAAGTTCTATCTAATTTGGTAGAGAGGAAGTCAAATTTGAAAATTATTCTTGGAGATAACTCTACTCATCCCGATAATCTATTTTAATCCATGATGTGATGTATGTGTTGGGATTGAAGAAGAATTTGGTATCACTATCTTCTTTGGAAGACAAATGGATGAGGCTTTCCTTCATCAAGGCAACGGTTCTTAATTGGCCTATTGTAACTTCTAAGAGAGATGTATTTACATTGGGATTGATATTTGAAGGACTCTTTAGAGTCACTAGTAGACCTCTTCTTACATTGTTCCATGATACTAATCATATAAGTGAGATATGGTACCAAATATTCACCCATATACATTATGATTCTCTTCCAAAATTGAAGAAGTTGGTCTCTAGCATTCCCAATGTTCAAACCCAACATGATGGAGAATGTCCAAGTTGTGCCAGTGGAAAGAAGAGAAGGGGACCATCCCCCTCAAGAGAGAACAAGATGAATTACATCCTCCAACTCATTCATTCTGATATATGTGGTTCGAAGCCTGTACATTCTATTGGTGGCCATCTCTACTACATCACCTTCATTGATGACTTCCCAAAAAATGTGTGGATATATTATTTAAAGCAAAAGGATGAAGCCTTCAAAATATTCAAGGAGTTCAAAGGTTTGGTCGAAAAACAAATAGGGAATAAAATTAAGATATTCAGGTCTAACAATGGTGGAGAGTACATTTTGAATGACTTCATCGATTTTTGCAAGAAGGAAGGTATCAAAAAGAGATTATTGTGCCCTATACTAAAAAACAAAATGAAGTAGTTGAAATAAAGAAAAATTCTATCCTAGAAGCCGCTCGTGCCATGCTCCATGATAATAATAAAATCGAAGTTTCTTTAGGGAGAAGCAATGAATGTTTCCATATATGTTCAAAATAGGGTGCCTCATCAAGAATTGGACAACAAGACCCCCGAATAAGTGTTCACATGTGTCAAGCTCGATGTTGGCCATCTTCTTATCTTTACCTACCCTGTATATTTCCATGTGCCAAAGGATAAATGAAACAAAATGGAAGTTGCAGGAAGAAAATTTATGTCCATCGAATATTGTGAAAATTCTCAATCATTTAGCATATATATTCATGATCAAATGAAGGTTGAAATTAGTAGGGATGTAAAGTTCGATGAATATTTTTCCCTTGGGAAAGCAAGGTACCTTCCTTCGCCTCCTCCTCCTCCGAAGAAGAATGATGATATCGATATTTTAGATGGTATTTCCATTCCTGGATCTCAGAGAGACATTGTTGATGATCCCATGGAACCCATGAACCCCTTAGATCCTCCTCCAAGTGACCTTCCTACCAGAAAGAGGCCACTTTGCCTTCATGACACATTACAGAATGACAAGAGACACATTATCATTTAAAGATCATTTAGAGAAAGAAAGAATCCATCTAAGTGCCAGGGATATGTTGTAGCTATGAGAACTATGATTCAAGTTGAACCTCCCACCTTTGAAGAATTCATGAAAGAAATTTTTTGGAAAGATGCTATGGCCAAAGAATATGAACCAATTATGAAGAATGACATCTGGGATTTTGTATTGGGACTAAAGGGAAATTTGTGGTGACTTCCAACTATCTATTCAAGATAAAACATGGATTCGATGGAAGCATTGATAAATATAAAGCAAAGTTTGTGGCTCAAGGATTCTCCCAAAAAGAGTGAGAAGATTGTGATGGTATTTTTTTTGTGTAATATTCCCAATTAGCTACTTCTAGTTGGAATATTATATGTTGCTCTATTTTGCAGGTTAGAAGAATAAATGGGGTAGGGAGACCCTTAAATATCTTTAGTAGAAATAAAACATTCCCTATGTGAAAAGGAGTTTGTGTAAGAAGGCAAAATAAAGCCACCCTTGGTGTGAAAAGGGGGAAATTCATGAGGACTAGAACCTTGTTGACCAGGTCAACAGTGCTGCTAAAAGAGGAGGAAAATTAGTGGGAACATTGTAGTTTTGATGGAGGAATCTTTGCAATGAAGTAACCTCATGAATGTGTGGGGCCCAGGGTAAGGAGGCTCACCAAGAATAAAAAGGAAGGGAGGGCAGCCATGAGGGTCATTCAGAATCTTGTCTATGTTTGAGTCTTATGACTTCTTTCATGCTTCAGCTGTTTAGCTGGGTTTGCTGCATTGTTTAGTGCAAGGGATTCTCATGTGGTAGTTCCACTCTCTTTCTTGGTTCAGCTTGTTGAAGGGATCTAAGAGGATAATTTTGAGCTTCATTTTCACTATCTAACTTGGGGTCAAGCAGTCACCAACTCCTACAGTGCAGTCTCTTGCAGAAACTGCATCACTTCTGAAGGTGATGTTGTGGTAGGGTTAAATCCCTTAATTTTTTGCTAGTTTCTTTGAGAAGGAGGCTTTTTCTCTCCTGGAAGGCTAGTAGGGAGGATCTTCAGCTATATTTATGTGCTCTCATGTATTATTCAGCCATATTGTATACAGAGTTGCATTCAAATGTGTGATTTTATGCAGAGATATCATTTTTTACTTGTGCTCTTATGAAACCCTTGCCGGGTTGTCTCCATTTTGTGTAAAAGAGGTTAAACCTCCTTTTTCTTGGCTCTTTGATTAATGAAATCTCCAAATGATCTTTTATATCTCATATTTTGCTGTAGAAACCCTCTTTCAATGTTGTTACATTCTTCAAAATTTATGTTTGGTGAAACCATGGGGTTTGTGTGTTTTTGAGGTGTATTGGCATGGGGAGATCTGTTTAACATAGCTAGAGTGATTTGTTTCTACTCCCATTATGCATGTAAAGGTTATAAAGCATAATATAAAGGATCCAAGTCCTATTTTTCAATTCTGTAACGTAATTTTCTGAAAACAGTGTTTTTACTTTCCATGGTGCAAAAATTCCTAAGAAGGAATACTACATTTTGAAAATGCAACAAGAATTTCCTAATTTAATTTTTCCTTTGATTAAATTAGGAGAAATTTTAAATTCCACATCACCGAACAAATTGAGTGAGCTAACTGAGTTGTTATCACTCAGTTAGCTTAGTTGATTTGAGTTGGAGGAAGAACTTGAGTTGTGTAAAATGATTCCTAAATTTTAGGAGCCTAGGTTGAGTTAATTTCAGTTTTAATAATTTAATCTAGTTAAATTGAGTTATGGTCAGTTAACTCCTACTTGGGTTCAAGCATTCATTAACTCCTACAGCGCGGTCTCTTGCAAAAAATGCGTCATTTCTGAAGGTGATGTTGTGGTCGGGTTAAATCCCTTGATTTTGTGCTAGTTTCTTGGAGAAGGGGGATTTTTCTCTCCTAAAAGGCTAGTAGGGAGGATATTCAGCCATTTTTATGTGCTCTCATATATTATTCAGCCATATCATATACATATTTGCAATCAACTGTGTGATTTTATGCAGAGATATCATTTTGTACTTGTGCTCTTATGAAACCCTTGTCGGGTTGTCTCCATTTTGTGTAAAAGAGGCTAAACCTCCATTTTTCTTGGCTCTTTGATTAATGAAATCTCCATGATCTGTTATATCTCATATTTTTCTGTAGAAACCCTATTTGAATAACGTTGTTACATGCTTAAGAATTTCTTTTTGGTGAAACCATGGGGTTTGGGTGTTTTTGAGGTGTATTGGCATGGGGAGATTTGTTTAACATAGCTAGAGTGATTTGTTTCTACTCCCATTTTGCATGTAAGGGCTAGAAAGCATAATCTAAAGGATCCAAGTCCTATTTTTCAATTTTGTAATGTAATTTTCTGAAAACAGTGTTTTTACTCTCCATAGTGCAAAAATTCCTAAGAAGGAATACTGCAGTGGTATCGAAGCTCTGCTCTTGGCTCAACTTGTGGGGACAATATATCTACAGTATGGAGGAGAAATATATTTCAAATCTCCTTCTTCAAACCATGCAAAACATTGCAATAGATCTCAAGTAGATGAGGCATAAAGAAGACCTTAGGGGTTTTACCATGAAGCAAGCACTAGCACCTCACTTTGTGTGGAACAATCAGCCACATATCCTTCACTACAATGCTCCACTATGCCCTCATTCCTATCTGAGGACAGGGAGGAAGAAACCCTTGGTGACTATTTTGTGGAGTATGAGTCCCAATCCCGAAGGTTCAAAGAACACTTGAGCTTTCAGGAATTCTTCCGGATCAAGGAAGGGAGGAGAACTTGCTATAAGAAGGGAGGATTTATGTAGGAATCATACCTAGAGTGCAGTATGGGGAGATTCTTATTTCTATATATGATGGATCACCTAAGTTCACAGCCAAGACTTGGGTGGAGAAGCTGGATACTTACCTTCAACTCAATAGGGTTTCTGAAATAGAGGCTATCAAAATAGTTGCGCTGCACTTATAAGGGGAGGCTCATGAATGGTGGTTCCATGGGCTAACTACACTTGGACATGCTCATATCACTTCATACTTAGTCTTCACCAAGAGACTAGTAGAGAGATTTGATCCAAGGGATCTAGATGCCCACTTTGTTGAGCTAACCAAGCTCAAACAAAAGGGAGAGCTAGAAGATTATATTGCTGAATATTTGAAGCTTTCAGTAATGGTGTCCAACCTCACTATGAGCAGAAGGGTATGTATTTTTATTGATGGGATGGCTGAACCATTGCATGGGTTCATAAGATCAACTAAACCAACTACACTCCTAGAGGTTGTGGAGAAGGCTAGAGTTCTACAACATGCTTTTCCCAAGGCAAGGGCATTACTGCAGCAGGAGAAATCCTCATGGCCAAAGAAGACACCTCTTGACCATAACCATAGGAGATTAAAGAAGGAGAAACTCTGCCTTACTTGTCAGAAGCCATGGGTGCCAAACCATGAATTTATTGCAGGGAGAGGTCATTATATTGAGATATTTTCTGATGAAGAAGAGAGGACCAGCGCTGTACCACCTATAGAAGATGTAGTGAAAACTTTTGCTCCAAGGGGAGGAGCTCTTGTAGCGTTAAGAGGAGTCCCTAAATATCTAACTTTAAGAGTTAGAGGTACTCTTATGGGGCAGCGAGTGTCAGTGCTAGTAGATAGTGGAGCTACTCATAACTTCATTGATTCACAACTAGTAAAGAAGAGGGGCATCTATATGGAAAAATTTGAAGGGTTTTCAGTCTTGGTTCCGAGAGCCAGAACTTTGCAGTGTGTCAAGTATGTTCCGGAATTATCTATCATTATGGGAACATACACTATGACAGACCACTTCTTTGTGGTTGATATTCCTGACACCAATGTTATATTACATGTCCAATGGCTGATCACTCTTGGGAGAGTCACCACTGATTGGGAAACTCTAGAGATGGAATGGATAGGGAAGGAGGATAGTAAGCATCAAAAAATTAGAGGTATGCACACTTACCCCCCTTAGATTGTTTC
This sequence comes from Pinus albicaulis, assembly GCA_034641835.2. Lineage (NCBI taxonomy): Eukaryota > Viridiplantae > Streptophyta > Pinopsida > Pinales > Pinaceae > Pinus > Pinus albicaulis. The sequence goes on from CM076580.1 coordinate 1,176,213,061, forward strand.
AGCTCACAAGATGGAGGCAGACTTACGCAGAGGAGACATATAATGGGCAGTAGAACTGCGTTTATCTAAAGCTAGAGTCAAGGATTCACCAGTGCACCCTGATGCGCAAGCTCTCTTAAACCGGTATTCTGTAGTATTTGGGGATATTCCACCTAGGAGACCTCCTGATAGGGGATTTGAGCACACCATTGAGCTGGATCAAGGGATTCAAGCTATGATTACCACCCCTTATAGGCATCCCAAATCTTATAGGGATGAAAATTGAAAGGGCCATTCAAGAACTACTAGCTCTAGGTCATATCTGGCCTAGCACTAGCCCTTTTGCATCTTCAGTGGTCTTGGTTAAGAAGAAGGATGGCACATTGAGGATATGCATTGACTATAGAGCCCTAAACAAAAAGACCATGAAGAATAGATACCGAATTCCCAGGATCGATGCGCTGATATATGAGTTAAGAGGATCCAAGTATTTCTCCAAGATTTACTTGAGATCTGGATATCACCAAATCAGGTTGAGTGATCAAGAAATTACCAAAACATCATTCAGGTGTCACTACAGGAATTTTGAGTCATTGGTAATGCCATTTGGTTTGACCAATGCCCCAACAACATTCCAATCTTGCATGAACCACATCTTTCGTGGTCATATAGGACAGTTTGTATTGGTCTTCTTTGATGATATTCTTATTTATAGCCGCACATGGGAGGAACATTTGCAACATATTGAGACAGTGTTGCATATTCTCAAGGAGCAACAATTCCATGGAAAAATCTTGAAATGTGATTTTGGCCTCACAGAGATGCTTTACTTAGGCCACATCATTGGAGTGGATGGAGTAAGAGTGCGTGAAGAAAATATCTGGACAATCAAGGATTGGCCCGAGCCAAGGAATGTTATAGAACTATGGGGATTTGTAGGCATATGCACATATTACAGGAAGTTTGTGAAAGGGTTTTCTCAACTTGCAACACCACTTACAGACTTAACCAATAAGGGAGCTTTCAGTTGGACACCTACAATGTAGAGGGCTTTTGATAAGCTCAAAAAGGTAATGAGTAGTTTTCCAATATTAGTTTTACCTGATTTCTCTCAACCTTTTGTGTTAGAATGTGATGCATCAGGTGAAGGGATTTGAGCAGTCTTGATGCAAGGAGGGCATCCTATAGCCTTTGAGAGCAAGAAGTTGCTACCACATGAAAGGCTATACCCCATCTATGATAAAGAAATGTTGGCTATTATGCATGCCTTAGCCAAATTCCGGCAATACTTAGTGGGGAATAAATTCCGAGTGAAAACTGATCATAACAGTCTCAGATTCTTTCTTGAACAGAAGCAGCTCCAAGAAAGACAACAAAAATGGGTAAGCAAGATCCAAGCTTATGAATTTGACATAGAGTATGTCAAGGGGGAAGAGAAATATAATGGCTGATGCTCTATCCAGGAGACCAACAGCGCTGTCCTTGAGGGGCATGGACGCAAATTGGAAGGTTCAATTGTTGGTTGAGTACTCCAAGGATAACTTTGCATGTGAGATACTTGATGGGGTGATAGCTGATGAGAGGTATAGAGTAATGAATGAAATCATCTATTACCTGGACTAGGTCTTTTTGGCTAATAATTCTAAGCTCAAAGAGAAGATCTTGCAAGCATCACATGATTGCCCACTTTTAGGGCATCAAGGATTTCATAAAGACTTACCGGGCCATAAGGGAGAGATTCTCATGGAAGGGTCTCAAGGAGGATGTGCTCCAAGATATCAAGGAGTGCATAGTTTTTCAGCAAAATAAGGGAGAACACACTCATCCTATCGGGTTATTACAACCACTACCCATTCTAGATGGAAAATGGGAAAGCATCTCCATGGACTTCATTACCATTCCACCTATTGTTCAGGGTAAGAATTGTATCTTTGTAGTTGTTGATAGACTAACAAATTATTCACACTTCTTTTCCATTTCTACACATTATACTGCTTCACAGGTAGCTGAGCTCTTCTTGAAAGACGTGTTTAGACTCCATGGTCTCCCAAATACCATAGTGAGTGATTAGGACAACCGCTTCATGGGTGGCTTTTGGCAAGAACTCTTCCCATTAGTGGGGACTGAATTGACACCAAGTACTAGCTATCATCCAGAAAATGATGGAAAGACTGAAATAGTGAAAAAGTGGCTAGAAGGCTACTTGAGAAACTATGTTTTGAGACAACAGAGGGCATGGCTGCATTGGCTCCATTTGGGGGAGTATTGTTACAACACCACTTACCATATGTCCATTGGTATGACCCCATTTAAAGCTCTCTATGGGTATGATGCACTCTCATTTGTTGATGTCATGTTTGGAGCAAGCAAGGCTCCTAGAGCAACGGAATGGATTCAGGAGATTCAAGACATACTTTGGGCCCTTAAAGACAACATTGCTACCACTACAAGGAAAAGACCCTCTAGTGGAGGTTATAAAGGAGGTTTTTAGTATTATAAAATTGGCCAAAATTGTCAAAAAAACATATGCTACCACATCCGTTTCTGGTAACGGAGGTTTTGGTGGAGCTTTTAACAGAAATTCAACACAACTAAAAAAAAATGGGCGGCTAGAATTTATTATGGATGTTTTTTCATCGATGCTCTTATCAGGTTTTAACGCACCTGCGTACTCCAGACAAAAGACACCTAAGGCGCATGAGAATGCACCTAATAAGTATGAAACAATGGAAGATCGGGGCCTGGTGTTGGTGATACAACGCATGGGGCCGTTCTAATTGGTCTTGGGATTTGAACGGTGCCCATAGGTCGTATAAGCGCATCGATGCGTGTATCTTTATGAGGCACCGGTGCTCCGTATCACAGAAAGAAACCAAGATTTATAATTGGTATCGGTATTCGTGCGGTGCACATGGCATCTACAAATGCATCGGTGCTTATAGATACATAAACGCCTCGATGCACATTATCACACAAACGCACCGATATTTATAACTGGAATCGGTATTAGTGCAATGCCCATAGAATCATAAATGCACCAGTGCGTATAAACATATAAAGGCACCGGTTTTCATTTTATTTTTTTTAGAAACATCCACCTCTGACAGTCCAATTATTGTGATTGTTTTAAATTCATTATTCATCAAAATTCGACACATCTTATAACAATATTCATATTAATTACATTTTTATTAATGCATTTGAATGTGTTGTTTGGATTAATTTGTTATATCATATCAAAATTATTGTGGTTTTTTAAAATTCATTATTCATCAAAAGTTGACACATATATATCTTATAACAATATTCATATGAATTAAATTTTTATTAGTGCATTTGAGAACGACAATGGAGAACACAATAGAATAAATTAAAACATATTTTATGATTATATATATATATATATATATATATATATATATGAATAAGACAGTCTTTATCATACAAAATGGGACAATTATTCGTATCCCTTTGTCTTTCAATTGGGACACTATGTCCATTACATTAAACAAAATGTCTGATTTCACAGACATATTTCAAAAAATAAAATGTGTTGCTTTGATATCCAAATTACATAGTGATCATCATTCTTCGCTTGAATTATTGTCACTGCTAGAGCTACTTCCATGACTTGGATTATTTTTAGAAATGTTGTGTTCACGGCGTTGATTGTTTTCTTCTTCACTTTCCATCTACAAGAATAAAAATAAACTGAAATGAGTGTATATACATTGGTGAGAATAATGAAAATTTCAATATTAAATAATATACATCAATGTAAATCGAAAATAAAAATGATGTACCATAGCAACAATTGACTCATAAACTATACACATTCTTTCAAAACCATGTACCATGCCATCTTTCAAAATTTCATCTGTTGGCGCAATTCCATACTTTGTTTCCTGCAAGTTTTATACCCCATAACAAATCATATATTTAATATGAAATATGTTTTTGTTCTATTAATTATAGAAGGATCTAATTAAAACAAGATCGATAGATGCTTACAAATTCCAAAATTAAATTCTGATATGCCAACATATACTCACAACCCATATTTAACCCAATTTCAATCAATTCGTCTGATGGTTCTTCTTTGTATGTTAGCACCTTTTTGAAGACATTCAATGATGATTTTTGTAAAACAACTTAAAAAATACAAAAATGAAATCTAGTTAAGTTGTTATAAGGAAGTAACAATTACTCACAAACTTAGAGATCAACCATTTTCTTTCTTTTCGTCCTGTTTTATGTGCTGAATGGGTTCCATTTTCTTTTCTTTTCTGCAAGAAAATTCTTGAAAATTAATATTTAATGCTAAATTGTTTATTTATTGTACCTAATGATCGAAAAATTCAATGATTACATATTACATTTGAAGCACGTTGTTGTATTCGTTGCACTAGATCCCTCAAACTTTTGTAAAATTTTTTCCCCCTTTCGTTAACTTCTAGCACCACTCCAAATGAGCCAAGGAGCAATTCATTTTCATTTGCATGTTCTATTTTTTTTTTCTTAGAACAACATTCCTTTTCTGAGTTGTGGGTCCCTGTAGAAAATTAAACAGATGTGAATTAGTATACTGTTTGACACATGTTATCTAATAATTTTAAGTATATTATTAATGATAATTAAAGAAAGAAACTCATATTGGATCGATAATATTGTTTCATTCACCTAATTCATCTTTTTGCAATTTTTCCATTAAACTTTTATGCTCTTCTGGTCGTAGATAAAAAATAATCATATCGACCTTTGTCATTTTGTGGCTCTGCATGATACACAGTAAACAATACATATTAGTTAAAGTTAAATATAGTTCAAAAATAATTTTTTTTTATAAAGAATTTACAAAGAACTTGCTTTTTTTTCTTTTCTTGATGTGTTAACAGTATTTTTATTACTTGATATCTTGTCAGTCATTTCTTTATCAATCTGAAACCTATAGAATATCATTCATTAATATATTTATAAATAAATTCTCAACTTTTCAGGTAGAAAATAAATCTCAAGACATCGGTGCGCCTTTCATTAAATCCGCACCATCGCCGGTGCGTGGATATATTAACAACGCACTGCAAAACAGTATAATACACCATACAGTGCGTTCGATATTATAAAAGCACCGCAAAAAAAATGTAATATACCTAACGGTGCGTGGGGTATTATAAACACACCGCAAAAACGGTGTAATACACCGTACGGTGCTTTCCTAGTTAAAGAGAGCACCGGTGCCCTATTTCAGATTTGGTGCACGAATTTAAAAAATGTTTTCAATTTTTTATGACACAGAACTTGGGCGGTGCACTGTAATAATACAAAGCACCGATGCGGTGGCGTACGCAGGGCGCACCGATAAAGAAAAATCCATTTTTTCAAAATTCACGTAATGGCCGAAAGGATTGGGATTCGACTATGCAAGTCATCTCGTGGGTTGGACGTCAATCTAAAATGAAAAACCCTAATTATGAAATCACAGAAACAGGGAGAAGAAAGGGAAAAAACAAAAAAAAGAAGGGTTTAGAGTAAAAATGGATAAAACTGCAGGAAAAAAGAAAAGAAAGAGAATTAAATTTAATCACGAAATGGTTTGAAATTCTATGATAAAGGGATTGAATCACCAGATTTTTGGTTTCTAATTGTCTGAATACTTTTGTTCGAACGTATTTCGCCATCCACAGTGCCCTCGTGCTCTCCTGCAAAAATCTGACAAATTTTTTTTAGCAAAAATAGTGAAATAATGAAAAGTGTTTAGTATTTAAAGAATTATTTAATCAAATTAGATTTTCGAAAATATTTTGCTGCCCATTTTTCAAATTGCCACTTTTTTTTAACTTAAACAAAATAGAGTTGCGTTTTTTTTATTTGTGTTTATTAGTTTCCGGTGCGCGGAAATGTGACGCACCGACGCATTATATTAATACGACGCACCGGGGCCTGTTAGGATGATAAGTGCACTGGACTTTTTAATTTTTTATTTTTTTTTTATGTAAGATCATAATAAAATAATGATAATTATAAAGTACATGAATTTATTTTCATTATTTTCCAAACTTTATGTTACAAAAATTAGTATTATTCTAGATTTTTTATTTTATAATTATTTGCAAATTTACAAATTTAAATATTTAAATAAAATCATTTCAGATTAATACAATTAAAATTTTACATACAATTACATTAATTACAATTACAACTACAATTACAATTTTACATTAATTTCACATACATGAATTACGATTAGAATTACAATTACAATTTTAATTTTACATACAATTACATTTACAATTTTACATACAATTACAATTACAATTTTACAAATATTTTACATACAATTCAATTGAAATTACAATTACAAATACAATTACAATTTGTGAAATTTACATAAAATTAGAATTAGAATTACAATTTTACAATTTTTCATATATACAATTATAATCATTTCAAAATAAATTAAATATTACAATTACAATTAAAATTTTACATTAATAAATATTTTACATACAATTACACTTAAAATTACAATTAATACAAATACAAATACAATTTTACAATTTTACATAGAATTAAAATTTAAATTACAATTACATTCACGACATAATATTTAATAAATATCATGGTCATTTAATAATATTAAATTAATTAATAAACATTATCACGATCATGATAACCATCGTACAAACATCATATTCGACTAATAAACACATTCAATTAACATCAAATTAACATTATATATTAACATCATCACAACACAAACATCAAATATACATCTCAATATAATGTCAAATAACTCATGCGCCTATCACATATACACATATATCTGTAAGCTAAACATTAAATGAACATATCTAACATGACTAACAATATGTGCCACATCATGATGATCATCAACATGAACATTAAGTACAACTGCAACATGAACATAAAATACATGGACCATATATATATATATATATATATAGATATATATATATATATATATATATATATATATATATATATATATATATATATATATATATATATATATATATATATATATATATATATATAACTCACTAATGTTAAAAATATACAACTGTAATATAAATGTCATGGATCAGGTGTTGGTGGTAGTATAACAACATCAATAACACTAGTACAAGTGTATGCAGCCTGCTCAGTAAAGCTGGGTGTAGCCTCGACAGTCGCTGGTCGACTAGCGTACTCATGATCATGATGATCAATAGTACTAATGGATGCATCCGCTGGTGGTAGTACAACATGATCAATATGAGGCGCAGTAGTACTGGAGGCGGCCTGCTCAGTCAATAGTACTGCAGCCTCGGCGGTCAATGGTCCAGCCTGTTCATGATGATCGTGACTAGTACTCATAATGGATGCTGCAGGCTGCTGACTGGACATGGTCGATGGTCCAACCTCATCTCCATGATGACTAGTGTCAGATGCTAGTAGTGGAGCCTCATACTGATCATCAGGCGCACCGCGAGGTGAATGATCACGAGATGCATCTGAGTCGCTGCTGGCGGACTGTCCATCACGTGCCGCAGCTCGACTACGCCTATAGCTACGGACAATCCTCCTCAATCACGTAATAGTTGTCATAGCTCCTACGACATGTTGCATCAGGCCATACATGTCACGCGGTATGCCTCTCCACATCCATAACAATATATCATCGCCCTGTATCTCTCTGTAATGAGCGGGCCTGATGCCTGCATCTAAAATCAATCCACAGATTTGGGATCCCAACTCCATCCGGTATCTGGTCTCAGGTAGACCACGACTAGCAAAAGGCAGTACCGATGCATCATGAGGTGCATGAGGATCAGCACGTTTCTCTGCTATGCCACCGGCCTCATCCTCCAGCGGCGCATCAGCCATCTCCTGATCGTAATCATCAGGATCAACACTTGGATCATGTGGTGGATCCAGCATCTCATTGCCATCAAAAGAGCCAATGTCTGCAAAATATATACAAATACACAACAGTAATTAGACAATTTCATTACACAATTTAATAAAAACAAGTTAAAGAACATGTTATAATAAATATAAATAAAACAGTAATATTACCTCTATCATCTGGCGGCTCATCAGGAGTGAAGAGGATGTTGGGACACCCTCGCCAATCTAGTCCAGCATAAGGACATGGGACCATAATGAAGGGATGCAGCCCGCCAACACTGGCTAGTAAGTCCAGCGAATCATGTGATATCCTCGTTGGAAACATAGTGTCTCCCCTCTTGGGCATCATCTGCCCCCACATGCGCATCCGAGCCTCGAACATCAGCCTACGAGGTTGTAGAACAAAACTAGGTCTCATCTCTGGAAACCTCTCAAAAAATAAACAAAACAGCTCTGAAGCAAAAGGGAAGTTGACCCTCCCTTGTGCATGAGCACGACATCTATCTAAGGCCATACAAAACCGTCGCAAAAAAACGGCATACCACCTAACAAGTCGTGGCTGTTGTACTAAAGAATCAACGTAAGATAAAAGCGAGCAACTAATGCATTTCCCGTCACTGGTGTTGTGCGAAACGATCGAAGCGATAATAGAGAGGCACTACACGTCCTATCTACCAAAAGCACCTATACGTAACTGACCTCTAGGTACCTGAAACTTTGAAGGAGACAGTACATGTGCTTAAATGTATCTCTGGGAGTAAACTAACTGACTCCCTGCTACACAACCAGGTGGCACATCTGGGAATGAGGGAAAATCCACCCCTCTCCTCGATAGTCCTGTAATAAAATAAATGTCCTCCTTAGTGGGTGTGTACCACTGGTCAGGACCAACCTGAAAAGCCTGCCGGTGGGCATTCCACTTGCCGATAAGATGTCTCAAAAGCACACTATGGGCCTTTAGGCCGAAAATAGCCTCCTCATAGAACTTGAGGAGGCCTACTTTCTTAAGGATCTCCTGGGTATCTGCAGTAATAGGGCAAGGGCATCCATCTCTCTCCCTCTCTCTCACCTCCCATTGGCGAAGCATGTCATATTGTTCTACTTCTTGTTGTTGTTGTTGCTCATGTTCTCTCTCAATCATTGCCATATTAAATAATTTTTTTTTATTAAAACATAAATGTATTTATAAATATACATATATAATTCTTTTTGAAAAAAAATAAACAGTCGGTGCTCCATAAAAACAGTCACGCACCGGTTCCGGTGTGTCCTAATATTTTAGCGCACCGTCCCCGGGGCCCCTATGAAATATACCACACCAGATTCGGTGCCGATGTCTATTTTTCAAGCACCGTGGAATGTATATAATTTAGAATATCGATGCTCTTACTGAAATATACGCCCCAGCACATATAGTCGTGTTAGCGCACCGACTTCATGACAGTGACATAGTTGACAGTGCGGTCTTTTACCCAACCGCACCGTTGACCCTCTCAGAATGAAAAATGCGGTGCGCTAACATAAATTGGGGCGGCAAATGCATTCAACGCACCGCACTGTGTCTACCGGGGTCAGCGGTGCGCCTAGATAAATGAGCGCACCACCTTTTTTTCTTTTTTGTTTTTAGTTTAAAATTATTCGGAGTGCCTTCCGGCACCGCCCCGGAAATGGTGCGATTATCGTTAGCACCGGTAGCGGTGCTGCCTGTAAATTTTACAGGTAGCACCGCTATCCGGTGCGAGCCAAACAGCTCGAGTGCACCGTGCGACAAATTTTTTTTTTCTTTTTTAATGGTTATTTTTAAGTTTGTTTCAATTTCTAATCCGCTAAAAGGCTTAATTATAGAAAAACTAGAAAAATACCTGTACATTTTGTCGTCGAGGAGGCATATTGGCTGTAAAATTTGGAAAATAAAATTTGCCCATTGTTTTTCAAAATGAAAGGTGGAGATTGGTGGCCAATGCAGCGCAACAGTGCGTGGAATGGGTGCAATGAGAGCATCAATGCCAAGGCAGCTCAGAAATAAGGAAATAGCACCGGGGCTTGAGAGCTCTGAAGCACTGAAGAAAGTGAATAATGAAGTTTTTTGGCTGTAATTTTTTTTTTAATTAACCCTGTTTCAGTGCGCGGGGTTTTATAAGTACACCGGTGCTGTTAAATAAAACTGCACCGGGATGTTTCAGTTTCGGTGAGAAAATTTGATGATGCACCGGGGTGACGTAATGGTAAAGCACCGGTGTGTAATAGTCGCAAAGCACTGTTTTTTTGGCCTTATTTTTTTTTATATAACGTTATTCCAGTGCATGCAGTTTCTGGCACACCGGTGCTATTAGAGAAGAACGCATCGGCTCGTTTCTGTTTTGGCACAGTGTTTTATGATCCACCGGCGCGGAAGAGTATTGACGCCCCAATGCGTTACATTAATTGGACACCCCAGTGGTGTGTGTACTTCGTGCATGCTAGCTGGTGTGCCAATGTTCGGTGCTCACCGGTGCGTTCTATGGTATCGTGCGCACCGGTAATTGATAGCTCAGGAGCACTGGAAAACTGAAAAATATGTGTTTTTTGTCGTAAATATTTTTTTAATATAACCCTTTACCGGTGCGCTCTGTTTATAGGCGCACCAGTACTATTCGCTACAAACGCACCGGTTGGTTTGTGTTTTGGCACGTTTTTTATGATGCACCGGTGCGGTTTCTGTCTACTGCACCGGGTGGTTTCGGTGATGGCGTTGTGTTTTATAATGCACCGGCGTGGACGAGTTGTGAGGCACCGGTGCTCTATTACATTATGACACACCGGGCGGGTGTGTATGGAGTGTACGGTGTCTGGTGTGCCAATGATTTTGTCCGCACTGGTGCGTTCTTTTTTTTAGAGCACCGTAGTGAGTTTTAACGATAAGAGCACCGATAGGAAAACATCCGCAAAACCCTCCGCCCGCCAACCTCCTCTAGTAACCTCTGCTAGAAACAAATATATGGGGTATTTTTCTTTGTGGTTCCTCAAAAACATCCGCTAGAGCATCTTTTCCTTGTAGTGTACTGCCCAAAATCAGCAAAAGATATATGCAGACCGTGGTCGGATAGAGAGACAGTTTGAGGTAGATGATCTAGTATATCTTTGCCTTCAGCCTTATAGACAATCTACACTCAAGGAGAAAGGGGCTAAAAAGCTCAAACCACGTTTCTATGGGCCATATAAGGTGATTTGTCATGTCGAGGAAGTTGCATATGAGTTGGAGCTTTCCAAGGGGAGAAAGATCCACAATATCTTTCATGTCTCATGCCTCAAGAAGGCCATTGGACAGAATGTAGTTGCCAACATGGACCTCCCACCTATTGATGATGAGGGCCATCTAGTTTTGCAACCTATAGAAATTCTGGATACACGAGAGAGGCAGCTAAGGAGCAAGGTAAATAAATAATATCTGATTCGATGGAGGAATCTTCTTGATGAGGATGCCACTTGGGAAGGAGAGAAGATCTTACAGCATCCTTCTTTTTTGTTTCTTGAGGACAAGCAACTTTTGAGAGGGGAGGACTGTAATATTCCCAATTAGCTGTTGTTAGTTGGAATATTTTATGTTTCTCTATTTTGCAGGTTAGAAGAATAAATGGGGTAGAGAGACCCTTAAATCTCTTTAGTAGAAATAAAACATTCCCTATGTGAAAAGGGGTTTGTGTAAGAAGGCCAAATAAAGCCACCCTTGGCATGAAAAGGGGGTAATGCATTAGGACTAGAACCTTGTTGACCAAGTCAACAACACTGCTGAAAGAGGAGGAAAACCAGTGGGAACAATGCATTTTTGATGGAGGACTCTTTGCAATGAAGTAACCTCATGAATGTGTGGGGCCCAGGGTAAGGAGGCTCACCAAGAATAAAAAGGAAGGGAGGGTAGCCATGAGGGTCATTCAGAATCTTGTCTATGTTTGAGTCTTATGACTTCTTGCATGCTTCAGCTGTTTAGCTGGGCTTGCTGCACTGTTTAGTGCAAGGGATTCTCATGCGAGAGTTCCACTCTCTTTCTTGGTTCAGCTTGTTGAAGGGATCTAAGAGGAGAATTCTGAGCTACATTTCCACTATCTTACTTGGGGTCAAGAAGTCACCAACTCCTATAGCACATTCTCTTGCAAAAACTGCGTCACTTCTGAAGGTGATGTTGTGGTAGGGTTAAATCCCTTAATTTTGTGCTAGTTTCTTGGAGAAGGAGTCTTTTTCTCTCCTGGAAGGCTAGTAGGGAGGATCTTCAGCTATTTTTATGTGCTCTCATGTATTATTCAGCCATATCGTATACAAAGTTGCAGTCAACTGTGTGATTTTATGCAGAGATGTCATTTTTTACTTGTGCTCTTATGAAACCCTTGTCGGGTTGTCTCCATTTTGTGTAAAAGAGGTTAAACCTCCATTTTTCTTGGCTCTTTGATTAATGAAATCTCCAAATGATCTGTTATATCTCATATTTTGCTGTAGAAACCCTCTTTGAATAACGTTGTTACATGCTTCAAAATTTATGTTTGGTGAAACCATGGGGTTTGGGTGTTTTTGAGGTGTATTGGCATGGGGAGATTTTTTTAACATAGCTAGAGTGATTTGTTTCTGCTCCCATTCTACATGTAAGGGTTATAAAGCATAATCTAAAGGATCCAAGCCCTATTTTTCAATTCTGTAACATAATTTTCTGAAAACAATGTTCTTACTCTCCATAGTGCAGAAATTCCTAAGAAGGAATACTACATTTTGAAAATGCAACAAGAATTTCCTAATTTAATTTTTCCTTTGATTAAATTAGGAGAAATTTGAAATTCCACATCACCAAACAACTTGAGTGAGCTAACTGAGTTGGAGGAAGAACTTGAGTTGTGTACAATGATTCCTAAATTTTAGGAGCCTAGGTTGAGTTAATTTCAGTTTTAATAATTTAATCTAGTTAAATTGAGTTATGGTCAGTTAAACTAGTTCCAACTATTGGGCGAACTAGTGGAGGGTCTAGCATTGGGGTGTAACTTCAGTGATCAACCAGTTAACTGATCATATCTGCCTAAATTAAATCATGCATGTACATAATTCGAGTTACCTAGTTGAGAGTGGATTTCAAGGGCAATGTATTATCGATTGTAAACTATTCCATGTTGTACAGGTCATGCATTCAGTCAGAGAAGGACCTAGTGGAATTGAAAAGTCCATATTGAGTAATTTCCTAAATTATAGGGGCTAATTCCTTGAGGGAAAATGAAAATAAATATGGGCTTGGAGGCTCGAAATTTTGGCTAATTATTGGCCAGGTTCAGTTAGTGATGCAAAGGATAGAAGATACGGGTGCAGGTTGAGCTCAAGGTTGAGCATAACATATTGTATTCATCCATATTCTTTGATTAATGCAATACAGATAGTAATGGGTTTTGATCAATTTCTTTCCCCTAGATATTTCTCTATGTTTGTGTGATTTAATCTTGTCTCATGTTTATGTTGTGATTTATTGATCAATTAATTTATTTCCGCTGATGAGAAAAATAGATTCAAGTCTTTTGTTTTAGAAAATTGCATAAGAAGTTTGAATCTACAAGGAATATATACATGGTATCAGAGTTGGAATCACAATCGAGAAGAGAATTCAAAGTTTACTTTGTAGGATATTCGAATTGAATATTAGTGTTACAGGTTTTCTCCAGGACTGAGAAGATGGATTTCAATGGAATTGGGCTTGAATATGCTTTGGAAGGAACCATACATTTGTGGCATATAATATTCATATGGAGGTAGTATTGGATGATAATGGGATGCTAAAATACATCAAGGTTGATGTAGCAAAACCCCCAACATATTAGGCCCATGATCTCGCTCGGTGGAAGAAGGATGTGGCTAAATAAGGGAGGATCATATTGGAGGGAGTTAGAGGTAATATTGTCTCGAATATCCACATGAAAGAGACTATGTTCTTGATGTGGAAAACACCAACAGATTGTTAGAGAAAAATAGTGACCACATGAAGTTGGCACTTAAGGACAAGCTTCGAAGCATGAAGATGCAAAAGAATGAAACAATTCCACAGTACCTGAGCAAGTTTACACACTGTCGTGATGAACTGGGTGGGGTCAATGTCACTATCCTTAAAGAATATTTGGTAGCTCTATATCTTTTGGGTCTTCCCAAGAGCTAGCATAGTTATCAATATTCAGTAAATGTTAGGGAGAAACTATGAAGTTCGGAGCGATTATGTTCTGATCTAGTGCAGGAAGAAATAAGGAAGAGCAACAGAGATGAGACTTCATCCAAGGTTGAGGATGAGGAGAACTGTCCCTTGGCTGGAAAATAAAGGGAAAAGGAAGAAATACTAATCCAAAAGGGATTCCATTTAGGGCGGCAAGAAGAAATAATTATCAAAAATCAAGTTTTTTCACTGTCATGAGTTGAGAAACTATGCCACGAAGTGTCCACACAAGAAGGCTACCAAGAGGCCCTTAGGAGGAGAAGAAGGTAAATATTTGACTTCCCAAATTGAGTTGGACTTCACCCTAATTTCATGTATGGAAAGCACAACAATGGGTAGTGTGTGGTATCTCGATAGTGGGGATTCATTCCATATAATGGGAAACAAAGAATTTTGTAGTGACTTGGAGGAGAAGGATCTCCAAATGCACATCGATATGGGAGATGATGGAAGGTATAGTGCGAAAATTATCAGTACTATTACTTTTCAGAGGGTGTTTGGTTCCTCTCTTAGGATCAAGGATGTGATGTATGTATCGGGTTTGAAGAAGAATCTATTTTTAGTAGTTGTGCTGGAATATCATGGCCACAATGTGATATTCAACAAAGGGAATGATTTTCTACGACACATCGCCATGGGACATGTGAAGAAGATTGGGGTTCAATTGAAGAACCTCTACAAATTAGATATAGGAGATTGTGCTACATTGAGCACAAAAGCAGAGAAGGTGGAGAGCCGAGACATCGGTGAATTATGGCATAGGAGATTGGATCATTTGCACCATTACTCTTTGAATATCATGTAACATATTACTACAGGCCTTCCCAAAGGTGCACTAGAGTAACAAAATACATGCAAATGGTGTAGATTGGGGAAGTACACAAAAGTCACCATTCAATGATTGGGACAACAAGGCTCATGCAATCCTTGAAAGGATTCACTCGGATGTGTGTGGACCTTTCTCCACGACCTCCATGACCAAGCACATGTATTATGTGATATTGGTAGATGATTTATAATGGAAGTGTTGGATTCTATTCATGCCGAAGAAAGACCATACATTCTCCAAATTTTTTGAATTTAAAGCACTTATTGAGAAAGAAACTGGTAGTAAAGTGAAGGCTCTCAGGAGCTATAATGGTGGTGAATATGTTTCGAATGAGTTTAAGAAATTATGTGAAAAAGAAGGCATTTGACGAGAGTTGAAAACACCCCGTAACCCACAATAGAATGGGGTAGATGAGAGGAATAACATAAGTATTGTGGGAGCTTCATGGGAGATGTTGCATGAATAGAGCCTACTATTGCACTTGTGGGCTTAATCATGCAACACAATTGTTTATTTGCAGAACATGAGTCCTCACATGATTCATGGCATGAGTAAACTAGAGGAAGATTTTTCAGGGAAGAAACCAGATGTGTAACACTTCAAGATATTTGGATCATCTATTTACTATCATGTTTCCAAGGATGCAGGGAGAAAGATAGAGCCTACAATAGAGTTGGGGATATTTGTGGGGTACACTGATACACCTCACCATTATTGTGTATAATTTCCATCTCTCAGGATGTCAATGGTCAGAAGAGATGTAAAATTTGATGAGGTGAAGGAAATGAGGTGTTATCTTGAGAGGGAGCTTTAGTTGTAGCCTGATCGAGAGAATTTTTCTCCAAAGGAAGAACCTTAAGAAGTTGTGGAGTAGCCACAAGTAGAGGAACAAAGAGTGGATACAACCACTCAAGTGGAGACATCCATAGAAGGTACGAAACAAACCAGGAAAGTTGACAGATTAATACATGATGCTAGAGAGAATGTGGGAGCACCCACATCACAGTGCAGGAAGAGGAGGTCACCAAATCGGTACACTAGGTGCATGGCTCTAACGAGCGAGCTAGTAGAGACAGAACCAACCTCATTCAAGGAAGCAATAGAGCAACTAGTATGTGTTGATGTGATGGTAGAGGAATATGATTCCATTGTCATAAACAATATTTTGGAAGTGGTCCCAAGACTAACATACAAGTCAGTGGTGGGTTCGAGATGGATTTGCAAGGTAAAGCATGTAGCATATCGCAACATCAAGAAACATAAGGCCATATTTGTGGCCAAGAGGTTCTCTCAGGTGGATGGAAATGACTATGAGGAGACCTTTGCTCAAGTAGCAACGTACTCATCCATTTGGTCAATTCTAGCATTGTCAGCACAGATGGGGTGGAATATCCACTAGATGGATGTGAAGACAACATTCCTCAATGGAGTGATTGGGGAAGAGGTGTACATTGAACAACTAGAAGGATTTGACACCTTCGACAGAGAACTGCATGTGTGCAGACCCAAGTGAGCATTATATGGATTGAAACAAGCACCTCACGCATGGTACACCAGGATTGACAGTTATCTCACCAGGTTGGGCTTCTCCAAAAGAGAATCATATGAAAACCTTTACCATATTATTTTTGAAGGTAGATTATTGATTATAGTATTATATGTCGATGATTTATTTCTAACCGGTGATGAGAAGTTGGTCATTTCTTGCAAATTTAATCTTTTAAGAGAATTCGAGATGAAGGACATGGGGCTCATGCATTCTTTCCTCGGTTTGGAAGTATGGAAAGGACATGAGGAACTATTTGTCTCTTAGGGAAAGTATGCCAATGAGATAATGAATAAGCTCCACATGGAGAAGAGAAAACCCATGGAGACTCCTCTAGAAGGAAACTAGAGGAAGGAGGATGCTACTTCAGGTGAAGTAGTGGAGGATACTATTTACATGAAGCTTGTGGGTTCACTCATGTATTTGGTGAACACACAACCAGACATGTGTTATGCAGTTAACTAGCTAGTCAATAAATTATTAATCCAACCAAACTGCATTGGAAGGTAGCAAAGCATGTGCTGAGATATGTCAGAGGCACCACTCAGTTTGGTCTTTGGTACATACAGACAAAGGGAGTGAAGTTGCAAGACTTCACAGATGCATATTGGGTGGGGAGTCTATCAGAAATTAAGAGAAATTTAGGAGGAATTTTCAGTGTTGGGTTAGGAGTGGTTTCTTGGTATAGTAGGATGCAGAGATCTGTTGCACTCAGCTCAGCAGAAGCATAGTACATGGTTGCAAGTCAAGCAACATGTGAGGTTATCTGGATGATAAAAATTCTTGTTCGGTTATTTGGTCAAAATATGGATCCTATAGTGATTTACTATGACAATGGGAGTTCTATCAAACTCTTTGGCAATCCATTATTTCATGATAAATCCAAGCATATCAACATTCGGTACCACCATCTATGAGATTGTGTGCAGAGGTGAATCATGTTGTTGCAGTACATTTCGATAAAGGAACATGATGCAAAAATTTTGACAAAAGCTTTATCAAGGGCTAAATTCAAGTTCCATAAAGGTAGGATTGGGGTAGTAGATAATCACTTTCTTGCTGAGAGAGGGAGTGTTGAAAATGCAGCAAAAAATTCCTAATTTAAATTTTCATTTAATTAAATTAGGAGAAATTCGAAATTCCACATATCTAGACAACTTGAATGAGTTAACCGAGTTGTTATCACTAATTTATCTTAGTTAATTCGAGTTGGAGGAAGAACTTGAGTTGTGTACAATGATTCCTAAATTTTAGGAGACTAGGTTGAGATTGTTTCAGTTGTAACAATTTAATCTAGTTAAATTGAGTTATGGTCTGTTAAACTAGTTCCAATTGTTGGAGGAACTAGTCGAGGGCCTAGTAGTGGGGTGTAACTTTAGTGATCAACTAATTAACTGATCATATCAGCCTAAATTAACTCATGCATGCACATAATTCGATTTACCCAGTTGAGAGTGGAGTTCAAGGGTAGGGTACTATCAGTTGTAAACTATTCCAAGTTGTGCAGGTCATGAATTGATTCAGAGAAGGACCTAATGGAATTGTGAAATATAGATTGAGGAATTTCCTAATAATAGGGGATAATTCCTTGAGGAACAACGCAAGGAAATAGGAGCTTAGAGGCTCGAAATTTTGGCCAATTATTGTCCAGGTTCAGCCAGTCATGCAGAAGATAGAAGATACAAGTGCAGGTTGAGCTCAATGTTAAAGAAAGCATATTGTAAATTCATACAGATTCTTTTATTAATTTGGAATACATATAGTAAGGGGTTTTGATCAATTTCTCTCCCCTAGATATTTCTTTGTGTTTGTGTGATTGAATATTGTCTCATGTTTATGTTGTGATTTATTGATCGTTTAATTGATTTCCACTGATGAGTAGAGTAGATTCAAGTCTTTTGTTTTAGAAAAGTACATAAGAAGTTTCAATCTACAAGGAATTTCTACAATATTTGCACATGTGGCTCGATATACAACCATTATTTCTATAGATTCTCTTGTCGCAAGTCAAGGTTGGACCCTTCATCAGATGGACGTGAAGACAACATTCCTCCTAACATGTTACAATAAGAAGTGTATGTTGAGCAACGAAATGGATTTGAAGTAGAGGATTGAAAGAAACATATTTGCAAGTTGAAGAAGGCATTCTATGGTTTGAAGAAACCCCCTAGAGCATGGTACGCCTGCATAGACAATTATTTGGTGAATCTAGGATTCACAAGAAGAAATGCCAATCCCAAAATATACTTCAAGGTAGTCCAAGATATGTCATTGATTTTGGTTTTATATGTTGATGATCTATTCTTGATAGGTAGTGAGCCCATGATGATCGAATGTAAGAGGGATTTAGCCTATGAATTGGAGATGAAGTACCTTGGGCTCATGCACTACTTTCTAGGCCTTGAGGTGTAGCAAAGGCCCAGTGAGATTTTCCTTTCATAAGGAAAATATGCCAGGGCCTCCTCTGCCTAGACCTGGGCATGAGGTATGCTTTAGGGGCCTCAACCAACCCCTTCTTGATGACTGCGGATGTGTTTTCGAGGCATGAATACCATGATATAATAGCAAAATAAATTAGATTTTGGGCACCGCTCGTTGCATAGGGAGGGTTCAGGACAAAAACATAGTACTGCTAGACTGGAAAGGAAGAATAAGAGTGCCCCTAAACAAGATTTCCTAATAGATTCCACCACAACCAAAATACAAAAAGGTAAAAGGAGGCCAACAATTTTGATGAAAGAACAAGTTCTGTGTCATTTTCTGTAGGAATAATTGTGAGAGACCACTAGAGAGAACTAACCATAAGCATGAGCTAAAAACCATAAAATGAACTCTAGAAAGGGTAGAATGCAAGCTAACAAGCACAAATTTTTCCACTGATAATGTATCCCAAGCTGCCAGCCACTCTAGTTGTAGACGAAGAGTTGGCATAGTAACGATCAATCTCGATGTGGAAGCCAAGTACAGAGGGCATTGTTTTTTTATTGAATATGTTGTCAGAAAGGATCCTTTGCCTTGTTGAAGGTCTTCTGCAATCGACCTTCAATATTCTCCATGTTTAGGAGCCACTCACTGACGCAACAACCATGAAAGCCCAAGCTTGCTCAAACCTAGGAGCAAGGCCAAACATGTTCCAAATCATAAAAATCATCTTTAAAATCTCCAAGGAAATGGATTCACCTCCATAAACAGTCCCCTCCCCCTTCCCCGACACCTCAAGGTTCGGAAAATCCCACTTGCGGTGGGGGATATTCATAGCAACACCATATACACTATAGTAGAAATGAAACCATATACTTGGTGCTCCATATTAGTAACAATGTGTTTGACATCACACACTTCTGCTCGAGGGGGGGATGGTTATGCCATCCCCCTCTTAAATGAATTCTCAAGTGGTAGGCCTCATTTTCTAACTCCATTGGGGAAATTTAAATTTAAATTTTTTTTTTATAATTTAAAATAATTTTTTAAATGAAAATCCAAACTTAAATAAATAATATCCAATTGTCAATTAAATATATCTTAGATGGTTGAGAGAAATGACTATTATAATCCCACCCAAATTCAATTTTAAAAAGTAACATGATAAAGTTTGTTATAATGACTTTAACATTACTAATAAATATAAATAATAGTTAAAAAACACACACATATTCCTCATTTAAAATATAAAAAATAAAATAAAAATCTCATAAATATTCTTCATTTAAAATAAAAAATAATAATTCTCTTCAAACAAATAAATATAATTGAGTATTGTCCTATCTAATTAATGAATTAAAATATTAAAAGATCAATCCATTTATTTTTATACTAATAATAATACACTCAAAATAATTCAATAAAATCTTAAATATTATTGCAATGTCTATTTCCACCTGCTCCAAACATTAATACAAATGAATAAAAGATTCTATATCCTTTTCTATGTCCACTTAATAATTCAAATGGAACCCAAAATCCTGAAATTTTAGATGTCTCTCTGAGCAACTCGTATCTTTTCTTATCTCTACTTAACCACCAGACGCAAACGTAAAATTATCGAGTCAAAATTTTAAAAATAGCAACACAATAAAAAGTGTACTTGCTTCACATGTGCAATTCAAACTATATATTAAAAATTTATTTATTAAAAATTTTAAAAATAGCACTATATATATATAGTGCTATCGGGCTGCTTTCACACGCATGGCTCGGGGTCTAATCCCTCGGCTACCACTATAACCTCTTATGGAACTGCCCAACCCGCAAGAGCGGTACTCGGATAAAACAAGACTTGAACTCGTAACCTGCTTAACAGCACGAACACCTTAACAGTATGTCCGCTAACCACTAGACCATACCCCTGCAAGCATAATTTTCTATATTTATTTAATTATTAATATTAATTTTAAAATAAAATTTTTAATATTTTAATTTAATTATAAATAAATAATAAAAAATTAATCTGGTTCTCTCCATACTCCACTTAAACAACGAGTTGTGTTATAGGTTCGTCAAGTTACCAAAGGACCTACAATGCTGCACCTAGACAGACACAGTGACTTGGATGTTCATCAAGCTACTCAAATGTCCTGGAGTTCGCCAAGTTACCAAATCAAAATCAAAATGTCAAGTAACAGATCAAAATTGAAATGTTATTATCTGTCGAGCAAAGTTACCGAAAAAATCTGTGTAAATTCTAATACAGACAAAATAAATAAATTTTACTAATTTTTGTTATACTTTAATATGGAATTTGATATTTTTTAATGATGCAATTTAAATAATTTTTTTAATATAAAAATAATTGCATTTTAAATTTTTTATATTAAAATTTATATTAACAAAAATCTACACCTAATTCAATACCAAATTTGTAGGGGAACCTAATCAAATGGTCGTATTTCTGATTTTTTTGGCTGTCAATATTTTTAAAATTTAGTAAAATTTGGTAACTATGTTGTAAAGAATTCTCAATGCCAAATTTGTAGGGAACCTAATCAAATGGCGTATTTCCGATTATTTTGGGAACCAATATTTCTAAAATTTGGTAACTATGTTGTAAAGAGTTCTCTAATTATATAAAGAGGTTTTTTTTTTTTTTTTTTAAGGTTATGAGCATAAGCAAACAATGTGTTATCTTGTTTATTTTTACTATGTTCATTGGTTTGGATTGTTAGGATTAATTTTGATTGGGGATTGATTTTTGGAGTTGTCTTTAGTGTGATTTTTTGGAGTTTCAGTGGTGAAAAAATTTGAGGTAAAATTTTGATCTCTGTTATTTAAATTGGTTTTTTGACTGTATATATGGATTCAACACCCTAAAAAACCCCTAGGGCACTTCGATTATGCAAGGTTACCCATCGAACTTCTATTTTCAATAAATTCCTACCTGAATTTAGAGAAATTAAACCGGAAAAAACTACACTAAAAGCCTTCAAAAAGTCGCACTATAGACTACTCTTTGATTTTTTATAGCTAGTAGTTTTTAGCGCATTGTTTTGTGACCTATGCTATTATGTCAATTTTATTTGGTTGGAAAGAAGCCTATAAATAGGTTTATTACTCTCCATTGTAATGGGCCAAGGAGTTGAGCAAGTTTGGGCTTCCCAACTAGTGTAAGGGGCCAACGGTTGAGCAGGGCAAACTTGGTCAAGGTTTCGAACAAGGACTAATGGAATTCAGTTAGGTTAGGTTTTTCTTTGGAGTGTGGTTTTCCCAAGGCATTTTTTTGGTGTCTTTTAAGTGTGTGATTACTTTGATTTATGTTCATGATTATTTTAAAAATAAGTAGTTTTAAGATAGAGTTCAATGTGGTGGAGTTGCATATATTTTGATATTATAGTTGTAATCAGAAACTTTGATCTTAAATCTTGTCTCAATAATTGTATCAAATTATATATATATATATATATATATATATTACAAATTAAAATAAGAATATATAATTTTTAAAATATAAATATAAATGGTCTGTGGGGTCTTGGTTAAATGGTGATGAGGCGGGTTGTTATAGCACTCATCTGATGTATCTAGACATGTTATGAAAGTGGAGTAAAAAAGTGAAAAAAGAGAAAAATGAAAAGCACTACCAAACTTACAAAAAAAAATATAAATAAAAATGATTTCTTAGAAAATCATTTTTTAACAAAAATATAACAAAACTTCTTATAATATATTTTACTATAACAAAACTTCTTATAATATATTTTACTATTAGTCTCCATTGTAATGGGTTAAGAGGTTGAGCAAGTTTGGGCTCTCTAGCCAATGTAAAGAGCCAAGAGCCAAAGGAAAGAGCCAAAGTTTTCCACAAATACTAAGGCTAGGTTTTTTTTGGAGTTAGGGATTTCCCAAGATATGTCTTGGTGTTCTTGATGTGTAATTGCTATTATTTATATTCATTATTATTTATATTTTACATTGTCTTTTAAAACTCTAAAAATAAAAATGAGTAGTTTTAAGATAGAGTTCAATATGGTGAAATTGGATATACTTTAGTTATAAATTAGTCAAAGTAAAAAATGTGATAAAGTTAAATATACTTTAGTATTATAAATGTAATAAAAAAATTTGATCTTAAATTTTGTCTAAATAATTTTATATATATATATATATATATATATATATATATATATATATATAAAATAAAATATTTATTTTCAAATATAAATATAAATAATTTCTCAATAATAAGAAAACTTCTAATAAAATATTTTACTTATTATTATATATTTTTTTGTTTTTATATACTGTAATAATTTTAAAAAATTGAACATCTTTTTATACCATTAAAATTCAATAAAAGAAATGCTATCACATTTTTTTTATATCATAAAAATTCAATGAAATAAATGTTATCATTTTTATGTAATAAAACTTATTACTATGAAATTCATATATATATATATATATATATTATTGAAATTAAAATAATTTTTTTATTGAAATTTTAATTTAGTAATAGATATTGGAAATTAAATATCTTAGTTATAGTGAATTTTTTAAAAAATTATTTTAATTCAAATCAATGTGTCTTTTTACTATTTGGATTTATGAATTATATATTATGTTTTTTATTTTATTTATGATTTTTTTTTTTATCTATTCTAGTTCTTTATATTCATTTCATTTTTGGCTTGATTGAATTTATAAAGGCACGTAGTCTAACTAGACTATTTTTTTGCCTTGAAAATCATGGAAATTCTGGTAAGATTTTAAGAAAATCGAGCGAGAGATTTTTGTAAATCCACATTATAATTATCGAACTTTAATTTAACTTTAATATTTTGGGTGCCTTAGTGGTTTTTGATGGTGCTCAATCCATTTCACCATCGACAATGATACTATAAAGATTTCCTAAAAAAATTGACCCAGATCCCGACCAATTTTAACGGTCCCCAACTCCAATTTATAAATTGTAATTGTGATTTTTATTAATACATAATAAATACAAAATCAGGCTTTTTTGCTTGCTTGAATTTATAAATTGTGATTGTGATTTTTCTATATATAATAAATACAAAGACACACTACATTTAGTTGAGACATAACATTTAGTTTCTACTCACTAAATTTAAAGATATGCAACTAAGTAATGGGATCAAAATTTATTCAATCAAATTTAATTTACACAAATAATATCCAATCTTAACATTTATTTTTATTGAGGAAATAAATGTTATTTTGTCTCTTTTATAAAATATTTTTTTACACCATAATACATATATGCAATCTATAAATTTCATTTCCTATATATATAATTTTATTGGGCATTGAAAAGAAATTTACATTTAAATTATTATTTTTTCATGGTTTAAAAAAAATATTTTATAATTCTTTAAATAATGGAACTAATTATGATGAAAAAGAAATTCATTTTATTAATCTTTTATAATAATAAATGGCCTTATCTCGTGGATCTTGGTGATTCCTCAAGAAATGCAAAAGGAAAGTTGTCACATTCCACCTCTACATAAAGATTTAATGGGAATAGTAGGGTGGCGTCCATTCTCTGTATTCACCTTATGCTACATTCACCGCAGGGAATTGAAGGAGGACTAGTCGAGGATTGTTCCATGAAGTTCAGAGCACGAAATGAATTATGCCATTATAGAGGTCTCTAATATTCGCCCTGACATTCATTCCTTTAGCCTCTCTACTTTGCGAAAGGAAGGTTGTCGGTGGTCGGGTGTAGAAGTGTGTCTCAGTTGTTTCAGGTCTATGGCAGAAATACAACAGGATTGTTGATCATGGTGAGGGAAAGAGGTTGTGCTAGACGGAGGTGTAGAGGTCGTGGGCCCCAACCTCCTCCATGGCATGGTTAGGGAGAAGAGAAGTTCATCGAGGATGTGCTTGCACATATATGTCAACTCGTAGCAACCATGGAGGTGGAGGAGAGACATAACTCTGGCAATGACCATTGGACCATCCATAATTTGCTTGGCAGGCAACATCGAGAGTAGGAACAAGCCAGGGAGAGAATTGAAGGGAGAATTGCAGACCTCAATGCTACCTAGTTCACACACACACAACATTGAGAAATTTCTCCAATGATATGGGAATTTCCTTTCCCCCTCGCCCTTCTCTCATGAATTCTAATTCGAATGCAGGGACAACAGATATGGAATCCTCCCATCCGGGGCACAAACTTGCCAGCCCAACTCACCCTGAACCTCCAACATAGTAGCAGAAGGTGGTTGGTGGACAAAGCTCTCTTGCTCATGTCAAGCAAGCGAAAAACCTTCGTAGTCAGTTTGCAGCTAAGGGCCCAACCAAGGGATAGCCCTTAAGGAAGGAAGAAGAATCATACATCATTAGAGTGTTCATTGAGTGAGAGCGTCCCCCTTGGCTTCCTAAAGGCTACGATGACCCCTTTCTCTACATAGAGCAACAAGAACAAGCCAAGAAGGAACAAGCTCTAAAAGGCAAGGCTCCAAGGGAGTAGGTTCATCTCCCCTGGGGAAAGACTAACGAAGATAAGGATCAACCCAAACAGGATGTTGAATTCCTTGGATAGTCACTCTCATAGTCGAATTTTTGCATGTCATTTATGTTTCAGTCTCATTTTCTTAGTTTGGGTGTCATGGTTCATACATCTTTGGGAGACCATATGGTTTCCCTTTTGATGGGCAAGTGCTCTCCCCAACTCTTCTCTTGTCCTCTTAATTTCAGTAGTGTTCACTTTGTTTTGATGTTTCTCAGTTACAACTTTGGTTTATCTAAGTGGGAGACCATCCAATTTCCCTCTCAAAAGTAGATGGTCGCTCAGCACAATCATGTTTCGCCACCAACTTATAGATATATGATACAAACTATTCCAAATCTCCATAAAACTTCCATAAGTGTACTCTCTATATATTCCTAAAATTATAAAAAAATTACTTACCTTAAAAATAAATAGTCTTGTTAAATTCTTTTTATATTATTTTTATATAAAATTATAAGCTTGAAATAAACTTGAAAATTAATGAAACAATACTGCTCATATATATTCAATCACATATATTTTAAATTTAATATTTAAAAAATAGAATATTCAATTTTAAAATAATAATTTTTTACGTGATATGTATACAATTTAATATAATAATAGTAAATATAATATTAATATTTACACAGTTATATATATAATGTAAAAATATAAATAATCTTAACTAATGTTCGTTAATGCCAAAGGATTCTAACTCACTCTCCAAACTCTCACACCCAAACCAATTTATCCCCTCCATATAAGGATGTAATGGTTCCTTCAAATTGGATACCAAAGGATATATATATATATATATAATTCTCCAAACTCACTCTCACACCCAGACCCAATTTATCTCCTCCATATTAGAATGTAATGCTTCCTTCAAATTGGAAACCAAAGGACATATATATATATATATATTTCAATTTAATATGTAAAAATATAAATAATCCTAACGAATGTTCGTTAATGCCAAAAGGATTCTGACTCACTCTCCAAACTCTCGCACCGGGATAGCTCCATGCTTTGGAGGTTCGGAAGTTAGCCTCTCTAAACTCCCGCAATCATATAGGTTTATGTATTGGCGGTCGGCAAGTTACAGAAATGACTCTTGCAGACTTTGTACGGTGCAAACTCCCGCAGTGAGAGAGCTCCATGTGTAGGAGGCTCGACAAGTCACTGAAGGTTCAACCTGTACGTCACGTACTGAAGGACGCTGACACAGAGTCCAAACTGCTGCACCCAAACAGGTCGATGTTTTGGAGCCTCGGCAAGTTAACCAACGACTCTGGCAGCGACTCTAAACCACGGCAGTGATGTAGCTTTATGTGTTGGAGGTTTGGCAATTTACATAATGACTCTGGCAGCCTCACCAACTTCGGGCAATGCGACAGTTCCAAGCGCTTGAGGCTTTTCAAGTTACCGAAGGACTCTGGCAGCCTCTTCAATTTCCGGCAATTTGACAACTCCATGTGTTGGAGTTTTTGCAAATTACTAAAGGACTCTTGCAGCCTCTTCAATTTCTGGCATTTTGACAACTCCATGTGTTGGAGGGTTTGCAAATAACTGAAGGACTCTGGCAGCCTCTCCAAACTCCCGCAGTCAGATAGCTTCATATGTTGGAGGTTCGGTAAGTTACCAAATGACTCAGGCAGACTCTGCAAACTCCAGAACTGAGACAGTTCAATGTGTTGGAGGGTAGACAAGTTACCCAAGGATTCTAGTAGCCTCTCCAACCTCGGGCAAGACGACAGCTCCATGTGTTGGAGACTCTGCAAGTTACCGAAGGACTCTGGTAGCCTCTCCAACCTCGGGCAAGAAGACAGCTCCATGTGTTGGAGACTCTGCAAGTTACCGAAGGACTCTGGTAGCCTCTTCAACCTCGGGCAAGAAGACAACTCCATGTGTTGGAGGTTTTGCAAATTACTGAAGGACTCTGGCAGCCTCTCCAAACTCCCGCAGTCAGATAGCTTCATATGTTGGAGGTTTGGTAAGTTACCGAATGACTCAGGCAGACTCTGCAAACTCCTGAACTGAGACAGCTCAATGTGTTGGAGGGTAGGCAAGTTACCCAAGGATTTTGGTAGCCTCTCCAACCTCGGGCAAGACGACAGCTCCATGTGTTGGAGACTCTTCAAGTTACCGAAGGACTTTGGCAGCCTCTCCATCCTCAGGCAAGAAGACAGCTTCATACGCTGGAGGCTCGACAAGTCACCGAAGGATTCTGGGAGGCTCTCCAAACTCCGGAGAAGAGACAGTTCGATGTGCTGGAGGCTAGACAAGTTGCAGAAGGACTCTGGCAGCGTCTGCAAACTCCAGCACCAAAACAGCTCCATGTGCTGTAGGCTTCGCAAGTTACCGAATGACTCTGACAGCCTCTGCAAACTCTCGCACCTATACAGCTTCATTTGTTGCAGGCTTGTCAAGTTACCGAACGAATCTGGTAGCGCCTTCAGCTCGGAACACCTTTCTAACACTAAAACCTTCAACGACGTCATAGTGCAGAATTCTTCTGCCAAATTTTGGAAATGAACATTGCAGAAGAAAATCCGTTCGAGGTGCTGTAGCTGCCCTATGGATTTTGGAATTTTCGAGAGATTACCAAAAATTTCTAACTCCCGCAGCTGAGAAGGAGCCTGCAAAACCATGTGCTTAGACTGTCAAAAAGCAGATGATTCTCATTATCACAATTCCATTAGAGTCAAACCGTGCGATATCAATTACTAAACAACAAACAAATTCCAATTTACCTGCGATCTGCCTTGCCACAATGTTCTCAATTGTTTCCCTTCTACCTTCAAAACCCTTAATGTCCGCGTTGGAATCCACAAAGGCAGGGAAATGTACGGACAGCCACGCCAAGAAAGCCATCTGAGATCTGGGGCGTGTACCCTCTTCAAAATGTGCTCGAGAAAATGCCCTTCAGTTTGAAGAATTTGCAACTGCTGGCCACCAATACCGTGAAAACGATACCAGATATTCTGCAGGCTATTCTGAAGCTTCATCCTATGGTTGTCGAACAACTGCTGACCCCTTTTGAGCCATGACAATTTTACTTCATCCAAACACGAATACCACGAATTGTTGTCAAAAAACAACGTAATTGCCCGCACTTCCGTTAATCCCTGTCAATTTTCCAGAGACTATCAATTTTTTTGAAACAGTTGACAAACTTATATGTAAAACTTTAGATAAACCAAATGATTGACCACTTCAATTTTTTTGAAACAGTTGACAAATTTATATGTAAAACTTCAAATACAACAAATGGTAGAGCACTTACAGATGATTGCTGCAGCAAATTATCAACGTTATCAGTTGGATGCCAAAGACGGCGCGGCAATTTACCCCGAGCAATTTCGCGTCCCAAATCTCGGAGGTGATCGTGCATACGTATATAATTATGACTGTCCACCTCAACCAAGCATTTACTTTCTAGATTTTGAAACCTCGACGAACCTAATTTCCAGCCTGGTTCGTCCCATATTCCTACTGTCATATCTCTCTTTTCTCCAATGAAAAAGCACGCGATATCTAAAAAGGTTTCCTGTTCCTTTTCAGGAAGTGCATCATAACTAATTCTTAATGTCTTCTCTATATCATCTGGGACTTCATATACTTGGGAAAGTGTATCCTCCCAAACAGTTTTGTCATTTTTTCCAAAGAGAAGCGCCCCAAACACCTTTAAGGACAATGGCAATCCCTGGCATGCCCTGAGAAACTCCTCTACCAGTTCTTCAAATCCTTTGAGAGGATAGGCTTGACAGAAGGCGTAAGAGCAAAAGAGCTCTCGCGAGTGTTTTAAAGGCAGACCTGTTAACTTATAAATGGATATCTCTTCCACTCCTGACTTACTGAGGACGTCTCTGTCCCGAGATGTAATCGAATAGTAGACACCTCTATCTGGCAGGAGATTATCTACCTGTCCTTCATGATCTACATCATCTATAATTACCAAAAATTTAGAAGATGAAGATGAGAGCAACTCTTTAAGCATCTGTGTACCTTGATGGATGTTTTCTATATGCTGATCCAATCCAGATAAACCCTTCAGAAATTCTCTCTGCAGCTGCAGCAACAGCAACTGTACTGGGCTTTTAGCGTTTTCTCTTACACCAGACAAAAAGTGAGATTTATTGTATTCTGAACGCTTTCTATTGAAAAACTCTAAAGCCAAAGTTTGTCTTCCCCACTCCACCTAACCCGACTATGCCGACCATCTGGACTTTTCCTGTGTTGTGCTTCCTTAATACTTTTTCGAAATCCCTTACCTTATCTGCTAAGCCAGTGGGATATTTGGCCAAATACATCTTCGTATTTTTCTTCGTGGACAATATTTCCACCACACGTTTGATTACCTTCTCTAGCATTTCA
This sequence comes from Pinus albicaulis, assembly GCA_034641835.2. Lineage (NCBI taxonomy): Eukaryota > Viridiplantae > Streptophyta > Pinopsida > Pinales > Pinaceae > Pinus > Pinus albicaulis. Next base: position 1,176,242,864 of record CM076580.1, read on the forward strand.
CCTTCGTCCCTGGTTATTAAAAACAAAATAAAAAATTATGGAATCGAAACCATGCACTACATGTTATATATTATCATCAGAGACGCCTACATCCATGGTTATTCAAAACAAATTAATTAATTAATTAAATAAAACCATTATAGGTTATGTATCGTATCAAAGAGACGGAGAAAGTTGGAGGTGTTACCCTTTAAACTTGCCATCCAGATCAAATCCACTTATGTCTGCAAAACTCGAAGGAGCATAACTCCAATTTTGAATGGTGACAGAGTCATATCGTGGCACAGCCATACCAGTTTGAGGATTTTTCGTTTCCTTCATTTGAAGATTGTGGAGGGCTTCACCATACACTCCACTTTTGTTCTGCGCCCGCCTAAGCTCAGAAGGGTCGACATGGTAAAATATCGGAATAATGGGGGTGCCCGATTTCCGCATGAGTTGGAGCTCCTCCAAACACCATCGTGATTCCGCGTATTTTAGGGAAAAAATGGCCACATGGACCAAAGCAGTTCGAATAGTCTCTTTTATTTGAGAAGGAAAATCGAATCCCTCTTGCAGTTCGTGCTGATCTAAAAAGGCTGTGAATCCCAGTGAAAGAATACGATGATATAGATAGCTAGCGAAGGTCTTCTTCGTGTCCTCGCCACGATGGTTGATAAACACATCGTAGCTGAGGCCATAACGGTGGGGATAATCACAAGTGCCGCTGGTGGTGGGATTACCAGCAGTGGAGCAGGAAGCGTGAATCATAGTTGCAGGAGAAGAATGCCGAATTTGAATTTCGGAATGCGTTTGAAGAAAGGAGGATGCAGGCGTTGGGTGTGACAATGCGACTTGCGATAAAAATAGAAATGGATTTTAAAAATTGGAGGATGGGAAGCTCTTGGTGTTCGTCGCGATGGAGGAGATGCGAGAGTGGTTTCAGTGGAGCGCAGAAACTGTTGAAAGGATTGTAGTAAGGAAAACTTTGAGTGTAGAGATATATAAACCCTCAAAACTTTGAGTGTAGAGATATATAAACCCTCATCACACATTCAGTGGTTATTAAAATTTTAACGCACGAGAGCTAAATGGAAACGCGTAGTCTAAACAAGCGACTTCTCCGAAAGCCAGTCGGAAGAGGGGGATGCAGTCATTGGCTTTGAATATTCTAGAAACTGGATAAGGATGCACGCTGTGTTATGTTTCTTCGTGTGGGGTCCATATGCGTGCGTGTGGACCCCACACGCATTCAATGATAATCAGATAAAAAAATATAGAAATATTGTCACTTTCGCAGAACACCGAAAGTTACGTAACTTGAAAGCAGAACAGAATTCGGGTTTCCCATCTGCCATTCCCCCTCAGTCTTCATCAAACTCTAACTACGGTTCCAATCTGCCATTCCCCCCTGATCAGTCTCGTCAAACTCTAATTACGGTTCCCATCTGCCATTACCCCTCAGTCTTCGTCAAACTTTAATTGCGCAGTAGCATAAAAGGACAAAAATTTCTCCCTCGCGTGTGAAATTAAGACTCTAAATGAACCTAGGTAGTGTAATGAAATCGGTACAAGAGATAACTCAGAAATTTTGAGTAAAATGTTTTGAAAATGCCCTATTGAAAAAATTAGATTATGCAATAATTTAGGAATAAGAAGAGATTGCAACACTGGCTTGTCCTAGGAGCTTTGCTTCAAATGACATCATGATTGTACGTTGCATTGAGTCACCTGGGGAATGGATTACATAGACACTTATCAAGTCCATGTGAGGGCATATTTAATTAGATACACCGAGTTCTTTGGGAATGAGAATGTGGTTCATAGTTATTAAGGAGAGATACATAAATGTCTTTTTTTGAAATAAAGTTGATGGGTATCGACATAGATTTATTTTAATTATAGATTTATTAAATATTTTTATCATAAATTTATTAAATATTTAGAGGAATTAAATTTTTTTGAAGTGAAAATAGGTTTTAAAGAGGAGAACTCTATGTTTTGAGTCTCTTTTTAACACAATTAATATTCATAAATGTTAGGGATTAATATAGATTCATCTTAATCATAGATTTATCAAACATTGAAATAAATCAAATTTTTTGAGGTGCAAACTTCTTGTAGAATTTGGAAAAATGTTTGCATATTAAAAGATTTGATTCCTCTATTGGTTCAGTATGTGTGTGAGAGATCAGTTGAGAGAGATTTCAATGTTTAACTTGAAATTTTGAATGCTTGAATAAATTCAACACCTTAAAACTTAGGTTGGGTAGAGTACACAACTTAAACTTGCATTTAATGGATTCTAAAGTAACTCAAACATGTCAACTAAGTAAAACATATACCTAAAAAAAATCCAAAATGTAGAATAGTGACATGGGCATTGAAGCATTTTATTTATAAAACCACATTTTCCACATTTAAATGTTTTTCTTCATTATTAACCACGATGGTTCCCAGGTCAAACCTCATAGGGAGGATGGAGAGGAGTTGAGGATGGCAAACACTTTTGGGGGACATAAACCATCCCAAGGGATGTCCATGCTCCACTAAACACAATCCTAGTGATAGGGTAGATAGTTCATTTTTCCATCCAATAGGCAGGATGATGCTAGCCTAGGCTCATCCTAGTTTATATATATATATATATTACTTAACTCTAAGTGTTGAAATATTTTATATATAAATCATATTGGATTTTTTTTATTAATATTTTTAAATGTCAATATCAATTTTATGTTAAGAGTGGAATGAGTTATATATCTCTCTTGGATTAAAAAGTAATTGAAATTTTTTACTTTCAATTACTTTGTAGTATTTAGTTTTCCTTACTTTCTTCTTCTCTATATAAAATATATGAAATTAAGGTTGAAACATATTAGTTATGGTAGATATTTAAATTGTTTATTTAAGTTTTATATTCAAATATTTTTAAAGATTATAAAAATAATACATCTTCCTCACACATTAAAGTGAATATATAAGATAAGATTATTTTTTACTTCTATTATTTTATGTATCTCTAACATATATTATGGATTATCGACAATGAGAGTAAATAATTTTACCACGTCACCTTCTTAACAACAAGAACATTGAAAATGATGTTATTGACTTTTTACTTGGTATATATATTCATTTTGTTTATTTTCATTATAGATCATATTATTTTTCTATTTAGAGAATATTTTATTTTTATTTTAAAAGGTACACTTGTCAATTTGAGATTCAGTATAGAAGGAATTACACATCTTCCTCATATTAACTTAAACAATCAATTAATAACATAATTATTTTATATATGTGAGTGAATTATGTGAGTAGATAAAATGTAAAAATGATTTTTTTATTTAGATTAAGTGGATAAAGAATAATTTCTTACATTTTCTATGAAAATTTACTCATGAACAAAGTGGTTTGCAAGTACCAAATATTTATAACTCAAGCGGTTAGTTTGCAAAATGTTGTGATTATTATTTTTTATGTGATTAAAGTTTATTTGAGGAGATGTTTTCTTTTTTGTTTGATATTTTCATTCATAACAATGGTATCTATAATTTAACAAATGTGCATGTTTAAGTGTGTTTACGCTTCAGAAATCAACATGGTATATATAATTTAACAAATGTGCACGTTTAAGTGTGTTTATGCTTTGGAAATCAACATAATTTTTTTTTAGACAAATATTGTTTTTTCATAGTTTTAAATTTCTTTTCATTTCTTTTATTTATTCTATATTTACCAATTTTAACATATAATATTGATCAAGATTTAAATGCAATCTTTGAATTTCAAGATTGTAATATCTCCTTATTTCTTAAACCATTTTAAGCTATTTATTTTTTTAGTTAATTTTGAAATGGATGAGCCTTTATTAAATCATTGCATATAATAATTTGAGATCTCTCTTTTTGACTTATCTATTTTAGAATTTGTTTTTGGTTGTCTTTATTACTCCCAAGAGTGTGTCCTAAGCCATTCCCTTAATAACTTAATATTCATTGCCATCCTTTTATGTGGCTCCCATTCAACAATGGATAAGTTAGTTGTTGGTCATTCCCTTAATAACTTAATACTCATCGCCATCCTTTTATGTGGCTCCCTTTCAACAATGGATAAGTTAGTTGCTAAGCATTCCCTTAATAACTTAACATTCATCTCTATCCTTTTATGTGGCTCTGTTTCAGCAATGGATAAGTTAGTTGTTCACAATTATAATGTCAAGTGCAACTTAACAAGGATGCTTTCATTTTTGAAGTCATTTTTAGCACCTATGTTTGTCACCATTTTAGATACAATAGTTTTTTAGTTTTTTACAACTGAATTATAATGTCGAGTGCAACTTAACAAGGATGCTTTCATTTTTGGAGTAATTTTTAGCACCTATGTTTGTCACCATTTTAGATACAATAGTTTTTAAGTTTTTTATTCAATTATCTCTATATAAGTACGAAAAGAGTTATTAAAAATAAAAATATAATATAATATAGTGATTTTAATCGATTTAAAAAATTATCAATATATTTTATAATTTAGAATATAAAAATATATTTAAATATAAAAATAAAATAACAATTTATGATTAAAAAACTAAAAGGATTTATAGTCTACAACTTGAAAATAAGTAAATTCAATAATTTATGATTAAAAAACTAAAAGGATTTATAGTCTAGAACTTGAAAATAAGTAAAGAAATGGACTTGCGCACTAAAAAATAGCTAAGTTGTACACTTGCCGCAGTTTTTAGCCATCATTGAGTTTGAACCAACCATCACAAATCTTAAATTCACTACCATTTCTCTTATGATTTCCTTGCTTGACCTCTTTCCTTGGCTTTTTTTTCTTGTTTTGTTTTTATTCCTCTAATGGCTCAACAAAGGTATGCTTATCAATCTTCATGAAGAATATTTTATTTCATTGATAATGTCTTCAAATCTACTAGTATGAGATGCCACAATGAAGTGTAGATTTTCTAATATTGCAAAAATCATACCCAAGCCAGACACATTGTCTTTGCAACCAAAAAGGAATCCCACTCTAATGAATGTTGAAATCCTAAGTGAAGAGGATCGATGATTTCACTCATTGGACCAATCGACCTTTTAATTGATTGTTAATGGGATAGTGTTATGCAATCAACCCACAAAATAAAAGAAAATATATATCAACAACTTAAAAATTATCGATTTTGAGGGGGAAACCTCCTTTGTATTACATAAATGAACAATTCTTTGATGATTCAAATGAAAAAACCTCATTTCTATATATAGGAGTCTAAGGGATCACAATATAATCAGAGCTGAGATAATAATAATAGTGTAAGGGAACAACAATAACAATATTGGGCTTCTATGGGGCACAATAATAACAATATGAAGACTACATGGGCACAACAACAACAATAAGGGGGGTACACTAATAATAACAATAAGGGGATACAATAGTATTATAGGGACCTAACATGCCCCTCTCCTTCAAAAAGGTGTTGTCCTTAATGCTTCAGTAGTTATGGATGCTTATGTATAAAATTATCATCCTCCCATGTGGAATATTTAGTGGATAAGTTCTTCCACTTAATGAGATACTCTGAAATTGATCAATTTATTAGCTGGCAAGTTCTTGTTCCCGTGACTGATTCAGGTTCCAATATGATTTTTCCTTCCTCGTCAAGTTCTGAAAATATTGTTTGAACTTAGAGCTTGTCACTTATAACCTTCTTTAAGCATGAACCATGAAAAACTGGGTGCACTTGGGAACATGCAAGAAGCTCCAGTTTCTATTCCATAGTACCAATATTTTACAACACCTTGTAAGGACCATAATACTTTGATGATAATTTATTATACTTTTTAGCTTGCTTGAGGGACATTTGTTTGTATGGTTGCAGCCATAAAAACACTGAGATGCCTACAACAAAACTTGTTTCGCTACGATGTTTATCTTCATGTTGTTTCATTTGATTCTACGCCAAAGTGAGGTTATCCTTTAAGATTTGGAGAAATTGTTGTTGATGCTCGATGTGATCTTCCACTTCTTGAACCTTAGAATTTTCTCTTAAAGATGATGTGATGGACGATGGATGATATCGATAAAGTTCCATAAATGGGGTCATTTTTGCTGCAGTATGGAAGGAAGTGTTATACCACCATTCAGCCAGAGGTAACCACTTGAACCATTGTGTCTGTTTATCAGATACAAAGCAACAAGATATCCTTCCAAACATTTTCTCACTATCTCTGTTTGCCCATCAGATTGAGGATGATAAGATGAGTTATGAGCTAATTGAGTGACTAGACAAGAAAATAATTATGTCCAAAAATTTCTTGTGAAAATGGGATATCTGTAGCTTAAAATAACCTTTGGGTTTCCATGTAGCTTTTGAATAGTTTCCATAAATGCAGTAGCAATTGTACTGGCTTTAAATGGATGAGATAATGCACAAAAGTGTGCATACTTGGTAAGTCTATTAGGTAAGGCCGCCATTTCTTAAGTGCATGTAGTATTTCCAACATTTCCTTCTCATAAAAATATGTTTGTGTAAATACTTTCCTTTGATTGGACGACTTTCAAAATAAATGAGTCTTCCTTCTTGCATTAAAACAACACCAATTCCATTTCTTGAGGCATCACATTCCATAATAAAGGTTTTTGTGAAGTCTGTCGTAGCTTAAAACTAGTGCTTGGTACATTTCCACTTTAATATGTTCAAAGGCCTTAGTTGCTTCTAGAGTCCAAGAAAATGCATCTTTCTTCAATAATGTTGTTAGAGGTTATGATATACTCCCATAATTCTTAACAAACTTGCAATAATGCCATGTCAACCCGATAAATCCTCACAGATGCTTTATGGTTGTGGGGATTTTCCATTCCTTAATGGCTTAAATTTTGTTAGGATCTACCTTAACACCCTAATGATATACAATATGACCCATATATTCCACCTCCTGTACTCCAAATAAACATTTGGAGGTTCTTTAATATAATTGTTTCTCCTCCAATATTTTGAGCACCCTGTCAACATATTGAACATGATCCTTCCAAGACTTGTTGTAGATTAGTATACCATCAAAAAATACTAAAAAAAAAATTCTAAGGGTGGGTTTGAAAATGGAATTCATCAAACCTTGAAATGTATAAGGTGCATTGGTAATGACAAAAAATTCATAATGACCCTCATGAGTTCTAAATTTTTTTTTCATAATGTCTTCAGTCTTCATTCTTATTTGATGATATCCTGAACGAAGATCCAACTTGGTGAAGTAAATTTCTCCATGTAATTCATCAAATAATTCATCAATCATAGGAATGGGAAATTTATCTTTACAAGTGAGCTTGTTGAGCATGTAGCGTGACCCTCTCATGAACTTAACAATTTGGCATACAATAGCTTCCCACCAAATAATTCAACCTTTCTTGCCAAGAGGCCCAAGGGTTTCCAGACTCTCTGAACAAGGGCATGCAAATCCACTAAATCTAAGTGATATTCATTAACAAAGTGGAATGTGCCAAGTGAAATGAATTACTTGTTGAGATGATAGTTTGAATAGGAAAATGATCGGACATCGCTACATCTATCAATCCATTCATTAAGTGGAGATTGTCAAGAAAAAAATATATTCTCATACCATGAAACTGGTTGGTTTCTAGCAATTCATTTAACAATTTTAATCATAAACCTGTTGTTAAACATCTTATTTGTTCAATACTTGTGCATGTATATGTGGAATCTAGTCAATGCTCCATTCTTATGGGTATGCCTAGTTTTATGAATATGTTATCATTATTTAAGGTACAAAATACACTTTCCACTGATATTATTATCGTTAATGGTGTTACTCGTGCCCCTTAGGAAAATTTCATGGCTTTTCAAGGTGTTGTTTTTTCTGTGTCATAGTTTTAGTTTATCCGTGTGGTTTGGATAGTGTTCTAACCACAATTCTCGTCCTTTAGGAGGGTTTTAGTTCGAACATTGTACATTAGTGTCAAGTATAATAAAAAATGTCATCCTTTAGTGGTTTGTACAATAGTGTTGAGGGCACACTAGTATTTGTGGAGGAGAGAGATATGGTGCTCTAGGGTACACTAGTGCTCTCTTTTCCATATATTGTCACGGGTGCACAAATACAGACTTGCTCTTCTTTTTCCCTGGATAAGAAAATGATGACAATCTTGTATTTTGCATTGACAAGGATAACTATGTAGGAGCTAGACCTTGAGCCCTTCAATGTTTTCTCCCATAACAGTGCCTTATATGGCCATGTGGGAGGGCTTTGAATGCAACTTTTAAATGCATATTTTGGCTTTAGTCAATGTGTCAATGTTAAGTGGATACTCAAAAATCCTAGAAACCACTGCCAGATCAACATCCACTTCTTCTGCTTGTTGACATTCTGGTTTTAGGCTAAATACATGTTATTTGGAGACAAGTAAGTGTATTCAATATGGGCACCTAACACAATTTGGGCAATCTAATTCATGGCTCTTAAACTCGATAGGTCTAATAGTTAAAGTCTATTTAATGCTTGTTTCAATGCCAGAAGTGAAGAATTTGGCTGCTAAGAAACAAAAATCATCATCAATCGTGTCCTTGTGAATTCACAAAAAAAGGCCATCCATGCTTGGTGATTTTTCATTCTTCATGGAGTTGAGGGATGAAAAAAATCCTTTTTCAAAAAGTTATTGTCTAATATGTCCCCTTTTTTAATAGAATCCTTGTGTGTGATAACCCTACAACAAGAATTCCTAGCATCCACATACCACCACGTGATCCATCAAAGCATAAGGATAAAAATAGTCTCAAAATGAATCCCAAACATACCTTTCACTTTATTAGGATCCTCAACAAGAGATCTATGTGCCCAAACTTCCACTTTTCTCTTTAGAAAGTCAAAATAGAGCCTATAACCTTCATCCCCCTCTTGAATCCTTTGGTGTGTGTATGGACCCGAGCACTGTTAGCAATATAATGCTCTGTTATTCAAAATTCCATATTCAACTTAGTAGCATCATTTTGAAGGGTAATATCATGGAGATATTTCTCATGAAATATGTGCACCTCTTCTAGTATATGTTGAGCCTCACGTAGCTCCTTTATTCTTTTTCGAAGAAGCATGTAGTGTCACCCTCTCATGAGATTAACAATTTGGCATACAATAGCCTCCCACCGAAAGAATTCAACCTTTCTTGCCAAGAGGCCCAGGGGTTTCCAAACTCTCTAAACAAAGGCATGCAAATCCACTAACTCTAAGTGAGACACATTTAACAAAGTGGAACGTGCCAAGTGAAATGAACCTCCTGGGGAATGTCACCCATGTCTCCTTTAATTTGTATAATGGCATGTTAAATTTTGTGAATCATAGCTTTCTCATCTCTTATCAATTTGATTTAATTCCATATCTCAATAATCTCAAATATTATTTTATCCCTATCAGTTATTTTGCATCAATAAGTGGCAACCTACTTGTTGAATGAGTATTCATCACACTTATTTCATCTTGTAGTTTTTTTCTCTCTTCTTCTACTATTTTAGATAGACTTTCCTTATATTTTATCTCTTCTCTCAAATCATGATTTCGTCAGATTTTACATGGAAAATATTAATATACATATCTAATTCAACTTCTGTCAAATTAAAGTTGGATAATGCTTTGGCCAGTTCATCAAAATAATCTCCAAAGTATTGTTGGTTGTTGAGTAAAATAAGATGATGGCATAGAGAGTATTCGACTTGGATTCACCTATGTTAATTTATGAATCTATTCCTAAAGTTATTGAATTTCTTTATTCATTTCTACAAAATAATTAATAGTAGAAATTATTTTTCTCTTTCAACCTGGGCCAACACAGGGGTTTGTACATGATTTGTATTAGGCACCTTTAACCTCTTTTTCAAATATTGCATTTCCACTTCTTTTGATTGTAAAGTGAATTGGCTAATTCTGCATCCTTGGGATTTTCTCTCAATTTGATGATCCACCTTACAATTCTTCTATCCTCATCCCTTTGGCTTCAGACGAAATTTTTTCTTGCTTTAGTTGATTTATGACCTTGGTTACTAACTAATTTTATTTATTTATGTCCAGTATAGTAGTAGCCAAATTAGTGTATAAAACCTCAGTGGTTTTCCTATGGAAGTCAATTTTATCTAGAATGTCAATATCCTTTAAAATCATGGAGATATTAGTTTCTTGACAATCTAGAATTTTTTTCCAAATTTGATAGTTTGGTTGTGTAAGAGCTAATATTATTTTATTCTTTTCAAATTCCATGACAGAAAGAAATCTAGTTCGAGATGGAGTTGTCTCTGTATCCAAATCTAATTTGATAGGTAGATTTAACATCCATATTCATTTCCGTTATGCTCAAAATCGAAGAATTAATTTTGTCTTCTAATTGGGGCTTGGGCTTAATATGCCCCTTCCGGAAATCTTCCACTGAAGAAAAAAGTGCTTTAAGACGAAAAAATTCCAATTGAAAACCATGCTCATTAGGATAGCCTCTTCCACTAGTTGACTAGAAGTTTTTGGTGATTCTACTGGTATATCAATTTCTTCAGTCCTGGTCCTTTTGGAAAGTTGAGTCTTTGTTTCACTTTCTAAATTCTCTAATCGAGTTCTTTTATTGTCCTTTTCCTTAAATAAAGGAGTATTAAGAGTTATATCCTAATTTTCAATACCAACTTCCATAGATGTTTCTCCTCTTTTTCCTTGCTTCTCTGTTAGCCCTTTTTCCAATATATGGTTAACTATGATCTTGATGAGTTGCTACCTAGAATTTTATTCTCATGTTTGAAATTATTTGATGAGGATCTTACGCCTGGACCTTGCTTTTAAAAAAACCATTTTTTCTAGAATTTAATATATTGTTTTCAAAGCTTTCCTAGTGTTGCCTATAAACGGGCCTACTTTATGTTTTAGCTTAAACTCCACTTCTTACTTTCTTGAAAAAACCATCATAAAATATTTAATTTAAAAAAAAAACTCATTTTAAAATTTTTGCAAAAAATACATATACTCCAATCCAAAACACTTACTTTAAAAAATTCAAGAAAAAAATGTCTTATAAAAATGAAACGAAGTTCAAAACATTTCCTTCCAAGTCCTACAAAAAAAATTCATTTAAAAAGTTACACAAAAACTCATTTTAAAAAATCATTATAAAAGATTTACTTCAACCCAAAATCCAAAAATGTCTTTTCGAAATTAATCCCAAATTCATACTTTAAAAAAATAAGAAGCCCAAAAAACTATATCACATACCTCCAAGAAAATTCTTTAAACCCAAAAAAATTCCTTGCAAAATCAGATCAAATGTACGAAAATGATGTGTCTCAAAGAAAAGTCCTTTGAAGTCCTTTGAATGTACTTCCAAGAAAAGTCCTTAAAACCAAAACAATTTTTTGCAAAATTAGATCAAGACTTTTGTAAAATCAGAGAAAATTCCTTTGAAGTCCTTTGAATGTACTTCCAAGAAAAGTCCTTAAACCCAAAACAAGTTCTTGCAAAATCAGATCAAAACTTTTGTAAAATCAGACCAAAAGTGTGAAATATGTTGTAAAATTAGACCAAAAGTATGAAATATGCGAAAATAATGAATGGTTTTGCGGCAATTTATATTGTCGCGAAATGTTTTTTTGGAGGGGCCCGGCGGTACTTTCCAGCCGACGGAAAGTTAAGTAAAAGTTCGGCCGAAATTTTAATAAATAGTTCGGCCGAACTACTTTTTCGTTTGATTTAACATGCCGTCGGTGCAAAAAACAATTCAGCTGAACTTTGTTTAAGAGTTCGGCCGAACTAACGCGTCACCAGTGATGCAGAGCCAAACTCTGAATACGTTTCTGCAACTTCGGGCTGACTAAACTCCATGAAAAATTCTGAATTAAGTGTTGGAACCAAGACAAGAATTTTCAGAATTGAATCTACTTTCAGGAAATATAACTTTCATGGAATTTCATAAATATTTACTAATTTTAATTAATTTTGTAATAAAATGGATGCAAACAATTTTTGAAGGTCATTTTGATTCAGTGAAATCAAAATTTTGTATCTTCCAAAATATATTGTAAAAAAAATTGAAAAAATTATCGTGCATTACATTGGTTCGTTGTCTCTAATGGGTAGCTTTTAGATTTTTAGTTTATAACTTATATGTTAAGAAATTTCTTGCGTCGCGAAAAATATTCAAAATATGCAATTTTTCATATTGGACCAGTTCAAAAAATTCTAGTAATTATGATATGCATCCATTGGCTTTGTAAATATGATGAAACTGAAGTAGACTCTGTATAGATTGTTGTAACACATTTTGTTTCTCAAAAACACAAATTTTCAAAAAATACAACATTGCGTATTAACATGACTTCTTATGAATCCGTTGATTGTTAAAAAACACACACTCAAAGAAACACTAAGTTGACATAACAAATGTGTATAAAAAAATTCCAAAAAATAAGTAATAGAAAGCTAACAAAATTTCTGACAACTTTTATTTTTATCGCAAAATGAAATTCTAAACAGAAAAATTGTTTTAGCTTGCAAAAAGTTGAAGAACTGAAAAAAATGAAACATTTTTCTCAAAAAAGGGCAAAAAGTGTAACCCAACTTCACATTTTCATATACTCCAATCCAAAACACTTATTTTAAGAAGTTCAAGAAATATGTAAAATAAAATTAAAAGATTGTGATTCTTGTTAATATTGATTCAAGCCCCCCTCAGTGTTTTTCCCAATAATTGGTATCAGAGCAGGTCCTTCTAAATAATCTTAATCTCCAGGAGAAAGAACTTTCAAGATGAGAAATCAAGATGGAACAACATCTATCAGACCACCACCCTTCAACAGAAACAATTTAATCTTTTGGAAGACAAGAACAAGATCCTATCTTCAGTCTCTTGGAGTAGATGTTTGGGAAATAGTTGAAGGTGGTTACCAATATCCAGCTACGGTTCCATAAGATCAAGCAACAAGGAAGAACTATGAAACCAATGCAAAAGTTGTCAATGCATTATTGGGAAGTTTGAATGAATCAGAATTTGTCAAAGTTATGTAGTTAAAATATAGAAAAGGATATATGGGACAAAATAATTCTGAGCTATGAAGGTGATGCCAAGGTAAAACGTGTTAAACTCCAATATCTCAGAATTCAATTTGAAAATCTTATAATGCATAATGATGAAAGTATTGATTTTTTATTTTTGCGTCTAGTTGAGATCGTAAATCGTATGAGAAATTTGGGTGAAGACATAAGAGACACAACTTTAGTAGAGAAAAAATTAAGATCTCTAACTCCTAAATTTGAGTCAAAAGTGTCTATTATTTAAGAGAAACAATATCTTCAAAGTGTTAGTGTTGTTCAACTTCATGGGATCCTGAATTCTTTGAGATAAGAAAAGGAGGTTCGTCTGAAATCAACGAAGATGCTTTTAGAGCTACTGTAAAATAGAAAGAAAAATAAGAACAAAAGGATTCAGGGTATGTATCAAAAGAAGATGAGGTGAATTTTGTAAAGAAATTTCAACTTGGCAGTGGAAGGTTCGTAGGTAAGCTTTCTTTCAAATGTTTTACTTGTGGAAGAGTGGGTCATTATGCTACTAAATATCCTCATAAAGATAATCATGAAAAGGGAAAGGATTTAGAAAAAGTTAATAGGAGACGATTTGTCACTAGAAAAAGTTACTATACTCATGAAGATAGTGATGGCTTATCAAATAGTGAAGAAGAAGAATCTAATCAAGATCTTAGACTCCTCATGGAAATTGAAAAATACATTAGTGAGGCTAAAGAAAATTTTATTGATGCTTTAGAAGAAAATGACTTTCTTGAAGAAATCACTCAACTCAAAATATTTTTGGAAGAAAACAAGATAGCCATAGATATTCTAAAGAATCAACTCATAGAAAAGGAGAAGCACAATGAGAAATTAGAATGTGAAATAGAAAGTCTAAGAAAGGATCTTGAGAAAGTAAAAACCCTAAATCATAGATTTTCTAAAGGATCTGCAACCTTAGATGAAATTATCAAGGTTCAACGCTCTCCCCTTGTGAAGACAAGTCTTGGATACATTGGTGAATCTTCTGTCAAAAAAATTCTTAGCTACAAGCTATCTCAATGCAGCAAAAGCCAGCCATCAAAGTTTCATCACTCAACAAAAGAACAAAGGCAATACTCAGGTAAATCATGATAATTTGAATTCAAGTATGAACAATAACAGAAGTATCAGTCAAAAGGTAAACAGCACTAGAAGGTTCTATGATCGTAGAAATTTCTTCTTTAATGGACTAGTTCTAACTATTTCTAACTGAGTGATGAGCTAGTGAGAGGTCAAGTGAATTAAATTAGATTTAATTCACAAGTACCCTTAAGCTAGTTAAGAAGCTCATGAATTTATGGAATTGGGTACTGGTTGTTGATAGTAATTTTTCCAGGGTCGTATAATTAAGGAAGTGTCACCAATTCCCATATTTTTTATGAACGAGTATGATTGATTTTCTACAGGGTGAATAGATTTTTTGGATATTCCCATTCTGGAGTAATTCTTAGATCTAATGCTTGATTTCGTCATTTTTTATAGGAAATTAGTGATATAAGAGCTAATTAGGTAGATGTATGCTAGGGGTCAGATCGATTGAATGCTTGAACTGACAGTGTAGAGGTACCTTAGTTGTCGAGGATAATACATATTTATAGTATTCCATGACCTTGTCCACTTCTATTGTCTGGAGAGGCCATGGATGTGGTCATGACATTCTACTGAATTTGAGAGAAATTATGGAGGAGAAAAATTTCCTAGTTTTGGAGATTAACTCTATATTGATTAAAGATACGATGATCAAATATCAAAGAAACAACGATAGGTGGTGCTACCTATGGCATCCGGTATACTTGTCTTGAAAAAGTAATAATAAAACTACAAGGTCTAGAATCATATACAACATGATGTTTCCAAAAGTACAATTGGCCTAAAATAGCATCACAAACATCAAGGGAGGAAATATCACACAATACCTCATCCTTAAAGGGATTGATTCCATATGGAAGGTGACACTATTTGATGGCATGGATATCTTGCCCTTGGCGGAGCCACTTTTTGGCATATGGCTACTTGTGTGGTGTTTTTAATAGGTCCAACCACTTAACTACCTTTGTATATATGAAGTTATTATGACTTATAATATAAAAAATGAAGTGAAATAGAGCACCATTTACCCACATCTATGAGTGAAAATGGTGCTCATCTTCCTCCATTTGTTTAGGTTCACTTGATTGGACCTTGGTGGTAGCGATAATGTTTTTTGGTATTGTGTAAATGATCTACTTCCCCTTGTATATATTGGATTCAAAGTTGGATCCTACATCTAAATATGAGGATTCTAGCTTGACAACAAATGACTGCTTTGAGTGACATTTATTGTATGGAAATCACACCACTTTCATGTGTATTTCTTTGTATTCCCATTACTATTCTTTATTTTTAGCCTTGATTAGTTGTCCTAGGGTGGTCCATCCTTGCTCTATCCTTTCTTCTACAAGTTGGGTTTGCATTTACCCTATATATACTATGAGGAACCTACATATCCAAAATAAAACTCCCTATATTTAAATTTATGTTTGATTTTAACAACATATGAATATGTTCCTCTTAATGTGGAGATTTCCATAAACCCCATATATTTTTGGATTTATATGTGTAGATTGTTTTGGTACTTTAGCACAAGATATTGTTTGAAATATTTGATACCCAACTTGGTGCACAAGGTATGGAAGATATTTGTGAACTCTAACATTACTTAGTTCCTCTCCTACCATAGTGTGGTCCACTTCATATACAAATCATCATAGATTTAAAAATGGAACTATTGTTACTTAATAGCATCCTTAAAAGAGACCCAAGTGGGTATGATAAAAAAAATTGCATATTCCTCTATGGCCTTTTTCTCATAGTAATTCTCCCACCAATCATTGACACGAGGTAATCCTTAAGGAGAAAAAAGGTAAATTTTTTTCTATCAAAAATTATGAACATAAAAATGCTCTTCTAGAAAAATTGACCATTTATCTAGAGTGTTTTCATATACATTTACTTCAAATATATTAATAGCAGAAATAGATTGTATATTGAATGGGGAAGTTCCTCCAAAGTGTTAACTTGACCAAGATGTGTCAATTGTTACCATCCATCCAAGAATATGATTAAATGTATCCATCATCTTGTTAATTTATTGCACGAGGTTTTCTTTGAGAAATATTTAAATATGATCTCTTTCTCCCTTGAATTTCTTTCCTTCTACCATGGGAGGTTCTCAAGGTTAGTGAGGACAATCATTCAAAGGATAGGCTTAACTAGTTTGAGTCCCAACTCCTTATAACTTGACCTCACTAGAGAATTTCACCTAAATACAAATAAAGAATATACCATCATGATACCACTATTCTAAATGTGTGAAGGAATGAAAGGAAATTCATATTTACAGTAAAAACAAAACGATACAATAAAACTTGACATATTCTAACAAATGGACAATGTTGACAATATAAAAAAAATCAGAATGAAACAAAGTTGCTTGAATTTATTATCTTAGAGAAGAGATGTAACAACTATGTGTATTCCCAAAATCCCATTACAATGAGGTCCAAAGCCCATTTTTAACAATAATAAAATTTGAGGAAACCCAAAAAATCCAAAATCCTAACCCTAGGAGATAAAATGCCAAAAGGTTGTGGCCTTGATGGGGTTAGTTGATATATCAATTTTCGGAGGTCATAATGTTTCATACAACTTGTGTTTGGCACACTCTATATCCTTTGGAAATGCATAACCAATAAGTACACATTTTGACTATGCTCAGTCCATTGCTATGGCTATTTTCTAGGCCCCTTCAAAATAAAAAACATCATTTAAGGCCTTAAAATGGCCCTAGAAGTTCAATACCTAACAGACTGCAAAAACACTATCAGGATGGAGAAATGTGCTTTGACATAGTAGAAGAGGTGTGTAGCCATCTATATCCACCTAGATAAACAAGCATATGTATACACCTATAATCACTAACTTGAGCAATATTTATGCTTTAGAGAGTGAGTTTGTGTATCCCACTTTGTATAGGAAGTTGATTGGGTCATTAATGTATTTCATCAATTTTAGATTAGATATATGTTTTGTTGTGGAAAAACTCAACTAATGTATGGTGAGGCAAGGAGGGTTCAGTGGGTGTCACAAAAGCATGTTCTTAGGTATATTTGTGGTACAATGGAGTTTGTATTGAGTTATGTCAAATTTGGTGGAGTGTATTTATAGGGTTACACAAATTCAGGTTGAGATAGGAGTGGAGTGGATAGGAATAATACTTCTTGATGTTGCTTCCTCTTGGGTTCAAATTTTTATGGCTCAATAGGGAGAAATGCTTAATGGAACTCAAATCAATAGGTATTTAATATATGGTAGTAATTCTGATGAATTGTGAGGCCATATGGTTTCACAAGATGCTCATGGGTTTGTTTGGTCCTAATATGTGAGCTAAAATGATTGTCGGTGATAATAAAAGTTATCTCAGTGTTTTAAAAAATCCCATGTTTCATGATTGGTCCAAGCATAGATAAATCATATATCACTTCATAAAATATAGGGTCAAAATAGGTGTTGTAATATTCAATACATATCCATAAAATTATAAGTGGAAACTATTCTCACTAGGCCCTTAGTGAAGGGGAGCTTTTCTTTCTACATGAAGATGATGAGGGTTGTGAAATACACAATTTCATACATCAAGCTTCCAAAAACACTAGCATATGGAACATAGGAAATTTCTTCCCCTTCTTATGTCTTTGGACACTGATTTGAAGATAGCTTTTCACCTACATGAATAGATACCTTTACTAGTTTACATTGTTTCATTGTAAATCTCTAAAATCTTTGTCTCAATGTGCTTCCTCTAACTTAAATAGAATTTCCTATTTAACTGATAACTTTTAATTTCCATGCTTAGGATAAAACTTGGAGCATCAAGATATTTTATGTAAAATTTAGAGGGAAAATTTGTTTTCACTTCATGGATGATTTCCCTATAATTTCCAATAAAAAACATATCATCCATATACAATACCAAATTAATAACATGATCACCAACTAATTTGAAATACAAATATTAGCCCAATTTTCTCCTCATGAAGCCAAGTCCTAATCTATAAGTATCAAAATTTGTATACCACATCGTTGGTAATTTCTTTAACCCATATAATAACATTTTCAACCTACATAAAATATATTTCTTTCCTTTTACAACAAATCCTTAACGGTTCTTCATGTATATTTCTTCTTCTAGATCCTAGTCTAGGAATGTTGCCTTCACTTCCATATATTGTTCTTCAAAACCAAAAGCAACAGTAACATATTGAAGTAAATATAATAGAATTTAAATTGGCAGCAAGAGAGAAAATATCACCAAATTCAATTCCCTCTACCTAGGAATAAAATTTTGTTACTAGCTAAGCTTTGTACTTCTCCATTATGCCTTCTAATTTCAATTTATTTTTAAACACCAATTTTATACCAGTGGTAATTCATCCAAACCAAAACTCGACTAGAATTGTATCCTCATTCTCATTTAAAGGTACCATTTCTTAAATCATAGCCTTTTTATAGAGATTTTTGTCATTTTAATCCAATACCTCCCCAATAAATACATGATCACCATTGGTAATAAATAAAGGAAAATATGAATGAAAATTAAGTGGAGTATACCTATCCAGTTTTTTATTTCCTAAATCAATATCCTTAGTGCCATCAAATATGGTTGTTCATCTTCTTATTCATGTACTTCTATATAATATGATTCATCATCCTTTTATTCCAACTTTGTCTCTTTTTTGGTTCTTTATTCCTTGGTAGGATTTTGTATTTTACGACATATTTTACTTCTTTAAATACCATATCTCAACTATACACTACCTTAATATTTTTTTGGTGTCACAATGACTATAACTTTTCAAGCCATGTTTATATCCAATAAAGATGCATTTTCAACTTTATTATCTAGATTACTCCTATTCTCCTATGGAAAATGTATAGCAGCATCACATCCAAATACACTAAGATGTTTAAGAGAAGGTTAGGCTTACTATTAAATACCTCATGTGGATTCTAATCAACCAATGATGATAAGGGTGATCCATTTATTATGTAACACATAGTATCCACAATCTCTACCTAGAATTCCTATACTAACTTAGCATCATTAAGTATGCTCCTTGATTTGTCCATGAAAATCCTATTTATCCTTTCTATAACTTGATTTCAATGAGGTATATATGGATTAGTCTTCCTCCTTTATACAATGCATTTCTTATAGAATTTTCTGAATTCATTCCCATAGAATTATTTACCATTATCTATCCTAGAAACATTTTAATTTTCTTCTCTATCCATTTTTCCACATGATATTTCAAATATTTGAATTTCTAAAAGAATTTAAATTTCTTCTTGAGTAAATGAATCAATTAATTTCTTAAGAATTCATTTATAGATCATGCATAATACACATATTTACAAAATGATGGAAGCAACAAAATTCCAAGCACATCACTGTGCACCAGCTGTGATATTTATTGTGACCTCGTAGAGCCAGAGGATAATCTTACCTTATTTTAATTCCCATATAAACAACATTTAAAAAAATGACAAGTTAGAGATCATTTGGACATACCTTCTACCATACCCTTAGTGCATGCTACTTGAAGAATCTTCTCTACAATATGTCCCAGTCCTTGATGTCACAACATATCATTTTCTCTCATTACTATAATATTTTTTCATTCTTCTATTCCACTCTTAAGAACATTGGAATTGTTGCATCCATTATTAAAAATGCTTCTTGAAAACTTATATAAAGTCCCCATTCAAACTTCTATCCACAATGTCAGTTCTCCTTGAACCATCCTCTAGGCATCCTTTTGATTTTTTTTTACATGAAAATTGCTCATATTAGTGATATAAATCATTTTTTTGGCTATTTCTTGGATGTGCATAACATCAGGGAGTATTTTAATCCTTTCACCCAACAACTTCAACCTGAAATTTCATTCCCCTATGATTCTAGTTTTTTATTCATATCCTAAGAAATCATCACAACAATTAAAATTTTCATACTCACAAACCACTCCCTGTGACGAGTCATGTGAAATAATGCACTTATTTCAACTAATCATGCGAATAATTAAAGAGAAGAACAACAAATCCCATCCTTCATCTCAAGATGTTTTTACTTGCACAAAAGGAGAATCTTTAGATCTCTTCCCATTTTAAACAAATTTGGATCAACAAACATTCTTATAATTCCTTTCTTTTCCGTATGTACAACACGTGCCTCACAAACTTTGTTGGAAATTTAAATTTTCCTCTAGATTTAGATCTCCCATTCAAGGAGTTATTTTTATTTCTACTCTGGGAGTTTCCTCTTAGAGACAACAAATCTACATTTTGGCTTTCCACATTTTCCGATCTCATTTCCTTTAACAATAAGGATGGGACTATTTCAATGAAACTTAAATTAGTTGCATTACTACCTATGGAAATAACCAATCTATCCCACGAGTTTGGTATAGAACACCATAAACCTAATGCACTTATCTTCATCTGAAAAATTAATATTAATAGATAATAACAAAATTACCATGGTATAGAAGGCATTCTGATTATCTCTCATCAAGTGTCCATCCTTAATAATTAAGTTATATAATTTTCGCAGCATAATATTTTATTCACTAGTGACTTATACTGATTCAAATCCTTAACATATTCCAAAAATACTTTGTTGTACCTTTCCTTGAAGAATTTAATTACTGAATCTAAGAGGCCCAATTGTATTGCACTTTTTCCCTTTCAATCCAAATTTGTCTAGTGTTCTCTTAACACCCTTATAAGTACAAAAACCTATATCAATATTGATTTTGTTAATATTTGTCCACCATTAAACATTCCATTTTGAGTTTCCATAGCTCAAAACTATGACCATTGAATTTTTTCATGTCTATATTTGAGCTTCTTATCATTTCATTTCACCATAATAGTTGCTTCCACAAATTTACCATTACAATAAAGTCAATCATAAGTCTGAGCTAAACTACTTGCCACACATGTGTCAGATTGAAGCCAAAACTACCCTGGTACCAAATATAGTTTCTAAAAATGAAAACTTAATTAATAAAAATAGAAAATATCCAATTGTTTACAAACATATTAACACAAATATTTTATCATGAAAATCCAAATTGGGAAAACCACCAAGAAATTTTCAATATATATTCTTCCATACAACATTACACCTCAATTTATATCTCACAAAATCCATAAATTTAAATCCATTTAACTTATATGTGGATACAAATGTAGTTATTTAACCAACACTACAAAACTATGGGAAAAACCACCATGCACCACGTAACTTCTTTTAGCAAAGACTATGTTAAAAACTACCAAAAAAACTCACATTTTTTCCAAGCACACTACCCATTAACCATCACATATGGAGACTCCTACCCCTTGGTAAAACACTTGAGTAGGGTAGGGATTCCCCCCATGTGACACCTCAGAACAAGGGGATTTTCACCCCTGTCTCAGCTTGTGAACCCCCATACTATCCCTAGTGCAATGTAAAATGTGTGAGGATTGGTATGAAAAGAATATAAAACATATCCAATAGAATTAAATAGATATTTAAAGTAAAATGTGCATATATTTTGAGTTTGATAGAAATATATAACCACTATTCATGTAGATAACTATTCAATATCTATATTAAGAGTTGATATATGACTTGAGTATGTTGATCTAGATAAAATATGATAGTTTGGCCTCCTCCTACAGAGATATTGAAGAGTATTGGAGGGAAGCCTAAGATTCCCAAGGGGATTTTGAGCATAAAAGGGAGAGATATGCCTTGTGATTGTGTGGGTTTGTGAAGGGAGTGCCATTTTTGGATTGGTTGGGGTGTTTCTTGTCAAATATAAAGTGGTGAAAATTTCCTATAATAACATACAATTATGATGGTGATGGTTAATATCCACTAAGAGCGAATATGCTCTATTATACCTTTACAATGCATAAAGAGATTACTCATAATTCTTTGGAATTTTATTTATATGCTCAAAATGAATAAAGAGAATAATTTTAAGATCAACATAGTTTTGTTGAATTTAAAGGCCAAGAAGGTTAGTAATGTAAAAAATATTCTTAATTTTAGATCCAATTCGAGTATGTGCTAAACAATGTAAGAGAACTTAGTGACCTTCATATTCAACCCTCTTAGTGTTACAATGAGGGCACACACTTTCCTCCAATGGTGTTTTTGTAATTGACAAATGGCTAGTTTCATTATGAATATTGAGAGTTTCTTCTTATTTTAATAATTTTTATTTATTCTTTACTCTACTAAAAATAAAGTTTAGATACTTTTCTTTTATGATATTTAGGTCGATCACCTCCTTAATATAATATTTTAGTTTCCTTTAACCCTTTAATTCCTTATCACCCCACTATTTAATAATAATTAAATTATGATGCATTAATATCTTTAATATTAATATCCATATTCTTCAAAATGATCTGCTCCTTTATCCCCAATCGTCTAGAAAAGGTTGGGAATCCTTAAGCCATCCCAATTGAGTTCAAGGTGTTTTTGGCTAGATTTATAATTAAGTTTAGGAAATCTCTTGTCTTCCATGTTATTTAAACTCTTCTTGTACATAATATATCATTGTCATGCTTTTACTGGGGAAAATATATGCTTCAATGAAGAGGATATAATATTAGGGTTTATTTCCTTAAATCTCAACATAAAAAAATTAAGTTATTATGACAATAATTAAAATTGTTGTAACAACAATAATAAAAATTATGTTATGTCATTTAATTGTTTTATATATCTAACATTCTAAAATCGATCCATCTCCTAGACTTACTATAACAACTCAATCTAGATATTATAGTTACCATAATATGAAAGTGTAACAAAAATTTAAGCTAATGATAGTCTCAACAATTGATCATTATTAAAGTCATTATATATATTTATCTATGATAGTGTGAGTCTTTTGTAATATTCTCTCCTCTCTAAATTATGAAATGATATCAACCCCCTAATATAATAAAATATGATACCCAAGACAAACAAAATTACTAACAATAACTAAAATAAAATAATTATGGTAACAAATATATTAGTATAATTATATTAGTAGAATTGTGTCAACATTATACTAGAATATTAACCCAACAAATATAGTGTGGTATCTAATATATCAAATAATAATTAAATTGGTGAATAATACTAACATACATAATATCCTTTTCGTCAATCAATATTAATCATACTTTTAATACAAATCATAAATAATATTAGAACAAATATTGTGAGTCTAAGATTAAGACGTCAGATATTTAATTTTTCAAGTTTATACATACATACATACATACATACATACATACATACGTACATACATACATACATACACACACACACACACACACACACACACACACACACACACACACACACACACACATATATATATATATATATATATATTAGAAAATTAAATATTACAGAGCAATGTAACACATAAAATATGTGGAAAATAAGCACACAAAACACATAAAAGTAGAGAGACATAGATATACGTGGTTCACCCAGTTTGGGCTATGTCCACCCCAAACAGCCAGTCCTTCCTTTCTATTATCCAACAAAAATGAAGAGACAAAACCTACAGCAGATCCGCTGTAATATCCTCTGTTCTCTCTCACAGTCTCCCTCTCTGTTTGTCGCTCCGAGAATACACACATAATACATAGCCGCAATAAAATACCCTCATATATACAAGGGGGTTGCCTTCTAGGGAAAAAAACCCTAATCTAAACATAACTTCTACCGTCAGATCATTTGCCTAATGAACGACCCATATTGACTAGAAATTACTATACTTTTACAAGGAAATTTTACATCTTTTTTTAGCTTCGGGGGCACTGCCCCCAAAAACCCCCGCCAGGGGGGGGGCTCCGAAAAGCGCTGCCGCCCCCCCTGGACTCCCCACGGCAGCGATTAATTACGGGCGGCGTTGCCACCCCTTTGAAGGTATAGGGGTCCAATGCTGTGACACAAAGTAAACAAGATAATCAGGCTCCACACCCAACAATATATATATATATATATATATATATATAGTAAGTTGGTAGAAAAAGTTTCTATTAATATATATAAAAAAATAAAAAAGTTTACATTAAGATAATTTGTTTGTTAAAAAAAATGATCTAGGAGTATAAGCCTTCAACCATATTTTCCAAAGAGAGAAAATAGACATGAAAAATAAGAACAAAAATTGATTAACGTTGGCCTCCATGGTTTTTTCAAAGATATTTTTTCCGATGGCCTATAGAGTTAATATAAGATAACAACAATATGCATACTCTAGAACCACAAACGTAAAAATACTAGTAGGATAGAAACTATGACCAAGGGAGTGATCCTTCATTGTCATCTCGTTGAGATGAGAACCATGCAAAATATTTGAAAGGGAATACCACCAATGATATCTGTTTTCATGGAAGTAACAATCAAAATTTACCCACTAAATACCACTGCATGTTGTAGGAAAATTGGAAAAAAGATCTTTGCAGACAACACTACCATTGGTTGTATAGTAGTGAGACACTGATACCAATGCTAGGAATTCAATATAAGATAACTGCTAGAGAGAGGGGAGAAGTATTGGTTGGATGAGTGGTCTTTAGTTCCCACATTTGAATCGAAGAAGTAAGTTCTGTCGCCAAAATCTATTGATAACAGGTGTCGAATTTAGCTTCTAATCTCTAGAGGTACCAAATAAAATAGGGTTGCAACTAAATTCCACCTAAAATAACCATATTTATTGAGAAGTATAAATGTTGGCACCCCCTCGTCGACTTGACATACTTTTTTGAGGCAACATATTCACAAAGAGGGGTGTATGAATCACATATACTTGAATTACCCAAAGAAAATGGACTTGGGTAACACAAGAGGATTTGGACACTACCCCATGTTTTGAATCCTTCACCCATGTAAAATTTTGTCATCATAGAAGTTGCTTTCGTGAAAAATAGAGTACAAATTGTAAACCATGATGACTCTTGACAGAACACTACCAAAGTTATTAAGAGCACATGACCCAAAAAATAACGATATCCAATATATTGAAAACTTTGCAAGAGCAAAGGCTCTTCAATTTTATAGAGTTTACGAGTTAAAACATGGAACTCTTGGATACTCCTCAAAAAATACATAGCATTTATGTGTAAAACTTATAGAGAATTACATACTAGAGACTATTTGGTCACAACACACAAACCTCAACTAATGTAGACAAATACCAAAAACATTAAATCAGAAAACTCACAACTGGCCTATTAAAGTGTAGGAGTAGTAGACATTGCTAAAATGATATGGAGAAGTTCCTGGGATACCATACACCACAAACCAATACAGGATAATTGAAATATAGACTTAGAGAAATAGTTCCTTAGAGTTTCATTGAAGGTGGAACCACGACAAATTCAAAAAACATAACAGAGGAAGTGTTGTGGAGGAATAGGATAAAGTGCATTGACCTCCTACAAAAATCCAAAGCACTGTGAAAATATTGTGACCAAAAAATAATATTCCCTTAGAAGGGTGGCGACTCATATTATTTCGAAATGGATTCAGATAAAACCAATGCATAGTTTCTACCATGAAAAAGGAATATAACCGAAAAACAATGATCTAGGAGTATAAGCCTTCCACCATATTTTCCAAAGAGAGAAACTAGACATGAAAAATAAGAACAAGAATTGATTAACATTTGCCTCCATGGTTTTTTCAAAGTTGTTTTTTCCGATGGCCTGTAGAGTTAATATAACATAAAAACAATATGCATACTCTAGAACCACAAACGTAAAAATACTAGTAGCATAAAAACTATGACCAAGGGAGTGATCCTTCATTGTCATATCGTTGAGCTGATAACCATGAAAAATATTTGAAAGGGAAGACCACCAATGATATCCATTTCCATGGAAGAAACAACCAAAATTTACCCACTAAATACCACTGCATGTTGTAGGAAAATTGGCAAAAATATCTTTGTAGACAACACTACCATTGGTTGTATAGTAGTGAGACACTGATAGCAATGCTAGGAACTCAATATAAGCTAACTACTAGAGAGAGGGGAGAAGTATTGGTTGTATGAGTGGTATTTAGTTCCCACCTTTGAATCGAAGAAGTAAGGTCTGCCGCCAAACTCTATTGGTAACAGGTGTCAAATTTAGCTTCTAATCTCTAGAGGTACCAAATAAAATAGGGTTGCAACTAATTCCACCTAAATAACCATCTTTATTGAGAAGTAGAAATGTTGGCACCCCCTTGTCGACTTGAAATACTTTTTTGAGGCAACATATTCACAAAGAGGGGTGTATGAATCACACATACTTGAATTACCCAAAGAAAATGGACTTGCATAACACAAAGAGGATTTGGACACTACCCCATGTTTTGAATCCTTCACCCATGTAAATTTTTGTCATCATAGAAGTGAATTTCGTGAAAAATAGAGTACAAATTGTAAACCATGATGACTCTTGATAGAACACTACCAAGGTTATTAAGAGCACATGACCCAAACAATAACGATATCCAAAATATTGAAGACTTTGCAAGAGCAAAGGCTCTTCAATTTTATAGAGGTTACGAGTTAAAACATGGAACTCTTGGATACTCCTAAAAAAATACATAGCATTTATGTGTAAAAATTATAAAGAATTACATATTAGAGACTAGTTGGTCACAACACACAAACCTGAACTAATGTAGACAAAGACCAAAAACATTAAACCAAAAAACTCACAACTGTTGTATTAAACTGTAGGAGTAGTAGACATTGCTAAAACGACATGGAGAAGTTCCTAGGATACCATACACCACAAACTAATATAGGATAATTGAAATATAGACTTAGAGAAATAGTTCCTTAGAGTTTCATTGAAGGTGGAACTACGACCAATTCAAAAAACATAATAGAGGAAGTGTTATGGGGGAATAGGATAAAGTGCATTGACCTCCTACGAAAATCCAAAGCACTGTGAAAATATTGTGACCAAAAACTAATATTCCCTTAGAAGGGTGGCGACTCCTCGGATTATTTCGAAATGGATTCAGATAAAACCAATTCATAGTTTCTACCATGACAAAGGAATATAACCGAAAAAAGGGCATCTCTTCTCTCCACCACCTTAGATCACGTTGTACGGTTTTTAGCTGCTGGTTTGTCCCTTAAATTTATAATGATATGACATAGGGAATTATGCGAGGTGGGAATATCGTTTACTTGCTAAGGTCATATATGGAGATCAAACTTTTTTATTTTGACACTCTTCTTAAGAAAAGCATTCTTGCTATTGCAACTCACCATTAATGAGCTCAAATCATGTATCACCATAACCTATGGATAAATGAGCCAACCTCGTCATGTATACATCACCCATTATTATACAGAAAAATAAGCAATGAAGAACTGTCACAAAAACTTCCACCCTCCTCCACCAGAACCCACCAATTTATGGGGGATAAAATTTAGTTAGTAGCATATATCCAAACTACCATTGTCTTGACATGTATTAAAAAAGGAGGGACATATGGAGATGCTGGAACACATTTCAAAGTAAGTGCTTTGTGTTCATCGTTTGCACCCAATTTCAGATCCATTTGCAAAGGATTTGTTGTCCCTTTCAAGTAGGTCATATATTTGTTTCCTTTCCTCTACCTAATCTGACATAGGCCATGCCATATCCATGTTCATACCTGTAAAATGGAAACCCATGTTAGCGAGGTGATCCACCACTTCATTTCCAACTCTTAATGTATATTGAACTAGGATATATTCTAATTTTCCCAATAACTTTGAGATATTTTCCACCACCTCTTATGGTCTCCAACTATGAATAATCTTGGAAAGAAGTTGGCCATTTAACAATTTTTGAACACATTGAATTACAAGTAGCGAGCCTCCATCAATTTGACTCAATTTAAACCCTTCTCAAATAATAGTTTGAAGTCCTTTCTCTATAGTCATGAACTTTACAAGGTTATTACTACAAAAACCAAAATTCATTGCAAAAAATTCGTAATGGGACCAAATTGTCATCTCTAAAAATTCCCCCGAACCTCACATGACCCTTGTTTCCCTTAGATGCACCATCAAAAATTAACTTAATAAAATTACATTTTTTTGTTGGAGGGGGGGAGGGGGGGGGGGGGGGGAGGGGGCGGGGAGGGTGTGGGGAATAGAAAGAGTTAATCCTTAAAGATTAATGTGTATCAAGCTCAATAAAAGAAGGGATCATATTTCCATCCAAATTTTGGTTTTGAAGGATGAAAACCTTAGTTTCATCAACGTCCCAATCTATTAATGACCACAGTGTTATTATAAGGGTATCCCAGAGGTTTGAGAAAATTATATATTGAAGAAACCACGAAATTCTCTCCTTCTCTCAAAAGATCATGTTATTTTGCTCTTTCCATAAATTCCATAATATGAATCCAAATATTAAATTATGTTAAAGACACGCATGGTATGCATAAGACATAAGAAAGATAAGTGTGGATACATTTATTATTCACAAATGATGCATATATAATACATTGGAGTGACCCTTGGTTTCACATTCCAAGTGATCTCTTGCATTTCCTTTGACTGTCCATTTCCCACACCTTAACCCTTAGAAAATTAGGTGTCCAACTTTCCCCCCCTTAATCCGAAGGGGTATGTCTAAGTCCAAGAAGAGAGTTGTAATACAAAATGGCAGCACTAGGTTGAATGTGCTCTCTAAAATGTTGGCATAAGGAGGTGGTTTAAGGATGACCACCAACAGTGGAATTCTTAGTGCAGTTCCTGGAACTCTTCCAAATCTAGCAAGAAGATCAGATCTTCTGATAAAGGAAGTGCTCCTCAATTCTGAAGAGGGATACCTTCAACCTGGAAGAAGGGAGGTCTACAACTTGTGATGGTTTAAGGATTACCACCAACTATGTAATGCTTGATGCATTTCCTGGAACTCTACCAAAACTAGCAAGAAGCTAAAGTATTTTGCTAGAGGAAGTGTCCCGAATTCTTTGAAGAGGAAGAATATCAACCTCGTATATATGGTTTAAGGATGACCACCAATTAAAGGCATGCTCATGGGAATTTGTGTCTCTAGCTACAACTCTTACTCTGGAATGATAGGTTGTGGCTCAAGCTCGCTTGAAATTTTGTGTCTCTGGTTACAAATCTGAATATGAAATGATAGGTTGTGGCTGAGACTCGCTTGACATGGATTTTAAGCTTCTAGATGACCATCATTTTTCCCCCTATGAGATACAACGTGAGATGATGGCCAAAACTCAACTGCAAGACTTTTTAATATTCTAGAAGAAATTATGTCATATAACTGAAACATATTCTTGGTTGTTGATGCCCATTTCCAAGAAGCGATCCATACAATATGAATATTTGTTCTTGTTGGAGGCTTGTTTATGAAGAATTTGTGTGAAGAAGGTGTGAGTTGACCACAGTTTTTCACGGGTGAAGATCGAAACAATGATCTTTCATATGGCCAACTCAGTCATAGTGTTGGAATTTTACAATCTGTTGTTGTTGGTGTGGAAGAGGAGAATAATATAGAACAATTGAAGGTGAGATATCATGAATAAATACAACACTTTCAAATTTTATGGGCTTGGATTAGTCCGAAATGTGAAAGGACGCATCCTTTTCATATCCAGAACCTGTTATGTTCTTGTTGTTCTTCCCATGGTTTAATGACAGTCTTGGGAATTGTAGGCTGGATTTTTGCTTCTGCATTCAAATATGCTCTTGTACTGGGCTTGGTGAGCTGATGGGAGTTTGTCTCAATGTTCTGAACAAAAACAAGTTTAGAATGACAACTCTTCTGCTAAAGCTCATATTGCTATAGATGTCACTCAAGCTATAAAACTTCAATATTTTCTTGTGCATATTGTAGACATAACTTAATATTAGACAAAGTGTACCTGTTGATTTTAACTCTGTCTATGCCAGTAGATAAGATTAGAGTGCTTAATAAATCTAGTAATCCATGAATTCTCTCCATGGTTAAAAAATGATCACAACTATGGACTTGTAGAGAAAAAACAACACCCACTAACAATACAATGTCAGTAAAAAATATGTTGTAAATGTGCAACAAACAAATAATGTGCAATAACCCTTTAAGGCGAAAAATACTAATTATTTCTCTCCTCCAAAAATAATTGTTTTATATCGAAAACAACTCTATTTTATCCATATGATTAGGCTTTAATTAACACATAATATAATGAGATGAACCAAGCACTGCAATAAATGGATTTTAATGCACCTTCTTAAATGACACTTCCAGCATTTGCACGATCTGATCACCATGAATGCTCATGGGTTCTGTTTTGTGGTCTTCGTTAGTTTTGTAAAATTCAACTGTTGTGCTTGAATTCTTTGATGATATGTCACACTCGAAAAGAATTTCGTCCAATGTCCATGTTTCTTGCTGTAAAAATTTGAGAATTTCCTTGTAGGGTTTCCTATTTGTTGCTATTTCCTCCTTTGCTTTCTCTTCGTCACAAGAATTTGCACTACATTGACTCCTCGTAGCAGCTCAGTTCACACCTTGTTAATATGATTAGATCATTTTTTTCCTTACTGAATGAGCATCTTCTTCTCATCATATTGGTTTAAAAAACAAAACACAGAGAAATCTGAGAACATGTCTAAAGATCCTTGAATCTGCACCATCGCCAAGAAGTTCAATCTATAAAAGCATCATTGAATCAGCCAAAGGGAGAGGCTAGATCTCGTCGTGACCTGCAATTCAAAATACATTCCACCAAAAAGTAAAGCGAGAATGTCGGGATTTGACTAATATGTTGGTGGCGGAGACGAGCTCGCAGGGGGTCCAACTCAGCCATTCAATGATAGCTACATCGACTATGATCCTCACCTGACTTTACAGTGGTATGATATCTCCTTCAGGTCACCGTATCAATTCCATTTCAACGATATTGACGTCAATGTTGATGATTCCAAGGATACCGATGGATTTGAAAATGGAAATGCCTACGAGGTTCCTCCAACACTTGTTTACTATTCAAAAGACGAGGGTCCCTGGCAGTAGCAGTGAAGGGGAGAAGGGAGGATGTTTATGGAGGAGAGCCTGCAATAGTGTATAGAGGATACAGGTTCGATTAGCAGTAGGAGAGGTTATTTAGGCGAGCGAAGGTGCATAGGCACTGTGGGAGGTCATCACGCAGGCCAAGGTCCAAGCAGGGAGGTTCAGTAGGGAGGGGCAAGCGGAGGAGTGCGAGGTTGGGCAGAGGCAAAAAATATGGAGGAGGACCGGAGTGGTGAGGAGTTATGTTGGAATTTAATTCCAACTGTTGTATACAACAGTAGGACAGCAAACATAAACGCAGATGGGATTGGCAAGATAGCAAGTTTAATTGCTGATGGAAATTCAAAGGACAGCGGAAACAACAACAAATCTCCACATTCGATCTTCACACAACCAGTCTCCTCCACACTTAAAAATTCAACCATCAGTAGTGAATTCCGTGCCAACCATTTTAATGTGAATTGAACGCACAACACATAGGAGGCAATTTTGAAGGGGTAACAAACTGGAGCAGCAAGTGGAAAGGAGAATCACCCAGAATGAGATACATCATCCATGTCTTGGGACCCACCAAAGAAACTCTGGGAGGTAAAGAAACTCACGGGAATGTTTTTTGGAGTAGCCTCCGGAAAGAATGAAATGAATAAGGTTTTAAGCTTTAAGATAAAGTCAAATGTTTTTTATTTAAGTTTTTTTTTGCTGCATATGTTTTACTTTTAACGTCAGGTTAATTGGTTTTACCGTGGTACATTGTTTTTCACTTTGGTTAAATCTGTTTTGATATATATTATAAATATGAGATATATATGTATATATATATATAAATATTGTAATGTTACATATGCATGTGCATTAAAAAAAGGCAGTGTTGTGTATTAAAAGATACAGAAAACATTACATCATTTTTTTTGTGTGTGAAAAAAGCCCGAAGGCAGAAAAACAAAAAAAACAGAAGAGTGTGGATTGTGTATTGCAGAAGACATAGAGCTATGCATTGTGCATTAAAATTTTCTGAAGACAGAAACAATGAAGAGAGATAGAGAGTAGAGTTTTGGAACAACACTACGTGTGAAGCAGTCAGACACACATTTTGTAATCTCCCAACAATGGAAAGACATTAGCTTGTAATAGGATTGTTTTATGTTTAATGAAAAGCATTTTTATGCAATCTCTGTCCAGCAGTAAGCAAACAAAATTTTATTCTCTGTGTTAGAAGGAGAGTATTATTCTCTCAGTATTTGTTCTGGAATTATCAGAAATTCCAACATGGTATCAGAGCTAATCCAGGCTCTTTGAAGGTGTCAAAGAAGCTGAAGGAAGAAGGATTTGTTGCAGTAGTTCACCAGAAGAACTCCAGCAAGCCCAACAGAAATCTAGTCCAGGTATTTGTCAGAAAAAACAGATTTGTTGTTTTGTTTAAAAGAGCAGTCCTTAGATTCAAAGTTTTGTCTTCTAAAGAAGGAAAGACAATTTTTTTGAAAAACACAGTCAAGTTTATTTCAGAGTTTATTCTATAAGCAATGGCTGGACCAAGCACTAGTATGAGTATTGGAAATACTCAGCTTCCACAATTTAATGGGAAAAACTATGATTATTGGGCCATTACCACGAGAGCCCTATTTTCCTCCCAGGATCTATGGGAATTTGTTGAAGATGGTTTTGATGAATCGGTTGATGAGAAATCCTTTAATGCCTTGACACAGGCATAGAAGGATTTATTTAAGAGCAATAGGAAGGACTCTAAAGCCCTCTTCCATCTCTATCAAGCAGTACATGAGAGTGTGTTTCCAAGGATAGCAGCAGCTAAGAGATCCAAGGATGCATGGGATACTCTGAAAGTAACCTATCAAGGTATGGAGAAAGTGAAGACAACAAAACTGCAATTGCTGAGGAGAGATTTTGAAACTCTCTACATGAAGGAGTCTGATAACATAGACTCATTTTTCACACATGTGATTGGGATGGTAAATCAGATAAGGTCTTATGGAGAGACACTTGAGGAAAGAAGGATTGTGGAGAAAATATTGAGGAGCCTACCCTCAAGGCTTGATGTTATTGTAACCACTATTGAAGAGACAAAGGACCTCTCAAAGTTCACAGTAGATGAACTTCATGCATCGTTGATGACTCATGAACAGAGATTGGGAAGATCAGTAAACCCATATCTAGAGCATGCCTTCAAGATCCAGATGTCTTTTGGAAGAGAAAGAGGTCAAGGCAGAGGAAGAGGATGAGGCATAAGCCAAAACAAAGAAGGAAGAAACAACTCTTCACATTCACATGGAAGGAGCAACAATCAGAATCAAAGCCAAGGCCAAAGAAACAACAAACAAAGTGGAAAACAACATGCTCATGGACAAAGGTATGACAAATCCAATGTCCAATGTCATTATTGCAAAAAATATGGGCACTATGCCAATGAGTGTAGGAAAAAACAAAATGACATGAATAATAGGCAAAATGCTAATGTAGCAAGAGAAGAAAAGAACCCAAATAATGTGTTGTTAACATGTAATGTAGCACAAGATAGACAAGATGATGTATGGTTCTTATATTCAGGCTGCAGTAATCACATGACTGGGAACATAGCAATGTTTGCCAATCTTGATGAAGAAGTTAAATATGAGGCAACAACAGGAATTGATACTAAGATATATGTCAAGGGAAAAGCCAGAGTTAGTATACGTGCAAGAAATGGTGAGCAGAAATTTGTGCCAGACGTGTACTATGTTCCTGGCTTGAAGTGTAATCTTTTGAGCATTGGGCAGCTCATAAACAAAGGTTACAATGTAGTTTTTAAAAATTATGTGTGCACAATAATTGATATACCTCCAAGCAAGAAGATTATTTCTGAAATAAAAATGACAAGCAATAGAATGTTTCCACTCAAGCTCAACACAGACTTGAAGGGAAAAGGAAAGAATGTAGCAACTGTAACTCAAGAGGTCTTTCAGAAGGAAGTGAAAGATGAGAATTGGTTATGGCACTTGAGATTTGGAAATCTCAATTTCGGAGGTCTGAATTTGATGCACATAAAAGGAATGGTAAGAGGACTACCATTGATAGAGAAACCAGACAGCCTATGTGAAGGCTGCATCTTGGGAAAACAACACAGAGAAAACTTTCCATCAGGAAAGAGCATAAGGGCGAAAGCACCCTTAGAAATTATTCATTCATATTTATGCGGGCCGATGCAAACAACATCAGTTTCAGACATCAATTACATGATAACTTTCATTGATGACTTCACAAGAAAAACGTGGGTTTATTTTCTGAAATATAAGAGTGAAGTTTTTGAAATTTTTTTCCATTTTAAAGCTCAAGTAGAAAAACAGAGTGGGCAGCATATCAAAGTTCTTAGAACTGATAGAGGAGGTGAGTACATCTCAAAAGAATTTCTACGTTTTTGCAGAGAAAATGGCATACAAAAACAGTTTAGAACTCGGTACACAACGCAGCAAAATGGTGTTGTTGAAAGGAAGGATCGAACCATAATGGAAATGGTGAGAAGTATGATGAAGGAAAAACACTTGCCAAATGAGTATTGGGCAGAAGCTTCAAATTATGCAGCATACATCTTGAATAGATGCTCAACAAAAGCTGTAATGAACAGAGTTCTAGAAGAAGCGTGGAGTGGCAGAAAACAAGGAGTCACCCACATGAGAGTTTTTGGGTGTGTAGCTTATGTACACATTCCAGATCAGTTGAGGAAGAAGTTGGACAGTAAGGAGGAGAAGTGCATCTTCCTTGGATATTGTGAAAATTCCAAAGGATATAGATTATATAACCCATCCACAAAGAAATTTGTTATAAGTAGAGATGTGCAATTCATTGAAGAAGAAGCATGGGATGGAAGCATTGAGAAAACAATTAATGTCAAAAGCTATTTGTATCATGATGAAGATGAGGAAAATGTGGCTGAAAATAATACCTCACCAGAAGCACCACCTCCACCAACAGAAGGACAGCAAGGGACACTTCAAGCAGGAGTAAGAACACCCTTGAGAAGAAATGAGAGTGCTTCTCCAAGCACACCAAATGGAGCATATTTGAGTGCTAATTCAAGCACAAGCACATCAAATGAAAGAGGAACAAGATTTAGAAATATTAATGAAATTTATGAGAAAGAGACGACAAATGAAGGTATGAACTCCTTATTTTCTTTGTATTGTCTTGTTGATGATCATATTCATTTTGAAGATGCAATAAAAGATAGAAAATGGATAG
This sequence comes from Pinus albicaulis, assembly GCA_034641835.2. NCBI lineage: Eukaryota > Viridiplantae > Streptophyta > Pinopsida > Pinales > Pinaceae > Pinus > Pinus albicaulis. The sequence goes on from CM076580.1 coordinate 1,176,278,290, forward strand.
AAGCTATGGATGATGAAATTAATGCCATAGAGAAGAATAAAACATGAGAGTTGGTTGATCTCCCAGAAGGTAAAGAAGTCATTGGAGTAAAGTGGGTCTACAAGACCAAAATTAATGTTGAAGGTAAGATAGAAAGACACAAGGCTAGACTTGTTGTTAAAGGATATAAGCAGCAGCATGGAAGAGACTATGAAGAAAATTTTGCACCAATTGCAAGAATGGAAACCGTGAGAGTAGTGTTGCTTATTGGAGCACAAAACAAATGGAAGGTTTACCAAATGGACGTAAAATCATCATTTTTAAATGGATTTTTCATGGAAGAGGTTTATGTTGAACAACCTCTAGGCTATGAGAAAAAGGGCCAAGAGCACAAGGTTTGCAGATTGAAGAAAGCTCTTTATGGGCTGAAGCAAGCACCAAGAGCATGGTACAGTAGGATAGATTCCTATCTACTGGAGAATGGGTTTGAGAAATGTGAAGGAGAACCCACATTATACATCAAAGAAAAAGATGGTAAGATGCTGATTGTGGTTTTATATGTTGATGATGTGATTTTCACAGGTAATGATGATTACCTTATTGAAAATTTTAAAATAGTCATGAAAGATGAATTTGAAATGACTGACATGGGATTGCTGAAATACTTCTTAGGAATAGAAGTAGAGAAAAATGAAAATGGGATTTTTATCTCACAAGCAAAGTATGTTAATGAATTTTTGGCAAGATTTAATATGCAGGAGTGCAAGGAAGCAATTACTCCCACAATAATGGGATTTAAACTCAACAAAGAGGACATCAGCAAGGATTTTGATCCTAGTTTGTATAAAAGCATAGTTGGCAGCCTCATGTATTTGACTGCAACTAGGCCTAATATTATGCATGTTGTTAGTTTGATTTCCAGATTTATGGAGAGGCCAAAGGATGCACATTGGCAGGCAGCAAAAAGAATTCTAAGGTATGTAAAAGGAACAAAGAGATATGGAATTAATTACACAACTTCAGAAAATTCTGATCTGATTGGTTATATTGACAGTGATTGGGCTGGAAGTATTGATGACCGGAAAAGTACTTCTGGTTATGTTTTTCATATGGGTTCAGGAGCCATTTCATGGGCTTCTAAGAAACAACCTATTGTAGCATTATCTACAGCAGAGGCAGAGTATGTGGCAGCTACAGCAGCAACGTGTCAAATAGTGTGGATGAGAAGAATGTTGAGAAGTTTATGCCAAGTACAAGTAAAAGGGACAATGATTTATTGTGACAATAGCTCAGCTATTGCATTGTCAAAAAATTCTGTGTTTCACAAAAGAACGAAACACATAGATGCCAAGTATCACTACATCAGAGAATTAGTGAACAATGGAGAAATTGATTTACAACATTGTAGAACAGAGGAGTAGTTTGCAGACATACTGACAAATCCATTGGGGCAAAAACGTTTTAATAATTTGAGAAAATGTTTGGGCATGGAAGAAAACCCAGCAGTTGAAATTAAGGGGGAGTGATAGAATTTAATTCCAACTATTGTACACAACAGTAGGACAACAAACATAAACACAGATGGGATTGGCAAGACAACAAGATTAATTGCCGATGGAAATTCAAAGGACAACGACATCAACAACAAATCTCCACATTTGATCTTCACACAAGCAGTCTCCTCCACACTTAAAAATTCAACCACTAGCAGTGAATTCTGCACCAACCATTTTAATGTGAATTGAACGCACAACACACATGAAGCAATTCCAGAGGGGCAACAAACTGGAGCAGCAAGGGGAAAGGAGAACCCCTCGGAATGAGATACGTCACCCATGTGTTGGGACCCACCAAAGAAGCTACGAGAGGTAAATAAACTCACGGGAATGTTTTTTGGAGTAGCCTCCGGAAAGAATGAAATGAATAAGGTTTTAAACTTTAAGATAAAGTCAAATGTTTTTTATTTAATTTTTTTTTTTGCTGCATATGTTTTACTTTTAACGTCAAGTTAATTGGTTTTACCGTGGTACATTGTTATTCACTTTGGTTAAATCTGTTTTGATATATATTACAAATATATATATATATATATATATATATATATATATATATATATATATATATATATATATATATATATATATATTTTGTAATGTTACATATGCGTGTGCATTAAAAAAAAGGTAGTGTTTTGTATTAAAGGATATAGAAAATAGTACAACATTATTTTTGTGAGTGAAAAAAGCCCGAAGGCAGAAAAACAAAAAAAAACAAAAGAGTGTGGATTATGTATTGCATAAGACACAGAGCTGTGCATTGTGCATTAAAATTTTCCAAAGACAGAAACAATGAAGAGAGATAGAGAGCCGAGTTTTGGAACAACACTGCGTGTGAAGCAATCAGACACACATTTTGTAATCTCCCAGTAGTGGAAAGACATCAATTTGTAATAGGTTTGTTTTATGTTTAATGAAAAGCATTTTTATGCAATCTCTGTCCAGGAGTAAGAATTTTTTTTTTTTATTCTCTGTGTTAGAAGGAGAGTATTATTCTCTCAGTATTTGTTCTAGAATTATCAGAAATTCCAACAAGTTACAGTGTATGGATGGGGAGGTCGGTGTTAGAGCATGTTGGCTGATAAGAATCAGCTAGAATTTTGTCTTAAAAGTACAAGATTGATGGTAGAACTGACATGAACAGAAAGACCACAAAAACTATTGGTTCAGATTGGAGCAAGGCCAGGGATCGCCCACTCTAATACCATGTTAAAAGCACGCATGGTATGCAAAAGACATAAGAAATACAAGTGTGGATATATTTATTATCCACAAATGATATATATATATATATATATATATATATATATATATATATATATATTGGAGTGAAATTTTGTTTCATATTTCAAGTAGTCTCTTTGACTTCTTTTGACTTTCCATTTCCCACACCTTAACTCTTAGCGGATTAAGTGTCCAACAAATTCCAACTCCTATTAATAATTGGGATTTTGAAATGATTATTCAACCATTGAATCATTGTAAAAATCACATCATGAAAATGTACTACAAGATGAGAAAAAAGAGTTGTAAATTTTCCCCATAAATCTACAAAAAAATCACAAGAAAAAAAAAATATGCTCCAATGACTCCTCCACTCGAAGGCAAAGAAAACTAAGAGAATTTCCTTCAAATCCTTGTCTACGGATTTTATCCGAAGTTAAAAGATAGTTCTAGGAAATTAACCATAGAAAAGTCAAGATTTTTAGCCGCTAATACCCTAACCATATCCATCTCCATACGTACTCCCTTTCCAACTATAAGTGTCGTACACCAACTAAATACACTTATTTAACTGTAAGGAAGCTATGCTATCATGTTCACCAATGTAAGATATTTGGTCCATTATATTACTTGTTCCTCCTTACGCAAATCTACTGGAAAAAAATATACCATAGAAGAGGGTGACAAAATGGAAGCTAGTGAATCTATCTTTTCCATGTCCTACAAGATGAGGCATCACGTCCTTGTTTCCAATAATCAAAAACTCTGATCGGGCCTAGATTTTCCAAGAAAAATTGTATCCCTTGTAGGCTTTCTTTTTCATTTAGTAATGGCATCCATTGTGAAGATTCGTCCTATTGTGAAGATTCGTCCTAGAAATGATATTTATCTCCAACTTTGAAGTCTTAGAGGGAATATCATTGCACCATAGCTTTACTATTCTTAGTGTAGTTCCATAAGCTTGATAATAGAATAGTCTTAGCATAACGCAGTCTATCCTCTAAAGTAAGCAATTAAGCATACTTGTGCAACGAGATTCGAAACTATAATTGATCACTTACTTTGACCCAAATGCCACCATAATTTAGATCCAAAAGCACTGATCATGATATCTAAGTCTCGTAAACCTAGTCCACTCGAAGATTTAGGTAAAGTAATCCTCTCTGAGCCAACTAAATACCAAAATAGTTAATACCATAGTATCACTATACCTAAATTTCCATCATATAAATATTTATTATCTAATGTAAAATGATATTAGTATAAAATAAATGTAAAAATAAATAAATTTATAAAGTTTGAATTCACAATATTAATTATCAGATATAACTTGCTAATCAATATTAATATTAAATGGTTCATAAGGCACAATACTTGTTAAGGTTTTGCAAATGATGTATCAAGCTAAGAGGGCTTGATTGTGAGGAAAAATCCATAGTTAAGTGTGCTTGAGCTAGAGGAGTTATTGGATAGGCCAGAAGTAATAAATTTATAAAATTTGAATCCACAATATTAATCCTAAATGGTTCATGAGGCACAATACATGCTTAGATTTAGGAGGTAGTAAGCTAAGTAGGTTTGATTGTAGGGAAAACTCCATAATTATAAGGTAGTAAGCTATGTAGGCTTGAAGGCTTGATTGTAGGGAAAATTCCATAATTAAGTGTGCTTGAGCTAGAGGAGTTCTGAGATGGGTGAGCATCACCCTATGCAATGAATGCTAAGTGGACTATTCAAAAATCATGGGAAATTTTGATTCATTTCACTAATTTCAATCCCACTTCTTTGCCCTTGTAAGCATCACCCTATGAAATGAGTGCTAAGTGTACTATTCAAAATTCATGAAAAAATGTGATTTATTTCTCTAGTTTCAATCCCATTTCTTCACTCTTGTGAGCATCACCATATGCAATGAGTGCTAAGTGGACTATTCAAAAATCATGAGTGCTAAGTAGAGTATTAAAAAATCATGAGAAATTGTGATTCATTTCATTAGTTTCAATCCCACTTCTTCACTCTTGTGAGCATCACCCTATGAAATGAGTGCTAAATAGACTATTCAAAATTATTGAAAAATTGTGTTTCATTTTACTAGTTTCAATCTCACTTCTTCACTTTTATGAGCATCACCATATACAATGAGTGCTCCATAAACATTCAAAAATCATCAGAAATTAATTAGATCCCTAAAAATTATATATTATATATAACTTTTTAAATATTACTATAAAAAGTTAGTGTAATAGCAATTTAACGTGTTGCGTCTATTTTGCCAATACCGACTCGAAATAGGTATTTGTTTTGTTCAATGGTGATATAAAGTCAAAGTCAATGTAAATTACGTCATATATTTCTACGTACAGCTAATGTAAATGTAGTTCCTAATCTGCTAATAATGTTAGTGCTATTAAAGGTGATAATAAAAATATTTTTACGCTAATGGATCTAACGAGTTTCAATGCAGATGGATGTAATTGCACCTTTAATAAAAAATATGTTTACGCTAATGGATCTAACGAGTTTCAATGCAGATGGATGTAATTGCACTATGCCTGCCGGGATGCATTTGCACTGCGGATAAATTCTTGCAGCAATAACTTAACATGTGAATCATACTCACTCACCACGTCGCTTTCTATTAAATTGCCAAAAACCCGTACAACGCCGTCCCTTCTTTCAGAGTCTTCCTTAATAAGTGACACTACTATATTTATACCAAATTGCAAATGAGACGATCCCAGGCATTTGAAACCCGCAAGGACGAGTTCCACCATTCTAATAATTTGTGTTACTATATCTGATCCTTGTAGCGTCTCCTTGGAGTCCGAGACAAACACACTTTCTGTTTCTTCATCATACGTGGTTGTGAGTATGGAATTGATTAACCAGAGCCCACCTTGAAGTGCTACAGCAATTAGATCAATATTCTTCGCTTCATCATCCTCGTTATTTTTCTTCACCGTTCTTGGCGTAGATTTATCACTTATAGCTGCACGGTGCAAATAAAGCAAACGCGAGATGCAAAGATTTACTGAATCAACTACAACGCCAACGTAATTAACCCCTGAGTTGATGCAACTCATTCGATTTTTCATCCAGGCAGCCTTTAGGACTAACACTCCGTTGTAGAGGTCTTCATTAGCTATATCGCTCAAATCTCCACGCTCTAACGCGAAGATAGTGACCTTGACTATCCATATACGGAAAATATCCATCCTAGCTTTATGAAGAATTTCGATGTTCAAGTCGTAAAATATTCGACGATAAATTCTTAAAACCATGCTCCGGATTTTCAATTGCTCGCATCGCGTTACAAGGCAACACAGCATGGTAAAAATCCCGAACAAAAGGTCTCGAGGAAAATGAGTATCCTTCAGACCAATGAGATCCACGAGCTTGCACACTTCCTTGCACACTTGTTTCAAGACATCGCATGAAGAGAGGCACCGACAGCAGAAATAGGAAAACTGGTCATCTAAAACCGGCAACAAGTATTCGTATCCTCCAATTGAACAAAACACGTCCCTATTTTCAGCTTGGTATTGGCAATAGAGGCGGAGAAGATTAAATTTTTGCCACAACACTTTCCAATAATGCTCTGCGGCCACGTTTCCCTTTTCCTTCTCAACATCTACAAGAACTTTATAATCAGAAATCAATTCCTCCATGAAAATTTTCATATCTGCTTCGCTCAAGACTTGAGTGTAGTCAGAAATGACATCTAACCTTAGGGTTAGGGTTGAGTTGTTCACTATGTATCGTAGCATTTCTTGTCTCAACTCAGCCTGGGGAATAACATTGGTAATGTCAAAGGGCTGGCGGGTAAATGGGTTAACTGCTTCGTGCTTGTCATCCCAAATAGTTTCCAGTGTTGCTCGGTTGTATAGAACCTGAGCTGGGTCTTCTGTGAGCGGCAGTCTAACCGGATCATACGCAAATTCTTGCAGCAACACATCTACATACCTTTCAGGAATATCAGAATCCATTTCCCACCTCAATGATCCCTAGGAACTGTCTTTTATCTAACAAGATGGTTGTTTCTGCGTTGAGAGATAATTTATATATATGCGCTCGAATATGGCTCATATCTTATGACGCGTCGGTTTAGTTTAACTTTTTTTTTTTTTAATGATGGGATTGTGTTAATTAATGGTTGAAAATCAATATATTCAATTCCTTTTTAATTATAATGAATTCGTTATAGTTCACGCTTAACATCTGAGGCCACGTTTAATTATAGTTTATTGTGTATTTGACCGTAGTTGATATTGGCACATGATGATTGATCATAAATTTGAGTTTCATTACCATAATATTTAACTCAAATACATATCCATATGGTAGTCCATTCTTGATCAAACCTTATGTGACTTGATTATATGGATTTTTTTAAACTCTTAAAATTAGATTCCATAAAATAATCATATTTTTAAAATGTCTCTACACACTAATTGCTATAAAATATATTATTAATAAAAATTGTAAGTTTATTTCATTCGTAAGTGTTTAATACAGTTTTTTCGTTAAGCATCAATATGGTGGATTTGTGTTTCATAATTATGTTTATGAGTAACTTTTGTTTTTTTTTTTTAATGTTTTTTTGTTTTATTATTAATATTAATATTAATATTATTTATGATGTAATTTTTATAATTAGATGTTGAATTGAGTAATAAAGTACTTGTTTGAGAGTGACATTACCGGTCTCAAGTGTAGTAATTGAATTTCTTGGTCCTAAATAATCTTTTGTTATCATTTTTTCTTCTAGTTTTTCTTTCTTATTTTTTTTCTTTCTATTTTACCACAATTTATACATTTGAATATGTAGAGGTGGGTGCAAGCTAATGATGCTGTCTCATAAGACATTTGAATATGTAGAGATGTGAGCAAGCTAATGATGGTCTCTAAAGCTATTGGTGGTCTCTCATAACGATAATATAAGGTTGGAAAAAGAGAATATAGTAACTTGGAAGAATGATTAGAGATACATACACAATAAATTTTGAGATGGTTAGAGATCCAAATATATATTTTTTATTAATAAAAATCTTATCTAACTATGTGAATTTTGAGGTTTCCTATAATTGTTATGTTATTTTTCATGCAAATTGTAATGTCTATGATTTCATTAGTGAAACCTTTAAGTACATAAATGGTGGAATATTGACAGAAAAATTGGTAAAGTTGTAGAAAATAGGGTTATTTCGTGCATATCTAATTTTTTGAAAAATTTAGATCTTAATTTGATATTCTTTCAACTATATTTTTTTCATATCCTCAAAAAAATAAGACCTTCAGTTAATGCACCCTAAAAGAGGCTTAACATTATCAAACAATCCCTTTTATTCTTATGTTGTAGGTGTCAATGTCCACTAGTGAACCATATAATTTTTTTTCTCAAATGGTTAACACCGAAAATAAGTTATAGGAAAAATATAAAGGGTATGTATTTCAATATTTCAATATATGTCAAGAGAGAAATGTATTAAAAATAGTAAACACTATGAATGTTTAAAAAAAACATACAATTATAATGTACATAGATGACTCGATATGTGTATGTACTTTCATGGACAATTGATTTGTTTGGCATATATAAAAAGAACTTGAAATATAGAAATATAAACACATTTTCTAAAAAAAATGATATTTCATGTATTTGCAGCCCGATCACCATGTTTTTTTATCCCAAACCAATATGTCACATAGCAAGTTCATCATACACGTAATCTCCCCCCAAAAAAGCATTTCAATTCAAAAAATTGTATGCATCGTCCTGACATAGAAAAAAAAAACATGCATGATCCAAGTACTAAAAAAATGTGTTCATTTCCCATGACGATAGTCAATTTGTGATGACCTTGTTATGTAGTAATATGTAAAAAATAAGATTCAAAGATTAAGAGAGGAGAGGATTGAGGACACATGTTAGAGTTAATGTAGAGGAGGCGAGGATCCTTTGAACAAGTGAAGAAATATTTCTTTATTAGTCAGGACAATTTAGATTATTGATCATTGATAGAAAAACATGATCAATGATTGGAAATAAATAAAGTATTGTGGTAGATCACGAGCCTATTGGAAGAGGTGTTGCAAAGGGATATATAGCGTGGAAGGGATCAGACTTGCTCAATTGGAGATTGTGAAGTTACATTACATAACTGGGACAATCTAATAGAAGGCGAGATCATTTGTTAATGGGAATTATTACCATTCCCTCGATTGTTTCCCCCACGAGGTATGGGGATTGACATATTTTCATGAAATACAAAGTTCCAGGCCTAGGGTTGTTAGTAGATGGGGATTGAATTGTGAATAGATGGGAACATTGCCTCCCCAAGTTCTTTCTACCCAAATATTTTTTAACCATGCCATTTGTACTAACCTTAAAAGACATCAAGGTCTAGGGTTTCAGGGACCAAGGTCACAAGCCTTGGCACATGCAAGTTGATCAAAGCACCGAGTGTTGGGTGTGTGTTATATTATTTCCATGACTAGATCCAGGCGAGAAGCGGGGGGTGACCAACCCCCCTATTCTTTCATGGGGCGCAGTGCCCCGGGAAATTATTTTTGGACCCTATATTAGGTGGGCAAACGTACCTATGTTCTTGTGCATGGGTTTTCACATGGTTTTGGGCATGCTAGTTTTCTGCTCATGATATTTTGTAGATCCGGTCAAGGGAACTATGGTTAGGTTCTAATCTAGGGATAATGGATTGGGGTTTGTGAATGCTTCGACATCTATATATACGTGTTGTAACACTGAAAGGAATATAATGAAAAATAAAGTTGGTAGTATCGGTTTAGGGATCAAGTGAAAAATCTCTGTGTATATCTGTTTTTATGTTTTATGCTCTTTCCATTGTTTTTTTCTACTTTAAGAGTTCGTTTTTAGATAATTTATGTACAAATATAAAACCGACATTTGGTATCGTAGTTGTTTCAGATTCAAGGGCATGCCTTTGCTACTGAGAGGTTTTTTTTTCGCAGGCCTATGGAAGACCCTGTTTAGTGGGAGATTTGTGAGATCAATTCTTGCGGTGAAAGAAGATGGCGAGAAGTGGAAAGATAGAGATCGAGAAATTTAATCACCATAGCTTTGAGTTATGGAAGCTCAATATGGAGGATTTGCTGGTGTATAAACATCAGTGTATCATAGTAGATGTAGGTACTAAACCGATGATAATGTGAGATGAATATTAGGCGAAGTTGGATTGGAAGGCAAAGAGCACAATACGGTTGTGTATCTCAGATTCAATATCGTTGAATGTATCTGGGGAAGCTATGAAGAAGCCTTTCTGGGTCAATTTAGGACTTTGTACCAATCTGAATCTCTGGTGAATAAATTGTTCCTTTAGAAAAAGCTGTATAACCTGAGGGTGAAGGACAGAGACTTGGTGAGAGAGCATATGAACAATTTCAATATTGTGGTAAGTCAGTTGTACCTATTGATATTAAAATCTCATATGAAGATAAGTGCATCTGTATTTTTTTTTCTCTATCAACTCCATGGGATAGTATGGTTGTTGCAATAGGTAGCAATACAACTACCTTGAATTTTGATGAAATTCTCTCAACCTTTTATGCTGGAGGAAATGATATGAAAAAACATGGAGGGCTAGAATGGAGATACCTAGTCTTTATGAGGACAGTCCCAGAATAGAAAAAAAAATTATTTCTTGAGAGGGAGATATAAACCTAAAGGGAGATCGAAATCTCTAGGAAACCTGTAAATGTGTGCTAGAAATGCAGAAAGGAAGGGCACTTAAAAAAGGTTTGTAGATCTAAATCTCCTAAGAAAGTAAAGGGATATGATGACGATCCTTCTGCAGTGGAAAAAACCACCTTAGATGAAGATGGGGATTTTCATTTTATTTATTCATCAAATACACTTGTAGATCATAAGGCATGTTTGATTGACTCAGGTGCGCCCTTTCGCTTCACTCCTGACAGGGAGTGGTTGTGTGAGTATGAGAAGTATGATGGTTGAGTATGAGAATTGGTTGAGTTTACCTTCTAGTGCTAAGAGGGAAACCAAGATATTAGAGCTGGTGCACAATGATATGTTTGGACTTGTGCCAGTTCGATCATTAGATAATTTTGTGTATTATGTTTCATTTATAGATGGTTTCTTAAGGAATACATGGATGTATTTCCTGAGGAATAAATCGGAATTATTTGACATATTTAAAGAATTAAAGGCTCTGGTGGAAAACCAGACAGAGAAGAAGATAAATTTGATGAGGACAAATATTGGAGGAGAATTATACAAGAAGGAATTTTAAGATTTCCTTAAGAAGTGTGGTATTGCACGAAAAAATCCTACTCCATACACACCTCAGCAAAATGAACTTGCAAAAAGAATGAAAGAGACATTGATGGAAAATGCAAGAAAAATTCTTAGTGGTACCGGGTTAGGAAAGAAATTCTGGGTAGAGGAAGTGGAAATTGCATGTTACCTAGTGAACATATCACCTTCATCAGCATTGGAGGATAAGACTCCACATTAGGTATAGACTGGTAAGAAACACTCTCCTTCACATCTAATGGCATTTTTATGTGATGCATATGTACATGTTTCGAAGGAGAATAGAACCAAGTTGGATAGTAAATATGAAAGGTGAAGCTTTATTGGGTATAAGGATTGTTTAAAAGGTTATAATAGAGCCCAGAAGCATGAAAGGTTGTGTACAACTGAGATGTGGAGTTTAGAGAGGTGAAATATGTTGTTAAACATGAAGTCTTATCAAAGTAACCTGAGAAGATAGAGTTTGAGCTAAAGGAGGAAGAATAAGATTCTGCAACCAAACAAGATTTAGAAAAGGAAGAGCCACAAACTCTAGTTGTGAGAAGGTTATTTTGAGAAATAAGGAAAGCAGAAAGGTATGCTCCATTTTCTTTCTGTTCAGATTATTCTTTATTTATCATTGATGATGATCCCAAAAATGTCATGGAGGCATTGGATTCAAAGGATGGAAAACTATGGAAGGAGTGCATGGTTGATGAAATGACATCCTTGCATAAAAATGAGGCATGGGCTTAGGTGGAGTTGTTAGATGGAAGGAATCCCATTGGAATACAATGGGTGTTTAATGAGAAGATGAATGAATAAGGCAAGGTGGAGAAATATAAATCTCGATTGATAGCAAAAGATTATTCCCATGGACTAGGAATTGATTTTTGTGATATTTTTTTCTCCTGTTTCGAAGGTAACTTCTATTAGATTACTTTTATTTGATGTTGTTGCATTTGATTTTGAGGTAGAATAGATGAATGCGAAGACAACATTTCTTCACGGGGATATGGAAGATGAAATATACATGAAGCAACCTGAAGGCTTTGCGGTGAAGGGTAAGAAACGCTTGGTATGTAGGTTAAAAAATTCTCTGTATTGTTTAAAACAATCACCAAGGATGTGCTATCATACATTTGATACATATATACAGGGACTTTGCTTCACCAGAAGAAAAGAGGATCACTGTGTGTATTTTAAATTAATTGGTGATCGTGATATTTATTTGGTATTGTATGTGGATGATATATTTATCGTTGGAAATGAAAAAGAAATTATCCAAGATTTTAAGACCTAATTATTCTCCGAATTATACATGAAGGATATTGGTGCTCAAAACTATATTTTGGACATGGAAATTAAGCAAGATTGAGCAAAGACGAAGCGTTGGTTAAACCAGAGTAAGTATGTCGAGACAATATTGCAGAGGTTAAGAATGCAAGATAGTAAACCGGTCAAGGTTCATACTCCTGTAGGTGTAAAGTTACGTGTTGAACAGTGTCCCAAGACATAAGAAGAAGAAGAGGCCATGTCTCGTGTTCCATATGCAAGTGCAATGGGTAGCCTAATGTATGCAATGGTCTATACTAAACCATACATTGCACATGGAGTTGGAGTATTCAGCAAGTTTATGCCAAAACTAGGAAACAAGCATTGGACAACAATGAAGTGGGTTTTCATATATTTGCATGGCATTAGTGATTATGGTCTGTGCTACCAAGGAAGACCAGGATTGGATATAATTTTGGACATCCATGGATTTGTTGATGCAGACTGGGATGGAGATATGGATCAAAGAAGATCTACATGTGGGTATGCATTTAGCCTAGTTGGATGAGTAAAAGAGACTTTGTAGTGGCTCTTTGAACTACATAGGTAGAATACATGGAAGCCTCTCATTCAAGAAAGGAATAATTTTGGTTGTAAAGATTATGTTCAAGTATGGGATTCGTGCAGAGAGCTATAAGGATAAATTATGATAGCCAAAGTGAAATTTTCTTGGCTATGAACCCTGCATATCATTCAATTTCATTTTAAGTATAATGAATTTATAATGAATTGAGATTTGTGTTTTCTCTATTAGATTCATGGGATAGTCTGGTTGTTGCAATAGGTAGAAATACAAATACCTTGAATTTTGATGAATTGTATTAGATTTTTTGTCAAAGGAAATGACACAGAAGAATATGGAGGGCCATAATGGAGATGCCTTGTCTATATTAGGATGGTACCAGAAGAAAAAAAAAATGTCTCGACTGGGATATCTAAATCTAGAGGGAGATATAAATCTCCAGGAAATCATGTAAAGGTGTGCTAGAAATGCGTAAAGGGAGGGAAATTCAAAAAGGACTGTAGATCTAATTCTCTTGAGAAATGAAATGGATATGATAATGCTCCTTCTGTAGAGGTAAAAACCAAGTCAGATGAAGGTGGGGATGTGTATTTGGCTTCTTCTTCAAATACACATGTCGATTATGAGGCATGGTTGATTGAATCAAGTAGATCCCTTCACTTTAATCCCCATAGGGAGTGGTTCCTTGAGTATGATATGTGTGATGGTGGTGATGTCTTTGTAGGGGATGATAGGAAGGCCATAATTGACGGATGCAAAAAATTCAAGCTGAAGTTGCAAGGTGGAAGGATTAGAACACTTACTGGTGTTATTCATATTCTTGAATTGGAAAAAATTCTTCTTTATGTAAGAAAGATGGATGACGCAGGCGTAAAAAAAGTGTTTGAGGAATATATGTGCAAGATGGTTCGAGGAACACTGCTATTGATGTGGGGAGTTAGGATCAGAACTCTGTACAATATTTTCAGTAGCATTTTTTTTATGGGTGTAACAAGTCTGTCGTTCCTGAAAGTGGAGAAGAAATCCTAGTGGTCTCTGGAGAAAGTACCATGCTATTGCATCAAAGCCTTAGATATATTGGAGAGAAGGGCCTTTAGACATTGCATGGTAATGGTATGGTAGAATGTATGTCTAATTTCTCTCTGGATTTTGATTTCTATGAACATTGTGTATATAGGAAGCAGATTTAGGTGAGTTTCCCTTCTGGTGCTAAGAGGGCGAACAAGATATTAGAGCTTGTGCAGAGTGATGTGTTTGGTCTTGTGTTGGTTCCATCACTGGGTAAGTATGTGTACTATGTTTCATTTATAGATTAATTCTCAAGGAATACATGGATATATTTCTCGAGGAATAAATCTAAAGTCTTTGACATCTTTAAATAATTTAAGGATCTGTTGGAAAAATAGACATATAAGAAAATAAAGGTGTTGAGGACAAATAATGGAGAATAATTTTGAAAGAAGTAATTTGAAGAGTTCTGTAAGAAGTGTGGTATAGAATGAAAAAATTCTACTCCATACACACCTTAGCAAAATGGAGTTACAGAAAGAATGAGCGGTACATTGATGGAAAAGGAAAGAAGCATGCTCAATGGTACCAGGTTAGAATAGGAATTTTGGGCAGAGGAAGTGGAGACTGCATGTTACATGGTTAACATATCACCTTCATCAACATTGAAGGATACAACTCCACATGAGGTATGAACTGGTATGAGGTATGATGCATATGTACATGTTCCAAAGGAGAAAAGAACTAAGTTGGATAGTATATATCAAAGGTGCATATTTATTGGGTATACAAATGGTTTAAAGGTTATAAGATTTAGCACTTAGAAACAAGGAAGGTTGTGTATAATTGAGATGTGTTGTTAAGAGATGTGAAATATGTTGTTAAACATGAAGTACTACCAAAGGAACATCAGAATATATAGTTAGAGCTAAAGGAGGAAGAAGCAGACTCTAGCAGAAAAACAAGAATTAGAAGAGGAAGAGCCACAAACAATAGCTGTGAGAAGATCAATTTGAGAAAAAAGGCTGCCAAAAAGGTATAGACCATCAAATTTCTATTCAAATTTTACTTTATCTGTCACTGATGATGATCCTAGAACTGTCAGGGAGGAAATCGATTCAAAGGATGGAAAACTCTGGAAGGAGGCCATGGTTTATGAAATGGCATCCTTGCACAAAAATGAGGCATGGGATCTAGTGGAGTTTCCATCTGGAATGTAACCCATTGGAAGAAAATGGGTATTTAAGAAGAAGGCTAATGCAAAAGGCAAGGTGGAGAAATACAAAGCTCGATTGGTAGCAAAAGGTTATTCCTAGGTGCCGGGAATTGATTTTGGTGATATTTTTTCCCCTGTTTCCAAGGTAACTTCTATTAGATTAGTTTTATTTGTTGTTGATGCATTTTATTTTAAGGTAGAACATATGAATGTGAATACATTTTTTCTTCACAGGTTTTTAGAAGAGAAAATCTACATGAAGCAACCTAAAGGCTTTTCAACGAAGGGTAGGAAAGAAATTGTATGCAAGGTAAAAAAGTCTGTGTATGGGTTAAAACAGTCACCAAGGATGTGGTATCAGAAATTTGATACATATATACATGGACTTGACTTCAACAGAAGAAAAGAGGATCAATGTGTGTGTTTTAAATTAATTGGTGACCGCATTATTTATTTGTATTGTATGTGGATGATATCTTGTTGGTTGGAAATGACAAAGAAATTATCCAGGATTTGAAAACTCGATTTTCATCCAAATTGGACATGAAGGATCTTGATGTTGCAAACTATATTTTGGGCATGGAAATTAAGTGAGATTGAAGCTCTTATTAAACTAGAGGAAGTATGTGGATAGAATGTTGTGAAGGTTCAATATGCAGGATAGTAAACTGGTGAAGGTTCCTATTCCTGTAGGTGTAAAATTATCTTACTCAACAGTGTCCCAAGACATAAGAAGAATAAGAGGACATGTCCCATGTTCCATATGAAAGTGCACTAGGTATCGTGATGTATGCAATGATTTTTACTAGACCAAACATTGCACATGCATTGGGAGTATTGAGAAGGTTTATGTCAAAACTAGGAAAGGAGCATTGGAAACCAGTGAAGCGAGTTTTCAAATATTTGTGTGGTGCTAGTGATTATGGTATGTGCTACCAAGGAATACCAGGATTGGAAAAAATTGTGGGCATTCGTGGCTTTGTTTATGCATACAGGGCTGGAGATATGGATGAAATAATATCTACAAGTGGGAATGTGTTTAGCCTATTTGGAGGTGCAGTTAGTTGGATGAGTAAAATATATTTTGTAGTGACTCTTTCAACTAGAGAGGCATAATACATGGAAGCCACTCATGTAAGTAAGAAATTAGTTTGGTTTCAGAGATTGTGTTAAAGTATGGGGTTGGTGCACCGAGCTATAAGGATAGATTGTGATGGTTGGTGGACCTGCCTATGGTTTTGTGCATGGGTTGACACATAGTTTTGGGCATGATGGTTTTCTTCTCATGGTATTTTGTAGATCCAATCAAGGGAACTATGGTTATGTTCTAATCCAGGGTTAGTGGATTAGTGTTTATGAATGCTAGGACATGTATATATATGTTTTTTAATATTGAAAGGAATATAATGAAAAATTAAGATGGTAGTACCGGCTTTGGGATCCATTGGAAAATCTCTGTGTATATTTTTTTTTATGCTTTACGCTCTCACTATTATTTGTTTTCTAATTTTAGAGTTCGTTTTCAACTATTTTCTGTACAAGGTTAAAACCTACACCGAGAAGTTGGAATAAGGTGTCGAGGGTGTAAATTATTGGTCATGTGGAGATTTGGGATAAAAAGTGTTGAGGATGGAGTGTTAGAAAAGGAAAAACATGGAAAATTGAATGAGATTATGTACCAAGGTCATGAGTATTGTAAGAAAGAGGCATGCTAAAGATAAAGGGGCTACGATCCAAGGATTGGGCTTGTGGAAAAAGTAACGCAAGAGGAATTCTTTGTGAATATATATATATATATATATATATATATATATATATATATATATATATATATATATATATATATATATATATATATATCCAGTTTAGGCTATGATGGTTCTACCCCGATCCTTGGCCACACACACACACGTGTACTTGAATCTAATGCTTTTAAAATATGAATTCATCCAACTTGGCTCCATATTCCTTTTTAAATAAAAAGGAACCGATACATAATCATGATTTTGATATAATAAACAAAGGAAATTGATATTTAAAAGTGGGGTTGATGCAGACTACATCAAAGTGGTATTAAAGAAATAATGCTCTATAAACCTCGATTTAAAATGAGTAATTTGCAATTAAAGATACAAAGTTGGAAGGATTAGTTGAAAACATAGAGTTTGTGAATACTAAGGAGATGATGCACTATTAAGGAGTATTATTTTTAAGGATAAATTTAGAGTATATTTTCTCATGGAAATAAGTTGATTAGGGATTGAATATGGCGAGTGGGAGATGAAGTCTTGGTATAGATATTATGATGATTGATTTAAATGTTTTATGTTAACTCCGATGATAATAATTTGTGTTTGTGGGTAACAAATAGAAGGAAGTTAGAAACCATATAGCAAGTAACATTGTGAAAGAGAAAGAGGGAGTAAGAAAATCCCTTAGGGAGGGAAATTATGACATAACCCCAATAATATATTAAATTGACGAGAAGAGGAAAACATCAGTTCTCAAAATAGGAACTGAAGAATTGAGCAATTATGGATGTAGAAGCTAACAAATTTGTAATATAAGGAGTGACAATGCTCCAGAAGAGGATCTAGTGAAGATAATTAGAAGAAGAGAGGATATCAATTGGGTGATTAGTACTGGTGGTGAGTGAAATACTTGTTACAAAAGTGGAGAAGGCTTGTTTCATCTCATAATTGGACAAGGGATTCCATAGAAGAAGGAAGTGAGAATGACCATTTGTAGTCATATTAACAGTTCAAAGAGGAGTCATAATCAGGTGGAAGAGAATGTCAAAAAAGTTTACATAAGGCAGATTGTAACAACCCTGGTTAAAATTTCATGTAAAAAAATATGATACCATGGTCATGAGACACGTATTCCAAGATAAACGTTTGGAAAATAATCTTAGTGGGTGTTCATTTTGGTTATTATGGCTAACTGAAATTGGAAAAGGAAATGGACAAGGCTTTGGAAAGGAAAAGTGGCATTAATTAGAATTTTATTTATCAAAATAATGAAAATTTGGAGAAAAGAAAGGTGAAAGGTCACAAGTTTCATGTGAGGAGGAAAATGAAAGAAAATAATGGAAATGAAGAAACTATATTCCTAATTAATAAAAATTCTTTTGAATATCAATTTGTAGCTTTTTTTCAATCAGTTTTGGAGCTCTAAATCTATTCTCTCGCTCTCATATTCTTTGACACTTAGAGTTTTCTTAGAGCACCTCTGCATTGGATCAATAAATTCAAATAGGGCAAAGGTAAGAAAATATTAAGGAAGGAAGGGAAGGATCAAGCAGCTACAATAGGAGAATTTGTATGTATTGAGTTGCATTTATGATTTCCTTTCTAGTTTTGGCATGCATGGTTATGCATGTTTGTTCTTGGTTCTATTGCTGTCATGGGAATGGGTTTTGCGAGGTGTGACAATGTTCTTCAACTATCCTTTCCAATTAAGGATAGCCATGGTGTGATGGGATTCTCATGTTTTGGTTGATGTGGATTTCCGGATTGATTTGAAACTGTGTGAGGTGGTCTCTGGAAGAAAGAACACGTGGCCTAGAAATTACTAATTTGAAATGCAAATTGTGCCAAATTCCTGGCCTAGTAACCCCTGAAATAGGCTGTGGTTTGCAGGAAATATGGCTAGTGTGTGCCTCGGTTCGCATAAGAATCCTTGACTCATGAATGGTGGGATATACAATAAAAAATAGAGGTGTGTTCTTCCGATCAAGGTAGGAACCCTTAGTTTTTGAATGGTGAGATATACGGTAAATCAATGAGTGTGGAGTCTTGACAAAGCATATGTATCCTAAACCATTGTATGGTGGGATTTATGGTAAAGCCTAGATACTAGGAGACATGAAAATTTCTCAAGTTGTAGGTGGAGAAATTATGTGGCATCCATGCTTTTTTAGGGCCTAGTTATCCAGTGAGGATTGCTGTAAAGCCTAGTTCTGTTCCTAAGGGTGAGGTGGTTTACCCTTGGGAATCCCGGTTTAATTTTGGTTATGAGTCCCACGTTCATGATTGGAATATAGCATGGGGGTGATTGGCTGAAATAAATATTTGGTTCAACCAACTATGGTCAGTTGGTACATGGAAGTCCTAAACCTAGTTGCCTTATGCATTCATTAATATAGTTTCTTCACCTTGGTATTTCATGTGTAAATTTAATGGTTCATATGGAATTTTATGGTCGTTTTATACTTATTATTTCTATCGGTCATGTTCTGGTTATGAGCATCTTTTGTGACAATGATAATGTATGGCTCTCATCATGTTTTGATTTGTAAATGAATGAAAAATGAATATATGAAATAATATTTTATAATGCAACTAATATGATAAGTCATCAATTATTATTTACGAATATTATATAATTATGACACTCATATGCACAAATATGTTGTTATGACCTCTAAACTACATATTTGTGACATGATTGATGAAATTATTGTCATGGATAGTAGGGTTCTAGTCAAGTAATTGATAATTTTTTTGCATTAATAAATTTTTTTCCATGTTACTTACCACTTATTAAATTTTCAGGAAGTTCTTGGTAGTAGCATAAGTCCTGGCCCTGAAAAGGTAACATAAAATTCAGGGTTGTTAGCACAAAACTAGCAGGGAAAGTCCACAGTTGTTGGATTTCCTTGTTGTGGGAGTGAACGGAGGAATATATTCACATGCATGGATTTTTAACGGAGTGTATGGGGTGTTGTATCAGTGAAAAGTTAAGTTTCCTCAAGGGTTGGTCACTTGGAAGGGTTGGTTGGATCCTGGAGGTTCTGTAGCATGTGTGGAAGGTCAGTTTGGTTTATTTCCATTAGTTCCACTTCCTTAACTATACATAGGGAGATGAATCACATCATAGTATTCTCTTGTAATATTTTTACCCTAGTGGACTAGTTAGCTTGTGTAAATGTGGGAGGAGGGTTGTTACAGGGTGACCCTCTAAATTCATAACATCCCTCTAAATAATTCAAACTTTATTCTCCCAAGAGGCTTAGTAAAAATGTTTGCCATGTTGTCACAAGATTTACAATATTCAACAAATATTTTCTTTGACTGATGTTTTTCTCGAACAACATGGAACTGAGTATCGATGTGTTTGGTGTTTTTGTGAAATACTAGATTGTATGCTAGCTTGATGGTACTCTGATTGTCACTTTTAATGGTAGTTTCTTCTTTCTGTTCTTCTCCTGCATAATTGAGAAGTCTTCTCAACCAGATAGCTTCACATGTGGCTGCACACAATGCTTGGTACTCAGCTTCATCTGAAGATAAAGCTACAGTACTTTTCTTTTTGCTGCTCGATGCTATGACCCCGGATCCAATACTGAATGCATAACCTTTGATAGATCTTCGATCATCCAGGTTGCCTGCCCAATCGGAATCTAAAAAACCTGCTAGAGTAACATTAGATGTGTCAGTGTATAAAATACCATAATCACTAGTACCACAAAGGTACCTCAACACACTCTTTGCTGCAACCAAATGACTTTCGAGAGGTTTAGACATGAACTAGCTCATCACACTAACAGATTATGCCAAGTATGTTCTAGTTGTAGTAAGATATATCAGACTACCAACTAGTTGTCTATACATAGTGGCATCCACCTCCTTAGTGCCATCGTGATTGCAAAACTTTAGATTCTGCTGTAATGGTGTTGATGCTGACTTACACTTCTCCATCTTGAATCTTTCTAGCAGACTTCTGGCATATTTCCCTTGAGTAAGAAAATTCTATCCAGGATCTCTTCATACTTCCAGATCCAAGCAATAATGGAGATTTCTGAGATCTTTCATTTCAAATAATTGTGACATATTCCATTTGATTTCTTTCATCAGAGTATCTACATTACATGTTATAATCATATCATCCACATACAAAGAAATCAAAATGTTTTGCCTCTGTTTATTATACTTGGTATACAGATTTGGATCATTCATGCTCCTATGAAAACCATATTGTAAGAAGAATGAATCGATATTCTCATACCATGACCTGGGTGCTTGTTTAAACCATATAATGCCTTTTTCAATCTAAAAACTAGATGTTCCTGCCCCTTTTTAACAAACCCTTCAGGCTGAACTAAATAAATTTCTTCTTTCAATTCACCATTTAGAAATGCAAACTTAACATCTAATTGGTGTAGCTTCCACTTAAATTTTGTTGCTAAATAAATTAGCATTCTAATGGTATTTAATTTCGCTATAGGGGCAAAGGTTTCATCAAAATATATTTCCTCTAGTTGTGAATAACCCTTTTACTACCAATCTAGCTTTAAAATTTTCTATACTCCCATCTGCATTAAATTTAGGTTTGTACAACCACTTACAACCTATGGGTGTTTTTCCTTCAGGCAGTTCAACTAGATCCCAAGTATGGTTTTTAGTAATTGACTCAATTTCTTCATTCATCGCTTTCATCCATTCATCAGATTGACTTGATTCTTTATAGTTTGTGGGTTCTACAATGTTTAAATACTTGTCATTAAAGAATAGTCTTTCAATCTAGATGGTAATTGAGTTTTCCTACCTGATCTCCTTGGTAGGGGACTTACCTCAAATATGTCCGCTTCAGACTTATACTGGTTTTCCTTATTGACTAAATCACCTGTTTCTTCTTCTTCCTACTCCTGTTCCTGATTATCCCTGCTATTTTCTTCCATAAATAATTGAATGTGCCATTCATTATTACTGTCATCTTTTCCTTCCTCAACCTGTTCATGAAATACCACATCTCAACTTGCAAATATTTTGAGTCACGGGATTAAATAACTTGTATGCTTTAAAATCAGTGCCATATCCTACAAAGATACATTTCATGGCTTTATAATTTAACTTCTTTCTATCTGCCTTGGGTATATGGGCAAAGGCTTTTGACCCAAATACTCTCAAATGACTCACTGCTCGTTTGAATCCATATAATGCTTCAAAGGGGGTTTTGAAGCTAAGACATTTAGTAGGACTCCTATCACCAGAAAATTTGGCCCAATTTCTGACAACCACTTCATCGCTATTCCAACACATAGTCATCGCAAGAGTGATAGTTAGAGGTTGGAAAAAACGTGATTAGCCATTACGTTGCAATTTTGACGCTTTGCCAAAGTGTCTCAATACCGACACTTCTTCCAACGTTTCCAAACAATCGTCACTCTTTCGACGTTTTCCAAAGTGTCGCAATACCGATGCTTTCGAAGTCTCGCAATACTGACGCTTACAAAGTGTCGCAATACTGACGCTTTAGAAGCGTCCCAATACTAACCCTTACAAAGTGTCGCAATACCGACACTTTCAAAGTGTCACAATACCGACACTTACAAAGTGTCACAATACCGATGCTTTAGAAGCGTCGCAATACTCTATGGCTAACCACACTTTTAAGGTGTCGCAATACCGACGCTTTCAAATTGTCACAAGAACGACGTTTTTGTCGCAAGGTGTTGCAAGAACGAAGTTTCTAGGACATCGTAAGACCGATGTTTTCTAACCACGCTTGTAAGGTATCGCAATACTGATGCTTTCAGAGCATCGCAAGATCAAATTTTTTGTCGCAAGGCATCGCAAGGCTGACGTTTCTAGGACGTCACAAGATCGACGCTTTGTCATTGGGCATCACAAGACCGATGCTTATAGAGCATCGGTATACTGACTGATAGTTAAATTTAAAAAAAAAAATGAAAATTTCCGTGTGGATTGTTTTACCGATGGCTATATATGGTTTAATATTTGTTCATGTTTGGAATAAATCCATGAATGCTTATATACCAAGGCCAAAAATTACTCCATATTTTGAGTTAATCTATATTTTTCATTGTTAGAAGGTCCATCAATATAAAAGGAATGCATTGGGCACATAAACATTAGGCTTCTAATAACCACAAATAAATATTAAGATGTTAACAACCTTCTAATCCTGACATCAAAATACTATGATAAAAGTAGATTCTACCTTTCGCATAGATGTATGAGACATGATCCATGTACTTAAAATTGATATCAGCCTAGAGGCATTTCTTAGATTTGTTTTTGGTAGATAACATAGTGAGGGGCTAAATTTCTAAAGCTTCCATGCATCTGTAACATCTTTGGAGAATTTTCATGTGGTTTAGCTACCCTTGTCACTCAAATTGATAGTATATTAAAGATAATAGATGTTTTCAGCGTAACAAGAGCCATTTTAGGTTTCATTGGAAACATTATTTAGAAAACATAGTTTGTGCAATCAATCTTCATACTGAAGTGGCATATATTCAGTTTCACAATGACCTAATGTCATCATGTACTCAACAAGTCAATTGTTGCTATGTCATACAACCTCAAGCCTCAAACATCTTTACAAATGAGCATTTCAGGTCCGATTTAGAACAAACGTGTTAGATATTTCACTGAAATCAAGTTACATTCTAATGCTCATTTAATATAGAGATTAAGATTCTGAATTTATGATGTTACTATTGTTGCTAGTATTTTTATTGTACTTGTGCCATACCCAACTCCATTAATAGTAACAACAATGTTGAATCATGATCAGTCTCCATCCATGGGATTTTAATGGCCCATAGATGTGAGATTCACATGCCAAATTGAATCATTTCATAGAATGAATCCAGTGCATATTACTGCCTTTCAGCTATGGCTGAGTATCAATTTTACCAATTTTTCTAGCACTTGAATATAATCCTAATTACATCAAATTTGAGTCTAACCCTAAGTGCATAAAATTATGCAAAACCAACTTACGCAACACAGTCTAGGAGGGGTTAACATGCTTATGAAGTATTTAAACATTGTTGAGGGCTAAGAATAGTTGGAATTTGCCAACTAACCAAACTCACTTTTGACCACTTCTAGTAACTTTAGCCTATAGATGCTCTCATAAAAAGAAAGCAGGTGGTCCAATAAAAGGAAGGGGACTGGTTGCGTGTTTCATTCCCTTTTTTTCATTAGCTGAAATCTTTCTAAGAAGAATAAATCTACTCAAGCATAAAACTAATTTTTTTGCTGCCCCAACTACCACTGATATACATCACAATGTGTCATAGTTTACTGTAAGCCTCTATTGAGAGTGGGCAACCCTAAATCCAAGTAATTACCCTCATCCCTTAAAAGACACCTCTAAATATAACTATAAATTTCAAATAGTTAGTAAAGGAAAAGTACAAATATATAATAGATCTGTGTTGAGCCAAAAAATTGTGCATTCACAACAAAACTGGGATGGATAAAACTTAAAAACAGTTATGGAATTTGACCGAAAAGCATCTTATGCATACAAAATGAAAGATACATTGGCATACTACTATTTTTACAAATTTAAGGATAGGCAGAGTGAGTCTCCGGGCAACACAGTTACATGTGGAGACCCTAGATCCTTGTACCCACAATATCTATTGACTTATAAAATGATTTCCAAAACGATGCCTTTGCTATGCATGTAAGAACACCACCTGTATAATGAGGGAGATGTAATATTTTTTGAGAAACAGATTTATACAGAGTGGTCAAAGATTGTGTATTTATGGAAGATATAACTGATTTTGGCATGAAACATATATCCAATATTTCAATGTGCCTTATTTTAGAGCCCATTGATGATTTACTATGAAACCTAAATGTTCAAAACAAACACATTGAAGTCACAGGATCTCCATCACGAATATCATAAATATTACCTATCTTTTGGGCACTGACAGTAGATACCATAAGAGGCCCACATGGCATGTACCACCAATGTTGATTCTCTGGCACAACATTTGCAAAGCCAAAATTTCTCCCCAAGACATCCCACTCTGCCAAAACTGGAGAGATGGTACTGGATGTTGAAGTGAAGGCCTCTGATTCAGTATGGAATGCCATAATTTATTTACTATAAAAGTCCCATGAACATAAACATGAGTCCAATGTACAACCTATAGATGTTGCCCCAACATATTTACCAGAGCAACCATCTCAACCAGCTGCTCTAATCAACCAACAATCACCCCACATGTTTGGGGTAAGTCCATATGGAGCTTTATATTCAGCCTTCTCCTAGAAATTGGAAAAGAAAAATACTGAGTATTACTCATACATCAACTACCCTTTATGTTAAGGGAAAATTTAAAGAGTGCATAAATATTCTTGAAATCCCAATCATAGTTTCTAGAAAATTTTAACAGTTTTTGAAATGAACTACACCCTATTTAAACTACATCAAATATTTAGGAAAATCATTTTTTTAAATAGAAATTGGTGAATTTTATTTCAAATATATAAATTTAAACCATGAGAATAATCCAACCCTAGGATTTTCCCTATTTCTAATAGAAAATCCCAAAATGTATAAATTATAACACCCATAAACCCCAAAATTAAGTACAATAATTAAAACCACCACACCTATGAATTTTCTATATCATGAAAAGAGTAGCATCCATCATCATGGGCAAGAAAAATTGATTCTCCTTCTAATACAAAACAGCCTGCAGTAGATGTCTTATGGCTTAGTTGATTCAATCGATCAAAGGAAACCTCTTCAGTTTCTTCAATATTGCCAAAATGCTCTGGCTTGTTTTCCTGATCATTGAATTCCATATTTTAATCACATTGAAGTTGGGGTTCATTATGTTCAGGTCCAGTGCCTATTGCAGAGCTCCGGACATCCAATCCAATATGGGAACTTCTAGACCTGTTCCCATTAGAGATTGTAAATCCTTCTTCTGGCTTTAATTCAGCAAGTTCAAGAGCACTAGAACTGGATTCAATTGATTTAGACTTGGTATAGTTGTCCTTTGATTTGTATTCTGATACAACACTATACTTGTGCTTCAATGCAGAAATAAATTCTGCAGCAATGGGATATTCATCTATGGGGCTTATGGATCTGCCCTAAAAAACATCCCAAATATCTGATTCATTTTCATTCAACTGATCATGCAAATCCACCCTCTTCTTGAGCACAGCAAGCTGAACTGAAGGCCGATTTTTCAACAATTTTTGGTGGGGGTAAAGCCTGTATTCCAGATCTTGACTATTTAAGCGTTTAATTGGTTTTTTCAGAGACCTAACCATAGAATCAAATGAATCCTGCGAATCTTGCGAATCCATGTTGCAGTGATTTTGGGAAAAATTAAAATCGCTTTTTTTGTCAGTCTCGTCAGATTTTTGAAGATCATCTGAACCTTCACAATCTGTATCATCAGATTTGGAGGATTTCGGAACCGGGGAACCATGTTGCAACACAATTTTATCTTGTTGTCGGAACTTGGATTGAGCACGCTTAGAGTCATCATCCAAGGAAGCCATAGAGGTTTTATCATCCAATGCCGAAAAGGTCATAGATTTCTCAATACCAGTGATTCTAAGCTCTATATCAGAAAGAATAGTCTTAGAAGTCTCGGTATTGTCAATATCTAGCATTTCCTTGGTATTATTAAGCTCAGAGGCAATCTGATTCACTCTCCCCTCCAAAAAAATAAGCCGTTCGCACAACGCACTGGGAAAATTATTAACCTCTGTGTTACTTAAACCCTCCAGCTCTCAAAATCTCAATATTTCTTCTATCCTAGAGCCATTGTCGACCTCCTCAAGAATTGAACCCCCAAAAGTGTCTAAAAATTGCCTATTACGTTCTACAGTATTTTGGGTATTGTCTGGAACGCTCGGTTTTGGGGCGTCTTCAGCTTTAGGGGGGTCATTAGCAGTACAACGCTAAGGTGGTAATAGATCCCAAAACCTTTCAATGCCATCATGGGAAGCTGAGACCCTAGAAGGTTTTTTCTGGGATAGCCGAGAACAACGCTCCCATTTCATATCATAAATAATGTGTGAGATAGAGAGTTTTGAAGATTTATTACCTTTTTTTCCATTGGAAGGCAAAGAAGAGGTCGACCATCGGAGAGAACTAGTAGCTTCTGCTTCTTCCTTGGCAGACTTCTTCGATGTTTCTTCTACGACTCTGCCTCATTTTAGACTGGAGGGCCTTTCCCTGACGGGTTGTCTGGATTTTTCCCTAGTGAGCTTGGTGGGCTTATTGGAGGAGTCCTCTTGGGCAGTGGTCCTTCTGGAGAGACCGCGGCGTTGGAAGACACTGCGGGATGTGAAAGAGGAGGGCTCTTTCAGGGGCCCATTTCTGGTGTTGGGCAGGTTTTCCTTCTGCTGGGATGTGCCTCTGCTGAGTTCCATGGATTTGCGATGACCTGTGACGGGTTTTACGTGGCGGAGAGGTAATGCAGTTGGAGAAGAGAGTGCAGGACGATCAACCATTTTTTTCCCACCTCCTCCGCCCTGCTCCTTCTTGCTGCGAACCAGAGACATTTTCTTGGTTCTATTTATCTTGCCCTCCTCTCCTGGTATTTGAAATGGATGGTTGTGGACAGGAACGAACGAGGGGCAGAGAGGAAACTGAATTTTGACACTGATTTTAAAAATTGAAACCAGAGGGAGGGGGAAGTCGAGACCGAAGGAATTTTGATATTGAATTTAAAAATTAGAAGGAATTTAAAAATTAGACGAAAGGGGAGTAAAAAACGAGCGCCAAATTTTCCAAATTTGAATCTGGATTTTAACTAACCTTTTTTATATAATCTCCATTTTAACCACGACATATATATGGTCTATAAAGTCAAGGGGAGAGGGAAATGATTTCTTTGATTTCCTAGGGGCTTCAAACTCAAACCAATCCCATCCAAGGAGCCAACATATAATAATCATAATTAGATGAGGTTATGTATATGACCATTGTTTTGGTTATGTAGAAAAAATTACTTATTTATGTAATAATTTAAATGTAGTATGAAAATTGTCTTTTTTCCCAATTATTTAAAATAATAAAATAAATATTTAAAACAATAAAAAGTAAAACTGATATTTTTAAATATTTAAAATAATAAAAATAAAAATTGATATTTTTAAGTTAAAATTGGATAGGAATATTTTTATTTTATTTTTTTAAATTAAATTTAAAGAAATGAGTTAGGATTATTTAAGTAAGATTTAAAAATGGAATAGTGGATATTGAAAGTTTTTTTAAGCTGGGATTATGTGGGTGTTCACTATAATCTTTAAGCTAATATGAACAACTTATAAGTCAATATTTAACAAACAAACAAAAATTATGACATCTAAAAACACAACTATAAGTAATGTTGTATTCTTGGGGTGTCTACTTTTATAGCCATGCTATAATGAGCCAAATGTCTTGTTGGGATTTGAAATTAGGTAGGGAGAGTGTCAAACCCATCTCCCAATGATTCGAGCTATTTCTCCCTGAAGTTCAAAAAAAACAAAAAAATCTAGAAGAATTTGTAACTATTTGGGATTACCTTAGTATCTCGTTGGTTGCCAATATAACCTCTAGGCTAGTACCAACAACACACAAGATAGCATCTAACTTGTGACTTAGCAAGGGCCAAAATGTACAAAGATACACCTACAAGGGGGTCCCACTCATGGGGGGCACTTACCTGTAAGCCTTATCAGAAGGGGGACAATGCAAGCCTTATTTTTGGATCATATCATCAAATCAGGTCAACTAGCAAAGTTTAGAATTTTTTTAAACCATGGTTAATCAGTAACTTGTTGGATTAATTTGGGCAAGGCCTATGATCTAACCTATTGGTTGCCACTATAACAACAAAAGTATATCAAATAGCCTACTTGTCGAATATATTAATAACTTGTGACTTAGCAAGAGCCAAGACTTTGTGTGGTGGGGGAGCTTACTCCTTGAGCCTTATCACAAGGGGCCAAACATATCCTTTGGAATTGAATCCGAGTGGATGGGAGAACAAACCGTGCTCTCAATCACTCGAGCGAATTTTAGATATTAACATTACATTATCCACTTGCAACAAGAGTATTAAAAACTATGAAATTCATTTGTGCATCCAAAAAAATAATTTCATCGATTCAAAATTATGTAAACATTCTAGTGATGAAAAACCATAAAAATATCTAAATAATTAAGTATATAATATCCTCCTTTAGCTACTTTTTAGCCGTAACTCATATTATTTAATTATATTATTTTTTATTAAAATAAATATATTTTTTAATGAAAAATAATACAAACATCTATCAACATTATATTATATTATTATTAACAAGTTTGTGTAGCTTTATATTTATATTTATAAAATATATTAAATCCAATTTCACCACCACTTAACCTTTTCCTAACAACTAGGAAAGTTCACAAATAGCCAAGTTCAGGCTTGTATTCTTTACCAAGATCTTCTATTAGAAAAGAAATCAAGTAAAATAACTCATCCTCAGAAGAGGTTTAAGCATAACTATTAAATTTATGGTCTTGAAATTAATCTCTACTAAGAATAAGCTTGCTACAATTATTGGTCAAACGAATAAGGAGGCCAATAGCCTACAAAAGATCTCATACTTCTAGGCCTTAGGATAACTCAACTTCCAAGTTGACCCCCTAGCCGACGATTCTGCCTCTCTTAATCAAAGGGATTTATGGAACAATGGGTGGTGGTCTCATTATATAATTCCTTAAGTCCTTAAGGTTGTGGAATGAAGCCATGTAACATCACCTTTAATCACCACTTTTTTCTACATCATCTATATCAGAACTCAAGCACAATGATGGGATTTGAAAGGACAAAGCCCGTCCCACTCAGTTGCTCGAGTTTAACATAGTCATACCTATTGGTTCCTTCAAAGGTGTTTTTTGTCGATGAGGTGGGGTAATGAAGCAGTGAATGGAGCAAGGCCACTTAGCTTAGACTGCACATATGAAGAGTTTCTCTTGGTATCTAGTTAGTACACTAGCATTTTGTTCTAAAGGCTTTGGAAACAGGGTGTTTTAAATGAATAGTTATTATTGTGCTCTAGTTCTAGCTCAATGTGCGGTCTCTCTACATCATTTTTTCTACTATCTCGCAAGTGATTTCTCCTCGATTATTTATTGGATTCATATTTATAACTCTCTAAGTTTTACTTAAAATCAATTCATGTCTGTCGATGCTCTAGTCTCTTAACTTGTGAGATACAATTCATTGGTTTTTTTGGGCTTTGGATGCATTTCTATTTTTAATTCTAAGTCCAAAAATATCTAGAATTCTCATGTCTTGGTAGTTTGGTTGTTCGATTTGTGGAACAAGGGACCTTTTTTGTGCATTGGATCTAGGGCTCTCCCTTGAAAACACATCACCAATTTGAAGTTCACTACTACATCATGTTAAACCACCTTTTCCCTAGGTGTTGATCCGGATTGGATCATTATATTTTTTGTCATCCATATCGATGCTTTCAAAGTGGAAAAAATGGAGGAATCAACTCACAAGACCATTTTTACTTATTGGACCCAGTTTGACAAATTAGGGTCTGAAAGATTTTGGGAGCATTTTGTGGCATTAAAAAATATTTTTTTGGGGTAAAACTTTGTCACTTTAGTGTCATGCCTTTGTTTATTATTCTACACTTAGAGACCTTTCCACAAGGCACAATAATCATCTCAATTGGAGTTTTTATGCAAAAGTGACCACCATAATTCAAGAGGGTGCCACGTCATCCCCCATTAATCAAGGAAAAGGGGCTAGCCATGTGATGAAGAAGGCTCTAGAAGAGTCAATATTGTAACTCTAGTTAAGAGTTGAAGGAGTCAAACCTAACCACTAGTAGGAAATCGAGTCGTGTTATTACCAGGCCACTAGGAGGAAAAGGGGTTCCATTCTTTTCAAGTGCATTTTGTTCCATACACAAGCAGAGTAGTCGAGAGGAATAGGGAGAGAGAACACAAAGAGAAATTGTGCACTATAGTAGCCCATGAGCCACATGCTTTTTTGCACTTATACCCATTTTCTATTCAGAGAAAGAGAGTAGAGTTGCCTCACCTTCCAATTAGGTTTTATCCCGAAAGGGTTTCCTAGGAAATGTCATGCATCAGTTGTGGTCTTTGAGTTTTGATTTTGTTGTTCTCTATTTTCTACATAATTATAGTTTGCATGCATACACCATAAACAATAAGTTACGAAATCCATAAATCTAAATAGAAATAAACCCTCATAGTGTAGATTTTGGATTTTTAACTATACTTTTATCAAAATTTATTGTGACAAATTGTCTAGTGGAATTTCCACGACAATTTGTGGATCATATTGACACCAGAGTATGTTTATTTGGGTATTTTATGGAGATTTGTATGGGATCTACATCAATTAAGCCAAAAGTCATAACACTGCAATCATGGCCAATGAATTTGTGAATAACCCTCTTGATCTTGCAAAGGAAAGGTTTTAATGGTTGGAAGCACAAGTTGCAGATATAAACCATAATGTGAATCTATTGATGGTGGTCCTAACCAATAACATTGGGCTATTCGAAGAATATGGGGTATCTAATGCAAATATTTGATCACAAGGGAGATAAAGAGATTGGGGAAAACAGAGGAGTCGAAGAAAGAACCTAAAAAAGATCAACCTAGGTTGAGAATTTTAAACCATTCACAGTTCCTATTCAAAATGGAATTGAAGGTTGATACCAAGCCATATAAGGTGATATAGATGCCCTGAAGTTAAATCACTAGTTGTAGAAATTAAAAGTTTGTTTCAGTGTTCACCACATAAAGGAAGAACAAAATATTTCATTTGTGTGACTAAAATTAGAGGGTCATGAAATGACCCGATGAAAAATCCACATAGATATCTTGAGGTTAGAGGGAGATCCTCCAATGAATAAGTGGGAGGACTTTAAAACCCTCATAAAGTCACAATTTTATCTTATCAGGTATGTAGAGGACTAGTGGATCTGGTGGCACTACTTGAGGCAGAAGTAGGGGGTAGAGTGTATAGGAGTAAACCACATGATTAAGAAAGATATCCATAATGTTAGGTGTCTCCCCAATTAACCTAGATGTACTTGTCAAGTATCTAGGGGGTCTACACAACTATCTCTGGAAGAAAATGATGCTGTTCAACCCATATCAGTGGACAAGGCTTGTGTACAAGCATAGTACCTAGAGAACATAGGCTTGGAGAAAGGGAATTCAAGTGGAGTGAAATAGAAGGAGCAACAGGAAGCTTCTAAGGAGGGAAAGTAGAAGTGGAAAGGGGTGAAGATAAAAATAGGGCGGTCACAACACACCAATTCAAATATCTCAACAACCACCGTAATCATTGTAACATTGGTGGTCATATAAAGGGGAAGTGTTGGAAGTTACATCTAAGCTTAGCCTGAATAATGAAAAGAAGGGGGTTAAATGGGTTAGGGTTTAAGGGGTTATAGGTTTAGGTCAGTTTAGGGGGTTAAATGGGTTAAGGGTTTAGGGGTTAGGGGATTTAGCAGTTAAGGATTTTAGGGGTTAGAAGTTAGGGGCTAATGGGGTTAGGTTTTAGGGGGTTAGATGGGTTACGGGTCGGGAATTAGGGTTTAAGGGGTTAGGGTTAAGGGTTTAATGGTTTAGGGTTTAAGGGATTAGGGGTTAAGGGTTTACATGCTTAGGGTTTAGGGGGTTAAATGGGTTAGAGGTTTACTAGGGGTTTAGGGGGTTAAATGGGTTAGGGGTTTAGAGATTTAGGGGGTTAAATGGGTTAGGGGTTAAGATGATAGTTTCATTGGTCTCTGTATTACTCTATATTATGGAGATGGGAGATAGGGGCACCCTACCTACCTACTAAATGTCTAAATCAAATGTGGTGTAAACGTCTGTAATGGTGGTTGATTATACGAGGAGAGGATTTTATGAGGAGGCACTGGATTTTAAGGTGGTCACAATTTAGAATTTTTGATACGACCACCCTCACATGACCCAACCCAACCCGACTCGATCCACCCGAACGTGTTTCCTTGGGCAGCCTCATGACACGACACGACCTGACTAGACCCGATCCGACCCGACCTACCTGAACGTGTTTCCTTAAGTGCCCTCACAATATGGCACGACCTGACCCGAACTTGTTTCCCTGGGCAGCATCACACGACTCGACCTGACCCACCCGAATAAGTAATTTCCCTGGGTGACCTCATGACCTGACCTGACATGACTCGACCCGGTCAGACATGTTCCTTGGGCGCCCTCATACGGGTGACTCGAACATATTTCCTTTAGCACCCAGGGAAATTACAGGTAGCCCAAATGTGCACAAGTCACCGGGGTGGTCAGTACAACTTAGCAAACCTGATACGGGTGCCCTCGAACAAAACGACCTGACCTGAACGTGCCCAATCAAGAAAACTCACACGACATGACATGGCGCGCCCGACCGAACGATGCCACAAGGGAGAAAATGACAAACAGGCTTCCTGAACGTGCACAAGGCACCCAGGCGGTCACAACTTAGCAAAAATGATATGGGCACCCTTGAATGAAATGACTTGACCTGAACGCACCTAGTCGGGTGACCTCACATGGCGTGACATGATGTGCCTGATCGAACGATGCTACAAGGGAGAAAACGACAAACGGGCTGCTCAAACGTGCATAAGGCACCTGGGCGGTCACAACTTATAAAAACTGATACAGGTGCCCTTGAACAAAACGACCCGACCCAAACGCGCCTGGTTGGGCGACCTCACACAACACGACATGGCACGCCCGACCGAATTATGCCACATCATGGGAGCAAACAGAAAACGGGCCGCCCGAACGTGCACAAGGCACCCTGGTAGTCACAACTTAGCAAAAATGATATGGGCACCCCCAAACAAAAGGGCTCGACCCGAACATGCCCGGTCGGGCGACCTCACACAGCGCGACACAATGCGCCTGACCGAACGATGCCACATCATGGGATCAAACGGAAAATGGGCCACCTGAATGTGTACAAGGCACCTGGGCAATCATAACTTAGAAAAACTGATACGGGTGCCCTTGAACTAAACGACCCGACCCGAATGTGCCCGGTTGGGTGACCTCATATGGCACGACACGGCGTGCCCAACGGAACGATGCCACAAGGTATCAAATGGAAAACGAGCTACCAGAAAGTGCAAAAGGCACCCGAGCGGTCACAACTTAGCAAAACTGATACGGCTGCCCTCGAACGAAATGGCCCGACCCGAACGTGCCCGGTCAGGCGACCTCACATGGTGCAACATGACACACTTGACCGAACAAATATGACACAAGGGAGAAAACAGAAAACAGGTCATCCGAACGTGCACAAGGCACCTAGGTGGTAACAACTTAACAAAACTGATACAAGCGCCCTCGAACAAAATGGCCCGAACCGAATGCACCCGGTCGGGCGACCTCGTACGATGCGACACAGCGTGCCCGACTGAACGATGCCATAGGGAGAAAATGGAAAATGGGCTGCCTGAACATGTGCAAGGCACTCGGGCAGTCACAACTTAGAAAAACTGATACAGGCGCCCTCAAATGAAACGGCTCGACCCGAACGCGCCCTGTTGGGCGACCTCACACGGTGCTACACAACACACCTCACTGAACGATGCCACATCATGGGAGAGAATGATAAATGGGCCGCCCAAACATGCACAAGGCACCCGGGTGGGCACAACTTAGCAAAACTGATACGGGCGCCCTCGAACGAAACGGATCAACCCGAACGTGCCTGGTCGAGCGACCTCACACAACGTGACACGGCGCGCCCAACCGAACGATGCCACATCATGGGAGAAAATGGAAAATGGGCCACCCGAACGTGCACAAGGCACTCAGATGGTCACAACTTAGCAAAACTGATACGGGCGCCCTCGAACGAAACGGCCTGAGCCGAACGCGCCCGGTCGGGCGACCTCACACAACGCGACACAGTGCGCCTGACCAAACGATGCGATATCATGGGAGAAAATGGAAAACAGGTTGCTCGAACATGTACAAGCCACTCGGATAGTCAAAACTTAGCAAAACTGATACGAGCACCCTCGAATGAAATGACCCGACCCAAATATGCCCGGTCAGGAGACCTCACACAGCACGACACGACGTGCCCAACAGAACGATGCCACAAGATAGAAAATGGAAAACGGGCTACTCGAATGTGCACAAGGCACCAGGGCAGTCACAACTTAGCAAAACTGATACGGGTGCCCTCGAACGAAATGGCCCAACCTGAACGCGCCCGGTCAAGTGACCTCACATGGCACGACACGATGTGCTTGACCGAACGAATATGACACAAGGGAGAAAAAAAAAACGGGTCATTTGAACATGCACAAGGCACTTGGGCGGTAACAACTTAGAAAAACTGATACGGGCACCCTCGAACAAAACGGCCCGAACCGAACGCGCTCGAACGGGCGACCTCGCACGGCGCGACACAGTGCGCCCGACCGAATGATGCCACAAGGGAGAAAACAGAAAATGGGCCACCCGAACATGCATAAGGCACCCGGGTAGTCACAACTTAGCAAAACTGATATGGGTACCCTCGAACAAAATGACTCGACCTGAATGTGCCCAGTCAGGGGACCTCACATGGCGCGACATGACGTGCCTGACCGAAAAAATATGACACAAGGGAGAAAACAAAAAGTAGGTCATCCAAACATGCATAAGGCACCTGAGCAGTCACAACTTGGCAAAACGGATACGGGAATCCTCGAACAAAATGGCCTGAACCAAACGTGCCCGATTGGGCGACCTCACATGGCGCGACACCGTGCGTCTGACCGAATGATGGCATAAGGGAGTTGCAAACAAAAAACGGGCCACCCGAATGTGCACACAGCACTCTCGCAGTCACATGAGCTTAGCAAATCTGATACGGGCACCCTCGAATGAAACGACCCAAACCGAATGCGCCTGGTTTAGTGACCTCACACGGCGCGACAGGGCGCGCCCGACCGAACGATTCCACAATGGAGAAAAATGAAAAATGGGATGCTTGAACATGCACAAGGCACCCTGGCGGTCAGAACCTAGCAAAACTGATACAGGTGCCCTCGAACGAAACTTCCCGAACCGAATGTGCCCTGTCAGGCGACCTCACACGATACGACACAACGCACCTGACCGAATGAATATGCCACAAGGAAGGAAACAAAAAATGGGCCACCTGAACATGCACAAGGTACCCAGGTGGTCACAACTCAGAAAAATTGATATGGGTGCCCTCAAACAAAATGGCCCGAACCGAACGCGCCCGGTCGAGCGACCTCACACGGCGTGCCCGACCGAACGATGCCATAAGGGAGCAAAGGGAAAACGGGCCACCCGAACATGCACACGGCACTAGGATGGTCACTTGAACTTAGTGAAACTAATACGGGCGCCCTCGAACATGCCCAGTCAAAACTTAGCAAAAATGATACGGGTGCCCTCGAACGAAACGACCTGAGCCGAACGCACCCGGTCGGGTGACCTAATACGGCGCGACCCGACACGCCCAAACGAATGATTCCACAAGGGATCAAATTACGAAAAATGGGCCACCCAAACATGCAGTACAAGGCACTTGGACGGTCACAACTTAGAAAAACTAATATGGGCGCCCTCGAATGAAACGGCCTGACCTGAACGCGCCCGGTCAGGCGACCTCACTCGGCGCGACACGATGCGCTTGACCGAACAATTTCATAATAGAGTTTTAAGAAAATGCTCTCAGCTAGCTCAATCATTGACAAATAATCTCAGGAAGGTATATCCTTTCTTTCTGAGAAAGGTTTTTTTAAGTGTCAAGAAAAGCTCTCATACATAGGGATTTTTGGCTTTAAAGGAAATATTGTACTTTTCAATTATTATGTGTTGGATAAATTCTTTGTAACAAAGGTGTGTCACCAATGTTAATCCATAAAACACTTTTTAAATAAATACCAAGAAACTACGATGCATAAAATTTTGTTTGAACTAAAGGAGATTGATGATTATTAACTATAGAATTGTTATGGGTATTGCGACACTTGTAGAAAAGCATTGGAATTGTGACAGTTTGGGCCACAACTGTCGCAATTCCGACACTTCTCTACAAGTGTCGCAATACCGACACTTAGAGGTGAGTTTTGGTATTGCGACACTTGTAAAGAAGCATTGGAATTACGACAGTTCGGGCCACAACTGTCTCCATTCTGACGCTTATTTACAAGTGTCGCAATACCGACACTCACCTCTAAGTGTCGGTATTGTGACATTTGGAGAGAAGCGTTGGAATTGCGACAGTTGTGGCCCAAACTGTCGCAATTCCAATGCTTTTCTACAAGTGTCGCAATACCGACACTTTTCTCTAAGTGTCAGTATTGAGACACTTGTAGAAAAGTGTCGGAATTGTGACAGTTTGGGCCACAACTGTCGCAATTCCGATGCTTCTCTACAAGTGTCGCAATACTGACACTTAGAGGTGAGTGTCGGTATTGTGACACTTGTAGAAAAGCATCGAAATTGTGACAATTGTGGGCGGGATTCAAAAAATTGATAAAATTTGGGGAAAATTCCGACATTTGGTCAAAAGTGTCGGAATTTCCGCCAAATGTACTAGTGTATTCTTTAAATAAACAACAGTGTTGATGGCTTCTGCCCAAAAAAACATTTGATAGACGCTTACCTTGAAGCATACTTCTTGCACATTCCATAAGAGTTCTGTTCTTTCATTTTGCCACTCCATTTTGCTGTGGTGTGTGAGGCACTATAAGCTATTGAACAATCCCATGATTTATACAAAAATTCATGAACTCTCCCTACCTGTATTTCCCCCCTTGATCTGAGCGGAGAATTTTTATGCATTTTCCTGTCTTCTTCTCTACCAAAGTTTTAAATTCTTTAAAACTCTGAAAGGTATGACTCTTTTTACTAAAAAAATATATCCAAGAGAATCTAATGCAATGATCAGTAAACAAAATAAAATAATATGCACCACCTAGCGACCTGGTTTGCATTGGTTCGCATATATTTGTATGCACTAGTTCTAGAATGTCTCTTCTCTTTCTATCAATATGTAGAGGAAATTCTCCTCTATGCATTTTCCCTAATGCACATCCATCACAGTCCAACTAAACACTGTTGAGATTGCAACAATATGAGGAGCTTAGTGGAAAGAAGTCACCTTCACTAAGTGGGCCCGCAGGATATTTTTGGCGCAAAGTCTATTTTTAGACATACTGGGCAGAATCTATTTTTAGATTGCCAGTCTAAAAATAGATATGTCGAATATTATTAGCTCTTAATAATATTTGGACTCTAAACATTATCTTATCCTCTTGGAGCACTTCAGTTTGAGTCACAAATGTGGCACATGCAGCTGACAGAAGGAATTATGCTATTCCTAGGGTTTAGTGGAGCTATTGCATGGTTGACTTCAGTTAGAACTCATGTGACAGAGTTTGGTGGAGTTGATGAGACAGTTAATGGAGTTGTGTTCATTTTAACTTAGTTGAGCTAGTTGTATCTAGTCTAACTGATTGATACAATTAGTGAGAGTGGTGTGAATTAATTATTAATTAATTCACTAATTATTAACTCATAAATCAACTAAAGAATACGTCAGTTAACTGCAGTGCATGGACAATTTCAGTGGAGACTAGTGGAGAGGTAGGTGAAAGAGCAGTGTGACTATCAGTTGTGACTATACTGGTGCATGAGATTTGCACACACATTGATGGAGAAGCAAATGAGGATTGCACAATACATACCGGTGGGATTTGAACCTTGATCTCATGATTATACATATTATATTGCGCAGTAGAAGTTGGCTAACAAGTGGAGCAGATTGGAGAATGTGATTTTTATGATCTGAGCTTGTGTAGTGTGTAACAATTGGAGATTGTACTAAGAGCTTGTGAGGAGTTTGTACAATGATTGTTACGTGATCTCTATCATTATAATATACAGATAGTTGGGGGTTTTCAGCTTTAAGCTTTCCCATAAATACTGTGTTTATATGTGTGATTGTTTATGGTTGTAATGTGCGCATGCGATTTTTTAATTTCCACAAATTGATGATCAATAGTAGAAGAGGTTATGTATTGTGCATGAAGCTCAAATAGTGTGTGATCAGGATAATATCGGTGAATAATTTAACAGTTATTCAAATTTATCTCAGAGGCACATCGGGATATGGATCATGGTACAAACAGGAGGATAAGTTGAGGCAGCATGGCTTCACTGATTAGTATCATCATATTAGAGATTGTGTGCAGTGGAGAATCATGTTACTTTCATACATTCCTACAGAGGATCAAGATGCTGATATCTTGACGAAGGCGCTCACCAGGAGAAAATTCGAATACCACAGGGGCAGGATAGGGGTTGTAGATAATCCTTATCTTGTTGAGGAGAAGTGTTGAAGTTGCAACAAGATGAGGAGCTTAGTGGAAAGAAGTCGCCTTCACTAAGTGGGCCCATGAAAGCTATTTTTGGCGCAAAAAGTTATTTTTAAGAAGAGCATCTTGGTAGGAATCCCTATTTTTAGATTGCCAGTCTAAAAATAGATATGTCGAATATTATTAGCTCTTAATAATATTTGGACTATAAACATTATCTTATTCTCTTGGAGCACTTCAGTTAAGTGCACAGATGTGGCACCGGAGCTAATAGAAGGAATTATGCTATTCTTGAGGGTTATGTGGAACATATGCATGGTTGACTTGATTAGAACTCATGTGACGATTTAATTGAGTTGATGAGGTGAGTTAATGGAGTTGTGTTAGGCCCTCAGCAGTTGAGATAGTTGTATCTAGTCTAACTGAATGCAATTAGTGAAGAATTAGTGTCAATTAAATTATTTAATTGAATT
The DNA here is from genome assembly GCA_034641835.2 of Pinus albicaulis. Classification (NCBI taxonomy): domain Eukaryota; kingdom Viridiplantae; phylum Streptophyta; class Pinopsida; order Pinales; family Pinaceae; genus Pinus; species Pinus albicaulis. Next base: position 1,176,318,061 of record CM076580.1, read on the forward strand.
ACTAATAAATGTTAACTCATAAATCAACTAAAGAATACATCAGTTAACTACAGTGCATGGACAGTTTCAGTGGAGACCAGTGGAGAGGTAGGTGAAAGAGCAGTGTGACTATACGTTGTGACTATACTGGTGCATGAGATTTGCACACACATTGATGGAGAAGCCAATGAGGATTGTGCAGTACATACCAGTGGGATTTGAACCTTGATCTCATGATTATCCATATTGGATTGCGCAATAGAGGCTGGCTAACAGGTGGAGCAGATTGGAGCATGTGATTTGTATGATCTGAGCTTGTGTAGTGTGTAACAATTGGAGATTGTACTGAGAGCTTGTGAGGAGTTTGTACAATGATTGTTACATGATCTCTATCATTATAATATATAGATAGTTGGGGGTTTTCAGCTTTAATGTTTCCCATAAATACTGTGTTTATATGTGTGATTGTTTATGGTTTTAATGTGCGCATGCGATTGTTTAATTTCCGCAAAATTGATGATCAATAGTAGAAGAGGTTATGTATTATGCATGAAGCTCAAATAGTGTGTGATCAGGATAATATCGGTGAATAATTTAACAGTTATTCAAATTTCTACAAACACTATGAAAAACAGGGAGTCCATCGACCATACCTTTTCTTTGAAGTAATATGAGATCTTGTAAATTAAGTTGACCAAATCTCTGGTGCCAGAGGTTTTTGGCTATCAATCCTGTTGTGACCATGGCTTGTTGTGGCATGCTTTTGACATTTATTCTGTACAAACTCCCCACACGCACTCCTGATGAAACTGTTTCCATATTGCTATCCTTTATGACACAACATGTCTTGAAGAATTCAACTAGCAGATCCTGATGTGTTATCATAGATACAAAGATCAAGTTTTTCCTAATCTCAGGCACATACAATACATTCTTAAGATGTCTAATGTCACCATTAGGAAATATTACTAGAATATAACCATACCCTTTTATCTCATATCCTCTGTCATCTCCTAGAAAAATTTCAGATCCACATGAAGTTTCTTCAAGAAATTCAAACCATTCTTTCTTACCTGTCATATGTGAGGATGCACTAGAATCGACATACCATATGTCATCCTCATCTTCCTTAGAAGATGAAAGCACACAATCAGCTACAAATATTCGAGTTTCATAACTATAGTATTCATCTTCATTAACAAAATATCCTTTGTGCCTACTCTGACTATTCCTTGATTCATCTGTCTGCCTCTTAAAATAGAACCTAATTTGGTGGCCAATTTTCCCACAGTAAAAAAATTTCTTTCTTGAACATTTGTTTGCAGACATACCTATAAATGGTCTCTTTTGAAATGTGCTACCTCCTCTCTGTTGTTTTTGTTGCTGTTGTGGCTGTTTTTGCTGCTGTGGCTACTTCCCTCTAAACTGTCTCCACTTCGCCACTACATTAATATTGTCATTCTATGGTCCTAAATTCTATCTTCGCTCTTCTTCTTGTAGCAAAATTCCTGTCAATTATTCAAAGGCAGGGGCTTCATCGCTCGCTTCAAATCTTGTGATGAACATATGATATTCATCCTTCATTCCATTCAATGTAATTGTGACTAGATCGGAATCATACACCTTTTCTCCGATGTATCCCAATCTGTCCTTCAGGTCTTTGACCCTTGCAATGAATCCAACAGCAGATTCATTTTCCTCCATCCTCAGTGCAAGCAACTTGCCTTTGAGTGACAAGATGTGATTTGTATTTTTTTTCTGGTATAAATTCTTGAGCGTCGTCCAGATCTCAGTGGACGATTTCCCATCTCTAATGTGTGGGATAATATTATCCTTGACGGACATATTCAGTATGAATTTTGATTTGTTCTCACTTTTATCCCAGTCTTGTATAAGTGCGATTGTTCCTGTTACAATATTTGGTTTTTGTTCATCGCCTGTGACAATCGACTACACATTTTCTCCCTCAAGAAATTTCTGTAGCTTGAATTTCCAATTGGTGAAATTGGACCCATCAATTTTTCTAGACTCGTTGAGATATGTTTCCATGGTATTATTCCTACTAGACTGATCTGATTCCAAAACATTCGATGATTTTGACCAGTTGAATAATTACAAGCTACACTAATAGAAATTCAATACATACCAGATCCTAATTACAGATTTGCCACCAATCTGGCCCGATCTTGTGACTGTAACTCATATCCTCCACTGATTTGATGGTTACTATGTCTGCAACTTGAATATACCACCAATGGGCAAATCCCCTGTGCAGAACCACCAAAAAATATGTTTGCGACTCAGATCTACCACCACCAGGAAAATCCCATGTGTAGAACCACCAACAAATGTGTATGCGTCTCAGATCTACCACCACCGAGAAAATCGCATGTGCAGAACTAGAAATAACGTCTGCAACTCAGATCCACCACAAACGGGTGAATCTCGTGTGCAGAACTGCCAAAGAGAGAGATTGGCACTTTTCTAAGGCAAATATCCATACCAAATTAAAATTTGTGTAAGTGCCCATATTGGCACGGGTATGGCCCTGGCAATCGCGCCAATTGCGCTTTTCAGTGCAACTGTCAGTAGAAAAAATGCGCCAACCCTCCTGTGCTCAGATATTTCAAAAAATCATCCAACACCTGTGAGTCAGGTGTTTGCTACAGACCACCTGCTCCTCTGAGCAACGAAGCTCCTGTGTGCACTGTATCCACTAAGGCTCTGTAGCCACTAAGGATTTCAAAAAACAAATCAGGCTCACCCGATCAGAGCTCTGATACCTAGATAGAAATTAGATCGAATAGAAACTGTAGCTCACAGGTGATTATTTCACCTGGAGATTGCACACAAATGGAGAGTACACTCTAAATTCATTAATCAAATGATACAACTATAAGTACATCACAAAGAAGTAGGAAGTTGTAAACAAACTCCTATATCCTAGGAACTAATCCTACCTTAAGGAGCTATGTTACAATAATGTAACCATTTCTCCATTAATATATAAATAATATTAATTATTTCCAACTCCATAATCAATCAATAAATAAATAAAATTAACCAAACACTATAAATTAAGATTAATTGCTGAATTCATTATAAAGGAAAATAAATAAATTTGTTTATTTTTTAATAATTAATTAACACAAACCCATTTAAAAAAAATAATTAAACTAAACTGACACATCATAAGTTAAGATATGAGCCACGACAAACATTATTCCTTGGGCTATATAGTTAGACTAAACCGACAGGTCATAAGTTAAGATGTGAGCCAACGGTATTTATAAGATTTTATTATCCTATAGCCCACAAAATATATATGGCCTATTAGCTACATTTGAGGGCATATATAATATCTTATATGGCCTATTAGCTAAAGAAAAATCTTGGTGATTGTTAAGGCGGAAAATGGATTTTGATATTCCTGAAAGGTAGCTGGATGTGTTACTGCAACAATTTGCTTATGATCGAGTTAGACTACCGTGCAAAGAAGACTCGGCTCAGGTACTATACAACCAAACAACATTGGATAATATTTGGGATGCCAAGCATGAAGCACTTAATCCATTTACCCGCTAGCCCTTTAACATTAGAAATATTATTCCCCAGACTGAGCTTAGACAAGAAATGCAACGATACATAGTTGACAACTCAACCCTAACCCTAAAGGTAGATGTCATTTTTTACTATACCCAAGCCTTGAGCAAAGCAGATATGAAAATTTTCATAGATGGATTGATTTCGGATTATGAACGTTTGGTCGATGCTGAGGAGGAAAAAGGAGATGTGGCGGGAGAAAATTGGTTAGTTTCTGATTATTAGAAAGTATTGTGGCAGAAATTTAATCTTCTCTGCCTCTATTTCCAATACCGACCTAAAAATAGGGTTGTGTTTTGTTCAATAGGAGGATACGAATACTTATTGCGGGTTTTAGATGGCTGTCTTTTTTATTTATCCTATCGGTACCTCTCTTCATGCGATGTTTTGAAGCAAATGAGAAAATAAGTGTGTAGGCTCGTAGATATAATTGCCTTGAAGGATATTCATTTTCCTCAAGACCTTTTGTTCGAGATTTTTATGGTGTTGTCTTGCCTTGTAACGCGACGTGATCAATTCAAAATGCAAGGCATGGTTTTAAGATTTTATCGTCGTATGTTTTATGACTTAAACATTGAAATTCTTCTGAAATATAGGCTGAATATTGTCCACATCTAGATAGTGAAGGTCAATATCTTTGTGTTAGAGCATGGAAACTTGAGCGATATAGGTAATGAAGACCTCTAAAATGGAATGTTAATCCTAAAGGCTGCCTGGATGAAAATTCGAATGAGTTGCATCAACTCATCAGAGTCTAATTACGTTGGCATCATAGTTGATTCAGTAATTATTTGCATCTCGCATTTGCATGACTTGCACCATGCAACTGTAACTGATGAATGTATACCAAGAATGGAAAATAAAAAGAATGAGGATGACGAATCGAAGAATGTTGGAGGTTCAAAACCTCACTAGACTTGATCTCAGATCAAGTGTTTGGACACGTACCATCTTAGACATAGAGAGTACAGAAATATCCGAAGCATCCATTGGTCTTGATATCCACCTCTATCGACATTTTCCACCTCATTGGACATTATGAGTGGTACTTCCCGTGAGTCCGGGACTCCATGGGTAGGATGCATATGGGGCAGAGACCAAAGAGAGGTGAACCAACTCACTATCATCACGATGAGGTGGAAGCACACCAACTAGGTTCGACAAGCCTAGCCTTGTGGTTGCTCATAGCTCAAAGAAAATACCCCCAAATCCTCCTAGAGCTCCCATAGCTCATCATCCAATAGGACCCTTAGCTTAGGGTCGTTCCATGATTCCAAGATTCTCACGGAAGGTTAGGACCTTTACCTTCTCCATGGGATTTTTGAGAATATCCGCAACCTTCTCATCAGTTCCTATATGATCGAGCCTTACGGTTCCTCGATGTACCATATTCAGGATAAAGTGGTACCTAATATCAATATGCTTGGATTGATCATGGAAAATAGGATTCTCTGATAGACGAATCCCACTCTGGTTATCACAGAGGATAATGGTGGTATATAGCACATGTTCGAATAGCTCACTCAAGAGCTTTCACAATCAAATAGCTTCACAATAGGTCATACTCGCTACAATGTATTTGGCCTCAGCAGTGCTCAAAGCCACTGACTTCTGCTTCTTTCTCATCCAAGGTATCGAAGCAGACACAAGTACGAAGCAACATCCAGATGTTCTCTTATGATCCACCACACTGCCAATCCAATCGGCATTAGTATATCCATGGTGTGTCAAACTCCCGGTAGTGTATATAAGCCCATGTTTTATCATGCCCGAAGATATCTCAACATATTCTTGCCACCAACCAAGTGAATGTGATGAGGATCAACCATGTGTTGAATCAAATTGTTCACTGCAAAACATACGTCTGGATGGGTGTTCACTAAGAACATCAAGGCCCCTACGAGTTATCGATACTCGTAGGATTTGGTAGCGTGGGCCAAGCATCATTTCCACTCAACTTCTTAAATTTGAGCTCCATCGGTGTCAACACAGATTTACAGTCCACCATTCCAAATCTTTCCAGCAGCTTCACAATGTATTTTCCTTGAGAGAGGAAAATCTCGCCAGGTCTTTGCCATACCTCCAAGCCTAAGAAGTAATTCATCAGTCCTAGGTATTTCATCTTGAAGTCAGAAGCGAGCTCCCTCTTACACTCATGAATGAGAGGGTCAACACCTGTTAGGAGGAGATCAACCACGTAGAGAACTAGAATGAGAGGATTTTATCTATCAACCTTGAAGTAAAGGTTTGGATCAACAATACTACGAGTGAAGCCTAGCTTAATTAAGTAGCTATCTATCCTCTTGTACCAAACCTTTGGGACTTCAACCCATAGAGCACTTTCTTCAACCTACTTACATGAGACTCTCTATCCTGGACTTCAAACCGCAGAGGTTTCTCCACATACACCTCTTCCTTTATTGAACCATGCAGAAAAGCGGTCTTCAAATTGATCTGATGAAGAATCCATCCTTGCATAGAATCAAGGGAAATAATAGATTATAATATGGTGGTATAGCGGGCCACAGGTGTAAATATATCATCATATTCTATGCCTTCCTTTTGATAGAAGCCTCAAGCGATGAATCTTTCCTTGAAATTTTTAGCACTACCATTAGATCCATGCTTGATCTTATAGAGCCATTTCAAGGTGACAATAGCTTTTTCCTCCGGTCTCGGAAACACATCCCAGACATCATTGTTCATAATGGACTTGTACTCTTGATCCATATCACCCTTCCAGACTTGATACTTTATGGCTTCTTCAAAATATCTAGGCTCAGATTATACAATTGTAATCGTGGCTATTAGATACCATTGGCATCTATTTGGATTATTTCTTTCACAAAATGTCCCCCTTGGGGCCATATGTCTCTCGGCATCTTCGAGAGTGTCCTAGAGCCATCAAGGTATTCTCTTCATTGAATGAGGTGGATCAATGGGGTCCATCGGTCCTTCAACATCGACAATAAGCTCATCCTTCGGTTCTTATTGATTCCCTTATCTTGCATCACGATCTTCCTTAGAGCTTGAAATATTTATCACTTTCCTGAGGGAAGCATCTTCATAAAAGGTAACATTGTGGTAAATCTCCACTTCCCTTGACCCAGTACATAGATTCTATAAGCCTTCAAAGTTTCATTGTAGCCCACAAAGATTCCCTTATTCCTAGAAGAATCCAGCTTGATTCTCTTCTCTTTAAGCACATGAAAGTAAACATGACAACCAAAAAATATAAAATGAGAAACATCGGGTTTCTTACTAGAGAAGGCTTCTTCGGGAGTTTTGGAGTCCAGAGAAGAATGCAAGCATTGAATTTGCATGTACCCAATAGTGTTCGCAGCTTCTCTCCATAGAAACTTTGGAAGACTTTGGTCACATGGCACGGCCAACTTCCACAATGGTCATGTTCTTTCTTTCAAAAAAACCATTTTTCTTAGGAGTATACATGGTTGTGGTCTCCCTCTTAATGCCAGATTTTCTACAAAATCTATTAGACTCGTTCATCTCATATTCATTGCCATTATCGGTCCTCAAAATCTTGATCTTCTTCCTTGTTTGATTTTCCACCAAGGCTTGAAAGTAAGAAAACACATGAATTATTCATCCTTCTTCTTCAATAAATATATCAAGGTCTTGTGAGAGAATTCATCTATAAACATCATGTAATAAGAAGATCCTCCCAAATATGTCATATGCAACATACCAGATAGATCAAAATGTATCAATTGTAAGACATCAAATGTCTTTGCGACACTTGAGGGGAAAGGTCCCCTTGTATGATTTCCTTCAGCACAACCCTGAAATACACCTTCATGACCATTTTTGAATTCGGGCATCCCTTTCACCACCTTCCTTGCTTTGGGAAGGGCTTTGTAATGAAGGTGTCCAAACCTCCAATGCCATAGTTCAGTTTGATGAATTGTATCACATGTCATAGCCCCTAATGGACTTCCTCCAACCTGGTAGAGTGTATAGACTCTAAAGCCAATAGTAAGAGCTTCCTTGAGACTCTTCTTCCAGATGCATACCTTTCCATTGACGAATGCCACCTTGAAACGTTTGTCTTCCATGGCCGAAATAGACACAAGGTTTTTCTTCAAATCAGGTACATACAATGCATCTTGAAAATGGAGGACTTGACCTTGAGATAAATGGAGGGTCACAGTCCTTGTCCCTTTCATGGGGTAGGTGGAATTATCTCCAATGATAATTTTCATATTAGCATCCTTCTCAATCAAATCAGAGATAGCTTTTTTAAAACCAGTGAGGTTCCTTGAAGCACCACTATCAATCAACTAGACATCTAAGGTGTCGGGTGGAGATGCAACAGAGAGGGTAGATACAAGAATTAATTCATTTCTTTTATCATCAACAACATTAAATTCCTCATACCTAGAATTTCTTGACCTTTTGAAGGGTTTCCCATTTCCATTATGACCAGTGGGAGCCTTCCTCTTTCCTTTGAACCTGTTTCTCCTTTGATTTCCATTCCTCTTGTTTTTTTTCATCATCCTCATGAGAATCCCTTCTATTAGGGAACTCTCTAACATAATGGCCAAAATTGCTACATGTGTAACATATTGCTTTCTTTCCTTGGGCCCCTTCTCTTCCATGGTTCCTCAGACCACCATTGTTCTTCTTCTTAGCATGAGCGGTGAAAGTAACATTACCTTCATTTTCATATTCATTCATTCTTGTTTCCTCTTGAGTGCATCTCGGCAATAATTTTTCAAAATCAGGAATCACATTATTATCAAGAATGCTAGTAATGAATACATGCCATTCATAGGGGAGACCTACAAGTGCGATGAGAATCATTTCTTGATCATCTAGTGTTTCCGTAATGGCAATAAGGTTATTCCTAATTTCAGTCAACTTCAAAAAATAGGATTGAACAAATTCATCCTTGCCTTTCTTGATATTCTTCAATTGGTTCTTAAATAAAAGAACTTGATTCGAATTTTTAGCCCTGAACATATTAACCAAATTATTATACATCTCCTTATATGTGCCCAACTCATAGATGTAAGAAACAAGAATTTTTTGGATGGAATTTCGGATGATCGTCTTAGCTTTGATTTCTCGTTTTCTATACTTTTTCTTTGTGGCAGCAGGTGTAGATGATGGAGGCTCTTGGATTTGTCCCTACACATAGTCCATGACCTCTTGATATTCCAAGACCAATTCCAAAGACATCTTCCAAGCATGATAGTCAGACTTGCCAATCAAATTATCATCATTTTCTAAGCCATTATAATTTGAGGTACCTATGGGTCCTTGAAAATGCTACTTATTCGATGATTGATCTCAATACAAACTTGGGCTTTATCTTTACCTTCACTCTAATACCATGTAAATTTTTTAAGATGTTCTAGGTTTCATGCAACTTTACCTTAAAACAAATACCAAATAGCAATCACATAAAAATGAAAGTAAAATGCTGATAGAACATACCAATAGATCGATGGAAGACAACCCAAAAATACACTTAACTTGATTATAAAAACATATGTTTTGTGGTGCGTTATGAAGGTGAACATGATGCTTCAACCTACAAAGTATCCTCACGGCCATCCAACCAGAAGTGTCATACAACCCTCAAGATAGCTCCACAAAAGTCAACCCAAATTCAACGAAAGTCAAATTTGTCTAGGCAACGGTTAGTGCAGAACAACAGCAACATAAATTCAATGCAGTAGGTCAAAGGTCAACATCTAGCCTTAGTTTTTGTGCCAAAAAATGCAGACTTCATAAATCGAATTCCTCAGAAAGTTCCAAGTCAAATGGACCAAGTGTTGAACAAAGTCAACGCTGGTAAAATCTGTGCTGAAACCCTAGGTAGATCAAAACTGAAACCCTAGTTGATGTTTTCCCACGTGAGAAGAGAAGCCTTGAAATGGTGATCGAACTAATCAAACAAGAGAGAGAAGTGTGTGATGAGTGGATGATGAAATTAACTCCAAGATTGTCCAATATATATCCATCTATGAGGGTGTATGACACATATATTGGGGCTTAAAGCCTACATTACAATTCTGGTCGACCTTGCACATAAGTGGAATAAATTCAAAATAAATGTTCTGATGATCTGATCAAGATGTTTTTTAGATTGATTTTGAACCTATCTGAAAGTGGAATCCAATAAAAATATTAGCATCATCATCTGAGCATTACAATATAGATTTTGGACCTAGTTGGCCAAAATTAAAATATTCCTACATAGAAACTAAAACTAATTTCTTCTTCAAACGAGGAACATACATGATATATTTTAATGTGAGAGGAGAACCAGAATCCCTCTGAAATGTAATGGTACTGGTGTTAGTCACGTTATACCTCCCATCATCTCCCATATCGATGTGCATCTGGGGGTCCTTCTCCTCCAAAAAACTGAAGAAATATTTGTTTCCAGTCATATGGAATGAGGCCTATGTAGGTACCACATAGAACCCATCTCCAATGACACCATGCATGCGAGGAGATTGAAATCCAACTCAAATTGTGAAGGAAGAGATTCACCTGTTGCTCCTCTTGAGGGCTTCTTGTCAACCTTCTTATGTGAACACTTCGTATGGTAGTGAAAAACATTCAATATTCGATAAGTCCTTATTCTTTCCTATCTGACTAGAACATAATTTGGAACCATCCCTCATGTTCCGCTGAACCCGTTCTTGTACTATGTTGGACCATAATTGCTCCCACTCTCGCAACTTCTCCTTCCCATTAAATGGATCCTGGTAGCTGTTCCAGCTCTTGGGAAGTCCTAGAAGTGTTAGGATCACCAGAACATCCTCGAAAACTATAACACCCCACTTCGAAGCTCATATCGACATTGGGTGAACTTTTTCAAGTATTTTTGTATTGAGTCACCCTTCTCCATATTGATTTTCTTGTGCTTATACTTCAGCAATAGCTTCCCCTGGTCACTATTTTTCTTTAAAAAATATTTTAAGGCCTTCCACATAGCATATGGAATTTCCTTTCCATTGAGGTTTGAGACAATATGATCACAAACTGCTTCCAATAGAATCCTTCTTTCCATTTCTACATTCTTCTTCCATGCTGCCAGTTCTTGAGCAAATGTTGTTGCAGGCTTAGCAGTATCACTACCTATGAACTCCTTCATCCCATTGTCTTCCAACGCTACTTCGAGCTTTTCCTTCCAAACTATGTAATTTGAACTACCATCAAGGCAATATTTGAGTCTCAATCGACATAAATACATCATGATCCTGTTGTTGATCTTGAAGAGTATATATGCAAATTGATTCACCTGCTCAGAAAAAATCATATCTTCTCTTCTATTGTGATTCCTACTCCAATAACATGTACAAAATCCACGTAGATTCAATATGAACATTTTAATATACTAAAACAATTGACTTGAATCTACTCGACCAGTTGTGGGAACCAAATAACATTCTAAAATCACAAAACAAGAAAAAGAAATAATTTCAATCACATAAAACACATTTTTCTTGGGAAAATCCTCAACTAAAAGCCAGGCTATGTATATTGCATAAGTCATAAAATATGAGAATATTACAATGCTTTTATCACTCAAGATAAGCCTCCGCACTATCTGTATTTGTCTCACTCATTCCTCGACAAGCCTAGTTCAATACTTAACAAATTTTCTGCTTTCCAGGATTTCCATTTCCTTGCGCTATTTCCTTGGGTAACTAGGCCCTATTAATTAGGTAGATTATCAATCCATATTGTGCAATCCATTAGGGACCTTCCTGTGACTGCATGCACCACATGTACAATTCAGATAACTATACAACTTAGAGTACATTTCCCTTTAACTCCAATATTGACTCGGTCTTCCTTAGAACTTACATGCATGAGTTATTTATGAGTAAATTGTTAGTTAACCAGTTGAACACATGAATAAAAACTCCACTTTCCAACCTCGTACTAGTTTCTCCATCAGTTATAACTATTTTAACTGAATTTAACTTAGATAAACTAAGTTAATTATTTACAACTCAAAATAAACTCAACCAAGGCCCTTATAATGTGGGCGATTCTCTACATGCCTCTAATTTGACCCTCAAATTGAATTAAATAAACCAACTACATCATCCTAAATTATTTAACTCATACAAGTTTTCATGTTATTTGGAATTAAAATTTTATTCAAATTTAACCAAGGGAAAATTAAATTAGAATCTTTTCATGTTGCCATATTCAACAATGTTCCCAAATTTATAACAGTGCTCAATTATTTTTCTTCATGCTTCATAAGAATGAAATTAAAATGTTCTTCTTCTTCTCCAAATTGAAGAAAAGTAATTATTTCCATCATATGCAACAAATCCTACATCCACACAGAATTATCATACTTAAAATCATTACGCCCTTTGGCCTCAAAATATTTTTCTACCATCTTATGTTGATCTTCCAAACAATATATGAGACTCTCAAAAGGTCGCTTATCAACATATTCATTACCATCATCCTCTCCAAGGATTGATCATTGTTGTAATTCACAGTATTAAACTTCCATAATACACTCAGTTTCTCTACCATCTTCCGTCAACCTAGAAAATAACCTATGTTTCATCTTCACTGACAATGAATTCCACGTTACATTATTCTTCTCAATTGTCCATCCATGCCCCTCTTATCATAACAGCCCATTTTTATTATTGAGCTATATTCTCAACTCAACAAATTCCCTCTCAAAATCCTCATCAATCATTTGCCTCATGTCAACTACTTTTGACATTCTCTTCCAAGTGATTGTAAATTCACTCTAAACCCTTAATATGACTCCTAGTGGTCATTCTCACTTCCTCCTTCTATGGACTATCCTTATCCACTTGTGAGTTGCAACAAACCTTCTCCATTTTTATAATAAGTATGTTACTTCCCACTAATACCAAGTCACCCTCTTGGTATCCTCTATTCCTGTTATCTTTAGTACAACATCTTCTCAATAACTCTTACTCCTTAGCTTCCAAATTTATTGGCTTTTACATCCCTAATTTCTCAATTCTTCACTTTTTATTCTGAGAATTCATGTTGTCATCTTCTCAACAATTTCATCTATTGTTGGGTTTTTGTCATAATTTCCTTCTCTTGAGATATTTTCTTGCCCCCTATTTATCTATCACAATGTTACTTGTTATATGGTTGCTACCATCCTTTTTTTTTCTACATGAAAACACAAATTCCTATGACCATAGTTAGCATAAATTATTTAAGTAGATCTTCATAATATTTGTACCAAGATATCATCTCCCACTAGGCATATTCCTTCATGTCAACTTCTTTCCATGATTACATTTACTCTTGATTTCTCCTTCAAAATAATCCTCCTTAAGAAAGCATCATCTCTTAAATTTTCACAAACCTTACATATTCAACTAATCCTTCCAAATTTGTATCTTTAACTGCAAATTCCCAAATTTAAATTAGGGTTTATAGACCATTCTAGATATGATACCACTTTTATGCAGGCTACATCCACCCCAATTTTAAATATGAATTTCCATTGTTATTTCTATCAAAATAATGACTATGTAATGGTTCCTATTCATTTTAAAAGGGTGTATGGAGCGAAGTTGGAGGAATTCCCATTTTAAAACCATTGGATTAAAGTCTTTATGTGTGTGTGTATTTATGCCAAAAATCGGGGGAGAACCATCGTAGCCTCAACAGAGTATATATGTGTGTGTATTCACACAAAAATCCTCTTTCCTTAATTTTCTAGATAGGCCCAATCCTTGGCTCGTATCCCCTTTCTCTTTAACAAGCCCCTTTCCTAGAATGCTCATGACCTTAGTACATAACCTCATTCAATTTTTACAATTTATCCTTATGTAATATTCCATATTGGATGCTTTTGATCTCAAAGATCCATACATACAATGGCTTATGCCCTTGACAACTTATTCCAACTTCCTGGCACTTTGATCAACTTGCATGTGAGTTTCGTCCTCAAAACCTTAGACCCCGATGTCTTTGAAAGGGAGTACAAATGAGATGGTTCAAAAATCTCCAGGGAGATATAACGGGGGGGTAGAAATTTTACCATCTATTCAAGATTCTATCCCCATCTACTAACAACCTCGGGCCCATAACATTTTGTGGCACACACATATGTAAATCCTCGTACCTTCCAAGGGATAAATGAGTGGAATGGGAATAATTATAATCAAAAAATGATCCCACCTCATGATAGATGATATCCTCTTCCTTTGTTATGCAATGGAACATAATAATATTTAATTGACCAAGTCTCATTCTATCTATGCTATATACTTGTATGCAAAACCTCTTCTTGTAGACCCATGCTCTACCTCAATACTTTATTGATTCTGGATTATTGATCTTTCTGTTTGATTAATGATCAATAATCTAAATTATCCTGACTATAGAGGAAATACTTAATCCCTTTTTTAAAGAGTCCTAGCCTCCATTAGGTTAATTCTGATGTACATACTCAAATCTCTTCTCTCCTGGACATTGAATCTCATGTTTTACATATTACTACATTACAATGCCATCGCCAATTGAACTGACCCCATGGACACATATTTATTAATTGGATAATGCATGCTATTTTAGTGTTAAGACCATGCAATCTTTTTTGTTTTAATTTAATTTTTTTTTTGGGGAAGCTTATGTGCATGACAGGTTGGCTACTCCACATATAGGTTCAAGGTCACAAACATGGTGTTTGGGTTGCAAATACATGAAAACATAACTTCTTTAGAAATTGTATTTATATCTCTATCTTTCTTGTTTAATAGTGTTTACTATTTTTAATACATTATTCTCTACACATATATTGAAATATTGGAATACATCCCCTTTTTATTTGCATTATAACTTTTTTTCGCTGTTAATCGTTTGAGAAAAAATATATATGGTTGGCTAGTGGACATTAAGACCTATAGTGTAAGGATAAAAGAGATTGCTTGATAATGTTATTCCTATTTTAGGCTGCATTAACATAAGGCTTATGTTTTCTAGCATAGAAAAAAAATTCTTAGTTTAAAAGGATATCAAATTAAGATCAATTTTTTTTCAAAATTGATATACACAAAATGGTTGATGTTTTTTTTAAGTCTACCGAGTTTTCTAACAATATTCCATTATTTATGTACTTAAAAGTTACACTAATGAAATTAGATGCATTACAATTTTGATAACAAATGACATAACAATGATAGGATATATGGTTATATAGGATTTCTATTAATAAAAATTATATATTTGGAAAAATAATTCATTTATCTACATTTCATATTCTTACACCATCTTGAAATTTATTGTGTATGTATCTCTAATCATTCCTCCAAGTTAGCATATTATCTTTTTACAAGCTTTTATTACCACTAAAGTGTGTTACCATCATTAGCTTGCAACCACCTATATTGCCAATACCGACCTGAGAACAGGGTTGTGTTTTGTTCAATAGGAGGATACGAATATTTGTTGCGGGTGTTAGATGACCGTCTTTGTTATTTATGCGGTCGGTACCTCTCTTCATGCGATGTTTTAAAACAAATGAGCAAAGAAGTGTGTAGGCTCGTAGATCTCATTGGTTTGAAGGATATTCATTTTCCTCGAGACCTTTTGTTCGGGATTTTTATGGTGTTGTCTTGCCTTGTAACGCGATGTGATCAATTCAAAATGCAGGGCATGGTTTTAAGATTTTATCGTCGTATGTTTTACGACTTAAACATTGAAATTCTTTCGAAATCTAGGCTGAATATTGTCCACAGCTGGGTAGTGCCGGTCACTATCTTTGCGTTAGAGCGTGGAAACTTGAGCGATATAGGTAATGAAGACCTCTACAATGGAATGTTAATCCTAAAGGCTGCCTGGATGAAAAGTCGAATGAGTTGCATCAACTCATCAGAGTCTAATTACGTTGGCGTTGTAGTTGATTCAGTAATTCTTTGCATCTCGCGTTTGCATGACTTGCACCATGCAACTGTAACTGATGAATATAGACCAAGAATGGAAAACAAAAAGAATGAGGATGACGAATCGAAGAATGTTCCTCTAATTATTGTAGCACTTGAAGCAGGTGTCTGATTAATTAATTCCATACTCACAGCCACGTCTCATGAAGAAGGAGAAAATGAGTTTTTCTCGCAGTCCAAGGAGACGCTGCAAGAATCAGATATAGTAACACAAATTGTCCGCATGGTGGAACTCGTTCTTGCGGGTTTCAAATGTTTGGGATCGTCTCATTTGCAATTAGGTATAAATATTGTAGCGGAAATTCTTAAGGAAGAAGGCACTGAAAGAAGCGACGATGTTGTACGAATTTTTAGCGATTTTCTTGGAAGCCATATGGTGGATAAGTATGATTGACGTGTTAAGTTATCGCTGCACAAATTTATGCACAGTGCCAATGCACCCCAGCAGGCATAGTGCAACTACAGTATTAAGTCATCCATCTGCATAGAAAGTGGTAGTGATCCATCTGCGTAAAAATATTGTTATTATTTTCTTTAATCGCACTAACATTATTAGCAGATTACATTTACATTGCCTATACTTGTCGATGGTACCATTCTTATGATACCAATTCCATCAACCTTATTCCCTATATGCTGTAGTGCTAATTAAGATGTACCGGGATGTATGGCGTAATTTACATTGAATTTGCATTCCCTGTCCGGTAAACATATTTTCTTAAATAAATATTTAATATCGAGATAGGATGCTTTCATTTATCCGAAATCAATTTCTTCATCATTCTTTTCATCAAAATTTTCAGAGAGTTGAAAAAATTTATCATGGATTATAATGGTAAATGATAGGTAATTACTAATATGTTATGTATTTTAATGTGATATATATATTATATTTTATTTTATCTAAAAAAAAATTATTAATAATTTTATTAATAGAAATAAAATATAAAAAAATAAGTTAAATTTTATTATTTTGAATTTATTTCCACACAATAAGTATGAAACATTGTGCCATAAAAAAGTGAGCTAGTTTCCAAAGCCTCTTCACATGAAGGCCATTGAATCAACCCATAGATTGATATTTTCTTAAGGTTTTCTTGTGCAAGAACATTTTTTTTAACAAAATTCACTTGAACAATTATGATTTTAGGGGACAAGACAATTTTCGAATCAATGTTACCCAATATGGAAGTTGTGAATCATTGTAATTGATAGCTATATCTTAATAGACCATTTTTTGAAAATGGGCCATGCCGGGCTTCAAGACCAAATAAGGAGGTATTTTAAATCAGATGTAACCGAACAAACAGGTTAAACGTGTGACAAGGAGTCACTATGATATGATTCAACCTCTTATATCACCTTAAGGAAGTACAATAGACACAAGAAAACCTAATTGACCTTCCTCGGGAGCTACATGACCTAGAGAAGCAAAACCACCCCTCTAGGTTCCCAAGCGTTGATTCAAATTTCCTTTTCACTGAAAAAACCGCTAGTCACTCCCATGACATGGGCATGCATGTGATAGGACCCTCTAGTCACTCTCACAATGCCTGCAAGGGAGAGACATCAGTCTTTCTCAGCCAATTCCACACGATAGAGTCTGAGATTTAAGCCAATTTTTCAGTGCTAGTCTGCAATTACTTCTTGAAACTTGATCAGACTTTTCTAGACAATGAATGACACAAATTCAAAGGCTCTTACATAAAACTTGATCAAGGACTTGATGTAATCAAGCCTAACCATTACACTCATTTATTCAAACATATCACAAATATAGAATCTACAAATATTAACAACATATCTAAGCATAGGGGTCTCATACTTATATGAGAATTATTAAGAATCATTGTATTCTAATCACATTAGCTACATTATCATCTGTTGTAGGAATTTACAAGGTAAGTTACTTAGATCAAATACCAAAGGTCGCCACTCAGAGATAGATAAAAGATCAATACACTAGTATTTGATGTGGTTAAAACCCTCAATGAGGGAAACAATCCACGATTTGATCCAACTTGGCCACTTCAGGAAATTTTTTAATATAAAGAAAGAAAATTTACATAAGTTTCTCTCATAAACGTTCACTGGAAAAATGAACCTCCATGCTCGTCAAATAGAGATCATGTACCAATCCGGTATTAAGCCACAAATCAAGTTTCGATAATACTGAGGAGAGAATGAATCGTCGGATCACTACACATTGTGATTGTTGGATTATAAGTTACAAAAGTACATAGTAAAGAAACATACTTTACCTAACTCTACGCTAGACCAAGTTATACTTAGCTATTTCCCATGTGTCAGAATATCCTAACATCCCCCCTTAAGAAGAACTTGGGATAGGATTGAAGGATTTACAAAGGTCACACAATAAGAAAAGGAAGGAGGAATTGGAGCCTATTCCCCATTAATGATAAATTTCCTGAATTTCAGGCATAGATCGAAGATTGGTAAACTTGATAAATTTATGTGAGAGCCTTTGTAAAGATATCAACAACTTGATCATTGGCTGAACAATACTGCACTCCAAGAGCACGATCATGAATGATATTTATGTTGGGTGTGGAGCCTGATTATCTTGTTTATTTTGTATCATAGCGTTGGACCCCTGTACCTTAATGGGGCAGCAACACTGCCCATAATTAAACACTACCTGGGGGGTCCAGGGGGGTGGCTGCAACTTTATGGAGCGCCCCCCCCCCCCGGCAGGGGGTTTTGGGAGCAGCGCCCCTAAAGCTAAAAACAGATGTAAAATTGCCTTCTAAAAGTATAGTAATTTCTAGTCAATCTGGGCTGTTCATTAGGCGGATGATCTGACGGTAGAAGTTATGTTTAGTTTATGTTTTTTTGCCGTAGATGGAAACCCCTCGCTATGTATGAGAGTATTGTATTGTGGCTGTGTATTGAATGTGTATTTTCAGAGCAAGAAACAGATAGGGAGACTGTGAGAAAGAACAGAGGATACTACAGTGGATCTATTGTAGGTTGTGTCTCTTCATTTTTCTCGATAATGGAAAGGAAGGACTGGCTGTTTGAGGTGGATGTAGCCCAAACTGGGTGAACCATGTAGATCTGTGTCTCTCTGGTTTTATGTGTTTTGTGTGCTTGCGTTTTTCGCATATTTTATGTGTTTCATTGCTCTATAATATATAATTTTCTAACAATTTATGATGAAGTGTATTTGTAGCTCAATATGTTTTATGTGTTGATGTTGAATTGGATCTTTGCATAGTTGAATGGCACTCTAATTATCACACCAAAGTGTAGTTGGATGTTGCTGATGAAGACCAAATTCAGATAGGATCTGACGAAGCCATAGGGCTTCCTTGATGGCTTCAACAACACCACAATACTCTACTTCTACCGAAGAAAGACAGATTGCACTTTACGAGACCATGTAATGGGTCCAGAACCAAGAGTGAATACATAACCTACAGTTGAATTTCAATAATCAGGGTCACCAACCCAATCAAAGTTAGTGAAACCACTCAACAATGGAGATGCTCATGCACTGTAATGAATCCCAAACTGAAATATACCTCAAATATATCAAAGTATTATTTTAGCTTCTTTTCAGTGGCTTTCATGATGTTTGTGCATAAACTAAGCAACAAGAACAACGAAAAAGGAAAGGATAGGACAAGTACAGGTTAGATATAGAATTTTACCAACGAGTTGATGGTATAAGGTAGCATCAACTTCAGGGGAAGTACAAGTGTCTGAAATATTGACTCTAGATTGAAAAGGAGAGGGGGTTGGCTTATCCCTTCAAGTATTTTTGTATTGAGTCACCTTTCTCCATCTTGATTTTCCTGTGCATGTCCTTCAGTGCTATCTTCCTCTGGTCACTATGTTCTTAAAAAAATCTTTTAAGACCTTGCACATAGCATATGGAGTTTCCTTTCCATGGAGGTTCGAGGAAATATGAACTAAAACTCCTTCCAATAGAATCCTTCTTGTCATTTCTACATTCTTCTTCCATGCTGCCAGTTCTTGAAAATATGTTATTGTAGGCTTAGGAGTATCACTATCTATGAACTCCTTCATCCCATTATCTTCCCACACTACTTCCACCCTTTCCCTCCAAGCTATGTAATTCAAACTACCATCAAGGGAAATACATCTTGATCATGTTATTGGTCCTGAAGAGTACATATGTAAATTGATTCAACTGCTCAGAAAAAAAAATCATATTCTTCTCTTCTGTAGTGATACCTACTCCAATAGCATGTAAAATATCCATGTAGATTCAATATGAAAATTGTAATATACTAAAAAAATTGACTTTAATGTACTCGACCAATTTTGGAAACCAAATGACATTCTGAAATCACAAAACAAGAAGGAGAAATAATTTCAATCAAGCAAAACAAATATTTCTTGGGAAAATCCTCAACTAAAAACCGCGCTATATGTATATTGCATAAGTCATAAAATATGAGAAGATTACACTCTTTTTCTCATTCAAGATAAACCTTTAAATTATCTCTATTTGTCTCACTCATTCCTCGATCAGCATGGTTCAATACTTAATGAATTTTCTTCCCTCCAAGATCCCTATTTCTTTGCGATATTTTCTTAGATAACTAGGCCCTATTAGTTAAGTAAATTATCGATCAATATTGTGCAATCCATTAGGAACCTTCCTGTGAATGCATGCACCACACGTACAATTCAGATAACTATACAACTTAGAGTACATTTCCCTTCAACTCCAATATCGACTGGGTATTTCTTAGAACTGACATGCATGAGTTATTTATGAGTGGATTGTGAGTTAACTGGTTGAAAACATGTAGAAACACACCACTTTCCAACCTCCCACTAGTTTCTTCATCAGTTAGAACTAGTTTAACTGACTTTAACTTAGATAAACTGAGTTAATTAATTACAACTCAAAATAAACCCAACCAAGGCTCCTATAATGTCGGTGATTCTCTACATGCCTCTAATTTGACCCTCAACTTTGATTAAATAAACCAACTAATTCATCCTAAATTATTTAACTCGTACAAGTTGTCATATTATGTGGAATTACAATCTTATTCTAATTTAATCAAGGGAAATTAAATTAGAAACTTTTCATCCTGCCATTTTCAACAATGTCCCCAACTTTATAACAGTGCTCAATTATTGTTCTTCATGCTTCACAAGCATGGCATTCAAGTGTTCTTCTTCTTCTTGACATTGAAGAAAGATAATTTTATTTCCATCATATGCCACAAATCGTCATTAGGGGAATTTTGAGGTCTAAAATGGGCCTCCTAAAAAAAATGTACAACGAAAATAAACTTTATGAGAACCAATAGAATTCAAGATGATGATGTCAACCATGGGGAGTGATTCACTATTTTTGGAGTAAAAATTTAGAAAAATAATAAAATAATAAAACTACTTTTTCAACTCGTATTTTCAACTTATCTCCCTAAGGGTTTAGTCAAATTTTGATCAGGAGTACTCATTAGATGTAAAATTTAATTCCTCATCCAAGGAGTACCCATGCTGCATACTTTTGATGGAACCCCATACATGAAAAATAAGAAATACATGAAAAAACGTGACTGCAATCACGTTTTTCATGTATTTCTCATTTTTCATTTAACAAAGTCCATCAAAAGTATGAAAAATGTGTACTCCTTGGATGGGTAATTCAATTTCACATCCAACAAGTATTCCTGCTCGAAATTTGAGTAAAACCTTAGGGAGATAAGTACAATATACGAGTTGAAAAAGTAGTTTTTTATATTTTCCCTCTAAAATTTGATTATGTAATCAAACATTATTTTATTTTTTCCACTATTATTTTATAATTTCCTTAGGAGGCTCATTTTATACCTCGAAATTACCCTCATGACATCCACACACTAGTTATCATACTTAAAATCATTACGCCCATTGGCCTCAAAATATTGTTCTACCATCTTATCTTGATCTTCCAAACAATATATGAGACTCTCAAAAGGTCTCTTATCAACATCTTCATTACTATCATCCTCTCCAGGGATTGATCATTGTTGTAATTCACAGTAGTAAACTTCCATCTTACACTCATTTTCTCTACCATCTTCCATTAACCTAGAAAATAACCTTTGTTTCATCTTCACTTACAATGAATTCCACATTACCTTCTTCTTCTCAATTATCCATCCATATCCGTATTATCATAAAAACCTATTTGTATTATTGATTTCTACTATTAAATCAACGAATTCCCTCTCAAATCCTCATAACTCATTTGCCTCATGTGAACTATTTTTGACATTCTCTTCAACCTGATTGTAAATTCACTGTGAACCTTTAATATGAATCCCAGTGGTCATTCTCACTTCCCTCTTATATGGTCTATCCTTGTCCACTTGTGAGTTGCAATAAGCCTTTTCCATTTTTCTGACAAGTATGTCGCTTCCCTCTAATAGTGAGTCACCCTCTTGGTATCCTCTCTTCCTGTTATCTTTAGTACAACATCTTCTCAAGCACTCCTAATCCTTAGCTTCCAAATTTGTTGGCTTCTACATTCTTAATTCATCAATTCTTTACTTTCTGTTCTTAGAACTCATGTTTTCATCTTCTCAGCAATTTCATCTATCGTTGGGGTTTTGTCACAATTTCATTCTCTTGAGATATTTTCTTGTTCCATATTTATCTATCAAAATGTCATTTTTTATATGGTTTCTACCATCCTTTTTCTTTCTACATGAAAACACAAATTATTATGACCATATTTAGCATAAATTTAAATAAATCCTCATATTATTTGTAACAAGATATCATCTCCCATTAGGCATATTCCTTCATGAATCAAATTCTTTCCATGATCAAATTAACTCTTCATTTATCCTTCAAAATAATCCTCCTTAAGAGGGCATCATCTCGTAATATTTCACAAACCTTACATATTCAACTAATCCTTCTGAATTTGTATCTTTAACTGCAAATTCCCCAATTTAAATTAGCGTTTATATACCATCCTAGATATGATACCACTTTGATGCAGGCTACATCCACCCCACTTTTAAATATGAATTTCCATTGTTATTTCTATCAAAATGATAACCATGTAATGGTTCCTATTCATTCAAAATATGTATGGAGCGAAGTTGGAAGAATTCCTATTTTAAAACCATTGGATTCAAATCTTTATGTCTGTGTGTGTGTGTGTATGCCCAAAATCGGGGGAGAACCATCGTAGCCTCAACGGGTTATATATATATATATGTATGTATGTATGTATGTATGAATGTATGTATGCATGTATGTATGTATGTGTTCACGCAAATTTCCTCTTTTCGTAATTTTCTCTATATGCCCAACCCTTGGCTCATATCCCCTTTCTCTTTAACAAACTCCTTTCCTAGAACACTCATGACCTTAGTACATAACCTCATTCGATTTTTAATTTACCCTTTTTTAATATTCCATATTGGACACTTTTGATCCCAAAGATCCACACATACATTTTCTTATGCCCTTGACACCTTATTCCAACTTCCTGGTGCTTTGATCAACTTGCATGTAACTTTGGTCCTCAAAACCGTTGACCTTGATGTCTTTGAAAGTGAGTACAAATGAGTTGGTTCAAAAATATCCAGGGAGATATAACAGGGGGTAGGAATGTTCCCATCTATTCAAGTTTCAATTCCCATCTACTAATAACCTTGGGCCCATAACATTTTGTGGGACACACCTATGTAAATCCTCGCACCTTCCAAGGGATAAATGAGGGGAATGGGAATAATTATGATCAAAATATTATCCCACCTTATGATAGATGATATCCCCATCCTTTGTTATGCGATGGAACGTAATAGTATTTAATTGCCCAAGTCTCATTATGTCCCAGTATCAGAGCCAGGTTCACCCCTTTCACTAGATGGACGATGTGTTGGCCATGCATACATGTCATTTGAATATGTGTTCTATATGGATATGGTCTATGTGATTGTTATGTATGCATGGTGTTACTCATTTTTACAGTTGTGTTTCCATGTAGGAGTTGATGATTTTTTTTCTTTAGATGCATTAGTCACGAGTGCATGTTAGCTATACAAGCATTTGTTATGCATATCGTTGTCTATATTTTATTATGCACGCATTTTCATGGTGAAGGTTGTTGTGCATGAGTTAATTGTATGAAATTAGGTCATCGTGATGCTATTGGTATGTTATTATGTTGATGAACTAGTTGAGATGAAGAAAGAGATACAGATCATCAAAGTGAGGTTGAAACACTAGACCTCAAGGTATGAGTATATTTTTGTACAGGTTTTTACGGTAGGTATGAAAGTATGTTGGCTAGTGGTTGTTATAAGTATTAGGGTTATATGCATTATGGTCATGTAAATTCTTTTAATCCTATTGTTGTTGTGGTTGCATGCATGATAGATGCTAGTTGATCAGTGTGGCTATATGCACACATGTCAAAATGTCATGAAATATAACCTATTATCATTTCATTGTGGTCGTATACATGTTAATTATGTTCATTGTATTTAAGATATTAATTTTTTATGTATCATGCTAGTTTGGATTGGCCTGTGAGAATGGCTATGGTTACAATACTAAGATATGCATTAATATACTGTGATATTAGGTCACAATAGTCTAATTGACTTATATATGTGATTATTATGAATGAATGACAATTGTTTGTGATTTTATGAGGTGAAAATGATATTTAGTTACTGTTATGGATATCATGACGTTATTTATGTTTGATTTAATGTGTTGTGAATTTATATCATGCATATCTAGATTGATTTTGCACACAAGATAGCCTCCCCTGAGATACATTAAGGTATGAGCTTTCTTATGTCATATATTTTGTGTTTGAGTGTTTGGTGTCTATTATTCTATCTATATGTTGTTTTAATGTTTGTGTAACAACCCCAGTGAAGTGGAGATTTCATGTTACCTGGTTAACAGAACACCTTCATCAGCGTTGGAGGATAAGACTCCAAATGAACTATAGAAAGGTAAGAAACCATATCTTTCACAGCTAATGGAATTTATATGTGATGCATATGTATATGTTCCAAAGGAGAATAGAACCAAGTTGGATAGTAAATATGAAAGGTGCATTTTTATTGGGTACATGGACGGTTTAAAAGGTTATAATATTTGGAACCCAGAAATAAGGAAGGTTGTGTACAACCGATATGTGGTGTTTAGGGAGGTGGAAGATGTTTTTAAACATGAATTCGTACCAAAGGAACCTAAGAAGATAGAGTTTGAGCTAAAGGAGGAAGAAGTAGGCTCTACAACAGAACAAGAATCAGAAGAGGAAGAGCCAGAAACTCTAGTTGTGAGAAGATCATTTTGAGAAAGAAGGCAACTAGAAAGGTATGATACATATTTTTTCTATTAAAATTTTTCTTTATCTATCATTAATGATGATCCCAGAACTGTCAAGGAGGCGATGGATTCAGAGGATGGAAAACTATGGAAGGAGTCCATGGTTGATGAAATGGAATCCTTACACAAAAATGAGGAATGGGATCAGGTGGAGTTGTCGGCTAGAAGGAGTCCCATTGGAAGAAAATGGGTGTTTAAGAAGAAGATGAATGCATAAGGAAATATGGATAAATACAAAGCTCTGTTGGTAAAAAATCTTATTCCTAGGTACCAGGTATTGATTTTGGTGATATTTTTTCTCGTGTTTCCAAGGTAACTTCTATTAGATTAATTTTATCTAATGTTGTTGCATTTGATTTTGAGGTAGAACAGATGGATGTGAAGAAAAAATTCATTCATGAGGATCTGGAAGAGGAAATATACATGAAGCAACCTGAAGGGTTTGCAGTGAAGGGTAAGAAAGACCTAGTATGCAGGTTAAAAGAGTCTTTGTATGGGTTAAAATGATCATTGGATGTGGTCTCATAAATTTGATACATACACACACACACACACACACACACACACACACACACACACACACACACACACACACACAAACACACACACACACACACACACATATATATATATATATATATATATATGGGAACTTGGCTTCACCAAAAGAAAATAGGATCATTTTGTGTATTTTAAATTAATTGGTGGTTGTGTTATTTATTTGGTCTTGTATCTGGATGATGTATTGTTGGTTGGAAATGGCAAAGAAATTATCTAGGATTTGAAGACCCAATTTTTCTCCAAATTCCGCATGAAGGATCTTGGTGCTGCAAACTATATTTTGGGCATGGAAATTAACTGAGATTGGGAAAAGAGGAATATTTGGTTAAAATAGAGGAACTATGTCGAGACAATACTACGGAGGTTCACTATGCAAGACAGTAAACTGATGAAGGTTCCTATTCCTGTAGGTGTAAAGTTATTTGTTGAATAGTGTCCCAGGGAATAGAAAAATAATAGGACATGTCCCCTATTCCATATGCAAGTGCATTGGGTAGCCTGATGTATGCCATGGTATGTACTAGACCATACATTGCACATGCACTAGGAGTATTGAGCAGGTTTATGTCAAAACCATGAAAGGAGCATTGGAAAAATGTGAAGTGGGTTTTCATATATTTGCGTGGCACTAGTGATTATCGTTTGTGCTACAGAGGAAGACTAGGATTGGATAAAATTTTGGAGATCCATGGCTTTGTTGATGCAGATTGGGCTGGAGATATGGACCAAAGAATATGTACAAGTGGGTATGTGTTTAGCCTAATTGGATGAGTAAAAGAGAGTTTGTAGTGGCTCTTTGAACTAAAGAGGCAGCATACATAGAAGCCACTCATGCAAACAAGGAAGTAGTTTGTTTGCAGGGATTGTGTCCAAGTATGGGGTTGGTGCAGTAATTTTTAAGGATAGACTGTGATAGAAAAAGTGAAATTTTATTGGCTAAGAACCCTATATATCATTCAATTACTTTTTAATTATAATGAATTTATAATTAATTGAGTGTGGGTTATGTTTATTATTTATTGATTATGATTGATATGTTTAATATTGGTTAAATTATTTTGAACATGTTTGATTTTGGTTAATTTTTTATTTACTTATAAAAAACATAAGGTATTTGGTTAATGCACCCTAGAATAGCTTGAACATTATCAAACAATTCCTTTTATTCTTATGTTGTAGGTTTCAATGTCCACTAGTGAACCATATGAATTTTTTCTCAAATGGTTAACACCAAAAATAAGTTATAACATAAATAGAAATGGTATGTATTTCAATATTTCAATATATGCCAAGAGAAAAATGTATTAAAAATAGTAAACACTCTTAATATTTTAGAAAGATTAGAATGTACATAAATGACTCAATATGTGTATGTACTTTCATGTACATTTTCTTTATTCAGCATACAAAAAAAAACGTGAAATATAGAAATATAAATATATTTTCTAAAATATTGATAATTTCATGTATTTGTAGCCTAAACACCATGTTTGTGATCCCAAAATTATATGTGACATAGCGAGTTCATCATACACGTAAGATCCCCCCCAAAAAGCATCTAAATTCAAAACATTGTGTGCATCGTCGTAACAAAAAAAGACATGCATGATCCAAGTAATAAAAAAATGTGTACATTTCCCATGAAAGCAGTCAATTGGTGATGACCTTGTTATGTAGTAGGATGTAAAAAATGAGATTCAAAGTTCAAGAGAGGAGCGGATCGAGGAAACATGTTATAATTAATGTAGAGGAGGCCATGATCCTTTGAAGAAGTGAAGAAACTTTTCCTTTATAGTAAGGACAATTTAGATGATTTATTATTGATAAAAAAACATTATAAATGGTTGGGAATCAATAAATTATTGTGGTAGAGCGTGAGCCTATTGGAAGAGGTTTTTCAAATGAATATATAGTGTGCAAGAGATAAGAATTGGTTAATTGGTTATTGAGAAGTTCCATTACATAACAAAGGACAATATAATAGAAGGAATGAACATTTGGTGCTGGTAATTATTCCCATTACCAAGATGTTCTCCCCCATGAGGTATGGGGACTGAGATATCTACATGTAATGGAAATTTCCTAGCCCAAGGTTGTTAGTAGGTGGGGATTGAATTGTGAATATATGGGAAAATTAACTTCCCGGGTTCTTTCTAACCACATATTTTTTAACCATGCCATTTGTACTAACTTTAAAAGACATTTGGGTCCAGGATTTTTGGGACCAAAGTCACAAGATTTGGCACATTCAAGTTGATAAAAGCATCGAGTGTTGGGTGTGTGTTATATTATTTACTTGACTATCTCCAGACGAGAAGTGAGGGGTAAGAGGGGGGCAACATGCTGCCTTACGCTTGCACAAGGCGCAACACCCTGGTAAAAGTTTTTTGGACCCTAAATTAGGTGGAAGGACCAACATATGGTTTTGTGAATGGGTTTGCACATGGTTTTGGGCATGATGATTTTCTGCTCATGGTATTTTGTAGATCCAGTCAAGGGAACTACATTTATGTTCTAATCTAGGGTCAATGGATTGGGGTTTCTCATTGCTTTGACACACACACATGTGTGTGTGTGTGTGTGTGTGTTGTAACCTTGAAAGGATATAATGAAAAATCAAGTTGGTAGTCCCGATTTCGGGATCCAGGGGAAAATATCTATGTATATTTGTTTTTATGTTTTGTGCTCTTGTGTGTGTTGTAACCTTGAAAGGATATAATGAAAAATCAAGTTGGTAGTCCCGATTTCGGGATCCAGGGGAAAATATCTATGTATATTTGTTTTTATGTTTTTTGCTCTTGTTATTGTTTATTTTATGTTTTAAGAGTTCATTTGCAGATAATTTCTGTACCGGTTTAAAACCTATATTTGGTATCAGAGTTGTTTCGACTTCAAGGGGATACCTTTGTCATTGAGGGATTTTTTGCTTGAGCCTGTGGTAGACCCTGTTCAGTGGGAGATCTACGGGATCGATTCTTGTGGTGAAAGAAGATGGCGAGTAGTGGAAAGATATAGATTGAGAAATTCAATGGTCAAAGTTTTGAGTTGTGGAATATCAAGATGGAGGATTTGCTGGTGGATAAAGATCAGTGGATCGTGGTAGATCTAGCTACTAAACCGACGAAAATGTCAGATGAATATTGGGCGAAGTTGGATTGAAAGGCAAAGAGAACAATACAGTTATGTATCTAAGATTTGGTATCGTTGAATGTATCTAGGGAAGCTACAACGAAGGCTTTTTGGGTCAAGTTAGGGAATTTGTACCCATCTAAATCTTTGGTGAATAATTTTTTCTTATGGAAAACATTACATAACATGAAGATGAAGAATAGAGACTCGGTGACAGAGCATATGAACGCCTTCAATAATGTGGTAATTCAGTTGTCATATGTTGATATTAAAATATTGGATGAAGATAAATGCATCAATTGTTGTGTTCTCTATCAGATTCAGAGGATAGTCTAGTTGTTTCAATAGGTAGAAATAAAACTGCCTTGAATTGGCATGGAGGATTGAGTGAATTGACAGTGGTTGGGATAGCCTTGCAATTTACTAGATAGCCATGGTGTTGTGGTGTCTTCGCCTTTTTTCTAGTTGGTTTTCATCTTCCTTTGGTTATGTGTTGAGTTATTAGTCCTTGGAACCTTGGTTGGAAAAACCCTCTTGAGCCATGTAACAACTTGGTTGAGTTACTAGTCCTAGAGCCTTGGTTGAAAAAACACTCTCGAGGCCTTGCTAGGTTGGGTTACTAGTCCTCGAGCCTTGGTTGGACAAACACTCTGGATCCCGACAACATCAGTGGGTTGATTTTCTAGTCCTGGAGGCTTGGTTGGAAAAAATGCTCTAGAGCCCTGGGTAACTTGGGTAGAAACCAATATGGTGATGGTTAGTGATGTACGATCGTGTGGTGGAATCACTAGTTCAAGTTTGAGGTGGTTTGGCCTATGGAAGCCCTGGTTTGGTTTTGATGGATTTGTTTCATGATATCCCACATTCATGCATGGAATATGGCATAGGGGTGATTGGATGAAGAGATATTTAGTTTAGTCAATCTATGGTCGAGGGGAATGTTGGAGTCCCAGACCTAGTTGCATTTTTCATATATTAATAAGAGTGTCTTCCCTTGGTATATTCATTAGTAAAGGTCGCTGATGTTATGTGGATTTAATGGTTATTTACTGATTGATGTATCTCTGGTTATTTTTTGGTTATAAGCATGTTTTATGACAGTGATGATGGAAGGATATCATCATAATTTGATGTGTAAAGGAATGAAAAATGAATATGATACCTAAGAGATGTTCAGACATTCCAACACATAGGAAATAGTTAAGTATAATCTGGTCTAGTGTAGAGTTAGGTAAAGTGTTTTTCTTTAGTATGTACTTTTGTAACTTATAATCCAACGGTCACGATATGTAGTGATCCAATGGTTCATTCTCTCCTCAGTATTACTAACACTTGATCTGTGGCTTATCGGTTGTGGCTTATCGGCTGATTGGCCCATGATCTCTATTTAAAGAGCATGGAGGGTAATTTTTCC
Organism: Pinus albicaulis; assembly: GCA_034641835.2. NCBI lineage: Eukaryota > Viridiplantae > Streptophyta > Pinopsida > Pinales > Pinaceae > Pinus > Pinus albicaulis. The sequence goes on from CM076580.1 coordinate 1,176,348,052, forward strand.
TGTGACCGTTTATGAGATAAGCTTATGTAAATTTTCTTTCTTATATTTATAATTTCCTGAAGTGGTCGCGTTGGCTCAGGCCGTGGACTGTTTCCTTCTTTGAGGTTTTTAACCACGTTAAATACTGTTGTACTGATATGTGATCTATTTGTGAGCAGTGATATTTAGTGTTTGATCTAAGGAACTTACCCTGTAAATTCCTACATGGTATAGGAGTTTTTTTGAGGGCCGGATCCATTGTTGAACGAAATCCAAAGTTGGTTTGACTACATGCGACTATCGTTTTCTAGATCTAATGTTTTTGACCACTTTAGGGTTGGGAGAACTAATATGTTGTGTCCAGCATATCTGTTACAGTGAGGAAACCCTTTTTTTTCATGAGAAAAGGTTTTGGTTGCCCAAGTTATGCCATTTTAGATCTGGAGGAAAAATGCATGCAACCCGAAGAGAGAAAAAAAGACTCCTTCCTCATTTCAAACAATTACAGAATCCTTTTACTAGGTCACTTGGTGTAAAGTTACTTAATGAGAATAGGGCTCAAGTCTCTTTTTTGAGCTTATTTTTCTAAATATATTTTTATCAAGTTACTTTTTCTTAAAAATATTTTTGGCAATTTACTTTTTTTTTTAAAGGGTTTTATTTATGAAGCACATGTAACTTATGTTTTAAAGTTACTTTATGGAATAGTGTTTCTCACCTATTATAAAAAGTTACTCACATGAAGTAGTTAAAAAAAAAGTGATTTTACTATATTAACTTTGGAAAGGGGGGGGGGGGGATTTTTTTTAAACAAAGTACAACATCATCATCAACTTTCAACCTATCGCTCTCTTCAAACTCTATGTAAAGAAAATATGCTAACAGGTCTTCCTTTGGTATCTTATCGAGATGGTGTTTGTTCTGGCTATGTACTCGGAAAACATCATCGAGATAGTTTTGAAAAATGTGCTTCTTGGCATGCTTTAGCCCATTTGCAGCTTGTGCACAGTGATTTATGTGGTCCACTTCCAGTTTTTTCTTTCTCTAGCTACAAGTACTTCTTAAATTTCATTGATGATTTTTCCAGACGTACTTGGGTATACTTCTTAAAACTCAAGAGTGAAGTTTTTAACATGTTCTTGGCCTTTAAGGCCTTTGTTGAGAAACAATTTGGACATCACATTCTTAAGTTAAGATCTGAAAATGGAGGAAAATATGTTAACAAAAAAATTATCAACTTTTTCAGTGAGCATGGCATTCAATTGCAACATATTGTTCCATATACTCCACAAAAAAATGGTGTAGCTGAAAGAAAGAATCACACTCTAGAATAAATGGCTAATTGTATGTTTCAATCGAAAGGACTTAGTCTTAATTTTTGACAGAAGAAATTAAGTGTGAAAATTACATAGTAAATCACACTCCTATTAAGGTTTTAAGGAATATCACTCTAGAATCAGACTAGAGCTCAATAAAACCAGATGTAAGTCACTTTCATGTTTTTGGAAATGAAGCTTGGGCCCATATTCACAGTGAGAAACATATAGCCTTAGAATCAAAGAGTGAAAAATGCATTTTTGTTGGATATTCTGAAGATTTCGAAGGATATAGACTTCTTCAATCCAAATCCAAAAATGTAATCATTAGAAAAGATGTAAAATTTGATGAAAATATATCGACCTGCAAGCCTAGTTTGGCAGGTGTGCCACCTTTGGCCTGCGAGTTTGATTCATCATATGTTTCACCTCTCTCTATCTCTTCTACTTTTGAAAACATTCCCTCTACTTCAGATGATGACAGCAAGGATGAAAATCCTCCTCCACCTCCTCATGATCTTCCTTCAGCTCCATAGCCTCCAAAATGGGTCTGCTCTACTTGGGATGCAGCACATTCTCTTGTAGGTGTCCCGACAGATCAACATCATACATGTTATCAATTCAAAAAATCCTCTTTCTTATTGGCTCAAGTTCCAGAAAATCATGATCCAGATACCTTTGAAGAAGTCTGAGGTCATCCAGATTGGGATGCAACTATGAATGGATAATATAGTTCCTTATTGTAAAAACAATAATTCGGATCTTGTTCCTCTTCAAAAGGCAAGAAAAAATTTCAGATGCAAATGGGTTTACAAAACAAAGTTTGGACCATATGGAAAAGTGGATAAAAATAAAGCTCATCTTGTTGCTAAAGGATTTTCACAAGTTGAAGGCATTGACTATACTGGAACCTTCTCCCCTATTGCCAAAATTAATTATATCCATCTTGTTATTTCCCTTGATACCTCCTTTAAATGGGAAGTCCATCAGATGGATGCTAAATTCGCCTTCCTACATGGAAACTTGCATGAATAAATGTACATGGAACAACCCCCTAACTATATCCAAAATGACTCTAACCTTGTTTTTCACCTTAGAAAGTCTCTCTATGGTGTCAAATAAGCCCCTTGGTCTTGGAATCAAAATGGGTAGCTTTCTCTTAGATAATGGATTTTCTATATGTCATTCCGATAACGCTGTCTACACCAAGAAAGTGGGTAAGTCCTTAATCATAATTGTTCTTTATGTTGATGATCTTATCCTTATTAGTAGTGATCGCAACCATATAAACCATGTTAATTCTAGTCTCAAAAATAAGTTTGAAATGATAGACTTTGGACACTTGCATTATTTCCTTGGTCTTCAAGTCTTGCAATCCAAAGAAGGCATTACCCCTTCTTATTCCAAGTGTGCCTGTGATATTCTACGCCACTTTCACATGGAAGATTGTAAGCCAACCCCTTCTCCCTTTCAGTCTCGAGTCAAGATTTTAGTGACTTGTACTTCCCCTGAAGTTGATGCTACCTTATACCATCAACTCATTGGTAATTTTTTTTATCTAACCCATATCCATCCTGTCCTTTTCTTTTCTATTGGTCTTGTTGCTCGGTTTATGAAAAAACTTCATGAAAGTCACTGGAAAGTAGCTAAAAGAATAATTCGATATATCTGAGGTACAGTTGAGTTTTGGATTCATTATATTGCATGAGAATCTCCATTTTGGATTGGTTTCACTAATTTTGATTGGGATGGTGACCCTGATAATCAAAATTCAACTATAGGTTATGTATTCATTCTTGTTTCTGGACACATTACATGGTATTTTAAGAAAAAAAGTTCCATCTCTCTTTCTTCGACATCAGTAGAGTATCATGGTGTTGTTTAAGCCATCAAGGAAGCCATATGGCTTCGTCAGATTCTATCTAAATTTGGTCTTCATCAGCATCATCTAACTACACGTTGGTGTGATAATTAGGGTGCCATTCAACTATGCAAAGATCCAGTCGAACATCAATGCATGAAACACATTGAGCTACACATACACTTCATCAGAAATCTCATTCACGATCATGTTATTGAAGTGCAGTATTGTTCAACCAATTATCAAGTTGTTGATATCTTTACAAAACCTCTCACGGAAGCGAAGTTTACCAAACTTCGATCTATGCTTGGAGTTCAGGAAATTTATCATTAAGGGCGATAGGCTCTAATTCCACCTTCCTTCTCTTATTGTGTGACCTTTGTAAATCCTTCAATCCTATACCAAGTTTTTCTTAAGGGGGGATGTTAGGATATTCTGATACATAGGAAATAGCTAATCATAACTTGGTCTAGTGTAGAGATAGGTAAAGTGTGTTTATTTACTATGTACTTTTGTAACTTATAATTCGACGATCACGATATGTAGTGATCCGATGATTCATTCTGTCCTCAGTATTACCGAAACTTGATTTGTGGCTTAACACCTGATTGTTCCATGATCTCTATTTAAAGAGCATGGAGGGTCATTTGTCCAGTGAACGCTTATGAGAGAAAGTTATGTAAATTTTCTTTTTTTATATTAATAAATTAACTGAAGTGGCCACGTTGGATCGGGCCATTGATTCTTTCCCTCTTTGAGGGCTTTAACCACATCAAATACTGGTGTACTAATCTGTGATCTGTCTTTGAGCGGTGACCTTTGGCGTTTGATCTAAGTAACCTACCTTGTAAATTCCTACAACAGTTGATAATGTAGGTAATGTGATGAGACATCAATGATTCTTAACTATTCTCAGATAAGTATGAGACCCCTATGCTCAGATATGTTGTTAAGTTTTGTAGATTCCATATTTGTGATATGTTTGAAGAAATGAGTGTCATGGTTGGGCTTGGTTACATCGAGTCCTTGATCCAGTTTTATGTTAGAGGATTTGAATTTGTGCCATTTATTGTCTAGAAAAGTTTGATCAAGTTTCAGGAAGTAATTGGAGACTAGTGCTGAAAAAGTGGCATAAATCTCACACTCTATCGCGCAAAACTAGCTGAAAAAGACTAATGTCTCTCCCTTGCAGGCATTGTGGGAGTGACTGAAGGGTCCCAATCACATGCATGCCCGGGTCATGGGAGTGACTTGGGTTTTTTAGTGCAAATGCAATTGGAATCAGGGCTTGGGCACCTAGAGGGGTGGTTTAGCTTCTTTGGGTCATGTAGCTCTCGAGGAAGGTCAATTAGGTTTTCTTGTGTCGATTATACATACTTAAGGTGATATAAGAGGTTGAATCATATCATAGTGACTCTTTGTCAGATGTTTACCCCAGTTGCTAGATTACATATGATTTAAAATACCTCCTTATTTAGTCTAGAAGCCCAACAAGGGTCCATTTTTAAAAAATGGTCTATTAAGATATAGCAATCAATTACAATGATTCACAACTTCCATATTGGGTAACGCAGATTCAAAAATTGTTTTGTCCCCTGAAATCATAATTGTTGAAGTTAATTTTGTTAAAAGGAAATGATTTTGTGTGGGAAAACCTTAAGAAAATATCCTTCTATGGGTTGAGTCAATTCCCTTCATGTGAGGAAGCTTTGGAAACTAGCTCTCACTTTTTTATGGCACAACGCTTCATACTTTTTGTGTAGAAAGAAGTTCAAAATAAAAAACAAAAAAATCTCAAGAGGTAGGGGAAAACACTAAGGACTAGTTAAGATCTTAGTTCTAAAAAATACACCATGTTAATATGAGAGTTGTGCCACTGAGTGCAAAACAACATAATTTAGCTAGAGGAAAACCATGCAATGTTTAAATACCAAGGACCTTCTTTCCTTAAAGTTGCTTTAACTATTTTTATGACATTTAATCTAATTATAATGCATATATCAAATGCATATTTTTTATATGATGGAAATATAAAACACATAAGGATTCACAGAGGTGAAACACAAAGGGAGAACATACCAATCCTCGTAATTCCTTTTGTAGAGGTCGTGGAACCATGTGAACGATATGACATCTAAACAGTATGAAAATGGGAACAAGTTCCACATGAATGATATGACATTTATACATTATGAAAATGGGAACAACGACGAACAACGAATGGTATGAGCATAGTTTGTAGTCCTGCATGAGTTGGGTGTTAGGAGGATAGAAGGATGAGAGTTGGGTAGTTGTTTCAATTTTAAATTAACATAGAATTTACTTAAAATTATGACACAACAACATTTCTACATGTTGTTTCAAATAAATAATGGTAAAGAGTGAAAAATAATAAAGAGTGAAAAATAATATAAAGCGTAATATAATAAAAATAATAAAAATAATAAAATTTAATTTGTTTTATTATATGAAAATTCAGCTATATGAAAATTTTCATGAACAGATTGATGGAGACCAGCTCAGAGCATATGTTGTGGTAGAAATTTAATGTGCTTAGTCTTTAAACTATTTATTTAAGAAAATATGTTTACCCGACAGGGGATGCAAATTCAATGTAAATTACGCCATACATCCCGGTACATCTTAATTACCACTACAGCATATAGGGAATAAGGTTGAGGGAATTGGTATCATAAGAATGGTAACATCCATAAGTATAGGCAATGTAAATGTAATCTGCTAATAATGTTAGTGTGATTAAAGATAATAATAACAATATTTTTACGCAGATGGATCACTACCACTTTCTATGCAGATGGATGACTTAATACTGTAGTTGCACTATGCCTGCTGGGGTGCATCGGCACTGTGCATAAATTCTGCAGCAATAACTTAACACGTGAATCATACTTATCCACCATATCGCTTCCAAGAAAATCGCTAAAAATTCGTACAACATCGTCGCTTCTTTCAGTGCCTTCTTCCTTAAGAATTTCCGCTACAATATTTATACCTAATTGCAAATGAGACGATCCCAGGCATTTGAAACCCGCAAGAACGAGTTCCACCATGCGGACAATTTGCGTTACTATATCTGATTCTTGCAGCGTCTCCTTGGACTGCGAGAAAAACTCATTTTCTCCTTCTTCATGAGACGTGGCTGTGAGTATGGAATTAATTAACCAGACACCTGCTTCAAGTGCTACAATAATTAAAGGAACATTCTTCGATTTGTCATCCTCATTCTTTTTGTTTTCCATTCTTGGTCTATATTCATCAGTTACAGTTGCATGGTGCAAGTCATGCAAACGCGAGATGCAAAGAATCACTGAATCAACTACAACGCCAACGTAATTAGACTCTGATGAGTTGATGCAACTCATTCGACTTTTCATCCAGGCAGCCTTTAGGATTAACATTCCGTTGTAGAGGTCTTCATTACCTATATCGCTCAAGTTTCCACGCTCTAACGCAAAGATAGTGACCGGCACTATCCAGCTGTGGACAATATTCAGCCTAGATTTCGAAAGAATTTCAATGTTTAAGTCGTAAAACATACGACGATAAAATCTTAAAACCATGCCCTGCAATTTGAATTGATCACATCGCGTTACAAGGCAAGACAACACCATAAAAATCCCGAACAAAAGGTCTCGAGGAAAATGAATATCCTTCAAACCAATGAGATCTACGAGCCTACACACTTCTTTGCTCATTTGTTTTAAAACATCGCATGAAGAGAGGTACCGACAGCATAAATAACAAAGACGGTCATCTAACACCCGCAACAAATATTCGTATCCTCCTATTGAACAAAACACAACCCTGTTTTCAGGTCGGTATTGGCAATAGAGGCGGAGAAGATTAAATTTCTGCCACAATACTTTCCAATAATCAGAAACCAACCAATGCTCTCCCGCCACATCTCCCTTTTCCTCCTGAGCATCAACAAAACGTTCATAATCCGAAATCAATCCCTCCATGAAAATTTTCATATCTGCTTCGCTCAACGCTTGGGTATAGTCCGAAATGACATCTAGCTTTAGGGTTAGCGTTGAGTTGTCAACTATGTATCGTTGCATTTCTTGTCTGAGCTCAGTCTCGGGAATAATATTGCTAATGTCAAAGGGCTGGCGGGTAAATGGATTAAGTGCTTCGTGCTTGGCATCCCAAATATTCTCCAATGTCGTTCGGTTGTATAGTACCTGAGCCGGGTCTTCTCTGCACGGTAGTCTAACCGGATCATAAGCAAATTCTTGCAGTAACACCTCCAGATACATTTCAGGAATATCAGAATCCATTTTCCGCCTTAACGATCACCAAGATTTTTATTTATCTTACAAAATGGTTATTTCTATTTTGTAAGATAAGATATTATATATGCCCTCAAATGTACCTAATAGGCCATATATATTTTGTGGGCTATAGGATAATAAAATCTTATAAATACCGTCGGCTCACATCTTAACTTATGATGTGTCGGTTTAGTCTAATTATATAGCCCAAGGAATAATGTTGGTCGTGGCCCATATCTTAACTTATGATGTGTCAGTTTAGTCTAATTATTATTTTTTAAATGAGTTTGTGTTAGTTAATTGTTAAAAAATAAATAAATTTATTTATTTTCTTTTATAACGAATTTAGCAATTGAGCTTAATTTACAGTGTTTGGTTAAGTTTATTTATTTATTTATTGATTATGGTTGATAAAATTGATTTTAGTTAATGTTTTTATTTATTTATTGAGATTGATTATGGTTATAAATGAATTATCATTATTGATAATGGATGTTTATGATTTATATTTAACATGCGTTTGGGCATGTTTATTTATGGTTTATTGTGTTGGATTATAGTTGATATTGGTGGATAATGATAAAATATAAAATTTGATTTTTAGTATTATAGTATTGCAATCAAAATCATTGGATATCGTTGTTAATTTTTCATTGAATTTTTAAAATTTTGTTTTGATAGTGTGACTTGTTTATATGGAATTTTTGTGAACCCTCAAAACTAGATTCTATAAAATAACCATATTTTTAGAAAACCACTACAGACTAAGGCTATAAAAAAACACTCTTTAGGAAAATGGTGAGTTCATTTCATTCTATAGTATGGATATGTATATGGTGGATATGTATGTGGTGGATATCTATTTGATAATTATGTGTATAAGTCACTTTTATTTCTTTTTTCCACAAGCAAGGGGGCGTTACAGACCAATTTTGTGTTTTTCTTGGTCTTATTATTATTATTATTATTATTATTATTATTATTATTATTTATGGTGTGATTTTCATGATTAGATGTTTATTTGAGTGATAAAATACTTGTTTGATAGTGATATTACTTGTTTCCAATGTACTAGTATAACCCTTTGCTCTTCAACAACCCTTTGCTATTCATTTATTTTTATTTATTTCTTTTCATCTCCTCACAATTTATTCATCACTTTGAGATGAGACATTTGAATACCAAGAGGTGGTTGCAAGCTAATGATGTTGTCACACTTTAGTGGTAATAAAAGCTTGTAAAAAGATAATATACTAATTTGGAGGAATGATTAGAGATACATACACAATAAATTTCAATATGGTGTAAGAATATGAAATGTAGATAAATGAATTATCTTTCAAAATATATAATTTTTATTAATAGAAATCCTATGTAACTATGTATCCTATCATTGTTATGTCATTTTTTATGCAAATTCTAATGCATATGATTTCATTAGTGTAACTTTTAAAAACATAAATAATGGAATATTGTTAGAAAATTTGGTAGAGATATAAAAAACATCAGCCATTTTGTCTATATCCATTTTGAAAAAAATTGATCTTAATTTGATATCTTTTTAAAATAAGAATTTTTTTTTCTATCCTAGAAAACATAAGCCTTATGTTAATGCAACCTAAAATAGCCATAACATTATCGAGCAATCCCTTTTATTCTTACACTATAGGTCTTAATGTTCACTAGCCAACGATATATATTTTTTCTCAAATGGTTAAAACCAAAAAAAAGTTATAATGCAAATAAAAAGGGGATGTATTCCAATATTTCAATATATGTTTAGAGAATAATGTATTAAAAATAGTAAACATTATTAAATAAGAAATATAGAAATATAAATACAATTTCTAAAAAAGTGATGTTCTCATGTATTTGCAACCCAAACACCATGTTTGTGATATTGAACCTATATGTGGAGTAGCCAATCTGTCATGCACGTAAGCTTCCCCCTAAAAAACATTTAAATTAAAAAAAAAAAAGATTGCATGGTCATAACATTAAAAGAACATGAATTATCCAATTAATAAAAATGTGTCCATGGGGGCAGTTCAATTGGTGATGGCATTGTAATGTAGTAATAAGTAAAACATGAGATTCAATATCTAGGAGAGAAGAGTTTTGAGTATGTACATCAGAATTAATCTAATGGAGGCTAGGACTCTTTAAAAAAGGGATTAAGTATTTCCTCTATAGTCAAGATAATTTATATTATTGATCATTAATAAAAAAAAAAGATCAGTAATCCAGAATAAATAAAGTATTGAGGTAGAACATGGGTCTACAGGAAGAGGTTTTGCGTAGGAGTATATAGCATAGACAGAATGAGACTTGATCAATTAAATATTATTACATTCCATCGCATAACAAAGGATGAGGATATCATCTATCATAAGGTGGGATCTTTTGTTGATTATAATTATTCCCATTCCGCCCATTTATCCCTTGGAAGGTACGAGGATTTACATATGTGTGTGCCACAAAATGTTATGGGCCCGAGGTTGTTAGTAAATGGGGATATAACATCTTCAATGTGATCATCAATAAGAAAAATGAGAATACCCGTTTGAGGAAGACAATGAGAATAATTGCAATATGATTTTTCTCATTTTTTTGGTGTTGACATTTTAAAGTTATTGAATTTTCGTTCACTGCAATTTTCAGAACAATGAAATTCCATAGTGACACATTTTAGCATAAAATTAATAACAAATAGAAATTGTTAATGAAACTCCACAAATATTACATCATTAGAAAATAGATTTAGAGATGAATTTAATGGCACTAGGTCTGAAAGATAACATTTTGTTTTTGTAGGTGTTTTTTCCCTCCAAAGTTGTAGGTTCTTGAAAACTGCAGAATTTTCTCGGTTTTTCGTTGACCAGAACTCTTGGCTGAAAAATTTCAAACTCTCGACCGATAATTTAAATCACCACAGGTTACATTTAACCATGCAGCTAAACTCTCATCCAAAAGTTTTACAAACTCTCGGCCGAGAGTTTACCAAAGGCTGAATCTCGGACGAGAGTTATATAACTCTCATCCGAGAGTTTTATAAATCTCGTCCAAGAGTTTAATAAACTTTAATCAAAACATTTTTATTTTTGGCCGACACAATTTTTTGGGCAAAATTTCTATATAAATACTCTCGTTCGAAAGATTAATTCCACACACCATTCTAAACCAGCAAAAGTGTGAATGTGCGAGGGTCCGAAAAGTGCGAAGGTGCGAGGGTCCGAAATGTTCGAAGGTGTGAGGGTCCAAATTATTTTTCTGTTAAGGTGTGAGTTTTTTCTCGGTGCAAATTTTTTTTGCAAATTTTTATTTTTTAATTTTTTTGGGTGCGAAATTTTTTTGGAAGTTTTTTTGGGTGCAAAATTTTTTTTAGTGAATTTTTTTTTTGAAGTTTTTTTGGGTGCATGGATGCCTGAAGTATTTTTGCAAAATTTCTCTATGAAGGCATGAAGTATTTTTGCAAAATGTCTCTATGAAGGCATGATTATTTATTTAATTTTCTCTCTTAATGAAAGCATCAAGTACTTATTCTGAAATCTTTATGTTTTTTTGGGTATTTAGTCCAAACAGAATTAGATTTTAGATTTCCAATTTTGTGAACATGGGAAACCAAAGGAATTGCCTATCAAGGCACGATAAAAAAAGAACTGATTTAGCAGAAAAGAATGAGAGATTATAAAAACAAGGCCAATGGAAAGGGAAAGGTTAAGCCATTAAATAAATGTGGAGGTGGAGCATCATGAAAGAGATGTAGAGGTGCATGAAAATGACAACGAAATGAGAAATGTTAAGGAACTTGTAAATGAGAATATTGAAAACACAAATGTTGAAGAGAATGTTGAGGAACTTGTCAACGAGAATATTGAAAACAAAAATGTCCAAGAGAATATTGATATCGATATCGCTAGTGAGTGAATATTTTCTTGAATTTGAATATTTTTTTTTTTTTAAACATTGTAGTTCAATATAGCTTTAAAATTAAAAATATGTATATCTCGATTTCAAATTAGAAGTTAATATTTTTTTTTATGCAAGGACAACATCAGAACTGCAAGAAGATAATACCACACCTCGAATTTCACTGCAATTAATTGGAAGTTCCAAGAACCTTGTATACGACTACAACTTTCTAGAAAATATGGATCCAACTAAAATTGAAGAATTGAGACCACCAATGGCTGAAAGGAAAGTTCGAGATAAAATAAATTGGGGGTTGAAACATATTTTTGAAGGTAAAGATATCATAGCACAAGATAAGATGTTACATAGATTTTTAAAGCACAAATCTCTCAAAAATGTTGTGGAATTATTGGGCATTAGAAGTGAGAAAGAGGTTTTCGCAAATGAAATGGTATCAAAAAATGTGATATCGACGCTCGCCACACTATCCAAAAAGCAATCTCAAGTTGAAAAGAATGATCGTAGAGCACTTTTAATAGGTGTACTTACGAAACAAACTTCAACAAGTCGGTTGATGTCAGCAACTTCAAAATTGTTTAAAAAATCAAGAAAATTTCTATTGAGGCATACAAAATTTAGAATTCAATTAGATGAGATTGATGAACTTGCATGTTGGGCTAATATCTGCGGACATCCATATCATGATAGACTACCCAATGGTGTGAGGGAGAGGGTAAAAGAGTTTTGGGATTTAAATTCTTGTGTGTCGCCAAATGAAAAGGACACTGCATAGCGCCATATATCTAAGGGAGTTTATGAATCTCATGCCAAACATATAACATAGTTCAGTCAAGTAGAATTATTCCAAGACTTTATGAAGAGTAATACTGATGTGAAGGTTTCCCTTAGCACATTTGTGACAATTAAACCATGGTATGTCAGGCCTATTAGTGTTCAAGACACATGTTGTTGTCGATACGATGTAGAATTACAATTAATTTATGAGACATTTGTAAATTTTGGCACAAAATATTGGTCAAATGATCCCCCTTCTTCAAGTTTTCATGAATTTTTATCGAATATATTATGTGTGCGAGAGAATAATGAATTATTTTATAAAAAAAAAGTGTTGGTGGAAGAAAATGCCTAGAATGTTCTCATTTGGCACTCTACGATGAAAAGTATCCCATGGATCCTAATGATCCCAGACTGTCAAATCTCACTCTAAATTGGAAGCGGTATGGAAATGTTACTTAGACTCGTGTTACAGATTCAAGTACAAAATAAAAAAAAGATCACTTTGCTTGACGACGACATTTCAGTGACATCTTTTATGGAGAAGTTCAGGGTGCAAATATACAAATATATTAAGCACATTCATATAGCACGATGGCAAGATTTACAGTTCAAGAAATCATGTGATGTGTTCCCAAAAGGAACAATATTATCAGTGGTTGAATTCACTGAGAATTACACGTTTAGTCCACAAAAGGGGATGCAAAGTTAGTATTATCATTCAGACCAAGTATCTATATTTGTGCATATTTTGTATAGACATGCAGAGCTTGACATCGATGGTTTTGATAGCGATTAAAATAATCATGAGGTGATTAAGGAGTACCATTTCTACATAAGTGATGATCAAACACATGATACATGTTTTGTTCAACATTGTCTTAATTTTATTTATAATGAATTGTTTAAAAGATGGGTCACTTTTAAAGAACATTGAGTATGGTTAGATGGTTGTGCTGGTCCATTTAAATTAGCAAGATCATTCTTTTGGTTGTCTCATCTTCATAAGAGAACCAACATTCAACATAAATGGAATTTATTTGAGACAGGGCATGGGAAAGGAGAGCACGATGGTGTTGGGGCATACGTAAAACATGCACTTAGGAGGCATCAAATGAACCGCTCAGCTTCCCGACTTGCAAATTCTTTATATGTTGTTAATTGGTGCATAGACAATTTAAGTCATGTATCGAACCCAAGGATAGTTGATGTGCACAGGTAAGCGTACCCATTTAACTAAAAATATATTACACATGTCTAGAGATATATGTGTATACATGTGTGTGTATTTTGTTATAAAAAAATATTAAATATAGTTCAAAATTTGACTCATACATGTGTGTGTTTTTCTCAAGCAGGTACTTTTGGAATATTGCAATGGTCGATGTTGATAGATCGTTTCCATTTAATTGCCTTGGAATCACTCAAACAAGAAGTTTACACTCAATTAGGAGTAAGAACATGACAAATATACATTGCATTGAGAAATGAAAGTTCTCTTTCTTTTTTTCTGCATGTATTGATCAGATAGAGTCCATCGATGACTGTGAAAAACGAATTAAGCAATTTGTTAAACCATGGAAACACGAATTGACACCATTTTCCCCATTTGGAAACATGACTGACAAGTAAAGGGAAAATGAAGTGGTTGTGATTGACAATGATTATGATCGTGTTTCCAATATGGTTAGAGAAGGTGATGTCTTCGCTGTCATTGCACCAGAAAATAATCAAGAAAAAGTGCTTTATTATTTATTACGATGCACTATGTTTAAATCCCCGTTGCTGCAAGAGTATAATGATCCATCAAATTATACATACCCAATCGGTTCAATGGTGTTAATGGGACATTTATTTGAATAAGTAAAGAAATGTAAAGACGATATTATTTTTCAAGATTATCAGCCAGAGGTTATTTACGCCCAATATAGTCACTTGGTCATAGCAACTCGGTTGCAGTCGAAGCAAGTGAAGGGTAGAAAAAACAATGACAATGGAGGTTATCTATAGAATATTATGATGCCATTATAGAAAATTTGCCACTACCACATTTCATATGAGTGGAACACATTGTTCAAGATGAACAATGAACTTTGATTCTAGGGTTAGAACATATAATTGCTACAATGCATTGGAATTTATATAGTTTAAGACTATATTATGGATTGCTTTCAAATAAATGGACATGTCGATGGTTAGATGTTTGTTGGTATGGATATGTTATGATATACTTGATAAGGGTGCTTTTCTAGATAATTAAGTTATGGTGATTTAATGTGTCCATGATGTTTACTCCTAGATGATCTTAACTCACCCCTTTTTTTTCATGGATATGATGGTAATGAATGAATATTTAATTATGTATATATATATATATATATTATTGTATCGTTAGTTTAGTTTTCATATCAAATGTCATCATATTTGCATCTCTTCATTAGTTTATATTAGTTTATATTTTATGTGGCTAATCTCTTCATTATTGTCTCTTCTCATGATGGATGTCTCCTACTTTTATTTTCTATTGACATGTTTCTATTTTCCATGTGCTCGGAAAATATTGTTCACAACATGGAATAGATCCTATAAAGGGGCATTCAAGAATACAAAACTATTCGTAAAGGTGTGTTTAGCTATGAATTAATTCTTATGTTAGAAAGTTTCTCTAGTAGTAGAATTCACACTTTTATATTAAGAGATAGATATCCCACCCCTTGTAGCAATAAATCCAAAAGTTTTTAGATGAAATTATTATTTCCAAAGGAAAAAAACTCAACTCTCATCAATGTTTCAATATAGATGAAGAGAAATGGTTTGGTAAATTTCAAATTTAAGGAGAAAAATTATTCAAACTAGTTTATAGAGCATATTGATAGCTTCAAAAAAGTATCCTACAAATGTCAAATGTCAAATGTTTATATGTTCATTTGACATGTTTCTATTTACCATTTGCTTGGAAAATATTGTCCACAACGTGGCATAGATCCTACAAAGGAACATTCAAGGATACAAAAATATTCATAAAGGTGTGTTTAGCTATGAATTAATTGTTATGTTAGAAAGTTTCACTAGTAATGGATTTCACACTTTTATATCAAGAGATAGATATCCTGCCCCTTGTAGCAATAAATCCTAAAGCGTTTAGATGAAATTATTATTTCCAAAGGAAAACAACTCAAATTTCATCAATGTTTCAATATAGATGAAGAAAAATGGTTTCGTAAATTTCAAATTTAAGGAGAAAATTTATTCAAACTAGTTTATAGAGCATATTGATAGCTTCAACAAGGTATCTTACAAATTTCAAATGTCAAATGTTTCTATGTTCATTTGACATGTTTCTATTTTCCATGTGCTTGGAAAATATTGTTCACAACATGGAATAGATCCTAGAAAGGAACATTCAAGAATACAAAACTATTCATAAAGGGGTGTTTAGCTATTAATTAATTCTTATGTTAGAAAGTTTCGCTAGTAATGGATTTCACACTTTTATATTAAGAGAAAGGTATCCCACCCCTTGTAGTAATAAATCCAAAAGAGTTTAGATGAAATTATTATTCCCAAAGGAAAATGGCTCAAATCTCATCAATGTTTCAATATAGATGAAGAGAAATGGTTTGGTAAATTTTAAATTTAAGGAGAATCTTTATTCGAAATAGTTTATAGAGCATATTGATACTTTCAAAAAGTATCCTACAAATGTCAAATGTCAAATGTTTCTATGCTCATTTTAGATGTTTCTATTTTCCATGTGCTTGGAAAATATTTTTCACAACATGGAATAGATCCTACAAAGGAACATTCAAGAATATAAAACTATTGATAAAGGTGTGTTTAACTATGAATTAATTGTTATGTTAGAAAGTTTCACTAGTAATGGATTTCACACTTTTATATTAAGGGATATATATCCCACCCCTTCTAGCAATAAATCCAAAATGTTTTAGATGAAATTATTATTTCCAAATGAAAACAACTCAACTCTCATCAATGTTTCAATCTAGACTAAGAGTAATGGTTTGGTAAATTTCAAATTTAAGGAGAAAATTTATTCAAACTAGTTTATAGAGCATATTGATAGCTTCAACAAAGTATCCCAATTTTTAAAATTGGAAGAAGGATTAGCTTTATTCTTTTATATTTTATTGATGGAGCATAATATTGGAATCCTAGGAGCATAAAATTGGAATCATAACAAATAGAGGCATATGCACTTTGAAAAGGGTTTAAAATCACTGAAGGAATAAGAATGAATTCAATCATTATGATTAACGACTCTAGGATAATTATCATTTATATGATTAAACAACCATTATCGATAGGAAACTTTATAGCTTCAACTCTAGATTTATGTAGACAACAGTAAGGCATATTCACCAAAATTCAATACTACCGTGTCTTGCAAGAATATAATCAAGAGGAAAATTGGTGAGAAAATTCAGATTTAGAATAAAATTAGGGGGATATTAAGGTTAATTGTGTATTATCCCACCAATTTATCCCCTAATTATTGTATATTTGAAACATATTTTTTTGGTACTATAACATATGGTCTAAAATCACTAAAGGAATAAGAATGAATTTGATGTGAAATGTGAAATGTTTCTATGTTTAAATCATAGAAACATGTCAAATGTGTTGAAAGGATTTGGCCTCAACCATTAAATAGAATGCCATTCCTTTGCAAAATTTTTTAGGGACTACGCTAAAAGATGATTGAAAAAGATATTATAAACCATAAAAAATGCATTGTATGATGTGGTGGGGACCTTATCCCATTCTGTAGTGATATTTTTCTTGATACCAAGATATGTTTGGGTGAGACAACTTCCCCAGGAATAGTAGCATAAAACCAACTTACCAAAGCATGGGACCATTTGCGAGGTGACTGTATGTCAAAGGCCAACATGTTAATGAAATTAATGATAGAGAGAGTAATGGTAGGAACACATAAATACATGTTGACAGAAGAAAGGGCCAATGCTTTGCAAAATGTTTTAATTGTTACTAAATACTTGGTAAAATTTAATAACTGTTTAAAAACGTAAATTAATGTTCAAGAAGAATTAAATATATAGTCATATGCTATGGACCTAAACTTTCAAAAAAAATAGCAGCAAGATTTGTGAACAAGAATTTTCAAATACCATATAATCAAACCAAGCATTAGCTATCATGCAACTTGCAAGTTACTTAAAGAATCAAACAAGAATTAGTCCAAAGAAAGGTATTTGGAAGCACCACAAAATTTTGCAAAAATTGACGAAAATAAGAAATGATCCTTATAGTGAGATCCAAGCAGGGGCCACTGAGTAGTTTCTAAATCATTCTTCCACTAGATTTCCTTTGCTATGTTACTAATTATTTAGACTATTTAGTATTCATTAGTATTCCTAGTAATAGTAAAGGAAATTTTTTAGGTTGTGGTCCTCACTAGCATGCCAGGTTTGGCACATGAGAACCCCTTTCCAGGAATGCACCCACCCTAACCCCTTAGAATTTGACATAATGACAGATTTTGGGAATCAAATTGCATGCAAACCCGATTAAGGGACGTAAAAAAACATCTTTGTAATGAAGACTCCTCATATCCCTGGAGAAGCATAGGATTCTACCCTTAGGGTTGCTTTAAAATTTGATACATGAACAACAGGAATTTTTCCTCTGATAATGTCACCATCATTTCAATGCCTCTTCAATCCAAGGTGATAGCTTCAAGGCTATTGTGAGTAGGAAAAGGAGTGGGAAGCATGATTTCAAAAAGCTTCTGGGACTAAAGAATTTCAAAAGAGATTTTTGTATAATACATATTTCAGTATATATATATATATTCAAAATATCCATGCAGAATGTTGAACCAACTACAGAAAACATAGAAACATAGATTTGACTACTAGAATAGTGATGATCATTAAAGAATATACCATTTAATACACATAACATCAAGCATATAGTCGTTATAACATTGTCATCAGAAGGCCAATCATCGACCACAACATCAACCGTCAAGTTTCAACATATAAAATTTTTCATCAACAAATTGTAGCAGATATCCATAAAATGAAATAGAGCATAATATTCATTAGCAATGAGTTGTAAGATTCAAGAAACAGTTTAAAGGTAGGTTAAAACTTCAAATTTCAAATTGAAACTATCATATAAGGTTTATAAAATAAGCCATACTAAAGACAGTTCTAGAGACTATTACTAAATAGGAAAAGGAAATGGTCTAGTATCTACTAAGCTTTCCTCTTACAATGAGAAACTTTGAGTTTCTGTTACTGTGATTTATTAAGAAGAGGAGTAGGAGTAGGTGGAATTGTTCCTAGAACACGACCAACCACTGCATGGCCTCCATGTAAAGCTAGATGTTGTGAAGATAAAGGAAAAACTCCTGCATCTAGAAACCTGCGAGTGGAAGGAACTACCATGTCTAGACTCTACACCATGAATATGGTCATCATGATCACCCAAAAGTTCAACTTCCAAATGCTCTAAAACTATGGCTCCATTTCTGCCACTAAGAAAATGACATTAAGACACAGTAAATGATGGACATTATCTTTGGAGAACCTTGTTTTCTACTAGAGCTTGATTCCTCATTTCCATATTCCTAATGAGAAGGGTTAAATAAAAGTTAAACTTAAATTTAAAGCAAATTATCAACAACCAAGGATATTGATAAGCAACAAAACATTTAAACAAACATTTTCCAGAACATATCACTTGCCTCTTATGAAATATTAGATCATTGATTGGAATCTATATAACTTGGTGGAGAAATATTACAAAATTAAATTTCATTACTGCTAGAATAACACTTGAAATTATTCTCTTGATGACAAACATAACACTCATTTTGAAATTTCTTTCAACTCGAGAAAATAGACTCCATCCGAACTTCCACAAAAATAGTAAATAATTGTAAGTTTTATGGCAAGGTCAAATAAAGTACTCATGTTGAACCTAAAATATATTTGATAGCATGTGGACATAGATTATTCATAATGTACACAAGAATACTTGACTATGTAAATCTCTCTAACTGTAAGAAAATGAAGTGTTCCCTGCATCAACCACATATCATAGGTCAGTTAAAATGTTAAATATGAGAGGTAAAATTTGACTATTTGGTCATCTTCATCATCTTCCAACCAATAAGTTTCAATAATCTTTACTGCCTTCTCATAAATTTCATTATTGTCATGACTTTGTAGGTTCTCAATCTTCTCAAGTCCTTCAAGATCATCAATATTTCGTGCATAGATATTTTCACCTCTAGTGTTGCCCAGAACCTTCTCTACTTCCCCAACTTTCAAAATATTCTCTAGCCCTTCAAGACAAACAGTTACAATTCTTTGGTTTGGACAGACTAGAAGATCACATAGAGGCTTAATGCATCCTTCATTCATAAGATATCTGCAACCAAAAGAAAGAATCACTAGTTTGTCTCACTGTATCAACTGACACAAATTCTTGAACATATGTACATCACACTGACTATTATCAGCAAACACATCTCATTACATTACATCTTGTAATTTGACCCCTTTATTCATTACTAGAAAAATCATTTTAGCAATATGATTTTGTTGATCGTATATATTCATTAAATACATACTTGATTTTATCATGTGTACCAGCAAAAGTAGCATTATATATGGCCCATGCTGCTTCTTTCTTGATATCAAACTCAGCAGTTTGCAACAATTGTACAAGAGGAGCGATAATGTTTGTGTCAATCACAGCCTGTAAACAAATCCAAACTCAAGATATGTGAACTTAAAATTTTTTTTACAAGGAATAAGACATTCAATGAAGTGTCATTCTTAATCTATAAAGTAGTATAGCTAAGGAACTTATATTTGATCTTTGTTTCCTGCAATTATGTTTGAGATGGTATAGCGTGCTTCCTTCTTGATACTTTTCTTATGATTATGGGTCAACAGTGCCAAGAGGTAGGAAAGTGCTTGATTTTTGATAATGTACTGAGGCAACACACATCCCCACAAAATTACTTGAGAACATAATTTAGCAAATAAAACACAAGTATTCACTCTATCCCAAAGATCTCACTGAAACATTTAATTTATGTGTGATTGTATAAATTATAGAAGACTAATTAAATATCCACTTGAATGTGTACACCATGGATTGAACTGAAATATTTCAAGTTTCAAACCAGATGCCAATAGAGACTGGATATACCTGAGCCTGTACATTGTCTCAAGTTACAATATTTCCCATAGCCCGGAGAGCAAGGATAATAATAGATGAAGATGAATGATTGTAGAGACAAAACATGTAGAGTTAAAATTTTCCAATGCATTTAGCAAAAGAATAACTATGGTCAATATCTATCCTTTATCTAAAAACATAAATATCGATATAATATAACACATTCTTAACCATAAAATTAATATCCTTGCATGAAATACATCTATCTACAAAATTAATAATAGGTAGAAGCTCAAAAATGTTCATCAAATTTTCAGTATTTATGCACAGTAGAAGCTCAACCAATCTTCGAGAAACACCATCCTCAATCACAACTTGAATTTTATCATTTGTTCCATCAGAAAGATAAGATAGACGTTATATTTTATGCCATCAAGAAGAAGAAACTATGGAGCACCTTTTCAATTCGTTCTTATTTGGTGTAGATCTATGGGGTCAAGTCTCTGATTTATTTCATAGAATTGATAAGAGCTTATCAAATCTTCTACAAACCATCAAGAATTGGAGTTTCGCGGCCTTCCACAACCTGCTCATTAACAAAGCTTGGATCATCCTTCCTGGGCTCATCCTTTGGTTAGTATGGAAATATATAAACTTTGTATTTTTCAATCCCACTCCTCCTCTGTGGTTTAATTTTGGTCACAAATTCTTCTAAAAAAATAAATAAATTATCTCTCTATTCCATGGTCTACTTCAGACCGGTTAGAATCCCCATAGGAGCTTCCCATTCTTACCAAGCTCAACCTTTCCCCTCTCGTTCCCTCCTATTCCCCAATATTTCAACCTATTCTCACCTGTCCACTCTCCTGGTCTATTTTTTTGTGTTATTCATACTTGTATTTCCCCTTTGGGTCTCTTGTTTCTAGCCTGGTTGAAGGGGTTGGCCATCCATTGCCCTAAGTTGCACAATATCCTCCCAAGGTCCATAACATTCCCAAGTTCCTTAATTTTACATTCCCATTCTGGGGGTAGACTTTCCCTGTGGGGAAGGCATGCAATCTGTGAGGAAAAAGTGCATGAACAAGTAGGGGTTCACAGGTGGTGGCAAGGGTGTGGCAAAAAAGGTATCCATCACACACCCAAATCTTCATCCCAAGAGCCCTCAGAGATAATTTAGTATTGTGTCTAAAAATTTTCCTTAATTCATGGTTGGCTTATTCCACTATTATAGTCTGTTGTAAACAAATCAAATTTTCAATTGTCAAAGTAGGGAAATTAAGTTGTGAACTCATGCTTTTTCTTACACAGTCAGATACTTGGGCCCCCCTTGCACCTTGGGAAGCCTCTATGAGACATAGTATTATTCCTACCTCCTTCGGTGGTGCCCACAACCCTACACCTTCTCCTCTCCAACTTTAAATTCATTTACACTCAGCCTTACCTGGTGTTTACACCATTGAAGCTCCTTCCTATTGGACATGGCTATATCCATTTGAATTCTTCACCTTTGTGCATTACTCCCCACCTTGACAACTCCAATGCCATGACAGAGAGCCAAATCTTGTTGAGGGTCCTCTTCTCAAGTAGAAGGGAGCGCTCAAGGCACAGTTGAAGCTCATAAGGAAGCACCGAGATATCATTCCCAAACCCCTGCTCCTATACATCAGGAAATCAACTATGTTGATATTGAATTTTGTGTTAAACATGATGAGCAAGTTGATGAGGAGGTATTGGCCTCTATGGTTGAGTGGGTGATTGATTCAGGCCATAATTTAGAGCGCCAAAAATAATACCTATGTATAATAGAGCTATACTATAACATGTAATTTCTCCCAAAAAATGCCTTGCTAGAGCATAATGAAGCTCGTAGGGAGATATTATTATAGATTGATGAACTACAAATGGAGCAGAAGGATCCCAGTTTGCAACAGTGTGACATGTCTACCAAATTGGCCCTTCAAATTTAATATATGGGACGAAGGAAAAATCTGGGAACTAAATATCAATATTCCTGGGGGTTGCATGGTAATAGAATGGTTTGCCACTATTCATACCATGGGCAATGAAACTAGGAACTTGATGTGAGAACTTGTGCCCAAATTGAGCATCCAATGTTTAAGTATTGGCATGAAGGATTAAGTCCTAATGAGATCACAAATTTTTCATTATGAATAAACCTTCAAGATGGTTTCTTCACTAAAATATTCTCATTGCGATTCATTATGCAAGTGTACTTAACACTACACCAAGAAATTGTGATCATGCCTCTTGGAGGATAGTCAGTATGTTGACAGAATGGATCTTGATTTGATTTTTTCTAAATTAGTAAGTTTGTATTTGGGCTGACAAGTATAGGATTCTGGTTGATTCTGACATATGAAGGAGTCATGCAATAGCATATCGGTTTACTGTTCTGATAAATATTTCTAATGAATGATGTGTTGACTAATTTCATTCCTTCCAATATAATTTGACTAGGTCCAAGTGGATAGAATGGAATCTCCATTGATGCCCATAATGGGTTAAATAACACAAATCATAACTCCATTTACTAGTTTAGACACCTCATACACCAATCCAGTTTTTGAAATACTTTAACTACGACAAAATGGAATGTCATTACCTAGCAGATGAATATAAAACAGGGGAGTTGGGACTCCAAGATTGGCACAATAGAATAGATGGTAGGAACTCCAATCTAGGATTAAGGATAATGTCACTAAGGAAACATAGATAGAAGCTTTCACTGAGGGTTGAAGAATATCTTATGCTTTAAGTGATGAGAGCTAAGCTACAAACCTTAGATCAGGCCATGTTCTTGCCTATCAAATAGCAAAAATCCATGTTTTGGCTTTGACTTTTTACATACTACATCCAAACCCTAGATAGATAGAAACATACTCCTAATGATTAGAAAACTGTAAACCCAATGTGAACACCTAAAGAGAACCTAAAAAATGAAATGCCCAAGGTCCTAATCCTAATCATTCAAATGTGTAGAATCCTCCAAATAATTACTAGGATAGCAAAGGGGTAGAAACCAATGTCAATGTGAATTTAATTCAAGCCTTTTATGAATGTTGACTATATTTTTTTCTTCATATGGAAGAATTTATAGTTGTCACAAATTTTGGATAGGAAACTTTTCCACTATTCCCATTGCTTTTTGTCATCCCTCCTTTTAAATCCCTCTCTAGTTGTTTTCATCCAAGAAGATACATTAGAAACCAAGGATTTCCATTCATACACATTTTTCCTCATTCCATCAGCCTTGAATTGCAATTCCTAGACCTTTATTCTAAATAACTTATTTTGAATAATAAGTGAGGTATACAGAGGTAAAGAGGGAAATCACCTTATCTTTTTATGCTTTGTAGGAATGGAAATAATAACTTCTTAGAAAATGGTCTCTACAATAGTGGTTGTAGGTGCGCCCATGGGAGAAGTAGAGCTTTATTCTTCATGGTCAACGATAAAAGTGTCAATTAGTGTGCCTATAGGAGTGGAAACAATTGTGTCCTTGAGACTAGCATTAATTGTGTTTACGATAATAGAAACTGTCATGTCCTTGAGATTAGAAGAAACTATATCCATGGCCTCATAATGTAATTATCTTCCATAAAACTGGAAAAATCTTCCCTAAGAGCACTCCTTATTGGTTATTATGGAGTAGCAAGGCCACCAGACCAAATTATTCCAACCCTAGGTCACTGATTCTACTAGTTCTTATGTTTCAGTAGGGGTAGTGTCTTCCTGGTGTTCTAGGATTTCTTCTGCCCTTGTTTTTTTGGAGTAGAAGGGGTTTGGGTGGTGGT
Source organism: Pinus albicaulis (assembly GCA_034641835.2). NCBI lineage: Eukaryota > Viridiplantae > Streptophyta > Pinopsida > Pinales > Pinaceae > Pinus > Pinus albicaulis. The sequence goes on from CM076580.1 coordinate 1,176,372,206, forward strand.
AGGAATGTATCATGTCCTCTTCTTTCTTGGAACACAAGGGGGCCTATTTTTATGCCTTCTCATTCTCTCAGTGGTTGGTTTGCTACTAATTATCTCAACGTCAATATTACTTTCCTTCTATGGTGTAATAGAAATTGTCTCTTCTTCCTTAATATGAATTAGTAGGTAATTTGTAGCCAAGGGATTCATGAAAATATATTATTCCTCCTTTGCAATGGGTGGAGTTAGACAACATTGGGCTCATTTAGTGAATTTGCAACCATTGGAGTTGCAATTACTTCTTCCCAGAATTTTCTTGCTTTGTTTAGAGCTTGTATCATAAGTAACCTGATAAGGCCATCGTGAGAGATGAAATATCTTGGTATGTTTGCTTTTTGTGCATGGGATTCATTATTTGTCAGGGAATTGAGTAGAAATTAAGGCATATTGACATTGTGACAGTGTCTAATATGGTCAAGGAAACAAATGTGCTAAAAGTACACAATCCCATAACATCTCTAGCAAGTGATGTTACCAAAATATTTCCTAGCTCTAGGATTTGTTGCAAAATTTCAAGCTTGGATTTTTGTTTTCAGTTCTAATGCTCCACTTCATGAGAAAGCTTAGTTACATTAGTTGGAGTCTCCTCTCACTTATACAACAACTCCAACAACTAAAAAAAAATAATCCCTAAATGAAGGAAAACTCCAGTGTTATATCACCATCATAACCATTTAAACTATGCACAAATTCCATCCAACCTTCCTATTGAAAAATAAATTGAACGTGGTCGAAATATCCTAGGATCATTACTTCAATGGGTTCATTATATATAAGTGAACCTCGCATGGTACCTGTAGCTATTTTTCTATTGAATATCACTGTTACAAGAGAAAAATGGAAATTTGACAATTTTTGGGAGGTAGCTTCCAATTTTAGTGTAGAGTGATGAGTTTAATGGTTTCCGATAGACGAGTTATAATTTGGAAATATGATGTAAAGTAATTATGGTAGGAGGTAACGATATATAATTACTCTTTCAACTTTAAGACTCATTCATTATGAAATAATTTGGAAAATTTACTTATCATATCTTAACTTAGTAGCTCCTCCTTCGTACAATCAATTGAGCTGAGAGTTGGTACACCCCTAGTAAAATGATTGGTATACAAACTAACCAAATGCCTAGAAACCTTGCTGATAGGTGGATTAGAGAATCCCTTGGGCTAGAAGCTGCATCAATAACTTCCTCTATAGGAGGACTACGGTCTGCCAAAAAAACAAAACCAATGGTCAGTTGTGTGATGGACAAAATAAACACAAATAAAATGGCAGTTCATTGACAATTAATACATAATATTTTATGTAACTACCAATTGAAAGAAAATTTTGGAATTGGGTAGTTTCTCCAAGTTGCAGGTTAGGTTCATTAGACCATACTCCTACAACCATAGTAGGAAGACTCTCCAATTGAAAAAATAAAAAATAAAAAACAAAATAAAATAAAATAAAATTAATAAAAAAAGGAAACAAAATTTCAAATAATGTCATCATAGATGCTACGACATAATTTTATAGATTCCTCTAAGCCAAATGAAGCACCTATACTGTCAAAAACCTAGTGAAGTGACTATGGCTCAAAGTTTTTACTGAAAATTAAATATTAGTTTTAGCATTCACTAGATATATAAAGGAACCTCTCAATTGTCTATAAATTCAATAGATAGTCTATTTATAATGTTGCAATGATACCAACGAAGAAATGGTAAGAGGTTACCATGGTTTAATGTAGAATATCTAACCCAAAGCCTACACGATCTCCTTGAGGCTCAGTTTTCATCATCTCAATATTATCTATAGCCTGAAAAGTATAAACCAAGTTATAGAAATTTTTTTGAAAAGAAATATAATAAACATAATAAATATGCTTAACGAAAAGTATCGATACCTATGTCATGATTGGAACCTGAGAAGTAATAATCTCTTTAGGCAGCCCTTGATGTGTAGCACATACCTGAAAATTCAATAATGTTAAGGGACACACCATATAAAATTATGTTCATCTTAAAGTCACTTGCAATTTAACGTAAAAATCTAGATAGATAATACCTGTGAGACCACTGGAACATATGAAGATATCATGTCTTTGGGAAGCCCTTCATGTGTAGTGCCAACCTGAAAATTCCAAAATGTTAAGATGCATACCATATAAAATTATGTGACATAAATTCGTTTTCAATTTAACGTACAAAAATATAGATAGATAGTAATGAATGTGGCACCTATACATGATCATGTCCATTATCTATAGAATGAGAATCAGGGGCATTGCAATGTTGTTCTAAGAATGTTGTAAACTGCATAAGTTAAATAGATATATTGGTGTAAGTTTTTGGAGACTAAATGTATATACACCAAAAAAACATGTTACATGCACTGTAGCTCATCTTATAAATGTGCATTTTAAAATAGATCAAAACATGCTTGTACATACCTTGCCCATGGTGTGCATTTGTTTTCTAATGGCTTGCTAAGAGTGGTCTCTACATGAGGATGCATACTCCAAAAGCTCATCTCACTCCATCTCCCTCAACACGTCATCTATAATACTCACAAATGAATGAACTCCTGCACTAGTTGAAGGTTGGCTTCTCCCTAAGCCGACTTTGACCCCTCCTAAAGCAGTTGTAATTTGTTCTTATATCTTCTCCCTCATATTTGATGCAGCACTAGTGATAAGGTATAACTCCACTGGAAGTGTAACTACCCTAGGTGGTCGAGGTGCTAAATTAGGTGTTGGAGGCCTAAACCCAACATCTCACATAGCATCAGGTTGTTCATATGTATCACCTTTTCCATCTCCATAGAATTTGGACCCCGTATCTATATAGTTAGGGTCCATGTGATCTTGGAATTGAGCATACAACATCCTAAAAAAATATTGTGGCACCTCATCATTATTTGGGAACTTCCCATATGCATATAGGAACTTCTCATAAATATGAGGTGAAATATTGGGATCATTGAATCTTGCAATCTTCAGACATTTTTTGTCTTCAAGCCACAAGTCAAATAGTGAAAAGGCCATTTCTTTAGTGACCCTACTTTTAACTTCATTGAAGGAGTGGATACCAGTCACTAATGTTCTCCTCCTATGCATAATGTCAAAAAACATTTGGGTTGATGGTTCAACCCAACAATAAGTCTCTATCAAACTCTGCAAATTGTGAAAACAATTTGAAGATAGTCTCGGCAAGGGGCAAAGGGATTTCAATTTTGAAATTCATTATGAAATCTCATGGAATGCTCCCTCATCCCATCAACAATAAGTAAGGATATGGTATCTTCCCAAGGCATCTTCTTAGGAATATCACCGGGATGGGTGTAAAGGGGATCATAGCTTGGATTTAGAGCAAACTCATGAACCCTCCGACCTCTCCCCCTAGGAGGGCAATGACAACCACCTGTAACATGTTAAATTATTGGACATATTAAAAATTAAATAATTTATAAGGAAAATTTTTATTAGAAAAACTTTTTTGGCCATTTGAAAATACCTCGTGGAAAAACTATCTCATCCTCTTTGCTCATACTAGGATTATTTCCTTCCCAGGAATGAAGGTCTCTACTAGCCACTGTACAAAACATTAAATCATTTTATAACACAAGTACATGAGACACACAATAAGTTTCACATTAAACATAAATCAAACAATAAATTTTCCTTCAGATTTTACCTGAATGAGAACTATCCAAGTGTGGGATGGATGCCACAAGCTAATAAATTGTTCTCGTTTGTCCCTCACTAGCAATAGGGCCAACCCCAAATCCTACATTTGTGCCTATGGAGCATAATGTTTTCACATTAAACACATTTCACTTGAAAAAAAAAATCACCTGTTCAACATTTAATATAACGTAAACTTGAAAATGTTCACTAGCAAATGATCTAATGTGTACCTATACCGTGTATAATATACCCCTCAGAATGGGCTCTATGAAATTGGGGATGATTGGGAATAGGTATATGGGGCTCCTCTTGTTCGATTTTGTGTCTGGGCGCATGAGTCATATGAGTGTGTCCACCTATGCAGGAAAAAAAAAATCACATTAATAAATTTTTGACAACGAACAATAAATATAACCTGCTTGAAAACATGACATAACTAAATAACCAATGTACTTGATAATAATCCTCTCGTGGAGGGTTCTCTAGAGGGCTCGCGTGATACCATTCTTGCTATAGTATCAAATCAAATTTCTGCCCCTCATAAACAAATTAGAAAATAAATTATCAATCGACAGTAATATCATCAACCAACGAATTACCGGTACTATAGCTCCTTGACATATAAGGGCTCGAAAATAGTACATAGCATAATATCTCATGGAACTAACTAAGGTGGGTCAATCATTCTTGTAGTTGTACAACTTGACTCTGATTCTAATGACTCTCACATGTGCAATCAATATTAACATTTCTATTGACATTATTATAAAAGAGTTTACAATATGAGAGAAGAGAAATTATGAGGAAAGTAGAGATGATTATTTTGAATCATAAATTATTTGTTTCCAATGTTGTTGTAAAATTATGGAGGATTTCATGATATGATGAATAGAGTTTTGATGTTCATTTTTTGTATTGAATGTACATTTTCCTTCTACTATATTTTTCATCAAGTAGACGAGTTTTAAGACCAATATCGACATTCCCCAACTTGGTAGACATAATTCCTTTGGAATCTATATGGAGTCGTTATATGAAAATTGATCTCAACCCTTGTAGAATGTCAGGCAATATTGTCGAAATATTGTCCAAATGAATCCAAAATTGGTTATTTTGTTTTGTACCTATGAGCCTCACTGTATTTAACTAAGTCAAAAATAAACCCTTTGACTTACCAATTATTGACCTCTGTAGTTTTCAAAATGGCTTCTTGACATGATTGTTGAAAGGAAAAACATTTCAACTCAATGAAATAATTATTGTCCTATTTATTTCTTTCCATGTACTTCAGTGTTTTTCATGATATTAAATATTAAACCATGTTAATATATGCTACAAAATTCAATAGTATAGTTCAGGGCATTATAAAAGAGAATGAAGATGAGGGGGGCATTTATTCAAGGGTGAAAATTAGGGCTTTACAAATAGAAATTATTTTAGAAGTGAAAAGAAGACTAGGGGATTATAAATCCCTACAAATTCCAAGACCAATACAAATTTAGTGTAAGATCATTCCTACAAATACAATAGGTTAAGCCAATATTGTGATCAACATCCATTTTCAACCAAAAAGCTCTGTGCTCATAAAAAAAACATGAATACGATCAATACACAAATGAAATATTAAAGGCTCACAAACATTTTGAAGCCAACAAAAATATTAGTTATATGGTATAAAAAGTATGGTAAGCATTTTTCAATGTCTGGAATTTTGTTAGAAATATCATATAAAAAGTTAATGTTAATACTTTTTTATATCTATTTCCTGTATCCTAAAATTTTAGTTATCAACGCCAAAATTTCCAAATCTGATTTACAATTCCAATTAAAACCTCTCCTGTTTTCCTTTGTAATAAGTTAAATTTATTTTTTTATTACTTATGCTATTATCAAAACCTAACTTACTACTATTGCAAATAAACCTATGTTATCCTACCTATTGAATTTATCAATACCCACTAGTTTACTATCCTATCATTACATATACCTTGACTACTTCACTAAACACTGATTCTATACAACCTATCATTACTCTATTCAACACTTTGGATATTTCATAGCACTTCCTCCATTGCACTCATGAAATGACTTTATTGAAAGCCCATTTGAACTCTACAAAGTCACACCTTACTCTCAAAGTTATAATATGTTTTCAAAGTTGAAAAATCCTTGTTTTGAGTTATAATATACCACCCTCATATTTTGACTTATGTTTCCATTGTTGTGTATACGTAATTTCCATCCAAACCCATTGAATTCCTCTTTGTTTTTCTTGAAACTAGAGCTAGAGCTAGTTACCAGGTTGGTTTTTTCGTATGTGGGAAGGGAAAAACATGGATATCATTTATTAGTAAAAAAAAAAAAAGATCATTGTGAATGAAACAATGCACAGTTCAGGTATGTCACCACTTAGAATTTCTAGGAAGAAAACATCTTTTAAAAGAATGTCCACAAAAAAAAAAATTGATGAAATTGGTTCTTAGTAAAAAATTTTAGCTTCTACAAATTTTTGATCTATAACTCAAACCAAATCAACTTGCGATTTCAAATTTATTTATATGTGTAAAACATTTTCGTACCAATTTCTCTTTTTTTCTCTCCGGTTTTTGAAACATAGTGAGGTAACTCTTTTAGAACTCAAAATTTAACAGTTGAAAATTCTTCATAAGGTTTATACAGAGTTTATAAATAGAAGTGAGAATAAAGCTTTCAAAATTTGAAGCAACAAAGCTACACTCTAAAAGTTTAACTGTCCTTCAAGGTGCAGGATAGTTGAGTTTTCTCACTAAATTTCATGGATACAATGTTGAGGTGAATAGGGCCTTTTCCCATATCTTTGATGTGGAGAGTGATAATGTTAGTAATTTGACCATACATATTTCTAAATATACAATTTCACAAGTTATAGGTCTAGCTCAATAGACAGAAAAGTGGTTTAAGAATAAGAAAATATAAGAAAAAACATGGGAACCATTCTTAAACAAGTCTAAGCAAAAACCAAATTGGACCACTGGGATACTAGGAACTTGGCTAAAAAATCAATGGAAGGGACTAGTTTCCCTGATTCAGAAATATATCACATGTAAAGGTAGGCACAATGTCATATATCTATAACACATTGGACTGTTGTAGCATATTAACAAAGATATATATGTGAACATGAATTACTACTGGTTGAATAGCCTTACAAAAATGGCTAAGAACATTAAAAAACAACCCAATAATGAAGAGAAGAGATAGTGGAATATGGGTTGCAAAAATATGACTAGACTTGGGGGAAATTCTTCAGTGAGAATGTGTTTATTGAAGAGATTGTTAGTTAAGATGAAGCAACAATAGTTGAAGAGAAATTATATGAGGTTCCTATACCACATTCTAGACAAGCACTATAGAAGGCTGAGATCCAAGTGCTATCTTGCGATATGAACATTTTTAAGTAGTTTCTAATTCTTGACTTGTCTTAGTAGGGCTCTTTGGGTGGTAATAGTATACCCTGGTGAATGGGATTGTTGATCAATTAAATTTCCTTTCCATAGTGAGAAACTTGGATGAATTTTCAATAATAACCAGTGTGGACGAGAGTAGAGTGCAATGTCTTGACACTGGTTGAGGCAGGAAAATTCAATAAGGCCCCTTTTGGTAGGAAGGCAAGAATGAATGCTTTGGAGGGAGGTAAAACCATGATGTGGTGTTTCCAGGATTGGTCAAAATAATGTAGATCATTGAGAACATGAAATTGAAAGAGACTTACCTGCCTAGAATCTATGTGCTCACGGTGGCTCAAAAACGATAGTGCTCTAGTGCAGAATGTCAGGGGAGACAAGATTTTGGGGTTTTTTTATAAGAATAAAACTCTCAAATGAGAGTTAAAAAAAATCTAGGGCGAGAGTTTTACAACTCTCGTCCAAGAGTTTTACAACTCTCGTCCGAGAGTTTACTTGAGAGTTTATGTCAATAAAACTCTTGGACAAGAAAATACCTAACTCTCTTCCGAGAGAATTTTAACTCTAGGTAAGCCCAATCAAACTTTCTAGTGAAACATTAAAAATATCTTATACATGAGTTCTAAAAACTCTCGATTGAGAAATAGAGTTGACTATTTTTTCGAACGAGAAATGAAAAATTTCACCCAAATTCTTGCCATCCGCCAAAAAGTGTTTCCCAACATCAGGATTTCACCCATAGACAGAATGAGACTTGGGAAATTAAATATTATTACATTCCATCGTATAACAAAGGATGGGGATATTATCTATCCCAAGGTGGGATAATTTTTTAATGATAATTATTCCCATTTGCCTCATTTTTCCCTTGAAAGGTACGAGGATTTACATAGGTGTGTCCCACAAAATGTTATGGGCCCAGGGTTGTTAGTAGATGGGGATTGAAACTTGAATAGATGGGGACATTTCTACCCCCCGTTTTATCTCCCTGGAGATTTTTGAAGAAACTCATTTGTACTCACTTTCAAAGACATCGAGGTCAATGGTTTTGGGGACCAGATTTACATACAAGTTGATCAAAGCACCAGGAAGTTGGAATAAGGTGTAAAGAGTGTGGGATCAAAAGTGTCCAATATGGAATATTAAAAAATGATAAATTATAAATCGAATGAGGTTATATACTAAGGTCATGAGCGTTCTAGGAAAGGAGTATGTTAAAGAGAAAGGGGATACGAGCCAAGGATTGGCATGTGGAGAAAATTACGGAACGAGGAATTTTCTGCAAACACACACACAAACACACACACACACACACACACACACACACACACACACACACACACAGATATATGTATGTATGTATGTATGTATGTATATGTATATGTATATATAACGCCTTGAGGCTACGATGGTTCTCCCTCGATTCTGGGCATAAACACACACACACACACAGACACACACACACACACATAAAGATTTGAATCCAATGGTTTTAAAATAGGAATTCCTCCAACTTCACTCCATACACCTTTTGAATGAACAAGAATCATTACATAGTCATCATTTTGATAGAAATAACAATGGAAATTCATATTTAAAACTGGGGTGGATGTAGCCTGCATCAAAGTGGTATCATATCTAGGATGGTATATAAACACTAATTTAAATTAGGGAATTTACAGTTAATATACAAATTCGGAAGGATTAGTTGAAGATGTAAGGTTTGTGAAAAATTACGAGATGATGCCCTCTGAAGGAGCATTATTTTGAAGGATAAATTAAGAGTTAATGTGATCATGGAAAGAAGTTTATTCACGAAGGAATATGCCTAGTGGGAGATTATATCTTGGTACAAATATTATGAGGATTTATTTAAATTTACTCTAAATATGTTCTTAAGAATTTGCATCTTCATGTAGAAAACAAAAGGATGGTAGCAACCATATAACAATTAACATTTTGATAGATAAATATGGAGCAAGAAAATATCTCAAGAGAATGAAATTGTGAAAAAACCCCAACAATAGATGAAATTGCTGAGAAGATGACAACATGATTTCTGAGAAGAGAAATTAAAGAATTGAGGAATTAGGAATGTAGAAGCCAAAAAATTTTAAAGCTAAGGAGTAGGAGTGCTTGAGAAGATGTTGTACTAAAGATAATAGGAAGAGAGGATACCAAGAGGGTGATTCGGTATTAGAGGGAAGCGACATACTTGTTAGAAAAATGGAGAAGGCTTATTGCAACTCACATGTGGATAACGATAGTCCATATAAGAGGGAAGTGAGAATGACAACTAGGATTCATATTAAAGGTTCATAGTGAATTTACTATCAGGTTGAAGAGAATGTCAAAAATAGTTGACATGAGGCAAATGAGTTATGAGGATTTTGAGTGGGAATTGGTTGAGTTAATAGTAGAAATCAATAATACAAATAGGTTGTTATGATAATAGGGACATGGATGGATAATTGAGAAGAGGATGGTAATGTGGCATTCATCATAAGTGAAGATGAAACAAAAGGTTATTTTCTAGGTTGACGGAAGATGGTAGAGAGAATGAGTGTAAGATGGAAGTTTACTACTATGAATTACAACAATGATCAATCGCTGGAGAGGATGATAGTAATGAAGATGTTTATAAGATACCTTTTGAGAGTCTCATATATTGTTTGGAAGATCAACATAAGATGGTAGAACAATATTTTGAGGCCAATGGGCGTAATTATTTTAATTATGATAATTGGTGTTTGGATGTCATCAGGGGAATTTTGAGGTCTAAAATGGGCCTCCTAAGGAAATTATAAAATAATAGTGTAAACAATAATATAATATTTGATTACATCATCAAATTTTAGAGGGAAAATAGAAAAAACTACTTTTTCAACTCAAATTTTGAACTTATCTCCCTAAGGTTTTACTCAAATTTCGAGCAGGAATACTCGTTGGATGTGAAATTGAATTACCCATCCAAGGATTACCCATGTTGCATACTTTTGATGGACTCTGTTAAATGAAAAATGAGAAATACATGAAAAACGTGATTGCAGTCATGTTTTTTCATGTATTTCTCATTTTTCATGTAGGGGGTTCCATCAAAAGTATGCAACATGGGTAATATTTGGATGAGGAAATTAGTTTTGCATCCAACGAGTACTCCTACTCGAAATTTGAGTAAACCCTTAGGGAGATAAGTTGAAAATACGAGTTGAAAAAGTAGTTTTATTATTTTATTATTTTATTATTTTTAAAAAAAATTTACTACAAAAATAGTGAATCACCCCCCATGGTTGACATCATCATCTTGAATTCTATTGGTTATCATAAAGTTTATTTTGGTTGTACATTTTTCTTAGGAGGTTCATTTTAGACCTCAAAATTCCCCTAATGAGGATTTGTTGCATATGATGGAAATAAAATTATCTTTCTTCAATGTCGAGAAGAAGAATAACATTTGAATGTTATGCTTGTGAAGCATGAAGAACAATAAATGAGCACTATTATAAAGTCGGGGACATTGTTGAAAATGGCAAAATGAAAAGATTCTAATTTATTTCCCTTGATTACATTAGAATAAAATTGCAATTCCACATAGCATGGCAACTTGTACGAGTTAAATAATTTAGGATGAATTAGTTAGTTTATTTAATTAAAGTTGAGGGTCAAATTAGAGGCATGTAGAGAATGACCAACATTATAGGAGCCTTGGTTGGGTTTATTTTGAGTTGTACTTAATTAACTGAGTTTATCTAAGTTAAAGTCAGTTAAACTAGTTCTAATTGATGGAGAAACTACTAGGAGGTTGGAAAGTGGGGTGTTTCTACAGGTTTTCAACTAGTTAACTCACAATCCACTCATAAATAACTCATGCATGCCATATCTAAGAAAGACCCAGTTGATATTGGACTTGAAGGGAAATGTACTATAAGTCGTATAGTTTTCTGAATTGCACATGTGGTGCATGCATTCACAGGAAGGTCCCTAATGGATTGCCTAACTAATAGGGTGTAGTTACCCAAGAAAATAGCACAAGGAAATAGAGATCTTGGAGGGAAGAAAATTCATTAAGTATTGTAGCATGCTTATCGAGGAATCAGTGAGACAAATATTGATAGTTCATCGGCTTATCTTGAATGAGAAAAACATTGTAATCTTCTCATATTTTATGACTTATGCAATATACCTATAGTAGGGTTTTTAGTTGAGGATTTTCCCAAGAAATATTTGTTTTTTTTTATTGAAATTATTTCTCTTTATTGTTTTGTGATTTCAGAATGTTATTTGGTTTCCAAAATTGGTTGAGTACATTCAAGTCAATTGTTTTACTCTATTACAATTTTCATATTGAATCTATGTGGATATTTTACATGCCATTGGAGTAGGAATCACTATAGAAGAGAAGAATATTATTTTTTTCTAAGCAGATGAATCAATTTACATATGTACTCTTCAGGACCAATAATAGGATCAAGATGTATTTCGATGGATTGAGACTCAAATATTCCCTTGATGGGAGTTTGAATTACATAGCTTCGAAGGAAAGGATGTAAGTAGTGTGGGAAGACAATGGGATGAAGGAGTTCATAGATAGTGATACTCCTAAGCCTACAAAAACATATTGTCAGGAACTGGCAGCATGGAAGAAGAATGTAGAAATGACAAGAAGGATTCTATTGGAAGGAGTTTGAGTTCATATTGTCTTGAACCTCCATGGAAAGGAAAATCCATATGCTATGTGGAAGGTCTTAAAAGATTTTTTTAAGAACATAGTAACCAGAGGAAGATAGCACTGAAGGACACACATAAGAAAATCAAGATGGAGAAGGGTGACTCAATACAAAAATACTTGAAAAAGTTCATCGAATGTTGATATGAGCTTGGAAGTGTTGGTGTTATAGTTTTCGAGGATCGTCTGGTGAGCTTAACACTTCTAGGCTTTCCCAAGAGTTGGAAAGGCTACCAGGATTCATTTAATGGGAAGGAGAAGTTGCTAGAGTGGGAGCGATTGTGGTCCAACACTAGTAAAAAATGAAGAAATTAGTGATTAGGTGACTAAAAATGTTAGTCACCGCAAATATTTCAAGTGAATTACTAATAAATTTAAGTAATTTTAAGTGGAAAAATTAAAAATGACTAACTTAAATGAATAATTTAGTCTATGAATAAAATATACTACTAGAGAATAAGCGACCAAACTAAAAGTTACTAACTGAAATGACTAATTTAGTCCATGACTAAAATAAATGACTAGATAATAAGTGACACAATTAATAATGATTAAGGTAAATAACTACTATAGTCCAAGAATAAAAATATGACCAAATAATAAGTACAAGAAGTATATGAATTAGTCATTTATGTTAGTAAATTTTAATTCTGTCATTTCATTAAAAGAATTAGCTACCACAACTTTCCCAAGTCAAAATACTACAAAAAATAAGCAATCTTAAGTGACCCAACAAAAAACAACTAACATAAATGACTAATTTAGTTGCAGGTTAAAATATACGACTAACTAATAACTAATACAACTAAAAATGAACAATGCAAATGACTAATGTAAACTAAACTATGACTTACTTCTAATAGGGTATTTTTGAGCTACCTACAAGTAACTACTTAAAGTTTATTAATAACATTATTCCCAAACAAATAATGGGATAGCTACAAGTATTTGAGTTTATTAATAAAATTCTTCATAAACTTAGGTATATTCCCCTTATGTTCAAACCTTTTCTCATTTCCTCCCTTTATATGCACATACTTACTTAGGGAGGTATTTTATACTCTCATGTGATGTATTGTGAATATATTTTTCAAAATAAGGTACTCTCGAGCCAAAATTATCACTCTCTAAACCTTCAAAAACCTTAGATATGTAACCTCTATATCAAGTGACCTCCGCTTAAATGAAAAAAAAATCAACCTTAAATACGAAATTGTTCTTTGTCTTCTTCAACATGGTGATCATTAACACTGCTTTAAAATGAGTACTCGCTAGAATGAAGCATCCCACTGTTTGCACTTCACAATCTGTCTTGGGAATAGACCTCTCTTTATCTCTACCACACTCATCATCAACATCAAAATGCAGCATATGTGTTATATTTATGTTTTGATCAAACTTAGAATGAAATTTTGAGCGCCCAAATGTGTTTGCAAGAATTCCCATAGCTTTATTACCCTCACTTAGCCTTCTACATGATATTTTTATATACATTTTTATAAGGATGTCATATTATTGTATTCTTCTTTGCCTCATTTACCCTAGATTTAACTTTGGCATTTTCTAGGAGTTGCATTTGAACTCCCACATTGTGCTTTTACTTTGGCATTTTCTAGGAGTTGCATTTGCACTCCCACATTGTGATATATAAAATTATCTTATCGTATCTTATCTCACTTTCTACTCATCAAAATACACTTCTCTAACCTAAGAAGTGTGTTCAAGTTTTAAAGCATCTCCAAATAGATTATTATTGGATATCTTTAGGGCTTCATCATATCTGCTGCATGATTTTTTGTCAAGTAAAAAGCGAGCAAAATGTTTCACATCCCTATCATCATATTTTGAGCACTATAGGTGGTCTATACACTGGTGAAAAAATGGAAAGCAGGGTCTTCATCATCAAAGGCTTCTAAATCTATGTAGTGGTATTTATAGAAATCATTTTTTACTTGAATTTTCTTTGAAATTTGAAATAGATGCCTCATCATCGACAGAGGTCCATATTATTGTAGTGTTGGATTTCTCACTATCTACAATAATGCTGGGGTTAGAAGCTAATAGTTGATCTCCTTGTGAATCTGGGATGTCTTCTTTCAGATAGCCCCATTCCTCTGCTATGTCTAGTTCCAACAATCCTTTGGACATAATTATGTTGAAAGGGTCTTGGTGAGGTTTCAATAGCCCATATTTCAAATGGAACTATGTCTTCTAATACTGCTACAGGAGACGTAGCTCAAAAAAATCCTTGTGCAACATTAATTTTTGTGGTGTCACTTTACAATAATTAATTTTTCCTTTCTTGTGGACCAGCTCATACCATTACTTGTGGCCCCACTTAAAAAAATTATTTTGGTACAACGATTATGTTTGGCTAAAATTTGGCTAACCTCTTTGATGGATCCAATGGTCCCATGACAAACACCCATAGCATGTCATCCATTAGAAAGTATAGAAAATAGTTGAGTCTTTCACATAGTCAATTAGAAAAATGGAAACCAATATGTCTTCCCTCACATTTCACATATCCCCCATTTTGAAACAATGGTCCTTTTTCAGAAGCTTTTCCATACAATGGTAGTTGAGTATTTCTATAATGGTTTCTTTGGAACCTTTGAGCATGTAGGAATTTCCATTCTCTTGAAAACTCATGTAGAATTCCAAGAAATCCATGGTGATAGGTCCTAGTGTTCTTCCCCATTCATCACCCAATGAAATATCACAACCACACATTTCAATGGAAAACATGTGGCTTTCTTGTGAGGGAAGACATACTGGTTTCCATTTTGCTAATTTAGGGAACAACTCCTTGTAAGCAAGGAAGAAGAGGTGAGAATAATACTAGGTGACAAGTGGAAAGTGGGAATGTATCACGGTGTATTTGTAAACATCTAATTGTAACTCCTGTGTTTATGAGACAAATAACCACCAATGACGCCATTGATTTCTCCGTCAATTGACTTCATTATATTTTTTATTTTATGTACTACAATATATCTGCATTTGTGCCATTCCTCTTTTTTATTCTTCCTTTAATTTTCTAAATGCCACTTATATTACTTACACTTATGCAATTAGTTAAACTTGTTATCACCATCTTATTTTCATAAGTCTTCTCATCTTTGTTTGTAAGAACATATGATATATTGAGCAAAATATTGTCATATTTAAGTAATAGTTTGATCTATTTTCAACTAATTAACACAAGCTAATGTGCATCTTTGACCCATCCATGGTAATGTGAGTTGGGATGAGTCGAGGTTGGTAACTTAAGTTCCTTTTCCAATTGAAGCAAGAAAATGTTATTTTGGTAGCCATTATTCATGACCATTTATGCCAGTTTGTGCTTCATTTGACAATTCTATATACAATGAACTTCCTTAAATAATTCTTATAAGGGAAGTATTTTTCCTTTTAGAAACCTTTTTAGTAGTATTCCTCTCTATATATATAATACATAATTTTTTAATATTTAAAATATAAAAATTAGTAATTTTCTTTTTTATATAAATATATTTTCAAGTACCGTTAAAAACATTAAACATATATAAAATTATTATTTAATTGCAAAATGTTGATATTCGGAGAGTTTTATCATTGAACTTTATTATGATATCTATAGGATTTGTGAATTTAGAAAAATATTGATTTTATATTATAAAAATATTTATAATGATAGATTAACTTCACTCTATTTTGTGATATCCTCCCCGAAATTAACTTTATTATATCTCTCCAATCCTGCTCACCGCAGCTTGCAAATGAAATGAAAGCATCCTATTTCGATATTAAATATTTATTTAAGAAAATATGTTTACCGGACGGGATGCAAATTCAATGTAAATTACGCCATACATCCCAGTAAATCTTAGTGCAGCATATAGGGAATAAGGTTGATGGAATTGGTATCATAAGAGTGGTAACATCGATAAGTATAGGCAATGTAAATGTAATCTGCTAATAATGTTAGTGCGATTAAAGATAATAATAACAATATTTTTACGCAGATGGATCACTACCACTTTCTATGCAGATGGATCGACACTTAATAATGTAGTTGCACTATGCCTGCTGGGGTGCATTGGCAGTGTGCATAAATTCGTGCAGCAATAACTTAACACGTGAATCATACTTATCCACCATATCGCTTCCAAGAAAATCGCTAAAAATTCGTACAACATCGACGCTTCTTTCAGTGCCTTCTTCCTTAAGAATTTCCGCTACAATATTTATACCTAATTGCAAATGAGACGATCCCAGGCATTTGAAACCCGCAAGAACGAGTTCCACCATGCGGACAATTTGTGTTACTATATCTGATTCTTGCAGCATCTCCTTGGACTGCGAGAAAAAATCATTTTCTCCTTCTTCATTAGACGTGGCTGTGAGTATGGAATTAATTAGCCAGACACCTTCTTCAAGTGCTACAATAATTAGAGGAACATTCTTCGATTCGTCATCCTCATTCTTTTTGTTTTCCATTCTTGGTCTATATTCATCAGTTACAGTTGCATGGTGCAAGTCATGCAAACGCGAGATGCAAAGAATTACTGAATCAACTACAACGCCAACGTAATTAGACTCTGATGAGTTGATGCAACTCATTCGACTTTTCATCCAGGCAGCCTTTAGGATTAACATTCCGTTGTAGAGGTCTTCATTACCTATATCGCTCAAGTTTCCACGCTCTAACGCAAAGACAGTGACCTGCACTATCCAGCTGTGGACAATATTCAGCCTAGATTTCGAAAGAATTTCAATGTTTAAGTCGTAAAACATACGACGATAAAATCTTAAAACCATGCCCTGCATTTTGAATTGATCACATCGCGTTAAAAGGCAAGACAACACCATAAAAATCCCGAACAAAAGGTCTCGAGGAAAATGAATATCCTTGAAACCAATGAGATCTACGAGCCTACACACTTCTTTGCTCATTTGTTTCAAAACATCGCATGAAGAGAGGTACCGACAGCATAAATAACAAAGACGGTCATCTAACACCCGCAACAAATATTCGTATCCTCCTATTGAACAAAACACAACCCAGTTTTCAGGTCGGTATTGGCAATAGAGGCGGAGAAGATTAAATTTCTGCCACAATACTTTCCAATAATCTGAAACCAACCAATGCTCTCCCGCCACATCTCCCTTTTCCTCCTGAGCATCAACAAAACGTTCATAATCCGAAATCAATCCCTCCATGAAAATTTTCATATCTGCTTCGCTCAAGGCTTGGGTATAGTCCGAAATGACATCTAGCTTTAGGGTTAGCATTTCTTGTCTGAGCTCAGTCTGGGGAACAATATTGCTAATGTCAAAGGGCTGGCGGGTAAATGGATTAAGTGCTTCGTGCTTGGCATCCCAAATATTCTCCAATGTCGTTCGGTTGTATAGTACCTGAGCCGGGTCTTCTCTGCACGGTAGTCTAACTGGATCATAAGCAAATTCTTGCAGTAACACATCCAGATACCTTTGAGGAATATCAAAATCCATTTTCCGCCTTAACGATCACCAAGATTTTTCTTTATCTTACAAAATGGTTATTTCTATTTTGTAGCATAAGATATTATATATGCCCTCAAATGTAGCTAATAGGCCATATATATTTGTGGGCTATAGGATAATCAAATCTTATAAATACCGTTGGCTCACATCTTAACTTATGATGTGTCGGTTTAGTCTAATTATATAGCCCAAGGAATAATGTTGGTCGTGGCTGATATCTTAACTTACGATGCGTCAGTTTAGTCTAATTATTTTTTTTAAAATGGGTTTGTGTTAATTAATTATTAAAAAATAAATAAATAAATTTATTTTCTTTTATAACGAATTTAGCAATTACGCTTAATTTACAGTGTTTGGTTAAGTTTATTTATTTATTGATTATGGTTCATACATTTGATTTTCGTTAGTGTTTTTATTTATTTATGTGAGATTGATTATGGTCATAGATAATTGATTGATTATGGTTATAAATGAATTATCATTATTGATAAAGGATGTTTATGATTTGTATTTGACATGTGTTTGACCATGTTTACGTATGGTTTGTTAATTTTTTCACTAAATGTTTTAAATTTTGTTTTGATAGTGTGACTTGTTTATATGGAATTTCTATGAACCCTCAAAACTAGATTCTATAAAATAACCATATTTTTTAGAAAATCCCTACACAGTAAGGCTATAAAAAAAACTCTTTATGAAAATGGTGAGTTCATTTCATTCTAGAGTATGAATATGTATATGGTGGATATGTATTTGATGATTATGTGTATGTGTCACTTTTATTTCCTTTTTCCACAAGCAAAGGGGCCTTACACACCAATTTTTTCTTTCTCTTGGTCTTATAATTATTAATATTAATATTATCTATGCTGTAAATTTCATCATTAGATGTTTATTTTAGTGATAAAATACTTTTTTGATAGTGATATTACTTGTTTCCAATGTACTAGTAGAACTCCTTGCTCTTGAATAACTATTTGTTATTCATATTTTTTTCTTTATTTCTTTTCATCTCCACACAATTTATTCATCACTTTGAGATGGGATAGTTGAATACCTAGAGGTGGTTGCAAGCTAATGATGGTGCCACACTTTAGTTATAATAGAATATTGTAAAAAGATGATATACTAACTTGGAGGAATGCTTAGAGATAAATCATAACATAATAAATTTCAAGATGGTATAAGAATATGAAATGTAGATAAATGAATTATCTTTCCAAATATATAGTTACTATTAATATAAATCTTATATAACTATGTATCCTATCATTGTTATGTCATTCTTCATGAAAAGTGTAATGCATATGATTTCATTAGTGTAACTTTTAAGTACATAAACGATGGAATATTGTTAGAAAATTTGGTAGAGTTATAAAGAAACATAGTGATTTTGTGTATATCGATTTTGGAAAAAACTGATCTTAATGTGATATGTTTTTAAACTAAGAATTTTTTTTATATTATAGAAAACATAAGCACTATGTTAATGCAACCTAAAATAGCCATAACATTACCAAGAAATCTCTTTTATTCTTACACTATAGGTCTTAATGTCCATTGGTCAACCAAATAATTTTTTTCTCAAAACAGTTAACACCAAAAAAAAGTTATAATGCAAATAAAAAGGGGATATATTCCAATATTTCGATATATGTCTAAAGGATAATGTATTAAAAATAGTAAACACTATTAAACAAGAAATATAGAGATATAAATATAATTTTAAAAAAGTGATTTTTTCATGTATTTGCAACCCAAACTCCATGTTTGTGATCTTGAACCTATATGTGGAGTATCCAACCTATCATGCACATAACCTTCCCCCAAAAATCATTTAAATTAAAACAAAAAAGATTGCATGGTCTTAACACTAAAAGAACATACATTATCCAATTAATAAAAATGTGTCCATGGGGGCAGTTCAATTGGCGATGGCATTGTAATGTAGTAATATGTAAAACATGAGATTCAATGTTCAGGAGAGAAGAGATTTGAGTATGTACATCAGAATTAACCTAATGGAGGCTAGGACACTTTAAAAAAGGGATTAATTATTTCCTCTATAGTCAGGATAATTTAGATTATTGATCATTAATCAAACATAAAGACAAATAATCCAGACTCAATAAAGTATTAAGGTAGGGCATGGGTCTACAGGAAGAGTTTTTGCATAGGAGTATATAGCATAGACAGAATGAGACTTGGTCAATTAAATATTATTACGTTCCATCGCATAACAAAGGACAAGGATATCATCTATCATAAGGTGGGATCATTTGTTGATTATAGTTGTTACCATTCTGCTCATTTATCCCTTGGAAGGTACCAGGAATTACATATGTGTGTGCCACAAAATGTTATTGGCCCAAGGTTGTTAGTAGATGGGGATAGAATCTTGAATAGATGGTAAAATTGCTACCCCCCGTTATATCTCCCTGGAGATTTTTGAACCATCTCATTTGTACTCCCTTTCAAAGACATCGGGGTCTATAAAATAACCATATTTTTAGAAAATCGCTACACACTAAGGTTATAAAAAAAAATCTTTATGAAAATGGTGAGTTCATTTCATTCTAGAGTATGGATATGTATATGGTGGATATGTATTTGATAATTATGTGTATAAGTCACTTTTATTTCCTTTTTCCACAAGCAAGGGGCCTTACACACCAATTTTGTGTTTCTCTTGGTCTTATAATTATTAATATTATTATTGTTTATGTTGTAAATTTCATGATTAGATGTTTATTTTAGTGACAGAATACTTTTTTGATAGTGATATTACTTGTTTCCAATGTACTAGTAGAACCTCTTGCTCTTGAAAAACTATTTGTTATTCATTTTTTTTCTTTATTTCTTTTCATCTCCACACAATTTATTCATCACTTTGAGATGGGACAGTTGAATAACTAGAGGTGGTTGCAAGCCAATGATGGTGCCACACTTTAGTGGTCATAGAATATTGTAAAAAGATAATATACTAACTTGGAGGAACGCTCAGAGATACATACACAATAAATTTCATGATGATATAAGAATATGAAATGTAGATAAATGAATTATCTTTCCAAGTTTATATTTTTTATTAATAAAAATCCTATATAAGTATGCATCATATCATTGTTATGTCATTCTTCATGAAAATTTTAATGCATATGATTTCATTAGTGTAACTTTTAAGTACATAAACAATGGAATATTGTTAGAAAATTTGGTAGAGTTATAAAAAACATAGTGATTTTGTGTATATTGATTTTGAAAAAAACTGATCTTAATTTGATATGCTTTTAAACTAAGATTTGTTTTTATATTATAGAAAACATAAGCCTTATGTTAATGCAACCTAAAATAGGCATAACATTATCAAGCAATCTCTTTTATTCTTACACTATAGGTATTAATGTCCACTGGTCAACCAAATATTTTTTTTCTCAAAACAGTTAACATCGAGAAAAAAGTTATAGTGCAAATAAAAGTGGGATGTATTCCAATATTTCAATATATGTCTAGAAAATATTTTATTAAAAATAGTAAACACTATTAAACAAGAAAGATAGAGATATAAATATAATTTCTAAAAAAGTGATGTTTTCATGTATTTGCAACCCAAACATCATGTTTGTGATCTTGAACCTATATGTGGAGTAGTCAATTGATCATGCATGTAAGCTTCCCCAAAAATCATTTGAATAAAAAAAATGATTGCATGGTCCTAACACTAAAAAGCCAAGCATTATCCAAGTAATAAAAATGTGTCCATGGAGGTATTTCAATTGGGGATGGAATTGTAATATAGTAATATGTAAAACATGAGATTCAATGTTCAGGAGAGAAACCATTTGAGTATGTACATTAGAATTAACCTAAAGAAAGCTAGGACTCTTTAAACAAGGGATGAAGTCCTTCCTTTATAATCAGGATAATTTAGGTTATTGATCATTAACCAAACAACAAGATCAATAATCTGAAATCAATCCGTCCATGACAATTTTCATATCTGCTTCGTTCGAGTCTTGGGTATAGTCGAAAATGACATCTAGCTTTAGGGTTAGGGTTGAGTTGTCAACTATGTATCGTTGCATTTCTTGTCTGAACTCAGTTTGGCGAATAATATTGCTAATGTCAAAGGGCTGGCGGGTAAATGGATTAAGTGCTTCGTGCTTGGCATCCCAAATATTCTCCAATGTCGTTCAGTTGTATAGTACCTGAGTCGGGTCTTCTTTGCATGGTAGTCTAACCGGATCATAAGCAAATTCTTGCAGTAACACATCGAGATACCTTTCAGGAATATCAGAATCCATTTTCCGCCTTAACGATCAACAAGATTTTTCTTTATCTTACGAAATGGTTATTTCTATTTTGTAAGATAAGATATTATATATGCCCTCAAATGTGACTAATAGGCGATATATATTTTATGGGCTATAGCATAATAAAATCTTATAAATACCGTTGGCTCACATATTAACTTATGATGTGTCAGTTTAGTCTAATTATATAGCCCAAAAAATAATGTTTCTCGTGGCTCATATCCTAACTTATATTGTGTCGGTTTAGTCTAATTAATTTTTTAAAATCGGTTTGTGTTAATTAATTGTTAAAAAATAAAGAAATTTAATTATAATGTGTCGGTTTAGTCTAATTATTTTAAAATGGGTTAGTGTTAATTAATTGTTAAAAATAAATAAATTTATTTATTTTCCATTATAATGAATTTAACAATTAAGCTTAGTTTACAGTGTTTGGTTAAGTTTATGTATTTATTTATTGATTATGGTTGATACATTAGATTTTGGCTAATGTTTTTATTTATTTATGTGAGATTGATTATGGTCATCGATAGTTGATTGATTATGGTTATAGATGAAGTATTATCGTTGATAATGGACGATTATGATTTATAATTGACATGTGTTTGACCATGTTTATTTATGGTTTATTGTATTGGATCATAGTTGATATTGGTGGATAATTATGGAATATAAAATTTTAGTTTTATTATTATAGTATTGGAATCAAATTCATTGGATATGATTGCTAATTCTTTCATCAAATCTTTTAAAATTTGTTTTGATAGTGTGACTTATTTATATGGAATTTTTTGTGAACTCTCAAAACTAGATTCTATAAAATAACCATATTTTTTGAAAATCGCTACACACCGAGGCTATGGAAAAAAACTCTTTATCGAAATGGTGAGTTCATTTCATTCTAGAGTATGTATATGTATATGGTGGATATGTATTTGATAATTATATGTATAAGTTACTTTTCTTTCTTTTTTCCACAAGTAAGCGGGCCTTACACACCAATTTTGTGTTTCTCTTTGTCTTATAATAATAATAATTATTATTATTTATGGTGTCATTTTCATGATTAGATGTTTTAGAGGGTGAAAACATGAAGTTGGGGAACACTTTTTCCCTTTTTTTGATGTTGAAAGTTGTAATTTTCTATGTTTTTTCAAATTAAACTACACTAAACTCCAATTTTCAATGCAAATTATGCTTTGACATAAAAACAACATTTGTAGAGAATTGCCTTACCTCCATATAAATAATTTTTTAAAAACAAATATTGACATATAGAGGGGTAAATTTGTTGTTTACTAACTACATATACTTGAAATTTCCAGGCAAACATAAATAGTCACTTTTTGAACCCTAACTCTTTTTAGGGAAGGTTACTCATTTTTTGGAAATAAAACATATCATCATAATCTACATTGATTGCACTAGTGAAATGACTAGTTTTTGGTAATTTTCAAATTAAATCACTATTTTTTATTATTTTTTGAAATGGACGAAGACAAAAAAATGGTGATGTTTGAATACATTTCATGAGCCCTAGATTTTCTTTTCAATGTGATCATCAATAAAAAAAATGAGAATACCCTTTTGAGGAAGACAGGGAGAGGAATTGCAATATGATTTTTCTCATTTTTTTAGTGTTGACATTTTAAAGTTATTGAATTTTCATTCACTACAATTTTTAGAACAATGAAATTCCACAGTGACACATTTTAGTATAAAATTAATAACAAATAGAAATTTTTAATGAAACTCCACAAATATTACATCATTAGAAACTAGATTTAGAGATGAATTTAATGATAGTAGGTCTGAAAGGTAACATTTTTTTTTTATAGGTGTTCCGCCCCTCCAAATTTGTAGGTTCCTAAAAACTGCAGAATTTTCTTGGTTTTTCGTTGACCAGCAACTCTCATCCGAGATAATTTCTCGAATGAGAAATTTATTAAAATCTCGGTCGAGAAATTTCAAACTCTCAACCGAGAGTTTAAACCACCACAGGTTACATTTAGCCGTGCAGCTAAACTCTCGTCCAAAAATCTTACAAAATCTCGACCGAGAGTTTGCGCCCTAGAGTTTACCAAAGGCTGACTCTCGAACGAGAGTTATATAACTCTCATCCGAGAGTTTTATAATTTTTGTCCAAGGATTTAATAAAATTTAATCAAAACATTTTTATTTTTGGCTAACACAATGTTTCGGGCGAAAGTTATATATAAATACTTCCATTTGAAAGATTAATTCTACACACCATTCTAAACCAGCAAAACTGTGAAGGTACGAGGGTCCGAAAAGTGAGAAGGTGCAAGGGTCTGAAAATTTCGAAGGTGCAGGGGTTCGAATTATTTTTCTGCCAAGGTGCGAGTATTTTCTGGGTGCAAATTTTTTTTTGGAAATTTTTATTTTTTAATTTTTTTGGGTGCGAAATTTTTTTGGAGAATTTTTTTTGGAAGTTTTTCTGGGTGAAAATTTTTTTTTGGCGAAAATTTTTTTGAAGTATTTTTGCAGAATGTCTTTATGAGTTTAATTATTTATTTAATTTTCTCTCTTATTGAAAGCATCAAGTACTTATTCTGAAGTCTTTATTTTTTTTTGGGTATTCAGTCCAAATAGAATTGGATTTTAGGTTTCCAATTTTGTGAACATAAGAAACCAAAGGAATTGCCTATCAAGGCACGATAAAAAAAGAACTGATTCAACAAAAAATAATGAGAGATTACAAAAAAAAGGCCAGCGGAAAGGGAAAGATTAAGCCATGAAATAAATGTTGAGGTAGAGCATCGTGAAAGAGATGTATAGGTGCATGAAAATGACGAGGAAATGAGAAATTTTTTAGGAACTTGTAAAAGAGAATATTGAAAGCACAAATGTCGAAGAGAACGTTGAGGAACTTGTCAATGAATATATTGAAAACACAAGTGTCCAAGAGAATATTGATATCGATCTCACTAGTGAGTGAATAGTTTCTTCAATTTGAATTTTGTAATTTTTTTTTAAAACATTGTAGTTAAAGATAGCTTTAAAATTAAAAGTATGTATATGTCAATTTAAAATTAGAAGTTAATATTGTTTTTTATGCAGGGACAACATCGGAACCATAAGAAGATAATGCCACACCCCGAATTTCACTGCAATTAATTGGAAGTTCCAAGAACCTTGTATACGACTACAACTTTCTAGAAAATATGGATCCAACTAAAATTGAAGAATTGGGACCACCAATGGCTGAAAGGACAGTTCGAGATAAAAATAAATTGGGGGTTGAAACATATTTTTGAAGGAAAATCTATCATAGCACAAGCTAGGATGTTACATAGATTTTTAAAGCACAAATATCTCAGAAATGTTATGGAATTATTGGGGCATTAAAAGTAAGAAAGAGGTTTTAGCAAATGAAATTGTATCAAAAAATGTGACATCGACGCTTGCCACACTATCCAAAAAATGATCTCAAGTTGAAAAGAATGATCATAGAGAAAATTTAATAGGTGTACTCGCGAAACAAACTTCATTAAGTTGGTTGATGTGAGCAACTTCAAAATTGTTTAAAACATCAAGAAATTTTTTATGGAGGCATACAAATTAAGAATTCAATTAGATGAGAATGATGAACTTGCATGTTGGGCTAATATATGTAGACATCCATATCATGATAGACTTCCCGATGGTGTGAGGGATAGGGTAAAAGCGTTTTGGGATTTGAATTCTCGTGTGTTGCCAAATGAAAAGGACACTGTGTGGTGTCGTATATCTAAGGGAGTTTATGAATCTCATGCCAAACATATAACACAGGTCAGTCAGGTAGAATTATTCTAGAACTTTATGGAGAGTAATATTGATGTGAAGGTTTCCCTTAGCACATTTGTGACGATTAAACCATGGTATGTCAGGCCCATCAGTGTTCGAGACACATTTTTTTGTCGATACCATGTAGAATTACAATTATTTTATGAGACATTTGTAAATTTTGGCATAAAATATTCGTCAAATGACCCCCTTCCTTAAAGTGTTCATCAATTTTTATCGAATATATTATGTGCATGTTGATTAAACAACTCCAAAAATAGAAGAATAGAGATATCAACGCCTTAGAAATAAGCCACTTCGAGGGGGAAACCTCCAATACATTACATAAATGAATAATTCTTGGGTGATCCAATTTACAAAACCTTCTTTCTATATATAGGAGTCCATGGGGCCATAATGTGATCCTACTAGGCCACAATGTAATCCTAGCCGACCTAACAATGATAATTTAAGGGCACAATAATAATAAAATGGGGGTTACAAGGGTACAATAATAACAATAAGGGGGGCTACACTAACATAATAAGGGGCTACACTATTAATATAGGGACTTAACATGCCCCTCTCCTTCAAACAAGTGTTTTCCTCAACGCTTGATTATTTCTTGATGCTTTTGTATAAAATTCTCATCCTCCCATGTGAAATATTCTACAGGAAAGTTCTTCCACTTGCTGAGATACTCTGAAACTGATCATACTTGTCGAGTTCTTGTTTCTATGACTGCTTCATAACTTCTTTCGATGTGATGTTGATCTTCTTGCTGTTTCATTACATTCTGCACCAAAGTTGGGTTATCCTTTGAGAGTTGGAGAACTTGTTGTTGATGCTCGATGTGATCTTCCACTAATTTATCATCCATATTAGCTATTATTTGATCCTTCAAACCATACAACTTAGCCTCCATTTTTGCTTTTAAAAATCTATGTCATCTTCGGCTGCTCTTCGTAAGATCGAAATTTGTTGCACTTGGTACTGTAATTTTGATATCTCATATTGCACTTCTTCCTCCTCATGCGTCATAGTATAGCTTTCTGAGGGCTTAATGAGTATTGAATTATTTTTACAAGGCATCTTTTAGAACCCAATACTGATATCTATTCTACAATATTCCCTTGGAATCAATTCAAATTGATTCTTCAAACAAGACTTATGCAATTCAGAAAAAAAAAATACACACCTTTTTCTTGCTTTTGAGGAACTCGATATTGAAATTGGATTATCTCTGTGATTGCAGCACTTCAATATCTGAATTTTGGTACCGACATATCCCTCTAAATTATCTTTCAAATGCCATAGGTCTGACCTGATTTGGATTCTCCAAGACAAAGTTATGTCTAATCTCCCACAATGACCTAATTATGGACTGGTTCAGTAGAGCGAACTTGTACTACTTGCCACGTGTCACTGTTTCATCCTTTGTCTCTGAAATTGATAGCCAAGAAACTAAAGTATGTGTACTTGCAAAAAAAAATTACGGCACTCAAATTCGATGCCCAGAGAGAGAGTTATTGAAATTTTCCCACGATCACCTATTTGAGATGAAATTCAGGAGCCTGAAAAAGCACTACCTTCCACAGATCATATCTCCAAGAATGTTGCGAACCAAAATCTGAAATGTTTTGATGAATTTCCTCAGGATTTCTGCTTCGCATCATACAAATTTCAGATTCTGAACCTTCGTAGAAAAAAAGTTATAGCGCAAATGCCACGATGTCCTGTTTAGGAGCCTGAAAAAAGACCTAACTTCCACAGATCATATCTCCGAAAATATTTTGAACAAATCTCTGAAAATTTTAGAAACTCTTCCTCAGGATTTCAGCTTCGTACCCTAAAAATTTCAGCTTCTGAAACTTCGTAGAAAAAAATTTATAGTGAAAATTCCACGATGACCTGTTTGGAGCAGCGAAACCCTAGAATCCAAAGCTCTAATACCAAATGTTGAGTAACCAGCTCCAAAAATAGAAGAATAGAGATATCAACGCCTTAGAAATAAGCCACTTCAAGGGGGAAACCTCCAATACATTACATAAATGAACAATTCTTGGATGATCCAATTTACAAAACCTCCTTTCTATATATAGGAGTCCATGGGGCCATAATGTAATCCTACTGGGCCACAATGTAATCCTAGCTGACCTAACAATAATAATTTAAGGGCACAATAATAATAAAATGGGGGTTAAAAGGATACAATAATAACAATAAGGGGGGCTACACTAACATAATAAGGGGCTACACTATTAATATAGGGACTTAACAGTGCACGAGAGAATAATGAATTATTTTATAAAAAAGAAATGTCTTGGTGGAAGAAAATGCCTAGAATGTTTTCATTTGGCACTCTACGATGAAAAGTATCCCATTGATCCTAATGATCCCAAACTGTCAAATCTCAGCGTGAATTGGAAGTGATATGGAAATTTTACTTACACTCATGTTACAGATTCAAGCACAACATCAAAAAAGATCACTTTACTTGACAATGACATTTTAGTGACATCTTTTATGGAGAAGTTCAGGGTGAAAATATACAAATATATTAAGCACAGTCATATAGCACGATGGCAAGATTTACAGTTCAATAAATCACATGGTATGTTACAAAAAGGAACAATATTATCAGTGGTTGAATTCGCTGAGAATTATACTTTTAGTCCACAAAAGGAGATACAAAGTTAGTATTATCATTCAGACCAAGTATCTATACTTGTGCATATTTTGTATAGACATGCAGAGCTTGATATTGATGGTTTTGATAGCAATTAAAATAATCGTGAGGTGATTAAGGAGTACCATTTCTACATCAGTGATGATCAAACACATGATAAATGTTTTTTTCAGCATTGTTTTAATGTTATTTATAATGAATTGTTTAAACGATGGGTCACTTTTAAAGAACATTGGGTATGGTTAGATGGTTGTGCTGGTCAATTTAAATCAGCCAGATCATTATTTTGGTTGTCTCATCTTCATAAGAGAACCAACATTCGACATACATGGAATTTATTTGAGACAGGGCATGGAAAAGGAGAGCATGATGGCGCTGGGGCATGTGTAAAACATGCACTTAGGAGGCATCAATTGAATCACTCAACTTCCCGACTTGCAAATTCTTTAGATTTTGTTAATTGGTGCAAAGACAATTTAAGTCATGTATAGAACCCAAGGATGGTTGATGTGCACAGGTAAGTGTACACATTTAACTAACAATATATTATACATTTCTAGAGATATATGTGTATACATGTGTGTGTATTTTGTTATCAAAAAAATCTTAAATATTGTTCAAAATTTGACTCATACATGTGTGTGCTTTCTCAAGCAGGCAATTTTGGAATATTGCAATGGGTGATGTTGATAGATTGTTGCCATTTAATTGCCTTGGAATCTCTGAAACAAGAAGTTTACACTCAATTAGGAGTAAGAACATGACAAATATACATTGCATTGAGAAACGAAAGTTCTCTTGCTTTTGTTTTGCATGTATTGATCAGACAAAGTCCATCGATGACTGTGAAAACTGAATTAAGAAATTTGCTAAACCATGGAAACACAAATAATTGACACCATTGCCCCCATTTGGAAACATGACTGACAATGAAAGGGACAATGAAGTGGTTGTGATTGACAATTATTATGATCGTGTTTCTGATATGGTTAGAGAAGGTGATTTCTTCGCTGTCAATGCAACAGAAAATAATCAAGAAAGAGTGCATTATTATTTATTACGATACACTACGTTTAAATCCACGCTGTTGCAAGAGTATAATGATCCATCAAATTATACATACCCAATCGGTTCAATGGTGTTAATGGTACATTTCTTTGAATAAGTAAATAAATGTAAAGATCATATTATTTTTCAAGATTACCAGCCAAAGGTTATTTATGCCCAATATAGTCACTTGGTCATAGCAACTTAGTTTCAGTTGAAGAAAAGGAAGAGTAGAAAAAAACAATGACAATGGAGGTTATCGATAGATGATTATGATGCCATTCTGGAAAATTTGCCACTAGTACATTTCATATGAGTGGAACTCATTGTTCAAGATGAACAATGAACTTTGATTCTAGGGTTAGAACATATAATTGCTACAATGCATTGGACTTTATATAGTTTAAGGCTATATTGTGGATTGCTTTCAAATAAATGGACATGTGGATGGTTAGATGTTTTTGGTACGAAAAATATATTATGGTATACTTGATAAGGGTGATTTGCTAGATACTTAAATTATGGTGATTTAATGTGTCCATTATGTTTCCTCCTAGATGATCTTAACTCACCATTTTTTTTTCATGGATATGATGGTGATGAAAGAATATTTAATTATGTATATATACATTATTGTATCATTAGTTTAGTTTTGATATCAAATGTCATCATATTTGCATCTCTTAATTAGTTTAGATTAGTTTCTATTTGATGTGGCTAATCTCTTCATTATTGTGTCTTCTCATGATGGTTGTCTCCTAGTTATATTTTCTATTGACATGTTTCTATTTTCCATGTGCTCGAAAAATATTGTTCACAACATGGAATAGATCCTACAAAGGAGCATTTAAGAATACAAAACTATTCATAAAGCTGTGTTTAGCTATGAATTAACTCTTATTTTAGAAAGTTTTTCTAGTAGTATAACTCACACTATTATATCAAGAGATAGATATCCTACCCCTTTAGCAATAAATCCAAAAGTGTTTAGATGAAATAATTATTTCCAAAGGAAAACAACTCAACTCTCATCAACGTTTCAATATAGATTAAGAGAAATGGTTTGGTAAATTTCAAATTTAAGGAGAAAAATTATTCAAACTAGTTTATAGAGCATATTGATAGCTTCAACAAAGTATCCTACAAATGTCAAATGTCAAATGTTTCTATATTCTCTTGACATGTTTCTATTTACCATGTGCTTGGAAAATATTGTCCACAACATGGAATAGATTCTACAAAGGAACATTCAAGAATACAAAACTATTCATAAAGGTGTGTTTAGCTATGAATTACTTGTTATGTTAGAAAGTTTCACTAGTAATGGATTTCACACTTTTATATTAAAAGATAGATATCCCACCACTTGTAGCAATAAATCCCAAAGAGTTTAGATGAAATTATTATTTCCGAAGGAAAGCAACTAAACTCTCATCAATGTTTCAATATAGATGAAGAGAAATGGTTTGGTACATTTCAAATTTAAGGAGAAAATTTATTCAAACTAGTTTATAGAGCATATTGATAGCTTCAACAAAGTATCCTACAAATGCCAAATGTCAAATGTTTCTATGTTCATTTGACATATTTCTATTTTCCATGTGCTTGGAAAATATTGTTCAGAACATGGAATAGATCCTAGAAAGGAACATTCAAGAATACAAAAGTATTCATAAAGGTGTGTTTAGCTATGAATTAATTCTTATGTTAGAAATTTTTGATAGTAATGGATTTCACACTTCTATATTAAGAGATAGGTATCCCACCCCTTGTAGCAATAAATCCAAAAGTGTTTAGATTAAATTATTATTTCCAAAGGAAAACAACTCAACTCTCATCAATGTTTCAATATAGATGAAAAGAAATGGTTTGGTAAATTTCAAATTTAAGGAGAAAATTTATTCAAACTAGTTTATAGAGCATATTGATAGCTTCAAAAAGGTATCCTACAAATGTCAAATGTCAAATGTTTCTATGTTCATTTGAAATGTTTCTATTTTCCATGTGCTTGGAAAATATTGTTCACAACATGGAATAGATCCTACAAAGGAACATTCAAGAATACAAAACTATCCATAAAGGGGTGTTTAGCTATTAATTAATTCTTATGTTAGAAAGTTTCGCTAGTAATTGATTTCACACTTTTATATTATGAGATAGGTATTCCACCCCTTGTAGAAATAAATCCAAAAGTGTTTAGATGAAATTATTTTTCCCAAAGGAAAACAACTCAACTCCCATCAATGTTTCAATATAGATGAAGAGAAATGGTTTGGTAAATTTCAAAATTAAGGAGAAAATTTATTCAAACTATTTTATAGAGCATAATGATAGCTTCAACAAAGTATCCTACAAATGTCAAATGTCAAATGTTTCTATGCTCATTTGACATGTTTCTTTTTTCTATGTGCCTAGAAAATATTGTTCACAACATGGAATAGATCCTACAAAGGAACATTCAAGAATACAAAACTATTCATAAAGGTGTGTTTAACTATGAAATAATTGTTATGTTATAAAATTTCGTTAGTAATGGATTTTAGACTTTTATATTAAGAGATATATATCCCACCCCTTCTATCAATAAATCCAAAATTTTTTAGATGAAATTATTATTTCCAAAGGAAAAAAACTCAACTCTCATCAATGTTTCAATATAGATGAAGAGTAATGGTTTGGTAAATTTCAAATTTAAGGAGAGAATTTATTCAAACTAGTTTATAGAGCATATTGATAGCTTTAACAAAGTATCCTAATTTTTAAAATTGGAAGAAGGATTAGCTTTATTCTTTTATATATTATTGATGGAGCATAAAATTGGAATCCTAGGAGCATAAAATTGGAATCATAAAAAATAGAGGGATATGCACTTTGAAAAGGGTTTAAAATCTCTAAAGTAATAAGAATGAATTCAATCATTATGATTAATGACTCTAGGATCATTATCATTCATATGATTAAACAACCATTACCGATAGGAAAATTTCTTGCATCAATTCCAAATTGATGTAGACAAAAATAAGGTATATTCACCAAAATTAAATACTACCATGTCTTGCAAGAACATAATCAAGAGGAAAACTGGTGATAAAATTCAAATTTAGAATAAAATTAAGGGGAGATTAAGGTTAATGGTGTATTATTCCACCAATTTATCCCCTAATTATTGTATATTTGAAACATATTTTGTTGTTAGTATAACATATGGTCTAAAATCACTAAAGGAATAAGAACGAATTTAATGTGAAATGTTTCTATGTTTCTATGTTTAAATCATAAAAGCATGTCCAATGTGTTGAAAGGATTTGGCCTCAACCATTAAATAGAATGTCATTCCTTTGCAACATTTTTTAGGGACTGCACTAAAATATGATTGAAAAACGTATTATAAACCATAAAAAATGTGTTGTATGATGTGATGGGGCTCTTCTCCCATTCTGTAGTGATATTTTTCTTGATACTAAGATGTCTTTGGGTGAGACAACTTCCCCAGGAATAATAGCATAAAACCAATTGACCAAAGTATGAGACCATTGTCGAGGTTACTGTTTGTTAAGGCCAACATGTTAATGAAATTTATGATAGAGAGAGTAATGGTAGGAACACATAAATACATGTTGATAGAAGAAAGGGCCAATACTCTTCAAAATCTTGTAATTGTTATTGAATACTTGGTAAATTTTAATAACTTTTTCAAAACATAAATTAATGTTCAAGAAGAATTAAATATATAGTCATATGCTATGGACCTAAGCTTTCAAAAAAATTAGCAGCAAGATCTATGAACAAGAACTTTCAAATACCATATAATAAAACCAAGCATTAGCTATCATGCAACTTGCAAGTTACTTAAATAATCAAAAAAGAATCAATCCAAGGAAAGTTATTTGGAAGCACCAGAAAATTATGCAAAAACTGACGAAAATAAGAAAGATTCCTTATAATGAGACCCAAGTAGGGGCCACTGAGTAGTTTCTAAATCATTCTTCCCCTCGATTTCCTTCGCTATGTTACTAATTAGTTATACTATTTAATATTCATTAGTATTCCTCGTAACAGTAAAGGAAATATTTTAGGTTGTGGCCCTCACTAGCATGCCAAGTTTGGCACATGAGAACCCCTTTCCAGGAATTCACCCACCCTAACCCCTTCGCCTTTGACATAATGATAGATTTTGGGCATCAAATGGCATGCACACCTGATTAAGGGACGTAACAAAACATCTTTGGCATAACGACTCCTCATATCCCTGGAGAAGCACAGGATTCTACCCTTAGGGTAGCCTTAAAATCTGATCCATGAACAACAGGAATTTTTCCTTTGATAATGTCAGCATCATTTCAATGCCTCTTCAATCCAAGGTGATAGCTTCAAGTTTTTTGGGAGTAGGAGCAAGAGTGGGAAGCATGATTTCAAAACGCTTTTAGGACCAAAGAATTTCAAAAGAGATTTTTGTATAATACATATTTCAATATATTTTGATGCATATGTATATATATATATATATATATATATATATATATATATATATATATATATATATATATATATATATATATATATATATATCTTCAAAATATCCATGTAGAATGTTGAACCAACTGCAGAAAACACAAAACCATACATTTAACTACTAGAATAGTGATGATCATTAAAGCATATACCATTATTACACATATAACATCAATCATCTAGTAGTTATAACATTGTCATCGGATGACCAATCATCGACCACAACATCAACCGTCAAGTTTCAACATATAAAATTTGTCATCAACAAATTGTATCAGATATCCATGAAATGAAATAGACCATCATATTCATTACCAATGAGTTGTAATATTCAAGAAACGGTTCAAAGGTAGGTTAAAACTTCAAAGTTAGAACTGAAACTACCATATAAGGTCTATAAAATAAGCCATACTAAAGACAGTTCTAGAGACTATTACTAAATAGGAAAAGTAAATGGTCTAGTATCTACTAATATTTCCTCTTACCATGAGAAACTTCATGTTTTTGTTAATGTGATTTATGAAGAAGAGGAGTAGGAGTAGGTGGAAGTGTTCCTAGAACACGATCAACCATTGCATGGCCTCCATGTAAAGCTAGATGTTGTGAAGATAAAGGCAAAAATCCTTCATGTAGAAACCTGGGAGTGGAAGGAACTGCCATGTCTAGACTCTACACCATGAATATGGTCATCATGATCACCCAAAAGTTCAGCCTCCAAACGCTCTAAAACTAAGGTTCCATTTCTGCCATTAAGAAAATGACATTAAGACACAGTAAATGATGGACATGATCTTTGGAGAACCTTGATTTCTACTATTGTTTGACTCATCATTTCCATATTCCTAATGCGAAGGGTTAAATAAAAGTTTAAATTAAATTTAAAGCAAATTATCAAGAACCAAGGATATTGATAAGCAAGAAAACATTTAAACCAACATTTTCTAGAACATATCACTCTCCTCTTATGAAATATTCGATCATTGATTGGAATCTATATAGCTTGGTGGAGAAATATTAAAAAATTAAATTTCATTACGGCTAGAATAACACTTGAAATTATTCTCTTGATGACAAACATAAGACTCATATTTTGAAATTTCTTTCAACTCGGGAAACTTGACTCCATCCGAGCTTCCACCAAAATAGTAAATAATTGTAAGTTTGATGGTAAAGGTCAAATAAAGTACTCATGTTCAACCTAAAAGATATTTTATAGCACGTGGACATAGAGTCTACACAATGCACACAATAATACTTGACTATG
This sequence comes from Pinus albicaulis, assembly GCA_034641835.2. Lineage (NCBI taxonomy): Eukaryota > Viridiplantae > Streptophyta > Pinopsida > Pinales > Pinaceae > Pinus > Pinus albicaulis. Next base: position 1,176,407,203 of record CM076580.1, read on the forward strand.
TAAATCTCTCTAATTGTAGGAAAATGAAGCGTTCCCTCCATCGACGACATATCATAGGTCGCTTAAAATGTTAAATATGAGCAGTAAAATTTGACTGTTTGGTCATCTTCATCATCTTCCAGCCAATAAGTTTCAATAATATTTACTGCCTTCTCATAAATTTCATTATTGTCATGACTTTTCAAGTTCTCAATCTTCTCAAGTCCTTCAAGATCATCAATATATTGTGCATAGAGATTTACACCTCCAGTGTTGCCCAGAACCTTCTCTTCTTCCCCTAATTTCAAAATATTCTCTAGCCCTCAAGACAAACAGTTACAATTCTTGGGTCTGGACAAACTAGAAGATCACATAGAGGCTTAATGCATCCTTGATTCACAAGATATCTGCAACCAAAAGTAGGAATCAATAGTTTGTCTCATTGTATCAACTAACACAAATTATTGAACATATGTACATCACAATGACTATTATCAGCAAACACATCTGTTTACATTACATCTTGTAATTTGACCCCTTTATTCATTACTAGACAAACCATTTTAGAGATATGCTTTTTTTGATTGTATATATTCATTAAATACATACTTGATTTTATCATGTGTACCAGCAAAAGTAGCATTAGATATAGCCCATGCTGCTTCTTTCTTGATATCAAACTCAACATTTTGCAACAATTGTACAAGAGGAGGGATAATGTTTGCATCAATCACAACCTGTAAACAAATCCAAACTCAGGATATATCAACTTAAACAACATTTTACAAGGAATAAGAAATTCAATGAAGTTTCATTCTTAATCTATAAGTAGTATAGTTAAGGAACCTGCATTTGATCTTTGTTTCATGCAGTTATGTTTGAGATGGTCCAGCGTGCTTCCTTCTTGATACTTTTCTTATGATTATGGGTCAACAGTGCCAAGAGGCATGGAAGTGCCTGATTGTTGAAAATGTATTGAGGTAACACACATCCCCAAAAAATTACTTGAGAACATAATCTAGCAAAAAAAACACAAGTATTCACTCTATCCCAAAGAACTCACTGAAACATTTAATTTATGTGTGACTGTATAAATTATAGAAGACAAATTAAATATCCACTTGAATGTGTACACCATAGATTGAGTTGCAATATTTCAAGTTTCAAATCAGCTGCCAATAGAGACTGGATATACCTGAGTCTGTACATCGTCTCGAGTTACAATATTTCCCATAGTCCGGAGAGAAGGGATAAGAATAGATGGAGATGGATGATTGTAGAGACAAATCATGTAGAATTGAAATTTTCCAATGCATTTAGCAAAAGAATAGCTCTGATAAATCTCTATCCTTTATCTAAAGACATAAATCTTGAACTAATAGAACACATTCTTAACCATAAAACTAATATCCTTGCATGAAATACACCTATCTACAACATCAATAATAGGTAGAAGCTCAAAAACGTTCATCAAATTTTCAGTATTTATGCTTACAGTAGAAGCTCAACCAATCTTCTACAAACACCAACCTCAATCACAACTTGAATTTTATCATTTGTTACATTAGAAAGATAAGATAGACATTATGAAGGGCCATCTATTTATCTTTTATGCCATCAAGAAGAAGAAAATATGGAGCACCTTTTCAATTCATTCTTATTTGGTGTAGATCTATGGGGCCAAGTCTCTGATTTATTTCATAAAATTGATAATAACTTATCAAATCTTCTACAAACCATCAAGAATTAGAGTTTCCCGACCTTCCACAACCTGATCATTAATAAAGCTTGGATCATCCGTCATGGGCTCCTCCTTTGGTTAGTATGGAAAGATATAAACTCTGTATTTTTCAATCCCCCTCCTCCATTGTGGTTTAATTTTGGTCACAAATTCTCCTAAAAACCAAATAAACTATCTCTCTATTCCATGGTCTACTTCTGACTGGTCTGAATCCTCAGAGGAACATCCTATTCTTACCAAGCTCAACCTTTCCCCTCCCCTTCCCTCCAATTCCCTGAGATTTCAACCTATTCTCACCTCTCTACTCTCCTGGTCTATTTTTTTGTGTTATCCATACTTGTATTTCCCCTCTGGCTCTCTTGTTTCTAGCCTAGTTTAAGGGGTTGGCCATCCGTTGCCCTAAGTTGCACAATATCCTCCCAAGGTCCATAACCTTCCTAGGTTCCTTAAGTTTACATGCTCATTCTGTGGGTATACTTTCCCTATGGCGAGGGCATGCAATGTATGAGGAAAAAATGCATGAACAAGTAGGGGTTCACAGGTTGTGGCACCAAAGGTCTCCAAGGTGGTGGCAACAAAGGTCTCCATCACACACCCAAATCTTCATCCTGAGAGCCCTCAGAGATAATTCAGTATTGTGTCTACAAAATTTCCTTAATGCATGGTTGGCTTATTCCACTAATATAGTCTATTGTAAATAAATCAAATATTCAATTGTCAAAGTAGAGAAATTAAGTTGTGAACTCATGATTTTTCTTACATAGTCAGATACTTCGGTCCCCCTTGCACCTTGGGAAGCCTCTATGAGCCATAGTATTATTACTACCTCCTTCGGTGGTCCCCAAAACCCTACAAATTCTCCTCTCCAACTTTAAATTAATTTACACTCAGCCTTACCTGGTGTTTACACCATTGAAGCTCCTTCCTGTTGGCCATGGCTATATCCATTTGAAGTCTTCACCTTTGTGCATTACTCCCCTACTTGAAAACTCCAATGCCATGACAAAGAGCCAAATCCTATTGAGGGTCCTCTTCTCAAGTAGAAGGGAGCGCTCAAGACACACATCAAGATCATAAGGAAGCACAAAGATATCATTCCCAAATCCTTTCTCCTATACATTAGGAAATCAACTATGTTGATATTGAATTTCGTGTTGATCATGATGAGCAAGTTGATGAGGAGGTATTGGCCTCTATGGTTGAGTGGGTGATCGATTCGGGCCATAATTTATGGTGCCAAAACTAATATCTATGTATAATCAAGCTATACTAGAACATGTAATTACTCCCTAACAATGTCTTACTAGAGCATAATGAAGCTCGTAGGGAGATATTATTATAGATTGATGAATTACAAATGGAGCACAAGGATCCCAGTTTGCAACATTGTGACATGTCTACCAAGTTAGCCCTTCAAATTTAATATATGGGACAAAGAAAAAAACCAAGAACTAAATATCAATATCCCATGGGTTGTATGGTAATAGAATGGTTTTCCATTTTTCATGCCATGGACAATGAAAATAGGAACTTGCTGTGAAAACTTGTGCCCAGATTGAGCATACAATGTTTAAGTATTGGCATGAAGGATTAAGTCCTTAATGAGATCACAATTTTTTCATTATGAATAAACGTTCAAGCCAGTTTCTTCACTGAAATATTCTCATTGTGATTCGTTATGCAAATGTACCTAACACTACACTGAGCAATTGTTATCATGCCTCTTGGAGAATAGTCAGTATGTCGACAGAATGGATCTTGATTTGATTTTTCCTAAATTAGTAAGTTTGTATTTGGGCTGACAAGTATAGGATTCTAGTTGATTTTGACATATGAAGGAGTCATGCAATAACATATTGGTTTACCATTGTGATAAATATTTCTAATGAATGATGTGTTGGCTAAGTTCTTTCCTTCCAATCCAATTTTACTAGGTCCAAGTGGATAGAATGGAATCTTCACTGATGCCCATAATGGGTTTAATAACATAAATCCTAACTCCATTTACTAGTTTAGACACCTCATACACCAATCCATTTTCTGAAATACTTTAACTGCAACAAAATGGAACGTCATTACCTAGCTGATGAATATAAAACAGGGGAGTTAGGACTCCAAGATTGGCATAATAGAATAGATGGTAGGAAATCCAATCTAGGATTAAGGATAATGTCACTAAGGAAACTTAGATATAAGCTTTCACTGAGGGTTGAAGAAGATCGTATGCCTTAAGTGATGAGAGCTAAGCCAAAAATATTATATTGGGCCATGTTCTTGCCTATCAAATAGCAAAAATCCATGTCTTGGCTTTGAATTTTTACATACTACATTCAAACCCTAGCTAGATAGAACCATACTCCTAATAATTAGAGAACTGTAAACCCACCATGAACACCCAAAGAGAACCTCAAAAACGAAATTCCCAAGCTCCTAAACCTAATCATTCAAATGTGCAGAATCCTCAAAATAATTACTAGGATAACAAAGGGGTACAAACCAATGTGAATGTGAATTTAATTCAAGCCTTTTGTGAATGTTGACTGTATTTTGTTCTTCATGTGGCAAAATTTATAGTTGTCACAAAGTTCGGATAGGAAACTTTTCCACTATTCCCATTTCTTTCCGTCATCCCTCCTTTTAAATCCCTCTCTAGTCGTTTTCATCCAAGAAAATACATTCCAAACCAAGGATTTCCATTCATACATTTTTTTCCTCATTCCATCAGTCTTGAATTGCAATTCCTAGACCTTTATTCTAAGTAACTTATTTTGACTAATAAGTGAGGTATACAGAGGTAAAGAGGGAAATCACCTTACCTTTTTATGCTTTGTAGTAATGGAAATAATCACTTCTTAGAAAATGGTCTCTACAAGAGTGGTTGTAGGTGCACCCATGGGAGAAGTAGAGATTTCTTCTTCATGGTCAATGATAAAAGTGTCAATCAGTGTGCCTACAGGAGTGGCAACAATTGTGTCCTTGAGATTAGCATCAATTGTTTTTGTGGGAATATAAACTGTCATGTCCTTGAGGTTAGAAGAAACTATATCCATGGCCTTAAAATGTAATTATCTGCCATAAAAGTGGAAGAATCTTCCCTAAGAGAACTCCTTACTAGTTATTATGGAGTAGCATGACCACCAGACCAAATTCTTCCAACCGTAGGTAACTGACTCTACTAGTTCTAATGTTTCAGTAGGGGTAGTGTCTTCCTGGTGTTCTAGGATTTCTTCTGCCCTTACTTTTTTTTTTGGAGTAGAAGGGGTTTGGGTGGTGGTAGGAATGTATCATGTCGTCTTATTTCTTGGAACACAAGGGGGCCAATTTTGATGCCCTCCCATTCTCTTGGTGGTTGGTTTGCTACTAATTATCTCAACGTCAATATCACTTCCTTTTATGGTGTAATAGAAATTGTCTCTTCTTCCTTAATATGAATTAGTAGGTAATTTGTAGCCAAGGGAGTCATGACAATATATTCTTCCTCCTTTGCAATGGGTAGAGTAAAAAAACATTGGGCTCATTTAGTGAATTTGCAACCATTGGAGTTGCAATGACTTCTTCCCAGAATTTTCTTACTTTGTTTAGAGCTTGTACCATAAGTAACCTGATAAGGCCATGGTGAGAGATGAAATATCTTTGTATGTTTTCTTTTTATGCATGGGATTCCTTATTTTGCAGGGACCTGAGTAGGAAGTATGAAATATTGACATTGTGACAGTGTCTGAGATGGTTAAGGAAAAAAATGTTCTAAAAGTACACAATCCCATAACATCTCCAATAAGTGATGTTACCAAAATCTTTCCTAGCTCTAGGATTTGTTGAAAAATTTAAAGCTTGGATTTTTGTTTTCAGTACTACTGCTCCACTTCGTGAGGAAGCTTAGTTAAATTAGTTGGAGTCTCCTCTCACTTATACAACAACTCCGACAACTAAAAAAAAATTGTCCCTAAATGAAGGAAAACTCCAGTGTTATATCACCATCATAACCATTTAACCTATGCATAGATTCCATCCATCCTTCCTATTGAAAAATAACTTGAACATGGTCGAAAGATCCTAGGATCATTAGTTCAATGGGTTCATTATATATAGGCGAACCTCCCATGGTACCTGTAGCTATTTTTCTCTTGAATATCACTGTTACAAGAGAAAAATGGAAATTTGACAATTTTTGGGAGGTAGTTTCCAGTTTTAGTGCAGAGTGATGATTTTAATGGTTTTTGATAGAAGAGTTATAATTTGGCAATATGCTGTAAAGGAATTATGGTAGGAGGTAACGACATATAATTACCCTTTCAACTTTAAGAATCATTCATTATGAAATAAGTTGGAAATTTTAGTTATCATATCTTAACTTAGCAGCTCCTCCTTCATACAATCAATTGAGCTGATAGTTGTTACACCCCTAGAAAATTGATTGGTATACAAACGAACCAAGTTCCTAGCAACCTTGTTGATAGGTGGTTGAGAGAATCCCTTGGGCTAGCAGCTGGATCAATAACTTCCTCTATAGGAGGACTACGCTCTGTAAAAAAAACAAAACCAATGGTCCATTGTGTGATGGACAAAACAGACACAAATAAAATTTCAGTTCATTGACAATTAATAAATAATATTTGATGTAAATACCAAGTGAAAGAAACTTTTGGAATTGGGTAGTTTCTCCAAGATGCAGGTTAGGTTCATTAGACCATACTCCTACAACATAGCAGGAAGACTCTCCAATTGCAAAAACAAAAAAGAAAAAACAAAACAAAACAAAATAAAAGTAATAAAAAAAGGAAACAAAATGTCAAATTAGGTAATCATAGATGCCACGACATAATTTTACATAGTCCTCTAAGCCAAATGAAGCACCTATACTGTCAGAAACCTAGTGAATTGACTATGGCTCAAAGTTTTTACTGAAAATTAAATCTTAGTTTTAGCATTCACTAGATACATAAAGGAACCTCTCAATTGTCTATAAATTCAATAGATATTTTGTTAATAATGTGGCAATGATACCAACAAAGAAATGGTAAGAGGTTACCATGGTTTAATGTAGAATCTCCAACCCAAAGCCTACACGATCTCCTTGAGGCTCAGTTTACATCATCTCAATATTATCTATAGCCTAAAATGTATAAACCAAAATTATAGAAAATTTTGCAAAAGGAAATATAATAAACATAATAAATATTCTTAACGAAAAGTATCGATACCTGTGTCACAATTGGAACCTGAGAAGGAATAATCTCTTCAGGCAGCCGTTGATGTGTACCACATACCTGAAAATTCAATAATGTTAAGAGACACACCATATAAAATTATATTCATCTTAAAGTCACTTGCAATTTAACGTAAAAATATAGATATATAATAGCTGTGAGACCACTCGAACATATGAAGGTATCATGTCTTCGGGAAGGCCTTCATGTGTAGCGTTAACCTAAAAATTCCATAATGTTAAGACACATACCATATAAAATTATGTGACATAAATTCATTTCAATTTGAAGTACAAAAATATAGATAGATAGTAATGAATGTGGCACCTCTACATGAACATGTCCATGATCTATAGAATGAGGATTAGGGGCATAGCAATGTTGTTCTAAGAATGTTGTAAACTACATAAGTTAAATAAATATATTGGAGACTAAATGTATATACACCACAAAAACATGTTACATGCATTCTAGCTCATCTTATAAATGTGTATTTTAAAATAGATCAAAACATGCTTGTACATACCTCGCCCATGGTGTGCATTTATTTTCTAATGGCTCGCTTATAGTGGTCTCTACATGAGGATGCATACTCCAAAAGCTCATTTCGCTCCATCTCCCTCAACACGTCATCTGGAATACTCACAAATGAACGAATTCCTACACTAGATGAAGATTGGCTTCTCCCTAAGCCGACTTCCACCCCTCCTAAAGCAGTTGCAATTTGTTCTTGTATCTTCTCCCTCATATGTGATGCAGCACTTGAGATAAAAGATAAATCCTCTGGAAGTGTAACTACCCTAGGTGTTTGAGGTGCTAAACGAGGTGCTGGAGGCGTAAACCCAACATCTCACATAGCATTAGGTCATTCATATGTACGACCTTTTCCAGCTCCATAGAATTTGGATCCCATATCTGTATAGTTAGGGTCCATGTGCTCTCGGAATTGAGCATACAACATCCTAACAAAATATTGCAGTACCTCATCATTATTTGGGAACTTCCCATATGCATACAGGAACTTCTCATAAATATAAGGTGAAATATTGGGATCATTGAATCTTGCAATCTTCAGAAATTTTTTTTCTTCAGGCCGCAAGTTAAATAGTGACAAGGCCATTTCTTTAGTGATCCTATTTTTAACTTCATTGCAGGAGTGGATACCAATCATTGATGCTCTCCTCCTATGCATCATGTCAAAGAACATTTGGGTTGATGGTCCAACCCCACAATAAGTCTCTATAAAACTCTGCAAATTGTGAAAAACAATTTGGAGACAATCTCGACTAGGGGCAGAGGGATTGAAACTTTGCAATTGTGAAATCTTTTGGAATGATCCCTCATCCCATCAACAGTAAGTAAGGATATGGTATCTTCCCAAGGCATCTTCTTAATAATATCACCGGGAAGGGTGTAAAGGAGATCATATCTTGGATTTCGAGAAAAATCATGAACCCTACAACCTCTCCCCCTAACAGGGAAATGATAACCACCTGTAACATGTTAAATTATTTCACATATTAAAAATTAAATAATTTATAAGGAAAATTTTTATTTAAAAAACTTGTTTGGTCATTTGAAAATACCTCATGGAAAAACTATCTTATCCTCTTTGCTCATACTAGGATTGTTCCCTTCCGAGGAATGAAGGTCTCTACTAGCCACTGTAAAAAACATTAAATAATTTTATAAAACAAGTACATGAGACACATAATAAGTTTCACATTAAACATACATCAAACAATAAATTTTCCTTTAGATTTTACCTAAACGAGAACTATCCAAGTGTGGGATGGATGCCATAGGCTGAGACATTGTTCTCCTTTTTCCCTCACCAGAAATAGGGCCAACCCAAACTCCTACATTTTCACCTATGGAGCATAATTTTTTCACATTAAACACATTTCATTTGAAAAAAATTCACCTGTAAACCTAAAAAGTTTTACTAGCAATTGATCTAATGTGTACCTATACCGTGTATAATATGCCCCTCAGAATGGGCTCTATGAAATTGGGGATGAATGGGAACAGGTCTATGGGGCTCCTCTTGTTTGATTTGGTGTCTAGGCGCACGAGAATATGAGTGCGTCCACCTATGCAGGAAAAAAAATTCACATTAATCAATTTTTGACAACGAACAATAAATATAACCTAATTGAAAACATGACATAACTAAACAACCAATGTACCTGATAATCCTCCTCTCATGGAGGGGTCTCTGGAGGGCTCACCTGATGCCATTCTTTCTATAGTATCAAATCAAATTTATGCCCCTCATAAAAAAATTAGAAAACAAATTATCAATCGATAGTAATATCATCAAACAATGGATAAAAGGTACTATAGCTCGTTGACATACAAGGGCTCGACAATAGTACATGGAATAATATGTCATGGCACTAACTAAGGTGGGTCAATCATTCTTGTAGTTGTACAACTTGACTCTGCTTTCCAATGACTCTCGCATGTGCAATCAATCTTAACATTTCTATTGAGATTATTATAAAAAGAGTTTACAATATGAGAGAAGAGAAATTATGAGGAATGTAGAGATGATTATTTTGAATCCTAAATGATTTTCTTCCAATGTTGTTGTAAAATTATGGATTATTTCATGAGATGATGAACAAATTTTTGATGTTCATTTGTTGTATTGAATGTACATTTTCCTACTACTATATTTTTCATCAAGTGGACGAGTTTTAAGACCAATATCGACATTCCCAAACTTGGTAGACATAATTCCTTTGGAATCTATATGGATTCGTTATATGACAATTGATATCAACCCTTGCAGAATGTAAGGAAATATTGTCCAAATCTTGTCCAAATGAATCCAAAATTGGTTATTTTGTTTTGTACCCATGAGCCTCACTATATTTAACTGAGTCAAAGAGAAACTCTTTGACATTATTGACCTTTGTAGTTTTCAAAATGGCTTCTGGGCATGAGTGTCGAGAGGAAAAACATTTCAACTCAATGAAATAATTATTGTCCTATTTATTTCTTGCCATGTACTTTAGTGTTTGTCATGATATTAAATATTATACCATGTTAATATATGCTACACAATTCAATAGTATAGTTCAGGGCATTATAAAAGAGAATGAAGATGAGGGGGGCATCTATTCAAGGGTGAAAGTTAGGGATTTACAAATAGGAATTCTTTTATAAGTGAAAAGAAGAATAAGGGATTATAAATCCCTACAAATTCCAAGACCAATCCAAATTTAGTGTAAGATCATTCCTAGAAATACAATAGATTAAGTCAATAATTGTGATCAACATCCATTTTCAACCAAAAAGATCTGTGCTCGTAAAACAAAATGAATATGATCAATACACAAATGAAATATTAAAGGCTCACAAACATTTTGAAGCGAACAACAATATTAGTTTTATGGTATAAAAAGTATGGTAAGCATTTTTCAATGTCTAGAATTTTGTTAGCAGTCTCATATAAAGAGTTAATGTTAATACTTTTTTATATCTATTTCCCGTATCCTAAAATTTTAGTTATTAACCTCAAAATTTCGAAATTTGATTTACAATCCCAATTAAAACCTCTCCTATTTTACTTTGTAATAAGTTAAAGTTATTGTTTTATTACTTATGCTATTACCAAAACCTAACTTACTACTATGGAAAATAAACCTATGTTATCCTACATATTGTATTTATCAATACCCACTGGTTTACTATGCTATCATTACATATACCTTGAATATTTCACTAAAAACCACTTCCATACAACCGATCATTACTCTATTCAACACTTTGGATACTTCATAGCACTTCCTCAATTGCACTCATTAAATGACTTTATTGAAAGCCCATATGAACTCTACAAAGTGACACCTTACTCTCAAAGTTATAATCTATTTTCAAAGTTAAAAATCATTGTTTTGACTTATAATCTACCACCCTCATATTTCGACTTATGTTGCCATTGATATGTATACGTAATCTCCATCCAAACCCATTGAATTCCTCTATGTTTTTCTTGAAACTAGAGCTAGAGCTAGTTACCAGGTTGGTTTTTTCCTATGTGGAAAGGGAAAACATGGATATCATTTACTACTAAAAAAAACATAGCATTGTGAATGAAGCAACACATAGTTCAGGTATGCCACCAATTAGAATTTCCAGGAAGAAAACGTCTTTTAAAATAATGTCCACAAAAAACAAATTGATGAAATTGGTTCGTAGTAAACATTTTTAGCTTCTAGAAATTTTTGATCTATAACTCAAACCAAATAAACTTGCAATTTAAAAGTTATTTATGTCTGTAAAACATTTTCATGCCAATTTATCTCTTTTTCTCTCCGGTTTTTGAAACATAGTGAGGTAACTCTTTCAGAACTCAAAATTTAGCAGTTGAAAAGTCTTCATAAGGTTTATACAAAGTTTATAAATAGAAGTGAGAATAAAGCTTTCAAAATTTGAAACAATAAAGCTACACTCTAAAAGTATAATTGTCCTTCAAGGTGGACGATAGTTGAGTTTTCTCACTAAATTTCATGGATACAATGTTGAGGTGAATAGGGCCTTTTCCCATATCTTTGATGTGAAGAGTGACAATGTTGGTAATTTGACCATACAACTTTCTAAATATACAATTTCACAAGATATAGGTCTAGCTCAATAGAGAGAAAAGTGGTTTAAGAATAAGAAAATATAAGAAAAAACATGGTCACCATTCTTAAACAAGTATAAGCCAAAACCAAATTGGACCACTAGGATACCAGGAACTTGGCTAAAGAATCAATGAAAGGGACTAGTTTGCCTGATTTAGAAATATATCACATGTAAAGGTAGGCACAATGTCATATATCTATAACACATTGGACTGTTGCATCATCTTAACAAAGAGATATGTGTGAACATGAATTACTACTGGTTGAATAGCCTTACAAAAATGGCTAAGAACATTAGAAAACAACCCAAGAATGAAGAAAAGAGATAGTGGAATATGGGTTGCAAAAATATGACTAGACTTGGGGGAAAGTCTTTAGTGAGAATGTGTTTATTGAAGAGACTGTTTGTGAAGATGAAGCAACAAAAATTGAAGAGAAAGTATATGAGGTTCCTAAACCACATTCTAGACAAGCACCGTAGAAGGATGAGATCCAAGTGGTATATTGTGGCATGAACATTTTTAGGGCTCTGTGGGTGGTAACAGGATACCGTGGTGAATGGGATTGTTGATCAGCTAAATTTCCTTTCCATAGTGAGAAACTCGGATGAATTTTCAATAATAACTAGTGTGGCCGAGAGTAGAGTGCAATGTCTTGACACTCGTCGAGGCAGGAAAATTCAATAAGGCCCCTTTTGGTAGGAAGGAAAACATGTCTGCTTTGGAGGGAGGTAAAACCATGATGCGGTGTTTCCAGGATTGGTCAAAATAATGTAGATCACTGAGAACGTGAAATTGAAAGCGACTTACCTGGCTAGAATCTACGGACTCACGGTGGCTCGAAAATGACAGTGCTCCAGTGCAGAATGTCAGGGTATACAAGATTTTGGGGTTTTTTATAAGAATAAAACTCTTGGATGAGAGTTAAAAAAATTCTAGGTTGAGAGTTTTATAACTCTCGTCCGAGATTTTACCCGAGAGTTTATGTCCATAAAACTCTCGGAAAAGAAAATACTTAACTCTCATCTGAGAGAATTTTAACTCTGGTTAAGCGCAATCAAACTCTCGGGCAAAACATTAAAAATCTCTCCGACAAGAGTTCTAGAAATTCTCTGTCGAGAAATTGAGTTGAATATTTTCTCGAACGAGAAGTAAAAAATTACACCCAAATTCTTTCCATAGGCCAAAAAGTGTTTCCCAACTTTGGGATTTCACCCATAGACATAATGACACTTGGGAAATTAAATATTATTATGTTCCATCACATAAAAAAGGATTGGGATATCATCTATCAGAAGGTGGGATAATTTTTTGATGATAATTATTCCCATTCCCCTCATTTATCCCTTGAAAGGTACGAGGATTTACATAGTTGTGTCCCACAAAATGTTATGGGCCCAGGGTTGTTAGTAGATGGGGGTTGAAACTTGAATAGATGGGAACATTCCTACCCCCTGTTCTATCTTCCTGGAGATTTTTGAACCAAATCATTTGTACTCACTTTCAAAGACATCAAGGTCAACGGTTTTGGGGACCAAAGTTACATGCAAGTTGATCAAAGCACCAGGAAGTTGGAATAAGGTGTCAAGGGCATAAGAATTTCTATGTGTGGATCTTTGGGATGAAAAGTGTCCAATATGCAATACTAAAAAATGATAAATTAAAAATCGAATGAGGTTATGTACTAAGGTCATGAGTGTTCTAGGAAAGGAGCTTGTTAAAGAGAAGGGGGATATGAGCCAAGGATTGGGCATGTGGAGAAAATTACGAAAAGAGGAATTTTGTGCGAACACACACACACACACACACACACATACATGCATATATATATATATATATATATATATATATATATATATATATATATATATATATATATATATATATATATATATATATATAACCCATTGAGGCTACGATGGTTCTCCCCCAATTTTGGGCGTAAACACACACACATAGACACACACACACACATAAATATTTGAATCCAATGGTTTTAAAAGAGGAATTCATCCAACTTCACTTCATACACCTTTTGAATGAATAGGAACCATTACATAGTCATTATTTTGATAGAAATAACAATGGGAATTCATATTTAAAAGTGGGGTGGATGTAGCCTGCATCAAAGTGGTGTCATATCTAGGATGGTATATAAACGCTAATTTAAATTAGGGAATTTGCAGTTAAAGATACAAATTCGGAAGGATTAGTAGAAGATGTAAGTTTTGTGAAAAATGACGAGATGATGCCCTCTTAAGGAGGATTATTTTGAAGGATAAATCAAGAGTTAATGTGATCATGGAAAGAAGTTGATTCAAGAAGGAATATATCTAGTGGGAGATGATATCTTGGTACAAATATTATGAGGATTTATTTAAATTTATGCTAACTATGGTCAGAAGAATTTGTGTTTTCATGTAGAAAACAAAAGGACGGTAGCAACCATATAAAAAGTAACGTTTTGATAGATAAATATGGAGAAATAAAATATCTCAAGAGAATGAAATTGTGACAAAACCCCAACGATAGATGAAATTTCTGAGAATATGACAACATGAGTTTTGAAAACAGAAAGTGAAGAATTTATGAATTAGGAATGTAGAAGCCAACAAATTTGGAAGCTAAGCAGTAGGACTACTTGAGAACATGTTGTACTAAAGATAACAGGAAGAGAGGATACCAAGAGTGTGACTCGGTATTAGAGGGAAGCGACATACTTGTTAGAAAAATGGAGAAGGCTTATTACAACTTAAAAGTGAACAAGGATAGTCCATATAAGAGGGATGTGAGAATGACCACTGGGATTCATATTAAAGGTTCACACTGAATTTACAATCAGGTTGAAGAGAATATCAAAAACATTTTACATGAGGCAAATGAGTTATGAGTATTTTGAGAGGGAATTGGTTGACTTAATAGTAGAACTCAGTAATACAAATAGGTTGTTATGATGATAGGGACATGGATGGATAATTGAGAAGAAGAAGGTAATGTGGCATTCATTGTAAGTGAAGATGAAACAAAGGTTATTTTCTAGGTTGACGGAAGACGGTAGAGAAAATGAGTGTAAGATGGAAGTTTACTACTGTGAATTACAAAAATGATCAATCCCTGGAGAGGATGATAGTAATGAATATGTTGACAAGAGAACTTTTGAGAGTCTCATATATTGTTTGGAAGATCAACATAAGATGGTAGAAAAATATTTTGAGGCCAATGGGCGTAATGATTTTAAGTATGATAGTTGGTGTGTGGATGTCATGAGGGGAATTTTTTTGGTCTAAAATGGGCCTCCTAAGGAAATTATAAAATAATAGTGGAAACAATAAAATAATATTTTATTACATCATCAAAGTTTAGAGGGAAAATAGAAAAATCTACTTTTTTAACTCGTATTTTGAACTTATCTCCCTAAGGTTTTACTCAAATTTCAAGAAGGAATACTCGTTGGATGTGAAATTGAATTACCCATCCAACGAGTAGCCATGTTGCATACTTTTGATGGAATCTGTTAAATGAAAAATGAGAAATACATGAAAAACGTGATTGCAGTCACATTTTTTTATGTATTTGTCATTTTTCATGTAGGGCTTACCATGAAATGTATGCAACATGGCTACTGCTTGGATGAGGAATTAAATTTGACATCCAACGATTACTCCTGCTTGAAATTTGAGTAAACCCTCAGCGAGATAAGTTGAAAATACGAGTTGAAAAAGCAGTTTTATTATTTTATTATTTTATTATTACTTTTAAATATTTTACTCCAAAAATAGTGAATCACCCCCCATGGCTGACATCATCATCTTGAATTCTATTGGTTCTCAGAAAGTTTATTTTCATTGTACATTTTTCTTAGGAGGCCCATTTTAGACCTCAAAATTTCCCTAATGAGGATTTGTGGCATATGATGGAAATAAAATTATCTTTCTTCAATGTCGAGAAGAAGAAGAAAATTTTAATGTCATGCTTGTGAAGCATGAAAAACAATAATTGAGCACTAATATAAAGTTGCGGAGATTGTTGAAAATGGCAGGATGAAAATATTCTAATTTAATTTTCCCTTGATTAAATTAAAATAAAATTGTAATTCCACATAACATGACAACTTGTAAGAGTTAAATAATTTAGGATGAATTATTTGTCTTATTTAATTAAATTTGAGGGTCAAATTAGAGGCATGTAGAGAATCACCGACATTATAGGAGCCTTGGTTGGGTTTATTTTGAGTTGTAATTAATAAACTCAGTTTATCTAAGTTAAGGTCAGTTAAACTAGTTCTAACTGATGGAGAAACTAGTAGGAGGTTGGAAAGTGGGGTGTTTCTACATATTTTCAACCAGTTAACTCACAATCCACTCATATATAACTCATGCATGTCAGTTCTAAGAAAGACCCAGTCGATATTGGAGTTGAAGGGAAATGTATATTAAGTTGTATAGTTATCTGAATTGTACATGTGGTGCATGGATTCACAAGAAGGCTCCTAATGTATTGCACAATATTTATCAATAATTTACCTAACTAATAGGGCCTAGTTACCCAAGAATATAGCGCAAGGAAATAGGGATCTTGGAGGGAAGAAAATTCGTTAAATATTGAACCATGCTTATTGAGGAATGAGTAAGACAAATAGAGATAGTTCAGAGTTTTATATTGAACGAGAGAAACATTGTAATCTTCTCATATTTTATAAATTATGCAATATACATATAGCGGTGTTTTTAGTTGAGGATTTTCCCAAGAAATATTTGTTTTGTGTCATTGAAATTCCTTCTCTTTCTTGTTTTTTGATTTCAGAATGTTGTTTGGTTTCCAAAATTGGTCAAGTACATTCAAGTAAATTTTTTTAGTATATTATGTGGATATTTTACATTCTATTGGAGTAGGAATCACTATAGAAGAGAAGAATATGATTTTTTTTTGAGCAGGTGAATCAATTTACATATGCACTCTTCAGGACCAATAACAGGATCAAGATGTATTTCCATGGATTGAGAGTCAAATATTCCCTTGATGGTAGTTTGAATTACATAGCTTGGAGGGAAATGGTGGAAGTAGTGTGGGAAGAAAATGGGATGTAGGAGTTCATAGATAGTGATACTCCTAAGCCTACAACAACATATTGTCAAGAACTGGAAGCATGGAAGAAGAATGTAGAAATGACAAGAAGGATTCTACTGGAAGGAGTTTTAGTTCATATTGTCTCAAACCTCCATGGAAAGGAGACTCCATATGCTATGTGGAAGGTCTTAAAATATTTGTTTAAGAACATAGTGACCATAGGAATATAGCATTGAAGGACATGCACAAGAAAATCAAGATGGAGAAGGGCTACTCAATACAAAAATACTGGAAAAAGTTCACCGAATGTCGATATGATCTTGGAAGTGTTGGTGTTATAGTTTTCGAGGATTTTCTGGTGAGCTTAACACTTCTAGGCCTTCCCAAGAGCTAGAAAGGCTACCAGGATTCATTTAATGGGAAGGAGAAGTTGCTAGAGTGGGAGCGATTGTGGTCCAACACTAGTAAAAAATGATGAAATTAGTGACTAGGTGACTAAAAATGTTAGTCACCACAAATATTTCAATTGAATTACTACTAAATTTGAGAAATTTCAAGTGACCAAACAAAAAATGACTAACTTAAATGAATAATTTAGTCTGGGAATAAAATATATGACTAGAAAAGAAGTGACCAAACTAAAAGTGACTAATTGAAATGACTAATTTAGTCCATGACTAAAATAAATGAATAGATAATAAGTGACACAATTAATAATGATTAAGGTAAATAACTACTATAGTCCAAGAATAAAATTATCACCAAATAATAAGTACAAGAAGTATATTAATTAGTCATTTATGTTAGTAAATTTTAATTCTATCATTTCATTAAAAGAATTAGCTACCACAACTTTCCCAAGTGAAATAATACAAAAAATAAGAAATCTTAAGTGACCCAAAAAAAAGGGACTAACATAAATGACTAATTGAGTTACGGGTTAAAATATATGACTAGATAATAACTAATAGAACTAAAAATGAACAATGTGAATGACTAATGTAAACTAAACTATGAATAACTTCTAATAGGGTATTTTTGAGCTACCTACAAGTAACTACTTAAAGTTTATTAATAAAATTATTCCCAAATAAATAATGGGATACCTACAAGTATTTGAGTTTATTAATAAAATTCTTCATAAAATTAGGTACATTCCCCCTTATGTTCAAACCTTATCTCACTTGTCCCCCTTTATATGAACATACTTACTTAGGGAGGTATTTTATACTCTCATGTGATGTATCGTGAATATATTTTTCAAAATAAGGTACTCTCGAGCCAAAATGATCACTCTCTAAACCTTCAACAACCTTAGATATATAACCTCTATATCAAGTGACCTCCGCTTAAATGAAAAAAAATTAACCATAAATAGCAACATAAAAATAAAATACTTTAACAATTGATAAAATATTAAAATCTAAACTTGAATTACTCTAAAATCTAAAATCAACTCATTAAAATTTAACTTCCTACTAACAATTAAAAAACAAAAATTAACCTTAAATCGCAACATAACATACCATATCAACATATAATACTATATAACAATGACAAAATGTTAAAATATAATCTTGAGTTACTATAAAATCAACCCATCAAAATTTAACTTCGAGCTAACAATTAACAAATTGTTAAAATCTAATGTTCGAGTTATATTTTAAAAATTCAAAATAAGACCATTAAAATTAATTTCCCCATAAATCTAAAATTACTATGTTCACTGAATATCAATCTAATGTTTAAAAAATATAAAATAGACCAGCTAACAATTAAAAAATTGTTAAAATCTAATGTTCAAGTTACACTTTCAAAATCTAAAATAAGACCATTAAAATTAGTTTCCCCATATATATAAAATTACTATATTCACTAAATATCAATCTAATGTTCAATTATATTTTAAAAATCTAAAATACGCCCATTAAAATTAATTTTCCGAGAAATATAAAATTACTATGATCACTAAAAATCACGATAGGAAAATTCACTCCGTCAAAACACCAATCACTAGAGTGAGAGCCTCAAAGTTGCACAAGCCCTTTACGTTTTCAGCAAGAAAGATCTGTTACATTTTCAGCAATGAAGATCCCCTCTGGAGGGCTTTGGTCCTGGATCAGCTTGACGACATATTTTTCTTCATAGTAATCAAGATCCCCTCTGGATAGCTTTGGTCCTCGATCAGCCTAACGACATATTTTCCTTCAAAGGCTGCTGGAAATCCACATACATTGCTGCAAATTGGCCCATGCATGTCGTCCTTCAGGTGCCATTGAAGGTCAATTATTTCTATTTGGATTACCTATTTCAAAGTTATTTGTGTGCTAGTTTAGATAGTTTAGAGATCAAACGTGAATAGCTTGAGGTATAGTGTGGATCACAGAAATAATATGTCCCTCGAGGTTCATAACTTGTTATTTGGAACCCAACAAGCCAGTTCTTTTGAGCAATGATGCATTGGTCAACTAGCCTGCAATGAAGAAGTGGGAAAAAGGCTACCTATGTGAAATTGTTGGAGATGTGGAATTTGCTATAGGTCCTGTCAAAATGAAGCTCAAAAACTACTTTTTCTATGTTGATTTTGTCAAAAAAGAGCACCCCCTTTATCTATTCGACCCTAAATTTCGAAACAAAGTGCAAGTTCTGATGTCGGATTTTGAATTCCCTATTTATTTTAGAGAATATATGTTTTCATTACTCACAAAGGAGAGACCAGATTACATGTGGCTGATTGTAGGTCCAACTAGATCAGGGTCTTCCTTTCTTATAAACCCAAATAGCACTTCTACATGGAATGTAGTCATAAAGGGATCCAAGAAATGGATACTATTTCCTCCAGATGTGAACCCTCGAGGCATTTATCCCAGCGCAGATGGTCCTGAGATCGCGTATCCGGTGTTGATAATTGAGTGGTTCATGAATTTCTATGGATAGACTAAGCAACGGAAGAAGAGGCCCATTGAATGCATTTGCAGGGCTAGGGAGGTGATTTTTGTGCCCAATGGATCGTGGCATATAGTTTTCAATTAGGAGGATTCCATCACCATAACAAAAAATCATGTTAGCATGAGAAAGTTTTTGAATGTTATGGATTTCCTCAATAGGCCCAATTCAAAGGAACTAGTGTCTAAAACAACAAACTGAGTCAATTTGTATGAAAAAATTATAAAAGCATACGAGACTCTTAATCTTGCTTCCATTGAAGAGATAAAACAAAAAGAGGAAGAGAAGAAAACAATAAAGAAATTTGCGTCATTTTGTAGCTGTGTTACTGATCCAAAAGTGGGATGGTTTAAATTTGTATTTTGAATTGAGACTTAGTAACTCAACATTTTTCTAGCAAGTTGCAATGTATGTTGGAAAAAACTTTGTAGTGTTCTATGTTCTCTATGAGGGAGGGAGTTTGATTGACGGGACTCCAAGTTTCATCTTGAAACGAGAAATCCTAAAATCAAAATTGGAGATTTGTTTGATGATATGTGGTATATTGACTATTCTATCCTCCGTCTTTTATTGCAAGTCAATCAGCCTTGTACAATGAGTGTTACGATGGGAAATAAGCCTAATGTCATTTTTCACATAAAAATATGTTAATTTTAACTCTAGCAGAAGTCAGAGCTCACACTAATTTAATGCTTGTGCTTTTACTTTAAGAGCACAATATTTACTGATTCATGAATAATGGCCAAAATTGGTGAGGGGGGAGGGGGGGGTTTGGGGGCGATGTCTCATGAGAAAGATGACCACCTTTTTGAGAAAACTCTCTTTATTTACTTGTAACTATTTGTATGAGCATTATTAAGGGTTGAATTTTCATGATATTATTTTTCTCTTCTTCTGGTTTAGGACTTCAACAAGTTGTAGAATTGTATGAATGATGTTGGATGGCATTTGTTGCCACTGATAATGGTAAAACCAAGTAAGAAATTGAAATTCAGCAATGGAAGTCAATCAATTTGATGCACAAAATAAAATAAAATAAAAATGCAATAGGTTGTGACTTTAGCAGCACTTAAGATTCAACAGAATCTACTGGCACTGTATAGGAAGGAGAGTTTTCTTTATTTTAGTCTATACTCGGTTTGTTCATGTTCTCTCATCCTTACTTCAGATCCCGCTCCCTAACCAATTTTTATTCATGGATTTATTTATCCAGCCACAACCAATTCTTATTCTGAAGCTACAAGCTTAACAAGGTAAATCCCCTTTCAATGGGAGCACTCTGAGCATATCATAGGCATCAAGATAATTTCTCTAAGAAACCCCCTAATGGGTATGATCGATCAAATAAAATGAAGAGTTTGGTTGTCAACATTACAGGCTGTGTAATTAGGGATATTAATTCAGTCCTTGTTTCAGCTTACACTTCGGCCTCTCTTGGTTAGCTCTTCAAATATGACAAGACTATTCATCTTTAATAAGGATGCCTTCAACAAATGGAATTGACCTTTCTTCCTTTGTCTCATATGGTTCACAAAATAGCTTGATGATATGATCATAATTTTTTTCTTCCTCATTAGAATCCATGTCATATGTAGGATAGATGTGAAAGAAAAAAATGTAGGATCTTGCACTGTTCTATTTGAACTTCATAGGTAATGTTGATTGGAGATGCACATAATTATGGGTGCCAAAGTCTCTACCATATTAAAAATCACATATAGGAGTGTTGGTCTCTTGAACCTTAGCAGATTTTCGGTATTTCCCTTCATTAATGAATTTATTATTACTCTCATTCTCAGAGAAACTAGAACTATAGTTCCATCCATTATCTCCATCTGCGCTCAAGATTTTGTCATATTTTGGTTGAATTTCAATTTTCTAGTGTATAAAAAGGCATGGCATGATACCCCTATCATCACATGCTAAGTCTTCTCGGGTGATTGCAAGATTGTAGAAATTTATTTCCTACCCTCCTATTGATATTCCTCCTCTGCATTCAAGTCCTTTTCTCACACTATCAACCATTTGGAAATATGGATTGTTTTCAAGGGTGAATCAAATGAATAGAAATGTCCAAGTGTAGAAAGCTAGCTGAGCAGGCCGAGAAACTTATAGGAAACTGCTCTTTGTCTTCTTCAATAGGGTGGTCATTAACACGGCCTCAAAATGAGTACTAGATATAATGAAGCATCCCACTGTTTGCACTTCACAATCTGTCTTGGGAATAGACCTCTCTTTACCTCTACCACACTCATGATTGACATCAAAATGCAATGTAGGTGTTATATTTATGTTTTGATCAAACTTAGAATGAAATTTTAAGTGCCCAAATGTGTTTCCACGAATGCCCATAACGTTATTACCCTCACTTATCCTTCTACATCATCTTTTTATATACATGTTTATAAGGATGTCATATTATTATATTCTTCTTTGCCTCATTTTACCATAGATTTAACTTTGGCATTTTCTAGGAGTTGCATTTGCACTCCCACATTGTGCTTTTACTTTGGCATTTTCTAGGAGTTGCATTTTCACTCCCACATTGTGATATATAAAATTATCTTATCATATCTTATCTCACTTTCTACTGATCAAAATACACTTCTCTAACATGAGAAGTGTGTTCAAGTTTTAAAGCATCTCCAAATAGATTATTATTGGATATATTTAGGGCTTCATCATATCTGCTGCATGATTTTTTGTCAAGTCAAAAGCGAGCAAAATGTTTCACATCCTTATCATCATAGTCTAAGCACTGCAGGTGGTCTATACACTAGCAAAAAAATGAAAGCAGGGTATTCATCAAAAAGGCTTCTAAATCTATGCAATGGTATTTATAGCAATCATTTTTTACTTGAATTTTGTCTAAAATTTGAAATAGATGCCTCGTCATTGACATACATCCATATGTTTGGCTAAAATTTGGCTAACCTCTTTGATGGATCCAATGGTCCCATGAAAAACACCCGTAGCATGTCATCCATGAGGAAGTATAGAAAATAGTTGAGTCTTTCACCTAGTCAATTAGAAAAATGGAAACCAATATGCCTTCCCTCACATTTCAAATATCCCCCATTTTCAAACAATGGCCCTTTTTAGAAGCTTTTCCATACAATGGTAGTTGAGTATTTCTATAATGGTCTCTTTGGAACCTTTGAGCATGTAGGAATTTCCATTCTCTTGAAAACTCATGTAGAATTCCAAGAAATCCATGGTGATAGGTCCTAGTGTTCTTTCCCATTCATCACCCAATGAAATATCATAGCCACACATTTCAATGGAAAACATGTGGCTTCCTTGTGAGGGAAGACATACTGGTTTCCATTTTGCTAATTTAGGGAACAATTCCTTCTAAGCAAGGAAGAAGAGGTGAGGATAATACTAGGTGAAAAGTGGCAAGTGGGAATGTATCACGGTGTATTTGTAAACATCTAATTGTAACTCTCGTGTTTAGGAGACAAACAACCACCAATGACGCCATTGATTTCTCTATCAATTGACTTCATTATATTTTTTTATTTTATGTACTACAATATATCTGCATTTGTGTCATTCCTCTTTTTTATTCTTCCTTTACTTTTTTAATTGCCACTTATATTACTTACACTTATGCAATTAGTTAAACTTGTTATCATCATCTTATTTTCATAAGTCTTCTCATCTTTTTTTGTAAGAACATATGATATATTGGGAAAAATATTGCCATATTTTAGTAATAGCTTGATCTATTTTCAACTAATTAGCACAAGCTAATGTGCATCTTTGAACCATCCATGGTAATGTGAGTTGGGATGAGTTGAGGTTGGTAACTTAAGTTCCTTTTCCATTTGAGGCAAGAAAAGGTTATTTTGGTAGCCATTATTCATGACCATATATGCTAGTTTGTGCTTCATTTGACAAGAAGAAATTAAGGTTCCAAGTTAAGACCAGATGGCTCCAACAAATGCTTAGTCAAACAATGCACAATATATGAAACGATGGTTGGATATATTGGTTCAATACTATTGAGAATATTACCTTTTTGGGTTTAGTCATTTTTATTTTTATTTATTTTATTTTTTTATCATTCTGGCTGAATTGGTAACGCTGGTTCTCGTACTCGAGTTCCTACCAGATTCGCTAAGCATCCTTTCGTCCATGGTGTATTGGCAGGGGCCAACGCAGGTGGTCGGGTGTATCTATGGCGAAAACACTGAAGTAAGTCAATAAGAAAACATGTATATAAAATTTTATTTATGAAAAATATATATATAATTAGTTTATAATGTGTAATGTGTAAATAAATATATAAAAATTGAGAAAAAAGTAATATATTTTGATTTTTTAACTATATTTTTTCAATTTTATTTAATATTTAATTAAAAATAGTTATAGTTATAAATTTAGATTCATGTGACAACATTTTCTCTATATTACTATTTCCTATGTTATTGCTTATACAAAATTTTATATATGAAAATTATATATGAAATTAGTTTATAATATGTGTAACGTGTAAATAGATATATATAAAAATTGAGAAAAAAGTTGTATGTTTTGATTTTTTTAACTATATTTTTTCAGTTTTATTTAATATTTAATTAAATATGATTATAGTTATAAATTTAGATTCATGTGAGAGCATTTTCTCTATATTAATCTTTCCTAGGTTATATTAATTAAATATGATTATAGTTATAAATTTAGATTCATGTGAGAGCATTGTCTCTATATTAATCTTTCCTAGGTTATTGCTTTACAACGTTTCCTTTGCAACATATGGTGCAATTGCTAGTTTACAGTATTTGGTTAAGTTTATTTATTTATTGATTATGGTTGATAAAATTGATTTTAGTTAATGTTTTTATTTATTTTTGTGAGATTGATTACGGTTATAAATGAATTATCATTATTGATAATGGATGTTTATGATTTATATTTAACATGTGTTTGAGCATGTTTATTTATGGTTTATTGTGTTGGATTATAGTTGATATTGGTGGATAATGATAAAATATAAAATTTGATTTTTAGTATTATAGTATTGGAATCAAAATCATTGGATATTGTTGTTAATTTTTTATTGAATTTTTAAAATTTTGTTTTGATAATGTGACTTGTTTATATGGAATTTTTGTGAACCCTCAAAACTAGATTCTATAAAATAACCATATTTTTAGAAAATCACTACACACTAAGGCTATAAAAAAAACTCTTCAGGAAAATGGTGAGTTCATTTCATTCTATAGTATGGATATGTATATAGTGGATATGTATGTGGTGGATATCTATTTGATAATTATTTGTTTGAGTCACTTTTATTTCTTTTTTCCACAAGCAAGGGGGGAGTTACAGACCAATTTTATGTTTCTCTTGGTCTTATTATTATTAATATTATAATTATTTATGGTGTGATTTTCATGATTGGATGTTGATTTGAGTGATAAAATACTTTTTTGATAGTGATATTACTTGTTTCCAATGTACTAGTATAACCCCTTTCTCTTGAACAACCCTTTGCTATTGATTTATTTTTATTTATTTCTTTTCATCTCCTCACAATTTATTCATCACTTTGAGATGAGACATTTGAATACCTAGAGGTGGTTGCAAGCTAATGATGTTGTCACACTTTAGTGGTAATAAAAGCTTGTAAAAAGATAATATACTAACTTGGAGGAATGATTAGAGATACATACACAATAAATTTCAATATGGTGTAAGAATATGAAATGTAGATAAATGAATTATCTTTCCAAATATATAATTTTTATTAATAGAAATCCTATATAACTATGTATCCTATCATTGTTATGTCATTTTTTATGCAAATTTTAATGCATATGATTTCATTAGTGTAACTTTTAAATACATAAATAATGGAATATTGTTAGAAAATTTGGTAGAGATATAAAAAACATCAGCCATTTTGTCTATATCCATTTTGAAAAAAATTGATCTTAATTTGATATCTTTTTAAAATAAGAATTTTTTTTTCTATACTAGAAAACATAAGCCTTTTGTTAATGCAACCTAAAATGGCCATAGCATTATCGAGCAATCCCTTTTATTCTTACACTATAGGTCTTAATGTCCACTAGCCAACCATATATATTTTTTCTTAAATGGTTAAAACCAAAAAAAAGTTATAATGCAAATAAAAAGGGGATGTATTCCAATATTTCAATATATGTTTAGAGAATAATGTATTAAAAATAGTAAACAATATTAAACAAGAAATATAGAGATATAAATACAATTTCTAAAAAAGTGATGTTCTCATGTATTTGCAACCCAAACACCATGTTTGTGATATTGAACCTATATGTGGAGTAGCCAATCTGTCATGCACGTAAGCTTCCCCCTAAAAAACATTTAAATTAAAAAAAAAAAAGATTGCATGGTCATAACACTAAAAGAACATGCATTATCCAATTAATAAAAATGTGTCCATGGGGGCAGTTCAATTGGCGATGGCATTGTAATGTAGTAATAAGTAAAACATGAGATTCAATATCTAGGAGAGAAGAGTTTTGAGTATGTCAATCAGAATTAATCTAATGGAGGCTAGGACTCTTTAAAAAAGGGATTAAGTATTTCCTCTATAGTCAAGATAATTTATATTATTGATCATTAATCAAACAAAAAGATCAATAATCCAGAATCAATAAAGTATTGAGGTAGAACATGGGTCTACAGGAAGAGGTTTTGCGTAGGAGTATATAGCATAGACAGAATGAGACTTGATTATAATTATTCCCATTTCGCCCATTTATCCCTTGGAAGGTACAAGGATTTACATATGTGTGTGCCACAAAATGTTATGGGCTCGAGGTTGTTAGTAAATGGGGATGAAAACATATTCAATGTGATCATCAATAAGAAAAATGAGAATACCCGTTTGAATAAGACAATGAGAATAATTGCAATATGATTTTTATCATTTTTTTTGTGTTGACGTTTTAAAGTTATTGAATTTTCATTCACTGCAATTTTCAGAACAATGAAATTCAACAGTGACACATTTTAGTATAAAATTAATAACAAATAGAAATTGTTAATGAAACTCTACAAATATTACATCATTAGAAACTAGATTCAGAGATGAATTTAATGGCACCAGGTCTGAAAGATAACATTTTGTTTTTGTAGGTGTTTTGTCCCACCAAAGTTGTAGGTTCTTGAAAAATGCAGAATTTTCTCGGTTTTTCATTGACCAGAAACTCTCAGCCGAGATAATTTCTTTGACGAGAAATTTATTAAACTCTTGGCTGAGAAATTTCAAACTCTCGACTGATAATTTAAATCACCATAGGTTACATTTAACCGTGTAGCTAAACTCTCGTCCAAAATTTTTACAAACTCTCGGCCAAGAGTTTGCACCCGAGAGTTTACCAAAGGCTGAATCTCGGACGAGAGTTATATAACTCTCATCCGAGAGTTATATAACTCTCATCCGAGAGTTTTATAACTCTCATCCGAGAGTTATATAACTCTCATCCGAGAGTTTTATAACTCTTGTCCAAGAGTTTAATAAACTTTAATCAAAACATTTTTATTTTTGGCCGACGCAATTTTTTGGGAAAAAGTTCTATATAAATACTCTCGTACGAAAGATTAATTCCACACACCATTTTAAACCAGCAAAAGTGTGAATGTGCGAGGGTCCGAAAAGTGCGAAGGTGCGAGGGTTCGCATGTTTGAAGGTGTGAGGGTCCAAATTATTTTTCTGCTAAGGTGTGAGTTTTTTCTAGGTGCAAATTATTTTTTGGAAATTTTTATTTTTTAATTTTTTTTGGGTGCGAAATTTTTTTGACGAAATTTTTTTTGGAAGTTTTTTTGGGTGCAAAATTTTTTTTAGTGAATTTTTATTTTTTAATTTTTTTTGGGTGCATGGATGCCTGAAGTGTTTTTGCAAAATTTCTCTATGAAGGCATGAAGTATTTTTGCAAAATGTCTCTATGAAGGCATGATTATTTATTTAATTTTCTCTCTTAATGAAAGCATCAAGTACTTATTCTGAAGTCTTTATGTTTTTTTGGGTATTTAGTCCAAACAGAATTAGATTTTAGATTTCCAATTTTGTGAACATGGAAAACCAAAGGAATTTCCTATCAAGGCACGATAAAAAAAGAACTGATTCAGCGGAAAAGAATGAGAGATTACAAAAAAAAGGCCAACGGAAAGGGAAAGGTTAAGCCATGAAATAAATGTGGAGGTAGAGCATCATGAAAGAGATGTAGAGGTGCATGAAATTGACAAGGAAATGAGAAATGTTAAGGAACTTGTAAATGAGAATATTGAAAACACAAATGTTGAAGAGAATGTTGAGGAACTTGTTAACGAGAATATTGAAAACAAAAATGTCCAAGAGAATATTGATATCGATATCACTAGTGAGTGAATATTTTCTTGAATTTGAATTTTGTATTTTTTTTTAAAACATTGTAGTTCAAGATAGCTTTAAAATTAAAAATATGTATATGTCAATTTCAAATTAGAAGTTAATATTTTTTTTATGCAAGGACAACATCAAAACTGCAAGAAGATAACACCACACCTCGAATTTCACTGCAATTAATTGGAAGTTCCAAGAATATTGTATACGACTACAACTTTCTAGAAAATATTTATCCAACTAAAATAGAATAATTGGGACTACCAATGGCTGAAAGAATAGTTCGAGATAAAATAAATTGGGGGTTGAAACATCTTTTTGAAGGTAAAAATATCATAGCAAAAGCTAAGATGTTACATAAATTTTTAAAGCACAAATCTCTCAAAAATGTTGTGGAATTATTGGGCATTAGAAGTGAGAAAGAGGTTTTCACAAATGAAATGGTATAAAAAAATGTGATATTAACGCTTGCCACACTATCCAAAAAGCAATCTCAAGTTTAAAAGAATGATCGTAGAGAAATTTTAATAGGTGTGCTCATGAAACAAAATTCAACAAGTCGGTTGATGTCAACAACTTCAAAATTGTTTAAAACATCAAGAAAATTTTTATTGAGGCACACAAAATTTAGAATTCAATTAGATGAGATTGATGAACTTGCATGTTGGGCTAATATCTGCGGACATCCATATCATGATAGACTTCCCAATGGTGTGAGGGAGAGGGTAAAAGAGTTTTTGGATTTCAATTCTTGTGTGTCGCCAAACGAAAAGGACACTGCACAGCATCATATATCTAAGGGAGTTTATGAATCTCATGCCAAACATATAACACAGTTCATTCAAGTAAAATTATTCGAAGACTTTATGGAGAGTAATACTGATGTGAAGGTTTCCCTTAGCACATTTGTGACAGTTAAACCATGGTATGTCAAGCCTGTTAGTGTTCAAGACACATGTTCTTGTCGATACGATGTAGAATTACAATTATTTTATGAGACATTTGTAAAATTTGGCATAAAATATTGGTCAAATGACCGCCCTTCTTCAATTTTTTGTGAATTTTTATCAGATATATTATGTGCATGAGAGAATAATGAATTATTTTATAAAAAAAAATTGTTGGTGGAAGAAAATGCCTAGAATGTTCTCATTTGGCACTCTACGATGAAAAGTATCCCATTGATCCTAATGATCCCAGACTGTCAAATATCAGTCTAAATTGGAAGCGATATGGAAATGTTACTTACACTCGTGTTACAGATTCAAGAACAAAATAAAAAAAGATCACTTTACTTGATGATGACATTTCAGTGACATCTTTTATGGAAAAGTTCAGGGTGCAAATATACAAATATATTAAGCACATTCATATAGCACGATGGCAAGATTTACAGTTGAAGCAGTCATGTGATGTGTTCCTAAAAGGAACAATACTATTAGTGGTTGAATTCACTGAGAATTACACGTTTAGTACACAAAAGGAGATACAAAGTTAGTATTATCATTCAGACCAAGTATGTATATTTGTGCATATTTTGTATTGACATGCAGAGCTTGACATCGATGGTTTTGATAGCGATTAAAATAATCATGAGGTGATTAAGGAGTACCATTTCTACATAAGTAATGATCAAACACATGATACATGTTTTGTTCAGCATTGTTTTAATATTATTTATAATGAATTGTTTAAAAGATGGGTCACTTTTAAAGAACATTGGGTATGGTCAGATGGTTGTGATGGTGAATTTAAATTAGCAAGATCGTTCTTTTGGTTGTCTCGTCTTCATAAGAGAACCAACATTCAACATACATGGAATTTCTTTGAGACAGGGCATGGGAAAGGAGAGCACGATGGTGATGGGGCATGCGTAAAACATGCACTTAGGAGGAATCAATTGAACCACTCAGTTTCCCGACTTGCAAATTATTTATATGTTGTTAATTGGTGCAAAGACAATTTAAGTCATGTATCGAACCCAAGGATGGTTGATGTGCACAGGTAAGCATACACATTTAACTAAAAATATATTATACATGTCTAGAGATATATGTGTATACATGTGTGTGTATTTTCTTATAAAAAAAATATTAAATATTGTTCAAAATTTGACTCATACATGTGTGTGTTTTTCTCAAGCAGGTACTTTTGGAATATTGCAATGGGCGATGTTGATAGATCGTTGCCATTTAATTGCCTTGGAATCTTTCAAAAAAGAAGTTTACACTCAATTAGGAGTAAGAACATGACAAATATACATTGCATTGAGAAACGAAAGTTCTCTTGCTTTTTTTCTGCATGTATTGATCAGACAAAGTCCATCGATGACTGTGAAAAACGAATTAAGCAATTTGTTAAACCATGGAAACATGAATTGACACCATTTCCCCCATTTGGAAACATGACTGACAAGTAAAGGGACAATGAAGTGGTTGTGATTAACAATGATTATGATCGTGTTTCCAATATGGTTAGAGAAGGGGATGTCTTCGATGTCATTGCACCAGAAAATAATCAAGAAAAAGTGCTTTATTATTTATTACGATGCACTATGTTTAAATCCACGTTGCTGCAACAGTATAATGATCCATCAAATTATACATACCCAATCGGTTCAATGGTGTTAATGGGACATTTCTTTGAATAAGTAAAGAAATGTAAAGACGATATTATTTTTCAAGATTATCAGCCAGAGGTTATTTATGCCCAATATAGTCACTTGGTCATAGCAACTCGGTTGCAGTCGAAGCAAGTGAAGAGTAGAAAAAACAATGACAATGGAGGTTATATATAGAAGATTATGATGCCATTCTAGAAAATTTTCCACTAGCACATTTCATATGAGTGGAACACATTGCTCAAGATGAATAATGAACTTTGATTCTAGGGTTAGAACATATATTTGCTACAATGCATTGGACTTTATATAGTTTAAGACTATATTATGGATTTCTTTCAAATAAATGGACATGTCGATGGTTAGATGTTTGTTGGTACGAATATGTTATGATATACTTGATAAGGGTGCTTTGCTAGATAATTAAGTTATGGTGATTTAATTTGTCCATGATGTTTACTCCTAGATGATCTTAACTCACCCCTTTTTTTTATGGATATGATGGTAATGAATGAATATTTAATTATGTATATATATATATATATATATATATATATTATTGTATCGTTAGTTTAGTTTTGATATCAAATGTCATCATATTTTCATCTCTTCATTAGTTTAGATTAGTTTATATTTGATGTGGCTAATCTCTTCATTATTGTCTCTTCTCATGATGGATGTATCCTACTTTTATTTTCTATTGACGTGTTTCTATTTTCCATGTTCTCGGAAAATACTGTTCACAACATGGAATAGATCCTATAAAGGGGCATTCAAGAATACAAAACTATTCATAAAGGTGTGTTTAGCTATGAATTAATTCTTATGTTAGAAAGTTTCGCTAGTAGTAGAATTCACACTTTTATATTAAGAGATAGATATCCCACCCCTTGTAGCAAAAAATCCAAAAGTGTTTAGATGAAATTATTATTTCCAAAGGAAAACAACTTAACTCTCATCAATGTTTCAATATATATGAAGAGAAATGGTTTGGTAAATTTCAAATTTAAGGAGAAAAATTATTCAAACGAGTTTATAAAGCATATTGATAGCTTCAACAAAGTATCCTACAAATGTCAAATGTCAAATGTTTCTATGTTCATTTGACATGTTTATATTTACCATGTGCTTGGAAAATATTGTCCACAACGTGGAATAGATCCTACAAAGGAAAATTCAAGGATACAAAACTATTCATAAAGGTGTGTTTAGCTATGAATTAATTGTTATGTTAGAAAATTTCACTAGTAATGGATTTCACACTTTTATATCAAGAGATAGATATCCCGCCCCTTGTAGCAATAAATCCTAAAGCATTTAGATGAAATTATTATATCCAAAGGAAAACAACTCAAATCTCATCAATGTTTCAATATAGATGAAGAGAAATGGTTTGGTAAATTTCAAATTTAAGGAGAAAATTTATTCAAACTAGTTTATAGAGCATATTGATAGCTTTAACAAAGTATCCTACAAATGTCAAATGTAAAATGTTTCTATGTTCATTTGACATGTTTCTATTTTCCATGTGTTTGGAAAATATTGTTCACAACATGGAATAGATCCTAGAAATGAACATTCAAGAATATAAAACTATTCATAAAGGTGTGTTTAGCTATGAACTAATTCTTATGTTAGAAAGTTTCGCTAGTTATGGATTTCACACTTTTATATTAAGAGATAGGTATCCCACCCCTTGTAGTAATAAATCCAAAAGAGTTTAGATGAAATTATTATTCCTAAAGGAAAAAAACTCAACTCTCATCAATGTTTCAATATAGATGAAGAGAAATGGTTTGGTAAATTTCAAATTTAAGGAAAAAAATTATTCAAACTAGTTTATAGAGCATATTGATAGCTTCAACAAGGTATCTTACAAATTTCAAATGTCAAATGTTTCTATGTTCATTTGACATGTTTCTATTTTCCATGTGCTTGGAAAATATTGTTCACAACATGGAATAGATCCTAGAAAGGAACATTTAAGAATAAAAAACTATTCATAAAGGGGTGTTTAGCTATTAATTAATTCTTATGTTAGAAAGTTTCGCTAGTAATGGATTTCACACTTTTATATTAAGAGATAGGTATCCCACCCCTTGTAGTAATAAATCCAAAATAGTTTAGATCAAATTATTATTCCCAAAGGAAAACAGCTCAACTCTCATCAATGTTTCAATATAGATGAAGAGAAATGGTTTGGTAAATTTCAAATTTAAGGAGAAACTTTATTCAAACTAGTTGATAGAGCATATTGATACCTTCAAAAAGTATCCTACAAATGTCAAATGTCAAATGTTTCTATGCTCATTTGACATGTTTCTATTTTCATGTGCTTGGAAAATATTTTTCACAACATGGAATAGATCCTACAAAGGAACATTCAAGAATACAAAACTATTGATAAAGGTGTGTTTAACTATGAATTAATTGTTATGTTAGAAAGTTTCACTAGTAATGGATTTCACACTTTTATATTAAGGGATATATATCCCACCCCTTATAGCAATAAATCAAAAAAAATTTAGATGAAATTATTATTTCCAAAGGAAAACAACTCAACTCTCATCAATGTTTCAATATAGATGAAGAGTAATGGTTTGGTAAATTTCAAATTTAAGGACAAAATTTATTCAAACTAGTTTATAGAGCATATTGATAGCTTCAACAAAGTATCCCAATTTTTAAAATTGGAAGAAGGATTAGCTTTATTCTTTTATATTTTATTGATGGAGCATAATATTGGAATCCTAGGAGCATAAAATTGGAATCATAACAAATAGAGGCATATGCACTTTGAAAAGGGTTTAAAATCACTAAAGGAATAAGAATGAATTCAATCATTATGATTAATGACTCTAGGATAATTATCCTTCATATGATTAAACAACCATTACCGATAGGAAACTTTCTAGCTTCAATTCCAGATTTATGTAGACAACAATAAGGCATATTCACCAAAATTCAATACTACCGTGTCTTGCAAGAACATAATCAAGAGGAAAATTAGTGAGAAAATTCATATTTTGAATAAAATTAGGGGGATATTAAGGTTAATTGTGTATTATCCCACCAATTTATCCCCTAATTATTGTATATTTGAAACATATTTTGTTGGTACTATAGCATATGGTCTAAAATCACTAAAGGAATAAGAATGAATTTGATGTGAAATTTGAAATTTTTCTATGTTTAAATCATAGAAACATGTCAAATGTGTTGAAAGGATTTTGCCTCAACCATTAAATAAAATGCCATTCCTTTGCAACATTTTTTAGGGACTGCGTTAAAAGATGATTGAAAAAGGTATTATAAACCATAAAAAATGCGTTGTATGATGTGGTGGGGGCCTTCTCCCATTCTGTAGTGATATTTTTCTTGATACCAAGATGTGTTTAGGTGAGACAACTTCCCGAGGAATAGTAGCATAAAACCGACTGACCAAAGCATGGGACCATTTGCAAGGTGACTGTCTGTCAAAGGCCAACATGTTAATGAAATTGATGATAGAGAGAGTAATGGTAGGAACACATAAATACATGTTGACAGAAGAAAGGGCCAATAATCTGCAAAGTGTTGTAATTGTTACTAAATACTTGGTAAAATTTAATAATTGTTTCAAAACGTAAATTAATGTTCAAGAAGAATTAAATATATAGTCATATGCTATTGACCTAAACTTTCAAAAAAAATAGCAGCAATATTTGTGAAAAAGAATTTTCAAATACCATATAATCAAACCAAGCATTAGCTATCATGCAACTTGCAAGTTACTTAAAGAATCAAAGAAGAATTAGTCCAAAGAAAGGTATTTGGAAGCACCACAAAATTATGCAAAAATTGACAAAAATAAGAAAGGTTCCTTATAATGAGACCCAAGCAGGGGCCACTGAGTAGTTTCTAAATCATTCTTCCCCTAGATTTCCTTCACTATGTTACTAATTATTTAGAATATTTAGTATTCATTATTATTCCTGGTAATTGTAAAGGAAATTTTTTAGGTTTTGGTCCTGGCTAGCATGCCAGGTTTGGCACATGAGAACCCCTTTCCAGGAATGCACCCACCCTAACCCCTTCGAATTTGACATAATGACAGATGTTTGGAATTAAATTGCATGAAAACATGATTAAGGGACGTAACAAAACATCTTTGGAATGAAGACTCCTCATATCCCTAGAGAAGCACAGGATTCTACCCTTAGGGTAGCTTTAAAATTTGATACATGAACAACAAGAAATTTTCCTCTGATAATGTCACCATCATTTCAATGCCTCTTCAATCCAAGGTGATAGCTTCAAGGCTGTTGGGAGTAGGAGAAGGAGTGGGAAGCATGATTTCAAAAAGCTTTTGGGACTAAAGAATTTCAAAAGAGATTTTTGTATAATACATATTTCAGTATATATATATATATATATATATATTCAAAATACCCATGTAGCATGTTGAACCAACTGTAGAAGACACAAAAACATAGATTTAACTACTATAATAGTGATGATCATTAAAGCATATACCATTTAATACACATAACATCAAGCATCTAGTAGTTATAACATTGTCATCAGATGGCCAATCGTCGACCACAACATCAACCGTCAAGTTTCAACATATAAAATTTGTCATCAACAAATTGTAACATATATCCATGAAATGAAATAGAGCATCATATTCATTACCAATGAGTTGTAATATTCAAGAAACAGTTCAAAGGTAGGTTAAAACTTCAAATTTCAAACTGAAACTATCATATAAGGTTTATAAAATAATCCATACTAAAGACAGTTCTAGAGACTATTACTAAACATGAAAAGGAAATGGTCTAGTATCTACTAAGCTTTCCTCTTATAGTGAGAAACTTTGATTTTCTGTTACTGTGATTTATGAAGAAGAGGAGTAGGAGTAGGTGGAATTATTCCTAGAATACGACCAACCACTGCATGGCCTCCATGTAAAGCTAGATGTTGTGAAGATAAAGGCAAAACTCCTGCATCTAGAAACCTGCGAGTGGAAGGAACTACCATGTCTAGATTCTAAACCATGAATATGATCATCATGATCACCCAAAATTTCAACTTCCAAATTCTCTAAAACTATGGCTCCATTTCTGCCATTAAGAAAATGACATTAAGACACAGTAAATGATGGACATGATCTTTGGAGAACCTTGTTTGCTACTAGAGTTTGATTCATCATTTCCATATTCCTAATGAGAAGGGTTAAATAAAAGTTAAAATTAAATTTAAAGCAAATTATCAACAACCAAGGATATTGATAAGCAACAAAACATTTAAACAAACATTTTCCAGAACATATAACTTGCCTCTTATGAAATATTAGATCATTGATTGGAATCTATATAGCTTAGTGGAGAAATATTACAAAATTAAATTTCATTACTGCTAGAATAACACTTGAAATTATTCTCTTGATAAAAAACATAAGACTCATTTTGAAATTTCTTTCAACTCGGGAAACTAGACTCCATCCGAGCTTCCACAAAAACAGTAAATAATTGTAAGTTTTATGGCAAGGTCAAATAAAGTACTTATGTTGAACCTAAAATATATTTGATAGCATGTGGACATAGAGTATACATAATGTATGCAAGAATACTTGACTATGCAAATCTCTCTAACTTTAAGAAAATGAAGTGTTCCCTGCATCGACCACATATCATAGGTCAGTTAAAATGTTAAATATGAGAGGTAAAATTTGACTATTTGGTCATCTTCATCATCTTCCAACCAATAAGTTTCAATAATCTTTACTGCCTTCTCATAAATTTCATTATTGTCATGACTTTGCAGGTTCTCAATCTTCTCAAGTCCTTCAAGATCATCAATATTTCGTGCATAGATATTTGCACCTCCAGTGTTGCTGAGAACCTTCTCTGCTTCCCCAACTTTCAAAATATTCTATAGCCCTTCAAGACAAACAGTTACAATTCTTGTGTTTGGACAGACTAGAAGATCACATAGAGGCTTAATGCATCCTTGATTCATAATAAATCTGCAACCAAAAGCAGGAATAGCTATTTTGTCTCATTGTATCAACTGACACAAATTCTTGAACATATGTACATCACACTGATTATTATCAGCAAACACATCTCATTACATTACATCTTGTAATTTGACCCCTTTATTCATTACTAGACAAATCATTTTAGCAATATGAATTTTTTATCGTATATATTCATTAAATACATACTTGATTTTATCATGTGTACCAGAAAAAGTAGCATTAGATATGGCCCATGCTGCTTCTTTCTTGATATCAAACTCAGCAGTTTGCAACAATTGTACAAGAGGAGGGATAATGTTTGTGTCAATCACAGCCTGTAAACAAATCCAAACTCAGGATATGTCAATTTAAACAATATAAGCGACCTTTTGAGAGTCTCATATATTGTTTGGAAGATCAACATAAGATGGTAGACCAATATTTTGAGGCCAAAGGGCGTAATGATTTTAAGTATGATAATTGGTGTGTGGATGTAGGATTTGTT
Organism: Pinus albicaulis; assembly: GCA_034641835.2. NCBI lineage: Eukaryota > Viridiplantae > Streptophyta > Pinopsida > Pinales > Pinaceae > Pinus > Pinus albicaulis. Next base: position 1,176,444,288 of record CM076580.1, read on the forward strand.
ACATATGGTGGAAATAATTAGTTTTCTTCAATGTGGAGAAGAAGAAGAACATTTGAATTTCATTCTTATGAAGCATGAAGAAAAATAATTGAGCACTGTTATAAAGTTGGGAACATTGTTTAATATGGCAACATGAAAAGATTCTAATTTAATTTTCCCTTGATTAAATTTGAATAAAATTTTAATTCCACATAACATGAAAATTTGTACGAGTTAAATAATTTAGGATGACGTAGTTGGTTTATTTAATTCAATTTGAGGGTCAAATTAGAGGCATATTGAGAATCACCTACATTATAGGGGCCTTGGTTGAGTTTATTTTGAGTTGTAATTAATTAACTTAGTTTATCTAAGTTAAATTTAGTTAAAATAGTTATAATTGATGGAGAAACTAGTAGGAGGTTGGAAAGTGGGGTGTTTATTCATGTATTCAACTGGTTAACTGAAAATTCACTCATAAATAACTCATGCATATAAGTTCTAAGAAAGACCGAGTCGATATTTGAGTTAAAGGGAAATTTACTCTCAGTTGTATAGTTATTTGAATTGCACCTGTGGTGCATGCAATCACAGGAAGGTCCCTAATAGATTGCACAATATGGATTGATAATTTACCTAATTAATAGGGCTTAGTTACCCAAGGAAATAGTGCAAGGAAATGGAAATCCTGGAGAGCAGAAAATTTGTTAAGTATTGAACTAGGCTTGTCAAGGAATGAGTGAGAGAAATAGAGATAGTGCAGAGGCCTATCTTGAGTGATAAAAGCATTGTAATATTCTCATATTTTATGACTTATGCAATATACATAGCCTGGTTTTTAGTTGAGGATTTTCCCAAGAAATATTTGTTTTGTGTGATTGAAATTCTTTCTCTTTCTTGTTTTATGATTTTAGAACGTTATTTGGTTCCCACAACTGGTCGAGTACATTCAAGTCAATTGTTTTAGTATATTAAAATTTTAATATTGAATCTATGTGGATTTTGTACATGTTATTGGAGTAGGAATCACAATAGAAGAGAAGAATATGATTTTTTTTCTGAGCAAGTGAATCAATTTACATATGTACTCTTCAAGATCAACAATAGGATCATGATGTATTTATGTGGATTGAGACTCAAATATCCCTTAATGGTAGTTCAAATTACATATTTTGGAAGGAAAGGATCGAAGTAGTGTTGGAAGACAATGTGATGAAGGAGTTCATAGATAGTGATACTCCTAAGCCTGCAACAACATATGCTCAAGAATTGGCAGCATGGAAGAAGAATGTAGAAATGGCAAGAAGGATTCTATTGGAAGCAGTTTGAGATCATGTTGTCTCGAACCTCCAAGGAAAGGAAACTCCATATGCTATGTGGAAGGCCTTAAAATATTTTTTTAATAACAGTAGTGATGAGAGGAAGCTAGTGCTGAAGGAAAAGCATAGGAAAATCAATATGGAGAAGGGTGACTGAATAAAAAAATACTTGAAAAGGTTCACCCAATGTCGATATAAGCTTCGACGTGTTGGTGTTACAATTCTCGAGGATGGTCTAGTGATCCTAACACTTCTAGGCCTTCCCAGGAGCTGGAATGGCTACCAGGATCCATTTAATGGGAAGGAGAAGTTGCGAGAGTGGGAGCGATTATGGTCCAACATAGTACAAGAATGGATTCAACAGAACATGAGGGATGGTTCCAAATTATGTTCTAGTGAGATAGGCAAGAATAAGGACTTATCGTATATTGAATTTTTTCACTACCATGGGCTGGGACACTATGTCACAAAGTGTTCACATAAGAAGGTCGACAAGAAGCCCTCAGGAGGAGCAACAGGTGAATCTCTTCCTTCACAATTTGAGTTGGATCTCAATCTCCTCGCATGCATGGTGTCATGGGAGATGGGTTCTATGTGGTACCTACATAGGCCTCGTTCCATATGACTGGAAACAAATATTTCTTCAGTGCCTTGGAGGAGAAGGACCCCAAAATGCACATCGATATGGGAGATGATGGGAGATATAACGTGACTAACAAAAGTACCGTTACATTTCAGAGGGATTCTGGTTCTCCTCTCAGATTAAAATATGTCATGTATGTTCCTAGTTTCAAGAACAAATTAGTTTCAGTTTCTATGTAGGAATATTTTAATTTTGGGCAACTACATCCAAAATCTATATTGTACTGATCAGATGATGATGCCAATATTTTTATTGGATTCCTCTTTCAGAGAGGTGCAAGATCGATCTAAAGATTATCTTGATCTGATGAGTAGAACACTTATTTTGAACTTATTCCATTTGTGTGCAAGGTCGGCTACAATTGTAATGTAGGCTTTGAGCCCTAATATATGTGTCATACACCCTCACAGATGAATATATATTGGAAAATCTTGGAGTTCATTTCATCATCCACTCATCACACACTTCTCTCTCTTGTCTGATTAGTTTGATCACCATTTGGAGGCTTCTCTTATCATGTGGGAAAACATCAACTAGGGCTTTGGTTTTGATCTACCTAGGGTTTCAGCATAGATTTTACCAACGTTGAATTTCTTCGACACTTGGTCCATTTGACCTGGAACTTTCCTTCGATTTCTGCATTCCGCATCTTTTGGCACAAAAAATAAGGCTAGACGTTGACCTTTGACCTTCTGCATTGAATTTATGTTGTTGCTGTTCTGCATTGACCGTTTCCTGGACAACTTTGACTTTCATAGAATTTGGGTTGAATTTTGTGGAGCTATCTTGAGGGTTGTATGATACTTTTGGTTGGATGGCTGTGAGGAGACTTTGCAGGTTGAAGCATCCTATTGACTGCCATAACACACCAAAACACATATGTTTTGCTAATCAAGTTAAGTGTATTTTTTGGGTTGTCTTCCATCGATCTATTGGTATGTTCTATCAACATTTTACTTTCATGTTTATGTGATTGCTATTTGGTATCGGGCTTAAGGTAAAGTTCCATGAAGCATAGAACATCTTCAAAAATTTACATGGTATTAGAGCGAAGGTAAAGACAAAGCCCAAGTTTGTATTGAGATCAATCATCAAATAAGTAGCATTTTCAAGGACCCATAGGTACCTAAAATTATAATGGCTTCGAATATGATGATAAGCTGATTGGAAAGTTTGACTATCATGCTTGGAAGATGTCTTTGGACTTGGTCTTGGAATATCAAGAGGTCATGGACTATGTGGAGGGACAAATCCAAGAGCCTTCATAATCTGCACATGCTGCCATAAAGACGAAGTATAGAAAATGAGAAATCAAAGCTAAACCGATCATCCAGGATCCATCCAAAAAATTCTTTTTTTTTTACATCTCTGAGTTGGGCACATCTAAGGAGATGTATAATAAGTTGGTAAATATGTTCAGGGCTAGCAATGCAAATAAATTTCTTTTATTTAAGAACCAATTGAAGAATCTCAAGAAAGGCAGCGATGAATTTTTTCAATCCTATTTTGTGAAGTTGACTGAAATTAGGAATAACAGATGATCGAGAAATGATTCTCACCGCACTTGGTGTCTCTCCTCTGAATGGCATGTATTCATTACTAGCATTCTTAATAATAATGTGATTCCTGATTTTGACAAAGTATTGTCGAGATGCACTCAAGACGAAACAAGAATGATGGAATATGAAAATGAAGGTAATGTTACTTTCACCGCTTGTGCTAAGAAGAAGTATAATGGTGGTCCGAGGAACCATGGAAGAGCAAGGGCCCAAGGAAAGAAAGGAATATGTTACACATGTAGCAAGTTTGGCCACTATGTTAGAGAATTCCCTAATAGAAGGGATTCTCACGAGGATGATGAAAAAAAACAAGAGGAATGGAAATCAAAAGAGAAACGGGTTCAAAGGAAAGAGGAAGGCTCCCGCTGGTCGTAATGGAAATGGGAAACCCTTCAAAAGGTCAAGAAATTCCAGGTATGAGGAATATAATGCTGTTGATGATAAAAGAAATGAATTCATTCTTGTATCTGCCCTCTCTGCTGCATCTCCACTCGACACATTAGATGTCTAGTTGATTAATAGTGGTGCTTCAAGGCACCTCAATGGTTTTAAAGAAGCTCTCTCTGATTTGATTGAGAAGGATGCTAATATGAAAATTATCATTGGAGATAATTCCACTTATCCCATGAAAGGGATAGGGACTGTGACCCTCCATCTATCTCAAGGCCAAGTCCTCCATTTGCAAGATGCATTGTATGTACCTGATTTGAAGAAGAACCTTGTGTCTATTTCGGCGATGGAAGACAAAGGTTTCAAGGTGGCATTCGTCAATGGAAAGGTATGCATCTGGAAGAAGAGTCTCAAGGAAGCTATTACTATTGGCTATAGAGTTGATACACTCTACCAGGTTGGAGGAAGTCCATTAGGGGCTATGAAATGTGATACAATTCGTCAAACTGAACTATGGCACTCGAGGTTTGGACACCTTCATTGCAAAGCCCTTCCCAAAGAAAGCAAGGTGGTGACAGGGATGCCCTAATTCAAAAATGGTCATGAAGGTGTATGTCAATGTTTTTCCAAAGGAAATCATACAAGGGGACCTTTCCCCTCAAGTGTCACAAATACATCTGATGTCTTACAATTGATACATTTTGATCTATCTGGTATGCTGCCTATGACATATTTGGGAGGATGTTCTTATTACATGATGTTTATAGATGACTTCTCTCACAAGACCTAGATATATTTATTGAAGAAGAAGGATGAAGCATTCATCTGGTTTCATACTTTCAAGGCCTTGGTGGAAAATCAAACAAGTAAGAATATCAAGATTTTGAGGACCGATAATGGCACTGAATATGAGATGAATGAGTCCAATAAATTTTGTAGAAAATATGGCATTAAGAGGGAGACCACAACCATGTATACTCCTGAGCAAAATGGAGTTGTTGAAAGAGAGAACATGACCATTGTGGAAGTTGCCCGTGCCATGCCATGTGACCAAGGTCTTCCGAAGTTTCTATGGGGAGAAGTTGCGAACACTGCTAGGTACATACAAATTCGATGCTTGCATTCTACTCTAGACTCTGAAACTCTCGAAGAAGTATTCTATGGTAAGAAACCTGATGTTTCTCATTTTAGAGTTTTTGGTTGTGATGTTTACTTTCATGTGCTAAAAGAGAAGAGAAGAAAGCTAGATTCTTCTAGGAATAAGGGAATGTTTGTGGGCTACAATGAAACTTCGAAGGATTATAGAGTCTATGTACTGAGTCAAAGGGAAGTGAAGATTTGCTACAATGTTACCTTTTATGAAGATGCTTCCCTCAGGAAAGTGATAAACATTTCGAGCTCTAAGGAATATCATGATGTAAGATAAGAGAATCAAGAAGAACCAAAGTATGAGATGATTCTCGATGATGAAGGACCAATGGACCCCATTGATCCACCTCATTCAATGAAGAGAATACCTTGATGGCTCCGGGATACTCTTGAAGATGTCGAGAGGCATATGGCCCCAAGGGGGAAAGTCTGTGAAAGAAAGAAGCCAAATAGATGCCAACGGTATCTAACAGCCATGATTACAATTGTATAATCTTAGCCTAGATCTTTTGAAGAAGCCATAAAGCATCAAGTCTCGAAGGGTGATATGGATGAAGATTACGAGTCCATTATGAACAATGATGTCTAGGATGTGGTTCCGAGACCGAAGGAAAAAGTTGTTGTCACCTAGAAATGGCTCTATAAGATCAAGCATGGATCTCATGGTAGTGCTAAAAATTTCAAGGAAAGATTTGTTGCCTGAGGCTTCTCTCAAAAGGAAGGCATAGAATATAATGATATATTTGAACCTGTGGCCCGCTATACCACCATATTATAATCTATTATTTCCCTTGATTCTATGCAAGGATGGAGTCTTCATCAGATCGATGTGAAGACTGCTTTTCTGCATGGCTCAATAAAGGAAGAGGTGTATGTGGAGCAACCTCTGGGGTTTGAAGTCCAAGATAGAGAATCTCATGTAAGTAGGTTGAAGAAAGCACTCTATGGGTTGAAGCCCCGAAGGTTTGGTACGAGAGGATAGATAGCTACTTAATTAAGGTAGGCTTCACTCATAGTATTGTTGATCCAAACCTTTACTTCAAGGTTGATAGATAAAAGCCTCTCATTCTGGTTCTCTATGTGGTTGATCTTTGCCTGACAGGTGCTGACCCTCTCATTCATCAGTGTAAGAGGGAGCTCGCTTCTGAGTTCAAGATGAAATACCTAGGACTGATTCATTACTTACTAGGCTTGGAGGTCTGGTAGAGACCTGGCGATATTTTCCTCTCTCAAGGAAAATACATTGTGAAGCTGTTGGAAATATTTGGAATGGTGGACTGTAAATTCGTGTTGACACAGATGGAGCTCAAATTTAAGAAGTTGAGTGGAAATTCTACTTGGCCCATGCTATCAAATCCTATCGAGTATCGGAAACTTGTAGGGGGCCTAATGTTCTTAGTGAACACCCATCTAGATGTATGTTTTGCAGTAAACAATTTGAGTCAACACATGGTTGATCCTCATCACATTCACTTGGTTGGTGGCAAGAATATGTTGAGATATCTTTGGGGCATGATAAACCATGGGCTTAGCTACACTACCGGGAGTTTGAGACACCATGGATATACTAATGCCGATTGGATTGGTAGTGTGGTGGATCACAAGAGAAAATCTGGATGTTGCTTCACACTTGTGTCTGCTTTGATACCTTGGATGAGAAAGAAGCAAAAGTTAGTGGCTTTGAGGACTGTTGACGCCGAATACATTACAGTGAGTATGGCCTATTGTGAAGCTATTTTGTTTCAAAATCTCTTCAGTGAGCTATTCGAACATGTGTTAGATACCATTGTTATCCTCTGTGATAACCAGAGTGGGATTTTTTTCTTCAGAGAATCCTGTTTTCCACGATCGATCCAAGCATATTGATATTAGGTACCACTTTATCCAGGATATGGTACATTGAGGCACCGTAAGGCTCGATCATATAGGAACTGATGAGAAGGTCGCAGATATTCTCACAAAGCCCTTGGGGAATGTAAAGGTCCTAACCTTCCGTGAGAATCTTGGAATCATGGAACGACCCTATGCTGAGGGTCCTATTGGACGATGAGCTCTGGGAGTTCTAAGGGGCTTTGGGGATAACTTCTTGGAGCTATAAGCAACCACAAGGTTAGGCTTGTCGAACCTTGTTGGTGTGCTTCTGCCTCATCGTGATGATATTTATTTGGTTCACCTCTCTTTGGTCTATGCCCCATATGCATCCTACCTATGGAGTCCCAGACTCATGGAAAGTACCTCTCATATTGTCCAATGAGGTGGGAAATTTTGATAGAGGCTGATAGCAATACCGATGGATGCATCGGATATTATTGTACTCTCTATGTCTAAGATGGTACGTGTCTAACCGCTTGATTTGGGATCAGGTCTAGTGAGGTTTCGACCTCCAACTGACTTCAGGTCAGTTAAAATAACTTCAGGTTAGTATGAGACTCCTTTGAGTCCTATATAGTTTTCAGACCTATGAGTTGACTTTGAGTCAACCAGGAGTGATGTCTTTATGACTCACCATTTGAAATAAATAAGTCAACAAAGCAAGTCACTGTGGGATGATGCATGATGTTTGGATGGCATAGGTGGATGGACTTCTCCCTAGTTGAGAGGGAGTGTTAATTTTGTGAAAATAGGTCCAAAATCCATATTCTACTACTCATATGATGATGCTGACATTTTTATTGGATTCCTCTTTCGGAGAGGTGCAAGATCGATTTAAATATCATCTTGATTGGATGAGTAGAAAATTTATTTTGAATTTATTCCACTTATGTACAGGGTCGGCCAAAATTGTAATGTAAGCTTGGAGCCCCAACTGATGTGTCACACACCCTCACAAATGGATATATATTATACAATATTGGACTTCATTTCATCATCCACTCATCACACACTTCTCTCTCTTTTCTGATTAGTTCAATCATCATTCCGAGGCTTCTCTTCTCACATGGAAAAAAAATAGCTAGGGTTTCAGTTCTGATCTGCCTAGGGTTTCAATGCATCTTTGACTAGCGTTGACTTTGGTAAACACTTGGTCCATATGACCTCAAACTTTCCCAGAATTCTGATTTCTGTAGTCCACATGTTTTGGCACAAAAACCGAAGCTAGACATTGACCTTTGACCTACTTCGTTTTCTTTATGTTGATGTTGTTTTTCATTGACCATTTCCTAGACAACGTTGACTTTGGGTTGATTTTTGTGGAGTTGTCTTGAGGGTTCTATGACACTTTTGGTTGGCTAACCATGAGGAGACTTTGCTGGTTGAAGCATCTTGTTGACTGCTGTAACGCACCACAACACATATATTTTGTTGATCAAGTTAAGTTTATTTTTGGCCTGTCTTCTGTTGATCTATTGGTATGTTCTATCAGTATTTTACTTTCATGTTTATGTGATTGCTATTTGGTATCGGGTTTAAGGTAAAGTTGCATCAAGCATAGAACATCTTCAAAAATTTATAGAATAGCATGACTACGATGTGATATTTAGCAAAGGAAAGGTATTCCTTCGTCACATAGCCATGGGCCAATTGAAGTAGATCCGAGTTCGAGAAAAGAACCTCTACAAATTGGATGTAGAATATTGTGTTTCCTTGAGCACAAAATCAAAAAAGGTGCACATCCAAGACATTGGTGAGTTATGGCATAGAATACTAGGCCATCTACAACATGGTGCTTTTAATATCATGCAATAGATTTCTACAGGAATTCCCAAGGGTGCACTTGAGCAACGTGATACATGAAAGTGGTATACATTGGAGAAGTACACGAAAGGCACCTTTCATGATAAGGATAGTCGAGCGAAGACTATCCTTGAAAGAGTTCACTCATATGTGTATGGACCATTCTTGACACCCTCCATGAAAAAACACATATATTATGTGATTCTTGTAGATGATGTTTCATGAAATTCTTGTATATTCCTCATGCAAAGGAAACATTAGACATTCTCAATATTTTGTGAGTTCAAATCACTTTTCTAGAAAGAAACAAGAAATAAGGTGAAGGCTCTCATAAGTGACAATGGTGGAGATTATGTGTCAAATGAATTCAATAACTTCTTTCTTCAAAAGCAATTCGACAAGAATTGATAGCATCTCATAACCCACAATAGAATTTGGTTGCAAAAATAAATAACAAAACTATTGTGGGAGCGTCACTAACAATATTACATGATCATGGCCTACCATTTCACTTGCGGGCTGAAGCATGAAACACAACAATATTTGTGAAGAATAGAATTCCTCACCAAATTGTCGGGATGAGTACACTGGAGGAAGTGTTTTTAGGTAAGAAACAAGATGTGGTGCATCTTATAATTGTTGGTTCATTATTTTATTGTCATGTAACTAAATATGCACGGAAAAAACTAAAACCAACAGTTTAGTTGGGAATATTTATGGGGTACACTGATACACCTCACAACTATTGGGTGTACTTTCCATATCACAATATGACAGTAGTTTGTAGAGATGTGAAATTCGATGAAGATAAGGCCATGCAAATTTCCCTTGAGAGGGAGATTAAATTACATGTAGTTGAGGAGATCTTAGCTCTAAAAGAAGAACCTCAATATTTGTAGAAGTCACAAGAAGAGGAGTAGATAGTGGAAGAACCCATTCAGGCGGAGACATCCATATATGGAAGGAAGTGCACCAGAGAGGTTGACATGTTGATGCATAATGCTGGAGAGAATCTGGGAGCACACACATTACAATGCATGCAGAGGAGGTTTCTAGAGAGGTACATTGGCTGCATGGTTCTTATGCGCGAGAGTATAGAGACTGAGCCATCCTCATTCGAGGAGGTAGTGGATCAACCAATATGGATTGATGCAATGGTTGAGGAGTAAGACTCCATCATCTGAAACAGTGTATGGGAATTTGTCCTAAGACCAGAGGAAAATTTAGTTGTAGCATACAAGTAGATCTCCAAGGTAAAACAAGCAGCAGATGGGAGTGTCAAGAAAAACAAGGGTAGGTTTGTGGCCAAGGGGTTCTCTTAGGTGGAGGGATTTATTACGAAGAGAATTTTTTTTCCAATACCAAGGTATTCTTCAATCATATCTATACTTTCACTTTTAGTGTAGATGGGATGGAAGATACATCAGATGGATGTAAATACAATCTTTCTCAATGAATTGATTGAGGAAGGGTTGTACATAGAGTAGCCGAAATTATTTGAGACCTTGGACAGAGATTTGCATGTGTGCAAACTAAAGAAAGCATTTTATTGATTGAAACAAGCACCTCATGCTTGGTACGCTACGATCAAAATCTATATCACTGGGTTGGGCTTGTCCAAAATTGAAGCAGATGTGAACCTTTACCATATTGTGGTTGATGGTAAATTATTGATTATAGTATTATATAACAATGATTTAATTCTAGCAGGTGCTGATAGCCATATCAAGTCTTGCAAATAGGATCTTGCAAGATAATTTGAGATGAAAGACATGGGGCTCTTACATTGTTTCCTTGGTTTGGAAATTTGGCAAGAGATGAGGAATTGTTTGTCTCTCAAGGAAAGTATGCCAATAAGATACTAAAGAAGTTTCACATGGAGAGTAGAAAACCCATGGAGAGTCCTGTAGTCGATAATTGAAGGAAAATGTTAATTTACGTGAGGTGGTAGAAGCTACCATTTACAGTAAGCTTGTTGGTTCACTCATATACTTGGTGAAAACATGAGCGAACATGTGTTATGTAGTTAACCAGCTTAGTCAAGAAATGGTTAATCCAACCAAGCTCTATTGGAGTGCAAGAAAACATATGCTGAGATACCTCAAAGGAACCACTCTGTTTGGTCTTTAGTACAGGCTAACAGAGGGAGATAATATTGAATTCTACATAAATGCAGATTTAGAAGGGATTCCATTCGATAAGAAGAGACCATTAGGGGGAATATTTTGTATTGGGTCAGCAACAACTTCCCAGTACAATACGAAGCAAAGATTATTTGCACTCATTAAAGAAAAATTAGAGTGCATGGTTTCTAGTCAAGAATTTTTAAGGCTATGTGGATGAGGAAGATCTTTGTTGGGTGATTTTGTTAATAGATGGATATGATAGTGACTTACTAAGATAACCAGAGTTGCATCAAGCTCTTGGTTAATCTAGTTTTAATCATAGTTACAAGTATATCAACATCAGGTATCACCATCTCAAATTTTGTGTGAAGTGGTGGATTATGTTGTTAGAGTACATTCCTATAGAGGATAAGGATGCATACATATTAGCAAAGGAACTTTCAAGAGGAAAATTATATTTCCACAGAGGCAAAATTGGGGTAGAGTATAATCCCTTTCTTGTTTAGAGGGAGTGTTGAAAATAGAAACAAGAAAACATTCTAATTTAATTTTCCCATGTTTAATTTTTCCATGATTAAATTAGAATAAAATTGCAACCCTACATCACATGAAAACTTGTACCAGTTAACTAAATTAGGATGACTTCATTGGTTCAATTAATTCGAGTTGAGGATCAGATTAAAGGCATGCAGAGAATCTACTACATTATAGGAGCCTTTGTTGAGTTTATTTTGAGTTGCAATTAATTGTCTCATTTTATCTAGGTTAAAGTCAGTTAAGCTAGTTAAAATTGATGGACGAACTGGTAGGAGGCTAGAAAATGGGGTGTCGCTTCCTGTGTTCAACTATTTAATTAATAACTCACTCATAAATAACTCATGCATGCAAATTATGAGAAATACCCAGTTGATATTGGAGTTCAAGGGAAATATACTATTCGTTTTATAACTATCTGAATTGTACAGGTAGTGCATGAAATCAAAGGAAGGTCCCCAATGGATTGCACAATATGGATTGGGAATTTCCATAAATAACATGGCCTAATTACCCAAGGAAACAACGCAAGGAAATAGCAATCCTCGAGGGTAGAAAATTGGTGAAGTGTTGAACCAGACTTGTCTAGGAATCAATGAGACAGATAGAGATAGTGCAGAGGTTTCTCTAGAGTGAGAAAATAATTTCAATCTTCTCATATTTTGTGAATTATGAAATATACAAATAACAGAGTTTTTAGACGAGGCTTTCTCTAGGAAACATGTGTGTTGTGCGATTGAAAAGATTTCACTTTCTTGTTTTCTGATTTCACAATATCATTTGGTTTCTACAATTGGTAGAGTATATTCAATTCAATTGTTTTAGCATATTACAATTTACAGATTGAATATACGTGGATTTTCTACAAACATAGTGAAACTAGAATTCTCTTGGAAGGGGAAAGAAAACATAATTTTCTTTTAAAGTAAATTGAGGAGCATACCATATGTAATAGACAAATGTAGCTATGGAAAAAGTAACCTAAGGTTGAAAGGTTGTTATTTTTGGATGATATACCTAATTATAGAATGTTATATTTTTTGAAGAGATGTGTGAGGTTGATAAGTTTTTTCATATAGACCTTAAATATGGTGAAACTGAGAATGAAACTATTACAACGAAATAAGTAGATTAAGATTTTATGAATGAATTGAAGATTATAGTTCTTCATGAGGAAATAGTGTTGTAAGCATCTGCAAAGACTTTACAGTCTCACATTTAAAAAAATAATGAGTGGCTTGTGTATGAAGGTAGTGAGGAATGTACAAATAGAGAAATAATTATTTTTTCATCTTATTAGAGGAGGCAACGATGTGTGATTTAATCAATTAAAAGGAAATATATGAAAATTCAATGAGTGTAAGTATTGGAACCTGCAGGGAGGATGTATATGTGTAGGGAACCTAGCTTTGAGATATTTCAAATGGTGAAGTACAACAAATCTTCGAAGAGGTCATGAAATATTACAAAGAAGTAATAATGGAACTTGCTAAATAATAAATGATAGTGGAGGATGATGATATCAAAGGAGAATGGAGAAGAGTTATGGAGGAAATCCTTTATAAAGGTATAAATTGTTTGTGGAAAATCTCACATTTTAGCAAGATTCAAAATATGAGTTTGTTGGAGCAGACATGTAAATTGCATTTTCAACTTAAGTAAATGAAGAAATGTTTGTAATAGTTTTTTGAAAACGAGTAGAAGTATGAATATTTATAATTATAGTGGCCATGCAAAATTTTTGTGAAAACCTACAACAAAAACATTATGTCAATAATATCTACTAGCAAAGCACCAAGCTAGGAGGAATTGATGAAGTATGTGGATTAATTGAGGAGGTAACTAGAGAGAACTTCCATAAAGTGGGAAGAAAAATTAACAAAAATCTAATACATACTAAGAGTAATTGCATTAGTTGGATTATGCGTAGTATGTAGAGAAAGAAATGGGATCCTGGAAAGGGAAGTGTGCAGGAAATAACACAACAAGATAATAGAAAAAGAGAATATTGCAAAGGAAAAAAATAGTGCTACATGTAACTTTTTCATATTCAAACAAATGACCTTGAACCTAGAACAATAATTAGCCATTCATGCTTTGCAATAATCCCCTACAAATACAAAAGAATAACTTTCCATCAATTTCAAGAATCCTAGATTAAATTGGCTAAAAAAACTACTTTTTTCCATCAACGCACTTTCCTTTAGCGCAACATATGATGGCACAGTTTGCGCACATGAAAAATGCATTGGTAAACATAGGATTCTTTCTCAAAAAGTGCAATGATATCTTTAAATGACTAAAAATAAAATATAATTTCAAAGATTCTCTTTATAGAAGCTTTGGAGTTGTTTTGACCATTTACTATTGGATGAGATCTCGAACTCCTATTCGTAAGGTCTTATCTCTTATCTCGTAGAACTTGCCTGCCTAAAAATTTGATATAATCCCTAGATTGGTAAATCCAAAATCACCTCTTTTACCCTATAAATCTAGAATCTACCATACAGTTTGGGTTGGATTTTGCAAACTCTTAATTATGCCCTCATGCTTCTCATTTGTTTCTAAAAGTCCATAATCCCTTCATATGATTGACGTATGATTGACAACTTTCGATTTTGGTAAAGGAAGGAAAATATAGCTGGGAGAGATATTCAAGGTCAAAGCCTACAAGGGTTGTAATCTTCTCCTACCTTTATTACTACAAAAACTCCTTGTTTTCGTGTACATTATGTATCATTTATGCATGTGTAGAACAATAAATCCTTGGATTCTTATTTAGAGTTGTTTGTATATGTTATTTGTATTTTTTGGTTCTCTTGCTTGTTTTGGATGAATTTTTGGTTCTCTTTCATTGGAACCCAAATAAATATTTCTTCTATATTTCGAAATTATTAAAGGAAATCATAGCATTTTTATCTTGGTTGTTTCTAGATCAATCCACTAAGCCTCAGGAAATTTCTTTTATCCGCCGAAGGAATTTATCCATCAAACAACTTGGTGACTCCACTAGGGAATGAGATGTCCTGTAGCGGTTTTCTTTTCCTAGCCTTTTAGGAACTCTAAAATCAACTGATTTTGACTTTTTTAGAAAGTTATTAGACCTATGAAAGAATAATTTCAAGCTTGGTTAGGGTTAGTTTTGCATGTTTTAATAAAAACTGCCCCATCACACTTTTTGTTCTGAGACAAAGCGACCCAACGCATGTTTCCTTCTTTCTAAGTGCAATGATTCAGATTGGTTTTTATATATCACCTACGATGATCCTGTCAATGAAAAAAAAGTGCATTTTTCTTTCCTTGCTCTAAGTATATTTTGTTTGCAGCGATTTCTCGAGTCTTTGATATCTTCAAGGTCTCTATAAATCCAAAAACTTGTTTGGAATTATGAGTGATTTCATTTTTTTTATAAGATTTGTTTCTTTTTATCTCTTCTTTTCAATTAGGGTTTCTATCCATTTCACTTGGTGATTTATTTATTAAAATATTTTCATATTACAGTTTTGATCAATGTGAATTCTTTTGATTCAATAATCTAGTCATATTTCATTTTTGTTATTACATTGAAATTTTAAAAATGGAAAGAAAAAGAAAAGAATTTTATTTTCACATGCATTAGGGATTTGAATCTTTGAAGTGTAATAGTAGAATTTGAAGATCTTTTCTGGAAATCCTTGTTTGTTGCATCAATGTTTGAAACTCCTTCCCTTCTTTAGTAAGATATTCATTGAATGAAAAATAGTTCTTTCTCATGCTAGTTGCATTGTAAGAGTTTAGGTGAATTCGTTTTTATCCTTGAAACCAAAACCTTAAGAAAGATCAACAATAAAATTTATCAATTAACATAAGGATCACTTGGGATTTTAATGACCCATTTATTGGTCTAAGCTAGAAGACAAGTTCTAGCGTCTCTAAACGTAGCAGTTGTTGTTACTTATCAATGTTACATTCCAGGGATAGTTGTTGGTTTTCCACATACATTGGAGTATATAAAAATGTTCTTCCATGTGCCCTTTGGTATATAAAACAATGCTCCACGTACAACGAGTATATCAAAATCCCCCCATCATACGGTTATGCATTTGAAAAAACAACTATGGAATTCACTTCCACATACTTCCAAGTATATTTCGAAGTCCCCACTAGGTTGCAAACCTACCATAGGTAACCGATTTGACTTCCTTGTTAACTGTGATACATCGAACACAACATTCAGGGAGATTGTATGCATGTATTTAACCGTATATTGTAGTTCACAGTGACCTGATAATAATTTTATGCCTAGTTGCCCTTATTTAATTTTATTTGTGTTTTTAATTTTCAAAATCAGTTAATTAATGTTGAAAATGCTAACAAGAAAATCCTAATTTAATTTTCCCTTGAATTAAATTAGGAGAGAATTGTAATTCCACATCAGAATACGATAGGAATGAGTTAACTATGTCAGTTTCACTTACTTGGCTCAGTTGATTCGAGTTGAGGGCCTAACTTGAGTTGTGTATAGTGATTATTAACTAGATTCAACTGATGTTGTAATGTACTAAAACAAAATACTAAATCAATTCTACAAATTGTGGAAACCAATTATGATCACACAATCACATAAACAAGTAAGAGAAAGAATTATCGATCACATAACACATGATGTATCTAGGGAAAGCCTCAGATAAAAACCCCGCTATATGTATTTTTCATAAATTCAAGAACATGAAACAATACAATGTTATTTTCCTTCCTAAGAAACCTCTGCACTCTATTGATTGTCTCACTCTGATCCTTGCACTTGATCTAAGTAAGTTTGGTCCAATATTTAACCACTTTCTTGCCTCTTCATCACCAGCCTTTCTTGCACATTACTGGGATAATTGAGCCCCTATTAATTAGGAAATTACCAATTAACGAATACATCCAAGCCATCATGATGACCTCATGCATGACTTGTACAATTATATAATTATACAACAGAAGGTTATCTTCCCTTTAACCCCAATATCAACGGGGCCTTCCTTAAAACTTACATGCAACATCTATTACCTACATGTGAATTAAATCAGATTAATTCACTGTACTTGTCACTAGCTCATCTCTCAGTTAGAACTAGTTAAACTGATTTTAACTCAAATACTTGAGTTAACTAATTACAACTCATAAATAACTCAACCAGAGCTCCTAAAAAGTAGCATACAACCTACATGCCTCTAGTTGTAATGCGATCAAATTACAATTTACTTCTAATTGAATTAGGGGAAATTAAATCAGAAGCCTCCTCAGTTCCATTTCCAATATTTCTTGTTGATATTTTCAACACTCCCTCTCAAGAAGAAAGGAATTCAACTCTATCCTGATCTAGTACCTTTGTAACATTTTGCAATCAACACCTCTCTCTATTGTTGTTTGTACTACAACTTCTAAAACTAAAAATAATCCAAGCTGAATCAATATGATGCATTTGTCCCTAGAGTCTCTTACCACTGCTAGCTATTGCACTGTCTACTGAAAACTCTTCATTGTTGCTGACTCCACATTTGTACCATCTGCACTACTTCCATCTCTCATATACACTCGAGTATCTATCATTTTTCACTCTGAAATATGACCACATCAATCACTACTGATCCATCCTACTATTGTGTACTGTGGGCCCCCCGTAGCAAGGTCATGATTGATGAGACAAGACATCTCAATGTGCCCTTCCAAATTTATTCTCTTGGAATTATGACTTCACATTGCCTCACCTCTCACTTGGAGGTATGGTTGCATTTTCTCCATCTGCACACTTGGCTCTAAATTTACCCCTATTGAAGGTCTATGCTTGAGTGGATGCCTCCACTCAGTCTCCTCTCTTCTTCTCCAATTGTGTTTGCTCCAAAACCTTCTGAGTTTTTTTCTACGGATGCATGTTGAGAGGTAATTTATGCTCCCTCTCAACCACCAAGTCTCTAACATTTTATTTTCTCCTGAAATTTGTGCATGCATCTTCGACGTCGAGAGAATACAAGTTATTGACTCACACACTGATCTGTTTCACCTGTCCTGTGCTGAAGTGTCTAAGAAAAAAATTTCCTTTTCTAAATATCACATCATAGCTAAAATCTTTCGATACTTCTACAGAAACAATATTCTTCTTTAGTTCTGGAAAAAACATAACATCACTCATTTTGAGAGGGGATCCAAACTTCCTCTAAAAGGTAATTGTACCTATGTTGGTCGCATTTTACCTCTCGTCATCTCAAAAATATATGTTCTGCTAGAGGTCCTTCTCGTCCAAGTCACTGAAGACATCTCTATTCCCCATCATATGGAAGGAGGCACCACTTTTGAGATACCACATGCATCCCATTACAATGTTGGTCATGCATGTTGTTGGCCTGTGATTGCACACAAAGTGGAGAAGCAGAAACAGAGGGAAATCCTAATTTTCAAAGAGCTTCAAATGAATATATTTACCTTTTAATTTAGTAGAAAGGGGAAAGTGTATTTGATAAGGTTTAATGGTGAGAAAAATTCATTTCTGACCTCATTCATCTCATTTATCCTCTTTGCCTCTCATTCACCATCTTTTACCGTTCATTTTTTCATGTCTAAGGTCTCATGCTACATTTCTTTATTTGCAGCTCCACCCCCTACTTTAGACCGCACCATTAACCCTTTCTTACCTTCCCCCAATGCAAGACTGCAAGATTTATTCTTATCATAAACAATCCACTCCTTGCCATTCAAAACTGTTATCGACACTCAATTGAGTTTGTGTACCACCAACTTCTATGCTCACCACATTTCACACTATGCGGAATATAACCTTTACCCTTTGCTGCTTCTGTGAAAAACTTGTGATCTGCAACTTGCGGGTGGGACTCCACCTCCATATTCCACTTTACCTTCCCCACCATCACGCATCACTCCTTGCAACTTTTAAACCTTAGCACCGACTGCTTCTATCTAAACCTTACGACATGCAATCTGTAGACGCGGTTCCACCTTCATCCATGCCACATCAACTACCTCCCTGCACTTCTCATTTTCTAGAGTTTAACATATAACCTCCGCTAAAGAGTTCAACACGAACAACACAACTAGCTATTCCACAATGGGAAGTGGAAATCATGAGAATTGGATAGTGGAGGTCTTCAAAAAACTAGATGAAGGCTAGACCACTCACTTGTTCTCAGCCATTTCTCGCCACTCCTTTGAAGATTCTAGAATTTGGCCTCCTTGGCCAATTGTTTTTTTCTTTTTACTGATTAAATAGTGATGTTTTTCTGGTAAAAACTTGATTTTTCCCAATTCTATTTTGATTTTCCTGCTATAGGAGCGATTTCTTGATGCGTGCTCTGATATTTTGTTAGGATATTTTGGTTTCAATTTTTTCGGTTGATCATGATAGAATATTCGATCGTAAACCCTCAAGGAGAACTCTATATGTAGTGAGTTCTAAGATGAAATAAGGGTTCTATAGTTTTGAATAAGTCTATTGTAGTTTTGTATGATTGTGATCCATATGCTCTAAGACACATATTTGGGAGAGTTGTTCAAAATTAATATGATACAAAGTTTTTTTTGGATTCCATATGGAGCAATGAGTAGTATGTATATGTTTCCTTTTGTTATCAATAATCTCATTTTTTGGTGTAATCATCTTTCATGCAATGTTTCTTTGATGGTTCGTGTAATGTAGTTGTCGGTATTCTGCAATCTTATTCATGAATTCGTGTCTGTATAACACTTAGGTGTTAACGCTCATGTGTTGACCTTGTTTCACTCACTTAATTTGCACTCCACGAACCTCTGTTGTTGTCCATATCGCATTAATATCCGTTTCCTCTGAGTTCATAGGGGACATATTCTTAATCCTCTTAAGTCTATATCTTGTGGGTTCCTTCTCCATTATTTCTCAATGCCTCTACATATTTTAAAAGCTTTTACTCATTATTTTATACTTGGACCACTTAAAATCGATATGGCCTCACAGCCTCCCAATCCCTCTCAAAGTATAGGGAATTCACATGATCAGGCTGAAATGGTCTTCTCCATTCTTGAATCACCAAAGCCATTTCTCTCTTGACCCATTTTCTTTTAGAGGCATTTATACAGTTGTCCATATTTAACCTCTGATTTTAAGATGTCCTAGGCACTGGTATTTAGTAACTCAAGGCTATCTCTAGGACCTAAAACATCATTTTGGCGTATTTTCTGGGGAAACAAATGAAGAAATATTTTCCCTAAGATATGAAATTATCCTCACCCTTCAATTAGGTGAGCATTAAGGGTTGAGAGTTGCAAATTCGTCACCTTGGCAAATCCACTATAAAATAGTCCTAATCAGAAGTAATCCTGGCTATCATTAGGCCTCACATCAAATTCAATTCCATCATATACACCCACATCTAAATCAAATGGCTCTGTTGAGTTTCCTTTTGAACAAGTATGTCCCCTTGGCCCTCCCTCGACCTCTAAATGATATGCCACAAGACTATCTAGAGCGATTGCCTCGGTTCATTGGGGAAGATATTACTTATACGCAGAGACATATTACAAACTTATGCACCTTTTCTGAGAATGTAAATGTAGAGCACTTAGATGTGGTATTAAGGATTTTCGTCCAATGCTTTGAGGGAGAATCCCAAAAATGGTTCAAGTCTCTATCCAATAACAGAGTCCACACTTGGGAAGCAATGGAAAATTTCTTCACATTCAAATGGGGAGAAAAGAGGGACCATGGATATGTCCTCACAGAGTTCATTTCTTTCAAGAAGAGACAAAATGAGGATGTAACAGAATTTATAAATATGTTCAACAAGATCTATAGTAATATCCCTGCTAAGATAAAGCCTCACCAAGCAGTTGTTAAGGTGGTTTTCGTAGGAGATTTCTAGCCAAATTTTGGGTTCACCTTAAGAGAAAGAAGATCCACATCTCTCCATCATATATAGACTGATGTGTTGGAGGTAGAAGAAAACTTTGATTCTATTGGTAAGTTCAAGGGGAATACAAAACATGAAGCTAGAAGAAAGAAGGGGGAGGAGATTTCTATCTCAAATCAGGAGAGGGAATTACAGGAGCATAGAATCAAAGAGATGAATAAGCTGATCAAAAAGTTCTCAAACAAGCTGGTTAAGCTTGAATCAGAGGCCAAGAATTCCCCTCCTCATTCCAACAAAATTATTACTAACTGGGGGTTTAATCCTCAATATCAGAGGCTCCCTCTGTAGATGTTGCAACATGTAGAGGAAGTCACATACATCCAAGAAGATCAATTCCTCACCTAGTCTGATGATGAGGAGGGTGAACCCATCCTAAAAGGGGAACAAGAAGAAAACGAAGTCCCTCTAGAGGATCAATAGATTGATAGTTACTGCAGACAGTTCATAGATTTCATGCATGCTCAACTCCACAAGAAGTATGACCCCATGACCTCCAGAAAGATATCCCGGGGGCAAGAACAAAATGAAGAGTCGATATCAAGAGAATAAACCCCTACTAGTCCTGCTAGTAAAGGGAAGAAGCCATTAGAAGAATCAACCCCTCATAAGGCCAATGCATCCTCTTCCACAAATCAAGAAGTTGATCCTCCCAAAGATAAGAAGTCCTCATCTATACTCTTGAACCCTCCCAACCCTCCTAAAGAGTAGTTCGAATAAGCCATTACCAAAAAAGGGCCCACACCCTTCAATATTGAAGAATAACAACCTAGGGTGGTTTTTGGATTGAATATAGAAAACCAGCTTCTACCCTATGTTGAAGAAGATCGAGGCGAGCTTACCCTCCATGAAGAAAGGGAAGAGATGGAGTGTTTCCCAGGGGACAATACTAAAAATCAACAGCATTCCGGTGATCTGGAAGAAGGGGCAGTAGAGTTTAACTATCTAGATCCACAAGAGCACCTTCATCCTGTAGTGTTGTATTCAAATATTGAACACCAATCAAGTGTGCCCTATGAGATCCAAGAAAGCTTGCCAAAAGAAGACCAACCAGGTTCGTTGATTGAAGACCACTCAAATATTCTTTCTGAGTGTGCAGACCTTGAAGAATATCATTAAGGTTCTTCATCATTAAGTTCTTCATGGGATGTTAAGGAGGAAACAAATCATATTTTAATTAGTCAAGATCCTTTACTTGAGATGATTGAGAGTTTGCAGCTCCCCTGCAAGCCTCCGTATGACAAAGGAAATGATGAAGAGCACAAAAAGCAGCTTATTATAATGGAAAAGGAGAAGAAATAAGATTCATCCTTGTTTTTTGAAGACAATCAGTGGGAACAGAAAAGAAAAGAAGCATTTTGGAATGAGGTTTGTTTTCTGGTTACAAATCCTCTAGAAAAACTCATATTCTATGTTTACCATGATCCTTTGGTTAGTATATTGTAGCCATCAGTGAAGGAAGAATTTGCCAAGTTCATTAATGAAGCTATGGAATTTAGTGGAAGAGATAATTTTCGACGTTTTAAACCCATTTCTCTACCTACAGGAATGGGATGCCAATTTCAGTTAAACACTCATTTGCTTAACTGGTTACATTGGAAGTCTTATTATTATTTGATGGGATAATTTTTTATCAGCCTAGGTGTAGGTAGGAGTGCCAATAATATTAGCACTATGAACATATTTCCAGTTTAGTTTCATATTTCTTTGCAGTTTTCAGTTCATGTGTGTTTCAGTTTTCAATTTCAACATTGTTAAGATTTCAACATTCAAAATTTTCAAGGTGTAACAGTGATTTCTATTTTATACAGTTGGCAGTGCACAAATCAGTTGTAGTTTAACTTTAGGCTCACAGTATGCATTGCGACTCCATGAGCCCAATAAGGCACAAGCATTCAGGTCTACAAGTTCTCAACGCACTTAGAACAACACATTGTCCCTAGATGGAGCCAATGTTTGCCTGTGACTGCATAAAAAGTGGAGAAGGAGAAAGGAAGGGAAATTCGAACTGTCAAAGAGCTTCAAATGCATCTATCTGCCTTTTAATTTAGTAGAAAGGAGAAAGTGTAGCTGATAAGGTTTAATGGTGAGAAAACTTCATTTCCGCCCTCATTCATCTCATTTATCCTCTTTACCTCTCATTTATCCTCTTTTACCCTTCATTATTTAATGTTTAAGGTCCCGTGCTACATTGCTTTATTCGCAGCTATGCCCCCCCACTTTAGGCTGCACCATTACCCCTTTCTTACCTTCCCCCAATGCAAGACCGCAAGATTCATTCTTATCGTAAACAATCCACTCCTCGCCGTTCAAAACCGTTATCGCCAACTTCTTTTCTCACCACATTTCGCACTCCACACAATATAACCTTTACCCTTTACTACTTCCATGAAAAACTTGCGATCTGCGACTTGCAGGCGGGACCCCACCTCCATCTGCTATGTCACCTTCCCCACCATCGCACATCACTCCTCGCAGCTTTTAACACTTACCAGTCACTGCTCCCAGCTAAACCTTGCGACATACGATCTACGGGTGCGGTTCCACCTCCGTCCGTGCCACATCACCTACCTTCCCACACTTTTCACTTTGTAGAGTTTAACATTTAACCTCTGCTAAATAGTTCAACATGCACAACACAACTGGTTATTCTAGAAGGGGACGTGTAAATCATGAGAATTAGATATTGGAGGTCTCAAACAACAAGTGGAATCATATGATGAAGGCCAAACCGCTCACCTATTCTTAGCCATTTCTTGCCACTCCTTTGAAGATTCTATAATTTGGCCTCCCTAGTCAACTATTTTGTTTCTTTTTACTGATTAGATAGTGATGTTTCACTAGTAAAATCCAGATTCTACCCAATTATGTTTTGATTTTTCTGCTGCAGGAGTGATTGCTTGATGCACGCTCTAATAGTTTGATAGGATATTTTGGTTTCACCTGTGTGGGTCGATCAGGACAGAATATTCGATCGTAAACCCTGAAGGAGAACTCTATATGTAGTGAGTTCTAAGATGAAAGAAGGGTTCTGGAATTTTGAATAAATATGATGTAGTTTTGTATGATTGTGCTCTTTGTGCTCTGAGTTACATATTTAGGAGAGTTGTTTAAAATTAATATGATAGAGAGATGTTATTTGGATTCTATATGGAGCAATGAGTAGTATGTATATGTTTCCTTCTATTATCAATAATCTCCTTTTTATGTGTAATCATCTTTCATGCTATGATGCTTTGATGATTCATGTAATGTAGCTGCCGGCAGTCTGCAATCTTATTCATGAATTCATTTTTGTATAACGCTCAGGTGTTAATGCTCACGTATCCATTTTTTTCCATTTATCATTCATATCCATTTAATCCGAGTTCACAGGGGACATATTCTTAATCCTCTTAAGCCTATCTCTTGTGTGTTTCTTCTCCATTCTTTCTCAATGACTCTGCATATTTTTAAAGTTTATTCTCATTGTTTTATACTTGGCCCACTTAAAATCCATCAAGCCTTATAGCCTCATGATCCCTTTCACAGTATAGGGAATTCACATGGATCAGGCTCAAATGGTCTCCTCCATTCCCGAATCACCAAAACCATTTTTCTCTTGACCCATTTTCTTTCAGAGGCATTTATACAGTTCATATTTTACCTCTGATTTTAAGATGTCCTAGGCACTGGTATTTTTCAACTCAAGGTTGTCTCTAGGAGCTACAACACATGCAATGAGAGTAAAATAAAGACATCACTATGAAGCTAGAGATTCACCTGTTTTTGCAACTATAGGTTCCTTCTTGCTTTCCTTCCATGGAAATTTCGTAGCATAGTGCCCATACTTGTGACAATGAAAACAATTTATCTTAGAAAAATCTCTCTTGACCTCTTTACCTAGGGACCTATTTCCCTTGGCTTTCTTGACTTTTCCAACTAATTCAAAATCTTCTTCTTTGTCTTTGTAAGAGGTCTCGTCTCTAGTGCTCCACCTTATCTCTTCTTGTACCAAGTTAGACCATAATCGATCCCACTCTAGTAACATCTCCCTCCTATTCATCGATTCCTGATAGTTATGCCAACTCTTGAGAAGGCTTATAAGCACTAGGCTCACCAAATCATCCTAGAAAATTGTTACCCCAACACTTCCAATCTCATCTCAACAATGAGTTAACATTTTCAAGTATTTTGGAAATGTGTTGCCCTTCTCCATCTTTATCTTTCTAAGATTTTCTTTCAGCGTTAGCTTCCTGTGGTCACTACTATTTTGAAACAAATATGTTAAGTCCTTCCACATAGCATATGGAGTTTCCTTTCCATGGATATTCAAGACTATATTATCTTGAACTCCTTCTAACAAGATCTTTCTCGCCTTTTCTAAATTCTTCTAAAATGCATCAAGAAGTTGAGCATCTGATGCTGCGGGCTGGGGAATATTGTTGTCTATGAATTCATTTAGTACATTATCCTATAGCATTTCCTCCATATTGTCCTTCCATGCTATGTAATTTTAATTTCCCTCAAGGGAATATTCGAGTCTGAAGCTAGTGAAATAAATCTTGATATGTTGTTGGTCCTGAAGAATAAATCTGAAAATTTGATGTAACTATTCAAAACAAAATCTGATTCTTCTCTTATATTTTGATTCCTTCTCTGATATGATGTATAAATATTATACAAATATATTCAACTAATATTTTAATGTACTTAAAAAAATATTGAATCAATTCTAGAAATTGCGGAAACCAATTACAATCAAAAAATCACATAAATAAGTAAGAGAAAGAATTATCAATCACACAACATAAGATGTATCTTGGGAAAGCCTCAGCTTAAAACCTCGCTATATGTATATCTCATAAAGTCAAGTACTTAAAAAACATAATGATATTCCCCTTTTTGAGAAGCCTCCTCACTTTGCTAACTGTCTCACTTTAATCCCTCTCTGATCATGGCACTTGATCTAAGCAAGTTTGGTCCAATAGTTAACCTCTTGATTGCCTCTGCCTGACCAACTTTTATTGTGTATTCATGGGCTAATTGACCCATTTTCAATTAGGAAATTACTAATTATTGTGCAATAAATCCAAGGCATCTGGATGATAGGTATGGTTAATAGAAAAACAACTCACGCTTATATTCATTTGTTGGTTGTCTTGTGTGATTACCATGCTTGGTTTTAACATGGTATCAGAGCCATGATGAGTGGCCTTCTTCTTCCTCATTGTGAAACATAGGGCTATGCTCTTCACTGCCTTGAATAACACTGGTCCTTCCTGATAAACCGTCAGATTCTTTGATCCCCAACGCCTAATATACTGCATAATATGCACTCCATATGCTGATCTGCCTCTGTGGATTTTTATTATGGTTTAAGTGCTTTTAATGATACCTGCTCAAGCAATTTTGCATTTTTGAAGTAGTACCTACGATTTTTCAATCGGTTCTCTACTATGCTAACGCTCATTGTACACAAGCTGGAGAAATCTGTGTAACACTCCATCCAGACCTACATAAACCACACCACTCAAACACCCTCCTCCTGTAGAATCCGAAACACCTCTTTCAATTTTTCTCCATGGGTGTTGCATAGGCTCTACGTTTCTTCAAATGTTAATGCTCATGTATCCATTTTTTTCCATATCTCATTCATATATGTTTAATCTGAGTTCATAGGGGACATATTCTTAATCCTCTTAAGCTTGTCTCTTGTGTGTTCCTTCTCCATTATTTCTCAATGGCTCTACATATTTTTAAAGTTTATTCTCATTGTTTTATACTTGGCCCACTTAAAATCTATCTAGCCTCATAGCCTCCCGAGCCCTCTGAAAGTATAGGGAATTCACATGAATTAGGCTCAAATGGTCTCCTCCATTCCTGAATCACCTAAACCCTTTTTCTCTTGACCCATTTTGTTTCAAAGGAATTTATACAGTTGTCCATATTTAACCTTTGATTTTAATATGTCCTAGGCACTGGTCTTTTGCAACTCAAGGCTGTCTCTAGGAGCTACAACACATGCAATGAGAGTAAAATCAAGATTTCATTGTGAAGGTAGAGATTCACCTGTTGCTGCTACTGTAGGTTCCTTCTTGCTTTCCTTCCATGGAAATTTCGTGGCATAGTGCCCATACTCGTGACAATGAAAAAAAAATTATCTTAGAAAAATCTCTCTTTCCCTCTTTACCTAGGGACCTATTTCCCTTGGCTTTCTTGCCTTTTATGAATATTTCAAAATATTATTCTTTGTATTTTTAACAGGTCTTGTCTCTGGTGCTCCACATTCTCTCTTCTTGTACCAAGTTAGACCATAATCGCTCCCACTCTAGTAACATATCCCTCCTATTCATCGATTCTTGGTAGCTATGCCAACTCTTGAGAAGGCCTATAAGTGTTAGGCTCACCAAATCATCTTGGAAAATTGTTACCCCAACACCTCCAATATCATCTCAACAGTGAGTGAACATTTTCAAGTATTTTAGAAATGTGTCGCCCTTCTCCATATATATCTTTCTAAGCTTTTATTTCAGCGCCAACTTCCTGTGGTTGCTGCTATTTTGAAACAGATATGTTAAGGCCTTCCACATAGCATATGGAGTTTCCTTTCCATTGATTTTTGAGACTATATGATCTTGAACTCCTTCTAACAAGATCCTTCTTGCCTTTGCTACATTCTTCTTCCATGCATCAAGAAGTTGAGCATCTAATGCTGTGGGTTGGGGAATATCATTGTCTATGAATTAATTTAGTATGTTATCCTATAGCAATGCCTCCATATTTTCCTTCCATGCTATGTAATTTGAATTTACCTCAAGGGAATATTTGAGTTTGAAGCTAGTGAAAGAAATCTTGATATGTTGTTGGTCCCAGAGAATAAATCTAAAAATTCAATGTACCTATTGAAAACAAACGCTGATTCTTCTCTTATATTATGATACCTTCTCTGATACGATGTAGAAATATTATATAAATAGATTCAACTAATATTGTAATGTACTTCAAAAAATACTGAATCAATTCTACAAATTGTAGAAACCAATTACGATCGCAAAATCGCATAAATAAGTAAGAGAAATAATTATCAATCACACAACACAAGATGTATCTCGAGAAAGCCTTAGCTAAAAACCTCACTATATGTATATCTCATAAATTCAAGTACTAAAAAAAAAATGATATTCCCCTTCCTGAGAAACCTCCTCACTCTGATAACTGTCTCACTCTAATCTCGCTCTGATCATGGCACTTGATCTAAGCAAGTTTGGTCCAATATTTAACCTCTTGGTTTCCTCTACTTGACCAAATTTCCTTTTTTATTTCTAAGCTAATTGGACCATTGTTAATTACGAAATTCATAATTATTGTGCAATAAATCCAAGGCATCTTGATGACCTCATGCATGACCTATACAATTTTCTAATTATACAGCTAATAGTTATCTTCTCTTTAACCCAAATCTCAACTGGGCCTTCCTTAGAACTTACATGCAACATATATTTATAGTGATTTATCAGTCAAAATATTGATCATTGCATGTGAATTAAATTAGATTTAATTCACTCGACATATCACTAGCTCATCTCTCACTTGGAACTTGTTGGACACCTAATCCTCTATGGGTAGGTGTGGAAGGCGAACAGTCAAAGAGGAGTCCAAGTGACCTTGGAATGTGGAATCCAAGAGTCATGCCAATGTAATATAAATGCACATGTATGGTTAATAGAAAAATAACTCACGCTTATATTCATTTTTTGGTTGTCTTGTGTGATTACTATGCCTGGTTTTAACATGGTATCAGAGCCATGATGAGTGGTCTTCTTCTTCTTCATTTTGAAACATAGGGCTACACTCTTCGCTACCTTGAATAACAATGGTCCCTCCTGACAAACCATCAGATTCTTTGCTCCCCAACACCTAATCTACTGCATAATATGCACTCCATATGTTGATCTACCTCTGTGTATTTTTATTGTGGTTTAAGCGTTTTTAGTGATACTTGCTCAATATTTTTTTAGTTTTTGAAATAGTACCTACGATTTTGCAATCGGTTCTCTACTATGCTAACGCTCATTGTACACAAGATGGAGAAATCTATGTAATGCTCCATCCTGACCTACATAAACTGCACCACTCAAACACCCTCCTCCTGTAGAATCTGAAACGCCTCTTTCAGTTTTTCTCCATTGGTGTTGCATAGGCTCTGCGCTTCTTCAAATGGTAAATATGTTGCCTTCATTTCCAATGTTGAAGGCGCAAGGTGTATAATAGTTATTCAATCATGGTCAGATTGTATGTAGTTGACTCCTATGCACAGTGACTCACCCTCACTGGTGGCTCCCCATTACTCAACAATACACCTCCTACACTCAGTTTGCCTCACCATTTATAGTTGGCCTCTTATTTTACGATACTCATATCTATCATTTACTCGAATCCATGAATCTACTCCTCAGCTCTTAGGCATATACCTACACAGTTCACCACCAATTTCTACTCCTATACTAGATTTTTCCCTCCATAGTGGCATCACTATCCTGAGCTCCATTTTTAGCACTCTCATATACCATTGTCCGCGCGATGTGCATACTACTCCCAGAGTCGACTTCCACTCCAGTTCTTTCCCATCTCCCTCACATCTACCTCCTCCACTACGTGCCTCCTCCACTATTCTACTACCTCCCCACAACCCCTCGACATTCCACTAACTCATCCTTGTCAAAAGTTACACAAAATTTTTTATCCTTCATTATTGTCAAGTGTTACAATGAGTTTTCTTTTTCTCTAGTGTGTAATGGATTGAATTATATGCCTTAAAAATAAGAGAAGAAATCATGCATTATATCTAGAAGGCTTATTTGGTCTAGGAAATGCTCTTGTTCCATTAACACTCCCATTTTTACATCTCCCTGGATCCCTAATGGCCATATTGGCTAGTGTTTCCTCTGTAAAAGAAAAAAAATTGACTCACAGAAACTCTACAGTATGTGTATTTTCTATGCGTTGAGTAGGGCGTTCCTTACTAAATAATGTAAACTTCTCTTGATATGAGGGACATATACACAGAATTGAAAAATTAAATGTTGCAGTCATTTTGGTCAGTTGTATTGAGTTCTATTCATTGGTGCTGAAGCCTTATGGCAATGGATCATTGAAATAGTGCTTATGCCTTAGACCTCTGTGATGTGTTGAAGGTCATGCACAGTGTCAATGTCTATTCTCTGTTATTGATCCAAGTGTGTAATATCCACTTTTTCCTCAATACCAAGACCAATTCTTACCAATCCCCATGGGGAAATTATGCAATATCCACTAGAGCAAGAATAAAAATCAAAGTCCCCATCAGCAGGCTCTCCAACTTGTTCATTCCATTTGTAACCTTTTTGTCTTGGATTCATTTGCATCTTGTTTAATCTGTTTGTGGTGCATCGTGCCACGAAATATCGAAATATTGAAGGAAAAACTTAGTCAATAGACTTGAACGTCGAGTGCAGTTCCACATATTGTTGGAGCTAGATGAAAAGTGTAAGGAATAACACCACAACTAGAGCTAGAAGTCGAAGAACACAATGTTATCATTGCCCTGGTAATATTTTTTTACTGTTATTTTTTATGGAATAATGTTTGAATTCACACCTTCCTTTAAAATCCCAATCAAATATTTTCAAATCTTAATCAAATTATTTCACTAATTCTTGCGATGAGTGTAAATTAAATGAGGTCCTCTCTTGAAGGTAAGACATCGTGCGATTGTTTATATAGCACTATTTCCATTGTTTATAGATTTGCATTTTTTACAGTCTCTATACTACTTGTGGGTGAGATTCACGTGCTTTGTTCAATGAAAATGGCCAGTATTAATGAATTATTAGAGTTCCTAAAAAATCTTATATTGTCTAATACTCATGATACATTAAAAGTAAATGAAGTGTCTCTCATAGAAATTTAGATCTTTCTACAAGATGTACAAGAAAATATTGATTTTTTGCAACTCGAATCACAACTTCAGCAAGAAGAATTACAACAGTGGAGTCTTCATTCTGAACCTATTTCTATTCAAAACATTGAGACAGACTCCCATCAACACCAAGAATATGAATTTGAGATTAATTCATATTTAATACCTAGTTCAAAAGCATATTTGTATGCAGATGCAGATGTTCACACTTCGCTTCCCAAGCCTATCACAGACCTTGGGAAGAGCTTGTCCATAACAAGCACAAAATAGGCCTTTGATATGACAAGGAGTAGTTCTTTCATATTCTGGACTACTCCAAGCCCATCAATTTCAGAGTGCCGAATTTCTTCATGACAGTTCACCTTCAGTTTTTCTAGATCCTGGTCCTCTTCCAAAGCAACAACAACAAATTGAAAATGTCAACACTGTAATCGAGTTGGCCATATGAAAGATCATTGTTTTGATCTTCACCCATGGAATCACTATGGTCGGCACACCCATTCTTCACAAAGATGCTTCATAAACAAGCCTCCTACAAGAACAAAGATTCATATTGGATAGATCGCTTCTTGGAAATGGGAATTGATAACCAAGAATATGTTTAAGTCATATGTTAAAACTTTTTCTAGAATATTAAACAATATTACAGTTGATTTTTCTCCATCATCTCACATTTTACCTGAAAGGGGGGAAATTATGGTCATATACAAGCTTTGAAGCCACTTCAAGTGAGCCTTAGGCATAATCTCTCATTCCAGATTCAAATTTGTAGCTAGAGACACAACAGTTCAAGTGAGCTTGAGCCACAATCTCTCATTCCATATTCAGAGTTGTATCTAGATACATAGCAGTTCAAGCGACTCTGAGCCACAACCTGTCATTCCAAATTCAGAGTTGTAGCCAGAGACACGGATGCCCATGAGAATGCCTTTGATTGGTGGTAAGCCTTAATCCATCTATGTGAGGTTGATATTCTTCCTCTTCAAATAATTCAGGGCACTTCCTCTAGCATAAGACTTTAGCTTCTTGCCAGTTTTGGTAGAGTTCCAGGAAATGCATCAAGAATTCCAAAGTTGGTGGTCATCATTAAACCATCAGAAGTTGTAGACCTCCCTTCTTCTAGGTTGAAGGTCTCCCTCTTCAAAATATGAGGAGCACTTCCTATAGCAGAAGACCTCAGCTTCTTGCCATATTTTGAAGAATTTCGGGAACTGAACTAAGCATTCTAGTGTTAGTGGTCATCCTTAAACCACCTCTTTATGCTAACATTTCATAGATCTCATTCAGGCTAAGTGCTACCATGCATACTTTTCCATTTGTGTATTATGGCTCTCTTCTTGGACTCACACATACCCCTTGGGATCGGGTGGGGGGGGGGGGGCTAATGTTGGACAACTAATCCTCTATGGGTACGTGTGGAAGGTGAACAGTCAAAGAGGAGTCCAAGTGAATTTGGAATGTGGAATCCAAGAGTCACACCAATGTAATATAAATTCACATCTATGGCTAATATAAAAATAAATCTTGCTTATCTTCATTTGCTGGTTGCATTAGGGGAATTTTGAGGTCTAAAATGGGCCTCCTAAGAAAAATATACATCCAAAATAAACTTTATGGGAACCAATAGGATTCAAGATGATGATGTCAACCATGGGGGATGATTCACCATTTTTGGAGTAAAAAGTAAAAAGAATAAAAAATAATAAAATAATAAAACTACTTTTTCAATTCGTATTTTCAAATTATCTCCCTAAGGGTTTGCTCAAATTTCGAGTGGAAGTACTTGTTGGATGAAAAATTTAATTCCTCATCCAAGGAGTACCCATGTTGCATACTTTTGATTGACCATCCTACACGAATAATGAGAAACGCATAAAAAAACTTGATTGCAATCATCCTTTTCATGTATTTCTCTTTTTTCGTGTAGTAGAGTACACAAAAAGTATGCAACATGTGTACTCCTTGGATGGGGAATTAAATTTTGCATCCAACGAATATTCCTGCTTGAAATTTGAGTAAAAACTTAGGGAGATAAGTTCAAAATACGAGTTGAAAAAGTAGTTTTTTCTTTTTTCCCTCTAAAATTTGATGATGTAATCAAATCTTATTTTATTATTTCCAATATTATTTTATAATTTCCTTAGGAGGCCCATTTTAGACCTCAAAATTCCCCTAATGGTCTTGTGTGATTACCATGCCTGGTTTTAACAGAACTAGTTAAGCTGATTTTAACTCAAATACTTGAGTTAACTAATTACAACTCACAAATAACTCAACCGGGGCTCCTAAAAAGTAAGAGGCACAAGACATGCCTCAATTTTGACCTAAAACTTGAATTTATTATGCGAACTAAGTATTCCTAGTTAAGTTAACACTTACAAGTTTTCATTCAATGGAATTATAATTAACTTCTAATTTAATTAAGGGAAAGTGAAGTCAAAATCCTCCTAGGTGCCATTTTCAATATTTAGTGTTGCCCTTTTGAACACCTCCAAGTATATTTTTAAGTCCTCACTAGGTTGCAAAACTACCATAGGTAATCGAGTTAGCCACATTTTTAATTGTGATACATTGAACACAACATTCAGGGATATTTCCTCCATATAATTAACCATATATTGTAGTTCACAATGAATTGATAATCCTTTTATGTCTAGTTACCCCTATTTATTTTTATTTGTGTTTTTACTTTTCAAAATCAATTAATTAATACTGCAAATAGAAGTAAGAAAATGTTGATTTTATTTTCCCTTGAATTAAATTAGGATAAAATTGTAATTCCACATCACAAGACAACAAGAATGAGTTAACTAAGTTAGTTTCACTTAGTTGGCTCAACTAATTAAACTTGAGGGCCTAACTTGAGTTGTGTTGAGTGATTCCTAAATTTTAGGAGCCCAAGTAGGGTTAAATTTGAGTTGTAATAATTAATTCAGTTAAACTGAGTTAAATTGAGTTAGAATAGTTCTAATTGTTAGAGGAACTAGTAGGAGGTCTATTAATGGGGTGCAACCCTAATGTTAAACCAGTTAACTGATAAATAAACCATAATTAAGTCATGCATGCATGAACTACAAATTACCGAGTTGAGATTGGAATTCAAGGGTAGTCTACTATCAAGTTTATAATTATCCAAGTTGTACAGGTGGTGCATGCAGTCAAAGAAGGGCCTATAGGGATTATGCATTTATGGATGAGGAATTCCCCTAAATAATAGGGGCTAATTCCCAAGGAAACAATGAAAGGAAATAGGGACTTGGGGAAGAATAAATTCGGTTAAGTATTGACTAGAGGAAACTTGTGAAGAAGTGAGAGAGATTATACTTATGCATATACTATTGAGGCTTGAAAAAAGTAACGTATTTATTCTTTATTTTATGACTAATGCAATACATATATGAAGGGGTTTTGGGAAGTTTCTTTCCCCTAGATATATCCTCATGTATGCATGTTAATTCATGTCTCATGTTTTTTGTATTGGTTCTCAATCACGAATTTATTTCCGCAGATGAGTAGAGTATATTTCAGTCTTATGTTTTAGAACATTACATGAGTAGTTTTGAATCTATAGTTAATTCCTACATGGTATTGGAGCAAGATTCATAGTAGAGAAGAGAATTCAAAGCTATCATTTTAAAGAGGAATAGGTTTGCATATCTATTCTAAAGAGCTAGTAGGATGAAATTTTTTGGTCTAAGGCTCAATTATTCCTTCGAGGGGTAGCTAAAATTATATTTCTTGGAAGAACCACATGGAAGCAGACATGGAAGATAATGGGCTGAAGGAATTTATTGATGATGATGTCTTGAAACCAACAGTAGAAATTACACCAATGGATTCAATCAAATCATGCAATGCACTAAAACAAGATACTTAATCCTTCTACAATATTTGCGGAATATAAATCATGATCGCTCTATCACATTCAAGTAAGAGAAAGAAGTAAACAAATCAGAAAACACAAGATTTTCCTTGGAAAGAAACCTCTCAAAACTTGCCCATCTTTATTGTATAATAAACCAATTAATCATGAAAAATACAATGCATGTGTGCTCAGAAGAACCTGATACATTATACCAATTGTCTCACACTGATCTAGGAAAAATTGGACCAATACATAGCCAATTTCCTGCCCACCTTCACCCTGCCTCACTCATGCAATCCCTAGGAAAAATAATTCCTATTAAATAGGAATTCAAACCTTCCTTGACTACACAATCCCTATGGAGCCTTCCTATAAATTTATAACTGCACCGGGGAAGTTCCCCAAAAATACAACTGATAGTTTACTTGTCTTAAACCTTTATCTCAACTAGGTCTCCATAAGAATTGACATGCATGCAAATATTAATAGTGAATAATTAGTTAATTGGTAGATCAGTACTTTTGAATTAAATCTATTTTAAATCATTTGATCTTCCATTAGCTCATCAATCAGTTAGAACTAGTTAAACTGATTTTAACTCAATTAATGTGAGTTAACTGATCCCACTCACACCACAATAGTGTTGCAACTACGAAAGGACCTTGTAAATAATAGGATCACTCTACATGCATATCCTTTGACCCTCAACTAAAAATTCTTGATCTAACTAAGTCCATAATAGTTTTTTAACTATTACAAGTTGTTTGAGATAAGATTACAATATACCTTTAATTTAATTGAGGATAATTAAATCAAAAGGCTCACATGGTAACCATTTATGGGTGCCATTTTCTATAAAAAAAAAAAATTTTTCTGGATGCCAATTTTACTGTTTCGTGTTGAAAATTTCAACACTCACTCTCAACAAGAAATGAATCAATTTGTCCCAATTCAGTGCCTTTGGATTTTTCTTGCATCCAACACTTCTCTATTGTTGTTTGCACATGCAAATCTTCTGAAACTGAGTAGCCTCCAAAGAACTGAATTAATATAATGCATTTGTCATCAGAGTCCTCTGACTAATGCTAGCTACTGCACATGTCTACTAGACTCTCTCCGTTGTTGCTAACATCTGCATCTGTGCTCTCCACACTACTACCAACTCTGATCTGCACTTTAGTATCTGACACCTATCACTCTGATTTTTTTCCTCCTGACATATGACTGCATCAATCTAACTGATCCTTCTTTCTACTGTTGTACTGTGGGCTCCTCGTAGCTAGGTTAGATCCATGAGACACACCATCTCAATGGGCCCTGCCAAAATTTCTTCTTGAGATTAATTCTACACATCGTCCCACTTCACACCTGGAAGTATAGATGCATGTACTCCCTCTCCCCTTTTGGTTCAAAATTTAGCCCTCTTGGAGGTCTCTTCTTGAGTGGAATCTTCCTCTTGGTCTCCTCTCTGCTTCTCCAATTGTACCTTCTCTAGAAAATTCTGAGGATGCATGTTGAGTGTTAGGTCCCTATATTACTAGTGTAGTCCCTTATTTCTGTTAGTTTAGCCCCCTTATTATTATTGTTGTACCCCTGTAACCCCCATATTTTTATTATTGTACCCTTACATTATTATTGTTAGGTCAGAAAGGATTATATTGTCACCCCATGGACTGCTATATATAGAAAGGAGGTTTTTTCATTTGTATCATCCAAGAATTTTTCATTTATGTAATTTAAAGGAGGTTTCCCCCTCAAAGTGGTTGATTTATAAGGCGTTGATATCTCTTTTCTTCTATTTTTAGAGCTGGTTTCATAATATTTGGTATTAGAGCTTTGGATTCTAGGGTTTCACTACTTCAACTAGGTCATTGTGGCATTTTGGAAATAATTTTTTTTCTACGAGGGTTCAGACCCTAAAAAAAATCCCATTTCGAATAAAGCCCGAGGAACTTCATGTAAAAATTTTAGATCTTGGTTCACAATATTTTCAGAGATATGATATGTGGAAGTTAGGGATTTTGTAGGTTCTCGACTTTCATCTAAAAGAGGTGACCTTGGAAAAATTTTCATAACTCTCTCTCTGAGCATTAGATTAAAATTATGTAAAAAGTGGCCAAAATTAAAAGGACTCTGGTTTCCTATGTATCAATTTCAGAGCCGAAGGAGTAAACAATGACACGTGGCATGTCGTACAAGTTTTCTCTACTAAACTAGTCCATAATTAGATCATTGTGGGAGATTGGGCATAAATTTTCCTTGAAGAATCCAAATCAGGTCAGACTTGTGGCATTCGAAAGAAGATTCAGAGGGCTACTATATGACCAAATTTTAGATATTTCAGATCCAAAATCACATAGATAATTCAGTTTAAAGTGAGAAAAAGGTGTGTATTTTTTTCTTTCAAATTTCATAAGTCTTGTTTGAAAAATCAGTTTGAAGTGATTCCAAGGGGAATATTGAAGCATATATATCAGTATTGGTTTCTAAAATCCCCCCATAAAAATAATTCAACACCCATTAATCCCTAAGAATACTCTACTATGACTCATGAAGAAAAATAAGTGTAACATGATTTAACAAAATTACAAGAGCAAGTGCACCAAATTTCACTCTCACAAAGAGAAACAAAAAATGAAATGGAATTTTTGAAGAAAGGCATGGAAGCTAAGATGGATTGTTTGAAGAAGGGTGTGGAAGATAATATTGATGGTTTAAAGAAATGCGTGGAAGTTAATATGGATGGTTTGAAGAATGGCATAGAAGACATGAAATAAAAAATGGAAGACATGAAGAATGATATAAAAGCATACATGGAAGGTTTGAAGGAAGGTTTGACAAAGTTGATACAAGAAATGATTCCTAATGGTGAAAACATAATATAGGAAACTCATGATGAGAACAAGATAAATGTGAGTCATGACTTCCTAAAGTCTAATGTTGGATTGAAGACCCACCATATTCCAAAAATCAATATGAGAAAGTTTGATATTAAGGATCCCATAACATGGATACTACAGATGGAGCAATATTTTGATCTCAATAATGTGAAAAACACATAAAAGGTACGTGTTGGGCTGTATAAATCACTATTAAATGACTAAAAAATACACATTAATTACCAATCCAGGGACGTCTTTTTATTCCAATGACAGTTGCACTGTTTGTGCCAATACACCAAGCAAAAGAAATTCCAAAGAAAAGAAATTGTTGCTGAAGTA
The DNA here is from genome assembly GCA_034641835.2 of Pinus albicaulis. Lineage (NCBI taxonomy): Eukaryota > Viridiplantae > Streptophyta > Pinopsida > Pinales > Pinaceae > Pinus > Pinus albicaulis. The sequence goes on from CM076580.1 coordinate 1,176,481,606, forward strand.
AATGCTAGAAGTAAATCACTCATGCAGAAATAAAAGGATCTACAAGACTGGAATCACACTTCAATTAATCTGTTCTAGTGCGCCACACAACAAGTATCAAGCTGGTGTCTCTAATATCATATGTGTAACAACATACAAAGTATTGAAATTGAAGTAGATATATTCATAGCTGAATAGTAGAAACACCACCCTACTGATACATAAAATGAAATACAATTACATACACAAAACTACTTTAATCACTACAATCCCTGCTAAGAAGGAGGGCCCTTCCTCCCTAGCAGGGCGTAGGTAGAGGAAGAAATTAATGGAAAATAAATTGAATAACGCATGTAACAACAATAACAAGAGAATCTGTATTAATATTAGCACAATTAGAGAGCCAAAATAATGTTTTTCTCTGCTAACCTTTGAACCTCTAGGGCTGGGATCTATATAGAAGTTACATCTCAAAAAATCATGGGATGGATCCTTCATGAAAATCTTATGATTCTCATGATGATCTAAATAGAAGACATATAGTTATAACCTCTCCTTAATAAATTTCTGACTATAAAATTATAGATTACAATCAAAATTTCCCTTAGGGTATTATCCAAAAAATACAATGCTAAACAAATTCTACAACTATCATAATAAAACCACAACTGTAGTGTGATAGCTAAAGGACAAATCATCAGTAGGTTTTGACGGGATCTGGTCAACGGTACAACTGTATCAACGGTTTTCCAGCGGGTCTGTAACAGCAGGTGTAACAGCAGTTGTCGGCGGTCTGTAACATCAAGGTGTAGCAACATCACTAGTTGTAATAGCACACCCTTAACTGCTCCTATTTACTTCGTGCTTGGGAAATTTGGCTCTACAAATTACATATGGAAATACAACACAAATACCATAGATCTTCTTTGAACATTCATCCTCAATTAGTCATAAAAAGGCACGATATATGTAATATTTCCAAATGGGAAAACAACAATATATGAACACAATACTAGAAATAGCAGTGAAAAATTAACACATGTAATGTAATAAGATCATATAGCCATCACATTAAGATCATAACAAAAAAATGTATACAAGTCCTTGAGGAAAATAGTCACTCAAGCTTGGCAAAACTAGCCTCAAGAGAACATGTACATGAAATATAAAGGATCCTGCTACACAACAAATGCCCAAGGCTATGACAGTGTAGTTTTATTAGATATAACTACTGTTGGAAAATTTCAATACATATATATGAAGTTATAGGGCTCAAATAATGTTGGGAACAGAGATCTATGCTCCCAAATGCATTTTCAAGACATCCTGGGAATGATTTCCTGAAATATACAAAAATAACAAAATGATAGAATGCAGCCCTAGGGTTGAATAGTAGCTGCAACTCAATAACTGAATGGATATGGATGAAGATGATGTCTAAATGAATATATCTCCTCCAATAGATCTTTCAAGTGTAAGGCTAATCCCAACAATGAAGATATCACCCTCCAAATCAAACACTGCAACCCCCACTGCAAATGCTCACTAAAATAACGCAGTCAAAGAGGGAAGCTGCACTGTAGATGATGGGGACTATGTTGGCCTGGTGCCAAGGTGTGAAATATGCTCAATAATTCTCCTAGTTGATCTCCCAAGAAGAGGAATCCTTTCTCCTAATAAAAACTAGCTCCGGAAGTGGTTTTCTCAATCCTCCATTGCAACACCTTGCAACACAACATAATACTCTACAAAAACTATGTTGTAGTTGAAGGCTAAAGCTTGGCCTTAAGCCTGATAGTGGAAATGAAGTGAAATTATTCCCCAATAGGCCTTTCAATAAAGGAGATGGGATTCCTTCTCGGGAACACCCTGTGCTAAACAACACAGCAATATCAACTAAACAACTGAAGAATGCAAGATATTCATGTAGACCATAAAATCAATAATCAATAATATCCCCACTATGGATGCCTTGCCCTCTTTATAAACAAATGTGAGCGTTATTACCTTGGTTCCCACTCATTAGGGTTTCCACCATCATGGAATCTTCCTCTCACTCACACTGCGCTGTCTCTATTGATGATCCACTCCCTCCATACCAGCTGTGTTGACTTGGTCAAACTTGACCTTGTCCACATCCATTAGCCCATGTTCACACATGAGGGTGCTTTATCTAGTTATAAATATGATCCCTTTTCATATTAAGATGGATTTTATGCCTACTAAAGAGATTTATGGGCCTCCCTACCCATTTATTCATCTAACTAAATGATAAGAGAAAAATTAATATTCCAATTAGCTGCATGATAATTTAGGAATATTGCCGTCCTCCCCTCCCAAATGTTGTTTTTCCTTAAGAAAATACAAGGATAGAACTGAAGAACCTCCTCTCCTCCTCCTGTAGCATCCTCATATGATAAACTCTTCCAAGGAACAAGATGTTGTCTCATCAATACATCTCCAATTTGCCCCTCCCAAGTATGCAAGTTAGCTTTTGGTGACCATCCCAAATAGCTATCATCATGTAGAAGTAAAATGCCCATGGAGGCAACAATGTGTGGTATATAGGCCTTCTTGAGGCATGGAATCTGAAATATGTTGGGAACTATCATTCCCATGTGAATCTCCCATCCCCAAGCTATCATCCATACAAAATGAGCCACCCTCCAAAATGGTAACTCATGAAAAATCCCCTCACCTTTGGCTTTAGAAATGTAGGTGGGTTGCATAAATGAACATGGTAGACAAAATGGTCTACCCCATGATGTCTCTCTCTCCACTTATGATAAGTGTAGATTAGCTTTTGATTTTGGGTTGCAACAATGTTGACCTCAAGAGGCAAGAAGAAGACTGGATCTTCAAATATCCTCTCCATAGATTCATGAATCATGTTGGCCCAAACCATCCGATAAAAAGTGAATGGTACATCATCGCCATATGGTATCCAAATCAGAAAAATGCTGAAGGTTATGTGCAAGTTTGGATGGTCCCAATGGTTTCTCTAATGGATACAACACAGTTTTACCAGCTGTTGTTTTAGAACATCATGTGGCAAGTTTTCCTCCAAGAAGTTGCTAGCTATGCATGTTTTATCATCTACTATGAGGTAGTAAATGACATTATATATTAGTTGAGCATAATAAGAATAACACCACACTTTCCCAAGGTCATGCAAAGAAGGGTTACCTTCATCACAAATGTTGGTCCTAGAATGACCATGAAACCCAAAGATAATCTTTCCTTGTTGTGAAGAAATGTACTGTTCATAGATGGTGAGAAGATGAAAATACTTTATGAAATAATCAATAAGTATAGAAATAAATTTCTTACAATGCATAGTGAGTAGTTTGAAAGTGAGGTCCATAGATGAGCCCTCCCAAGATGATCTCCTCATAAGGATCTGAAAAATGAAGGGATGCATACTCCCCTTGGAACACTCCATCAATAGATACATACTCCCAAGTGACAACGTTGTTGGCCTTAGTGATAAGGCTCTTCCCATTCCATGACTCCATTCTTTGACATGCCATATGTGAAAGTCATCCACCATCATGCTGCTATGTGTGGGAGATTCTTTCCTATGTGTAAGTACCTCCTGATCCTTTAGTGCTAAAGGGTAGCCTCTTTGCACTTTAATTGTGCCATCCCTTTCTCTTGAAACACCCTGCAAAGTATGGGAGAAATTCAGCCCATACTCTCCCAAGAGTAGCCAAAGAAACAACAGCTCTTGCTGCTTCCTCCCACCTCAATCATGCAAATCATGAGATGAAAATATGATAATTGACATGAAGAATGTCATATCAACACAATGCACCAAAACTCCTTGCTGCCATATGATGCAAGTGCCAAGCCAAGTTACACCCCCCAACATACCCTTAGAAGAAGGATATGTCACATGATGACCAAACTCTTTCAAGAGTAGCCAACACAGCCATGCATCCTGCTACCATGTGTCATAGATATGAAGGTGACTCACCAACCTCTTACTTATCCTCATCACCCATCCAACCAATGGTGAGTGTCTACTAGCATGCTCAAAATAGGTATCCCTCAAATGGAGAATACCACCCTCCCAAATCAAATTTATGTCTTTACACTTCTTGGGATGTTGAAGTGAAATTTCTTTGAGATCTCCAAATGAAGACCACTCATTAATGACCAAATTGACCCTATAAGGATCCAAATAGGATGTAGGAAAAAACTTCTCATTAAGATGTGAAGTGCTCATTAAGAAGTATCCATCATGATAATGGAGGATATCATCCATCATAAGATTCCCTACATCAACCATCTGCCTATCCACTATTACACAAGTGTGTTGTTCATAAGAATGTCTCAATATTAGTTGGGCCCCCAACTCATCACTGCTACTTAATGATAGCACTGTTGATCTCCATAATGATGCATTTTTTGTCTCATGCTCATGCTCAATGCTGAACATATAGTTCTTCATTGGATCGTTTAGGGCAATGCTCATCCTATCCTCCAAAAATCTACATTCCAACCCCAAGAGTTGTGTGCAGCTCAAAAATGGCACATTAGGATAAAATTACATCTCCTCCTTGAACAAATCAAGTCTCCCAAGAAAAGTGATAGTTTGTTGCTCCAACCTAGCAGTGTATCTTGACCCTAGGTAATGTAATGGCATGTTCCCATACTTCTCCATAAGATTTTATGAAATAATATAAAGTGGAGACATTTGCATACCTTGGTTTTGCTTGGGAACATCGTGGACTGCTAAAAGAGTTTTATTCTCCATTGTAATGGCTTCCCAAAATATTGATAATGATGGCTGCTCTTATATGATTGCATCAGCGCTGGTACAAGTCTCCTCCTCCTCATGCATCTCCAGAATAGTGCATGGGGCTCTAAATGTCAAGAGAACAAGACCACTTTGCAAAGGTGCAAGTGTTCTTTATCCTTATGCAAGTGCTCCTGCAGAAAGTGGTGTTGAAGGCCTCTTCTCCTCTGATTTCTTCATGTCATATTTCTTGATCAACCTTTGAGTAAAATCTGCAAATGCGGTCACTCTTATATGAATCAAATGGTTGAACCACCAAATGTTTTCTTCGCCCTCAAGGTGCAGCGCTGCAATCTCAACAACTTCTCTCTCTATGACTGGATGTAGTAGGAATAATGAATCTAACTTCATTCCCCAAGCCCTTGTTGTACATGTGGATGAACCATCAAAGGTAGACAATAGAAATCTATTGCCCTTTATTTTCCTGTTGCTGCAAGGTCTCCTTTCTTCTTCTAGTTGAATGAACTATGGGAGAGTTAGAGTCTCCTTGAAAGCTATAGGTTGAGACTTATATTCCGCCAGGTATTCACTTAGAATTTCATGTTCCAAGTCTCCCCCATATCCATGCCTCTTGTCTTCTCCTTCAAAAGAAAAGGGCATAGTATGTTCCTTTGGAGCTTTATGCAATACTGGTTCTTTCTTCTACTAGAAGGAAGTACATGGACCTTCCTTATCCTGAAACCCTCTAGAGGTCTCACTGTATCTCTCCTCTTTCATCTACTAAACCTCCTTGGAGAGGTTCTTCATAGATCTAAAAAGTGATGAGACAAATCGCATTCCTTTGACCATTTTAGATCACGTCTTCTTCTTATAGCATATTTTCTTGAAACTCACAAGTTGAGCCAAGATTATGCTCTGATACCACTGTAATATTCCCAAATGGGAAAGAAGCAATATATGAACACAAAACTAGAAATAGCAGTGACAAATCAACACATGTAATGTAATAATATCATATATCCATTACATTAATATCATAACAAGAAAATGTATACAAGTCCTTGAGGAAAATAGTCACTCAAGCTTGGAAAAACTAGCCTCAAGACAACATGTACATGAAATATAAAGAATTGTGCTACAAAAAAATGGCCCAAGGCTATGACAGTGTAGTTTTATTAGATATAAATGCTGCTGGAAAATACCAATATATAGATCTGAAGTTATAGAGATCAAATAATGTTAGGAACAAAGATATATGCTCCCAAACACATTTTCAAGACAACCTGAGAAGGATTTCCTGAAATATACAAAAATAACAAAATGCTGGAATGAATCCCTAGGGCTCAATAGCAGCTGCAATTAAATAATTGGATGGAGATGGTTGAATATGATGTATGAATGAATATATCTTCTCCAATATATATTTCAAGTGAAAGGTTGATCCCAACACTGAAGATCTCACCCTCCAAATCAAACACTAAAACCCCCACTGTAAATTCTCACTGAAATGACGCAGTCAAAGAGGGAAACTACACCATATATGATGGGGAATATGTTGGATTGGTTCCAAGGTGTGAAATATGCTCAAGAATCCTCCTAGATGATCTCCTAAGAAGAGGAATCCTTCCTCCTATGAAAAACTAGCTACGGAAGTGGGTTTCTTAACACTCCACTACAACACCCTGCAACACAACAAAATACTCTGCAGAAAATGTGTCGTAGTTGAAGGCTGAAGCTTGGCCTTAAGCATGATAGTGGAAATGAAGTGAAATTCTCCCCCAAGAGGCCTCTCAAGAAAGGAGATGGGATTCCCACTCGGGAACACCTAGTGCTAAACAACACAACAGTCTCAACTAAAGAATTGAAGAATGCATGATAGTCATGCTGACCATAAAATCAATAATCAATAATATCCCCACTATGGATGCCTTGCCCTCCTTAAAAGCAAATGTGAGCCTGCTTACCTTGGGTCCCACTCATTAGGGTTTCCACCATCATGGAATCTTCCTCCCACTCACACTGTGTTGTCTCTATTGATGATCCACTCCCTCCATACCAGCATTGTTGACTTGGTCAAAATTGACCTTGTCCACATGCATTAGCCTTTGTTCACACATGAGGGTGCTTTATCTAACTATAAATATGATCCCTTTTCATATTAAGAGGGATTTTATGCCTACTAAAGAGATTTATGGGCCTCCCTACCCATTTATTCATCTAACTAAATGATAAGAGAAAAATTAATATTCCAGTTAGCTGCATGCTAATTTAGGAATATTACAATATATCATAATGATTGGTGAAATGGAAAAGTAATGAAAAAAAGGTAAAAAATCACAGGTTAGGATAGAAATGTAGGAAAAAGAGGCAAAGGTAGTCCCATTGGTTATGGTCATGAGGAAAAATAGGGAAAAAAAAATGTAGGAAAAATGTGCAAAAATGGCACCCAACATCTCCCCCAACTGAAATTATTGCATGTCCTCATGCAAACTCATCTATGATGGGAATATCTCTGGTGCAGGTTGGTGAGATCATAAGCACCAGTTGTATCTTCGTTTGCAAACCTGTACCCCTGATTGGCCATCAATTGTTGTACTCAGGACTCTGACTCATACTTACTCAATTCATAATTATTCTGATAATCCTCAATTGGTAGCCATATCAAAGGAAGATTGAACCTCAATCCCAGCCATAAGGTACCAAGGAATTGTACGATCTATGCATAAACTAGTACATGTGTAACAACCACCATGAAATTTTGGAATGAGAATGGGTCCCCTTTCAGTAACTCAGCACTGCTCGCTTATGTGCGTTTCAAGCACCCTGTCAAGGCTCGACTCTTCATCATTGAAAACTGATTGAGGTGGAAGTTCACAATTCTTCTTTTATAAGTGGCAACAGGTTCTTTAATCCCAAGGGTACTCAACATTCTCTTGAATTATTTCCTAACTCAGCAACCCATCCTGGTTCTGCCCAAACCCACAATGTTGTCTTCTCCTCATTAGTCTCCATAGATTTGATGGTCGGATGCCATTCAATATGATTCTTCATGAAGGATACAGAAGCTCTTAACTGAAGATCTCCCGTATAGGATAATATTGTCACAACCATATGCACACTCACATGTTCACAAATAATATTGTGCAAGAATAACTCACACATCAAACTTTGCTCGTTGAAATCGGAGGCACGGAAAACATCTAGAAATGTGCGGGTGGAAGAAAATAACTAGGTTCTATCCTCCATAATGGATTTCATATAGAAAACGATGAAACATTCCCACCAAAAAAATAGGATAAGATGGAGAAGGCCACCTACAACCTAGAAATTGAGGGTGAGGTCATGAAGTTTTTTCTTGTCTATGGTGAGGTCCCAAACCTGCTGCTGTAACAAGAATAGTTGTTCCTTCTATTTCTTCAGAGCTTCCTTCTTCTTATAATTCTCCCATCCTTTATTCAACTCTTCTTTTATCCATCTTTCATGTAAGTTATCTATTTCTCTTTGATGTTCCTTTAGCGAAATCGTCCCCTCCCGAAGGGAGATTGCTTCCTATTTCCACTTTTGTAATTCAGAAATTAACAAAAATTTCTTAGAACTCCATCCCGAGGTGGGACCTGGCGTTCTTGTACATTCAATATCCACATCAATAATGGGTATAGAAGCCTCTTCTAAATTGGGTTGTTTCACCTTTGATGTTGGTTCTTGTCTAACAACAGCTTCCTCGGTGGGTTCTTGCATGTCATCCCTTTTGTTTCCAGCTAGAGTAGCCTCTGTGTCCATTTTTGTTTCTTCTACAATAGGAGTGGCCTCCACAGGTTATTTTGGTTCGACTTCTAGGTCAATTATTACAAGAGGCTCTACTTTAACTGTTGGTTCTTCTGTAACAACAACATCATCAACAGGTTATTGTGTAACAACCTCTTGATGTTCTGTTTCTGTTTCCATTGTGCTGATATTTTTTCTATAGAACTTATATCCCACTACAGTTAAGTATTGAAAACATTTCATGGCTAAAGACACCGAAATTTCCTTCCCCTCAGATAGTTTATGCTTTAGTTCTTCATTTTCCTTTCTTATATTTTCAAGTTCTAAAAACAAGGCATGGGTTTCTTCCTTACCTGACGAGGAGGGTTGACTTTTTTCTTCTAAAACTTCTTCTTTTGTTTGCTTTCTAGACGTAGGAAAAGGTTCTGCAGGTATGCTTATTTTCACTCTTTTTTTTTTCCTTTTATCCCTAATTGGTTCATTAGTAGGCTCTTTCCCAATTCTAACTCCAGCAGGCCGAGTTTGGGTTTCCACTTCTACCTGACTTTCTCCTGAAGATGTGGTCAATTTCTCCAGACTTTTCCTCGACCTCTTTCGCTTGAATTATTCCCAGGTTTTTCCATTCTAGCCTAGGGCATATAGCATTATTAACTTGATGAGTCTGTGGTTAGTCACACATGCCTCTGGGTGTGCTGTTTTTTTTACTGATGCTGCCATATGCTTGATGTTCCCTAACAAATAGAATGGAAGATTAATCCTTTGCTCGTGCCAACGGTGATTAAGAAGAGGAAAGTGATAGTTGAACACTATCCTGGATCTTCCGTCATAAGTGATATATTTAATTAAACCCATGGCAACATCTTCCCAAGGATGAGGAAGTGACAACCTATCAATTCCTCTCCCTTTCTTATCCAGTTTTTCTTCTCCTACTACGAAGTCTTCTTTCAAGGAGGGGTCATTGATTTTTCTGTTAAACCACCTCCGCCCCTCTACTGGTAATGAATTTACCCGGGAAATTACCACTTCAATCACCTCCACTTGCATGCCCCTTACTCGGGTTTGATTATTGTCAAAATTCTGAGCAAATTCAATTGCCACTGCCTCATTTGAGCCTTCAAGCTTCTAGAAATTGATGCAGGGGCATTGGACACTGGCCAGCAATGTAGGAAGTTTTGTCCACATGTTGTGGCAAGGAGGGTTTGGAAGCATTCAAATTATTACAGATAGGTGTTAATACCTTAGCTGATTGTAACTCTTTAGATTAATTAGAGTCAGAGGAAGTCGAATAGCTTAGTTTCCTAGCTATCATATTTCAGTTAATTGAATTATTATGGTTAGACTATTGGTTTCTAGAACGGTCCTCTCAGAGGAACCGAAGAGTCATCAATCTATGTATATAATTGTAAAACCTCGAATGTATGAGGGGGGGTAGACGAGAAGACAAAGAATAGAGGAATTCTGCAATAACTCTGTGTATTTCAAATCACTTCCAGTTAAATAGTTCTGTGCATTGCCTCAGTATCGTGCCAAATTGTTAAGTGTAAAAAAGATTGACTAATCGAGAAGTGATGAACTCCAGCATGATTTCCCCTACCTCTGTAGTTTGATTACCAAATCCATTTGAATAATCCCTGCGCAATTAAGAAAAAAACCCTGTGGCGTGCTCTGTATAGAAAATCATGGTTAATATTGGTGAATTTCCCGTATAAAAGAATAACCCTATTTTATCGCATAGTTGCATCAAATCCTATCGAATACGCTGTATTGAAACCCGGAGTTAATCGATACAACGGAGCCCGAACCCCGACGGAACCGTAGTTTATTACTGTAGCAGGAAAACCGGAACGGATTTGCAAAGGCGGGTTTCCCCGATTCCGCACCACCTTTGGCACGGAGGCGGTATTACCAGAGTGTGGAGCGATTCCATACAGGAATCGACACGTAGCGGATTTAACGTCCGACGAAACCACCTTTCCGTATATATTTCATGCGTGAACGACAGGATCGAAGTCGCCGAGCAGAATGGGTTCGAGCCGTTGATTCGAGAGGAGGTCATCGAACGGTCCTAGTTCGACAGAGATGCACGATATTTAGTCAGGTATGACGCCCACGTTGATTGGTCCACAGGATATACGTGGGGCTGGATCTACGTGTCATTCCAAAGCCAATTGATTATAATTGTTGGATTATTCATTCGGGTTATAAACCAAGTATCAAAGGTTTATTATAAAGTTTACAAAAGGTTGAAATAGTCATAAAAAGTTGGGAACGTTATATAAGGTCGAAGGCATAACCATTGATTATAGGGTTCAGATATATATGAAGGTTGAAATAGTCATAAAAAGTTGGGAACGTTATATAAGGTCGAAGGCATAACCATTGATTATAGGGTTCAGATATATATACGTGTGTAATCCAGAAGATACAATTGGAAATTTGTTGTGAAATTATTTGTCGTCAATTTCTTTGAAATTGACAAATAAAAACGAAAAGGGGATGCGACAGAGCCACACAGTGTTGACCGTCCCTGCATTGGGTGTTGACTTTCGGTGTTGCTACGTCATTTGTGGTATCGGAGCTATTGTTTGAATTGTTTCACGGAAAGCTGACATGGTAGTCCGAGTTGGTAGAGGTGCTGGCAGAAGAAGACCTATTGCCAACGCAGAGGTGTTGGGGATGTTGCAGAGGGTCGAGGCCAGAATGGATGCCATGGAGCGAAGACAGATCGGGGATCGTGAAGACACCAGTGAACCAGAAACAGAAGCAGCAGAAGAAATTGAAATTCCTCCTGATTTGAGGCTCCTTAGAACTGTTTTGGGATCTGCAGTTAAGCCCAGAATTGAAGTGTCGAGTTATACAGGGGGACTGAATCTAGAGGAGCTGGTGGACTGGATAAATGAACTAAACAAGTGTTCTGATTATGAAGAAATAAGTGAAGACAAGAAGGTAAAATTTGCAGTGACAAAGCTGAAAGGACATGCTGCACTTTGGTGGGATGGACTGCAAGCGGAAAGGAGGAGAGTTGGCAAGCAACCTATCAAGAGCTGGACCAGAATGATGGCTAAACTAAAAGGTAAATTCTTACCCAGTGATTATCAGCTGACATTATATAGGCAAATGCAGAACCTGAGACAGAGGTTGCTGATAGTAAAGGAATACACAGAAGAATTCTACAGAGTGAGCATAAGAGCTGGGAAATTCCAAGATACACCAGAAAATACTGCCAGATATGTGAATGGTCTCAAGCTGGAGATCCAAGATGAGATTGGTCTCTTGTCTCCTAAGACAGTGGAAGAGGCATACCAGATGGCCTTGAAAGAAGAGGAGAAACTCTTGAGAAAACAGTCTGCCAAGAAGAGAGGTACTTTTCGTGGGAAGGGAAGTCAGGGTGGTAGAGGAAAGCCTACACGCAGGGATGGAGCTGATAGTAGCTCACCTCAGAATGCATCTACAGAGGATGATGCAGGGGGCAGAAGGGGTTCCTACAGAGGAAGAGGAAGAGGAGGCAGAGGTAGAGAATTGAGGTGTTATAGATGCCAGCAGGTGGGACATAAGCACTATGAGTGTCCAAAGAATGTGGGTGCTGGTCCAAGAAATGCTGTTGTTACCTAGGTTGAGGAAGAAGCAGAAATTGAAGAAAAAATTCTTCCAGAGAGGGGAGAGTCCTTGGTGGTTAATAAGGTCCTGTTGAAACAAACCAAAGAAGTCACTGAGCCTGTACAAAGGAAGACTTTGTTTAGGAGCATATGCAAAGTCCAAGGGAAATTCTACCAGCTAATCATTGATAGTGGTAGCACGGAAAATTTGGTTTCCACTGAGGTGATATAAAAACTGAGGCTGAAGACTAGGGAGCACCCCACTCCCTACAGGGTGTCCTGGTTGCATAAAGGGCACCAACTGGTTGTGAAACAACAGTGTGAGATAGAGCTGCAAATGGGAAAATACAAGGACAAATTTTTGTGTGATGTAATGCCCATGGACGTGTGTCATATACTGCTGGGTAGACCCTGGTAGTCTGACAGAGCAGTAGTGCATGATGGCAAGAATAACACTTACAAGTTCTTCAAAGATGGGGTGCATCATATATTGATTCCCATGGAAGAAGGGGAACCATCCAGCAGAGTGACTGATCCAAAGACCTTGTTGCTGAGCGGGAAGGAATATCTGCAGTAGATAGAAGAAGAGGAGGTAAGCTTTGCTTTATTTTGTAAGCCTAAAGTAGTTCTTACTTCCACAAATATTTCTGATTTACCAGTAGAAATTCAAGAGATGCTAGACAATTACTGTGACATTGTTGTGGATGATTTACCTGATGAGCTGCCACCTGTGAGAAATATCAGCCATCAGATAGATTTTATCCCTGGTTCAAATCTACCAAACAAGGCAGCCTACAGAGTGACTCCCAAAGAAAATGAAGAAATCAGGAGACAAGTGCAGGAATTGGTGGACAAAGGACTGATCAGAGAAAGTCTGAGTCCATGTGCAGTACCAGCAGTTTTGAGCCCAAAGAAGGATGGAGGTTGGAGGATGTGTACTGATTCCAGAGCAATTAATAAGATCACAATCAAGTATAGATTCCCTTTACCCAGAATTGAGGATTTGATGGACTGTTTGAGTGGTGCTAAATATTTCTCAAAGATAGATTTGAAGAGTGGATACCATCAGATTAGGATAAGAGAGGTGATGAGTGGAAAACTGCCTTTAAAACAAATGAAGGACTATATGAATGGATGGTAATGCCTTTTGGGTTGTCTAATGCACCTAGCACTTTTATGAGACTTATGAATGAAGTATTGAAAGAGTTCATTGGTAAATTTGTGATAGTGTATCTGGATGATATTTTAGTTTTTAGCAGAACTAGAGAAGAACATTTAAGGCATCTTAATCATGTGTTGAAGAAGCTGCCCCAAGAGAAATTGCTGATAAATTTGAAGAAATGCTCATTCATGAAAGAAGAGTTGGTGTATTTGGGTTTTTTTGTTTCTGCAGAAGGATTGAAAATGGACCCTGAAAAGGTTAAGGCAATAGTGGAGTGGCCTTCACCCAGGAATGTTTTTGAGGTAAGAAGTTTCCATGGACTTGCTAGTTTTTACATAAATTTTATAAGAAACTTCATTAAGATTAATGCACCCATAATTGAGACAATAAGGAAAAGCAAACAACCATTTAAGTGGACTGCTGAAGCAGACATAAATTTTAAAGTTTTGAAGCAAAAGATAACAGAGAAGCCTGTTTTAATTCTGCCTGATTTCACCAAACCATTTCAAGTAAAATGTGATGCCAGCGGGGAGGCCATTGGAGCTGTTTTGAGTTAGGATGATAGGCCTGTAGCCTATTTCAGTGAGAATTTAAATGACACCACGAGAAAGTATTCCTCTTATGAGAAGGAATTCTATGCAATTGTTCAAGCACTAAAGAAGTGGAGACATTATTTGATGTCCAGGGAATTTGTATTATATTCTGAAAATCATGCTTTGTAGTATATTGTAAAACAGCCCAAGTTGAAACAAAAGCATGCTAAATGGGTTGAGTATCTCCAAAGTTTTAATTTTGTTTTGAAACATATAAGTGGCCAAGCCAATAAAGTAGCTGATGCCTTGAGTAGGAGACATTTTCTTGTTCAAGAGATTAATTTTGAAGTTGCAGGATTCGATTTTCTCAAAGAGTTGTATAAAACAGATCCTGATTTTAAGGAAGCAATTGAAGCATGTAGTAACCCTGTTCTAACAAATAGAAGTCAGTGGCTAGATTATTTCCTGCAGGAAGACTTGTTATTCAGAAAGAACCAACTGTGTATACCAAAATGTTCCATGAGAGAAAATTTGATCAAAGAAAAGCATGGTGGTGGACTTGGTGGACACTTTGGTACTGATAAGACTTATGAGCAGCTGAGTCACTTTTATTTCTGGCCCAAGATGGGAACAGAAGTGGACAAGTTTGTGAAGAATTGCAAGATTTGTCAATATGCCAAAGGAAGAAGCCAGAACGCAGGGTTGTACACTCCCTTACCTATTCTAGACAGGCCTTGGGACATGGTGAGTATGGATTTTGTTCTAGGATTGCCCAAGACTCAGAGAGAGAATGATGCAGTCTTTTTCGTGGTGGATATATTCTCCAAAATGGCACATTTTATCCCATGCTATAAAGCTAGTGATGCCACTCATGTTGCTAACTTGTTTTTCAAGGAAGTTGTTAAATTGCATGGATTTCCCAAGAGTATTGTTTCAGACAGAGACACCAGATTTGTGGGTCACTTTTGGAGGACATTGTCAAAGAAACTTGGCACTAAACTGAGTTTCAGCTCAGCTTATCATCCCCAGACTGATGGACAAACTGAGGTAGTGAATAGGAGTTTGGGAAATTTGTTGAGGAGCCTTGTAGGAGAAAATCCCAAGCAGTGGGATCATATTTTTCCTCAGGAAGAATATGCATATAATGATTCACCAAACAGAAGCATAGGGCAGAGTCCATTTCATATTGTTTATGGAATGCATCCCAGGGGAATATCAGAGTTAATAAATCTGGGAAGAGCAGAGCTAAGGAGTGCAGATGGTGAAGAGTTTGTTTCCGAGATCCAGGCCATACATGAACAAGTGAAACAACAATTACAAGGCAACAGCATCAAATATAAAACCAGAGCAGACTTGAGCAAAAGAGAAGTTCATTTTGAAGTAGGAGATCAGGTTTTGGCACACTTGAGAAAGGAGAGGTTCCCAAAGAAGAAGTACAACAAATTGAAGTTCAAAAAGATTGGGCCATGCAAGATACTTAGAAAATTTTCTGCAAATGCTTATGAGATTGAATTGCCACCTGATGTTGGAATATCTCCCATTTTTAATGTTGCGGATTTGTACAAGTATGAAGATGATGGTGCAGAGGACAAATCAGCAGACAAGGAGCAGATTGAGTGGAAGGAGCAGCTACCTCCAGCTCAGCCATTGCAACCAGAGAATATATTGAACAAGAGAGTATTCAGTAAGATCAGAGGACAAGAGTACTTCCAGTACTTGATCAAATGGAAGGATAAAACAGAGGAACATGCCACTTGGGTGACTGAAGAAATGCTGCAGAAGATCGGCAGATCAGTGGAGGAGCTCATGGACAAGAGCCCATGAAGAAAATTTCCCTCAGGAGTCTGATGCAGGGGCATTGGACACTGGCCAGAAATGTAGGAAGTTTTTTCGACATGTTGTGGCTAGGAGGGTTTGGAAGCATTTGAATTATTATAGCTAGGTGTCAATACCTTAGCTGATTGTAACTCTTTAGATTAATTAGAGTCAGAGGAAGTCGAATAGCTTAGTTTCCTAGCTGTCATATTTCAGTTAATTGAATTATTATGGTTAGACTGTTGGTTTCTAGAACGGTCCTCTCAGAGGAACCGAAGAGTCATCAATCTATGTATATAATTTTAAAACCTCGAATGTATGAGGGGGGATAGACGAGAAGAGAAAGAATAGAGGAATTCTGCAATAACTCTGTGTATTTCAAATCGCTTCCAGTTAAATAGTTATGTGCATTGCCTCAGTATCGTGCCAAATTATTAAGTGTAAAAAAGATTGCCTAATCGAGAAGTGATGAACTCCCGCATGATTTCCCCTACCTCTGTATTTTGATTTCCAAATCCATTTGAATAATTCCTGCACAATTAAGAAAAAAACCCCATGGCGTGCTCTGTATAGAAAATCATGGTTAATATTGGTGACTTTCCCATATAAAAGAATAACCCTGTTTTATCGCATAGTTACATCAAATCCTATCGAATACGCTGTATTGAAACCCAGAGTTAATCGATACAATGGAGCCCGAACCCCGATGGAACCGTAGTTTATTACTTTAGCAGGAAAACCGGAACGAATTTTCAAAGGCGAGTTTCCCCGATTCCGCACCACCTTTGGCACGGAGGCGGTATTAGCGGAGTGTGGAGAAATTCCATACAGGAATCGACACATAGCGGATTTGACGTCCGACGAAACCACCTTTCCGTATATATTTCGCATGTTAACGACAGGATCGAAGTCACCCGAGCGGAATGAGTTCGAGCCGTTGATTCGAGAGGAGGTCATCGAACGGTCCTAGTTCGACAGAGATGCACGATATTTAGTCAGGTACGACGCCCACGTTGATTGGTCCACAGGACATAGGTGGGGGTGGATCTACGTGTCATTCCAAAGCCAATTGATTATAATTGTTGGATTATTCATTCGGGTTATAAACCAAGGATCAAAGGTTTATTATAAAGTTTACAAAAGGTTGAAATAGTCATAAAAAGTTGGGAACGGTTATATAAGGCCGAAGGCATAACCATTGATTATAGGGTTCAGATATATATATGTGTGTAATCCAGAAGATACAATTGGAAATTTGTTGTGAAATTATTTATTCGTCAATTTCTTTGAAATTGACAAGTAAAAACGAAAAGGGGATGCGACAGAGCCACACAGTGTTGACCATCCCTCCATTGGGTGTTGACTTTCGGTGTTGCTACGTCAGAAATACTCAATCCATCTGGCATTTCTGAATATATGGTAGGCTTCTGGAAAAATTTGCAAGGCGTCCATAGAATCTGGCTCGTGCCTAACTGCTGCTCCACCCCTATTTGTTGTTTGTTTCTAAATTTGCTTCTTGTTGCTCAGCCCCACTATAATATCACTGCATTTTTGAATTCACTTCTTGCTGTTCAATCCCACTGTCATATCACTATGTTTCTGAATTCACTGCTTCTCGGCATCTTTGCTTATCCCAATCGACAGGTTTACAATGAGGATGCAAGGTTTCAGTCGAGGAGGTTGATGGGAGGTAACAAATTTTATGGATTTACCAAATTGTACCTCACACTAATATTCATAAATGGATCGTCATGTAAAGTAATGGAATTTAGTACACATGCTCTTTTCCAACCAGATTCAATCATCATTGGCAATTCTGTTTTTAATTAGGTGCATGTGGATTTGATAGATGTTTATGAATAAAGCTTTTGGCAATGATTTCAAGACATATCCCCTCCCCCACCTTAATGGTGATGACTGCTCATGACCGTCATGGGAGTATCATTACTTCTTGCCAATTAATCACCAAATCATAAATGATAACGTTTAACTTTTTAATGACCTACCTAAGGTAATGTGGAGGAAGATTTAGAATTGGTGGCATCCTGCTTGTAGCGATCGTGTTTTTGCGTTTTGGCAGCATAGTTATTTTTGTTATGGAATGAATCATAAGAAACAATGTTCGTGGTTGTTGGCTGTTACATGTGTAACAGCCAAGACAACCCTTAGATTATTTAAAAAAAAACATAAGAATAAGGAGAAATTGGTACAGAAAATGAAATTACATGAATACCATCATCTTATAAAATAGATCAGAGAGGGAAGATGATGTTTCAATAAGAAAAACATGGGTGTAACAGCTGCCACAAGAGTGTTTTTCAGTTGTTACCAACTCTTCGACTGCACCCCGGAAAGGGGTTTTCACAGTTAGATTTATTATTTATGTTTTTCTTTTTATTTTCTTATCTATTTTTCATTTTTATTTTTATATTATTATTATTATTATTATTAATTTTTTTTCTTAAATAGGTGTAACAGCTGCCATAAAGGTGGTTTTCAATTGCTGCACTTATTGGAATTTCAATTTTGAGGCTGCACATGAGAATGTTCCCCTGCTATCGTAACATGAAGATCAAAGTCCGTGACAATGTTGAAAAATGATTGCTTCGAAGCGGGTTGATGATATAACCTTAGAAGGTGCCCATTAACCAGTAACAATGTCTTAGCACTATCAATGGTGACCAATTGTACAGCCCCATTGTCAAAGACTGTATCCACTCCATAAGGACCTAACCATATGGTGCAGAGCTTGCCTTTGAAATCTTTGAACCTTGAATCATACAAAAGAGCCCAATACCCTTCTAGAAAATTTTCTTCTTAATAAACCCGTCATGCCATCTAGCTCTTTGCTACTGAATGATATTTGTCTGTTGAGTGGATGCAAACCATTTCTCTTCCAATTCATTGAGCTGGTTCAGTATTTGAGTCTGTGATGTACTCAAATCCAGATCAAGCTCCGATGATATTCTTAATGTATTTATTTCCAACTCTGTTTGGAATAAGGGATTCTTACCATACACCATTTAATATGGTGAGAAACTAGCAGTATTCCTCCATGTTGCCGTATAAGCCCACAGTACCTCTGGAAGTTTCTCGGCCCAGTTTCTTCGGTGGCTGACTACTGTCCTTGTCAAGATAACCTCAATTACTTTATTGGTGCTTTATACTTGACCATTTTCTTGTGGGTGATATGGTGAAGTGATTCTGTGATGAATTCCATAATTTCCAACCAAACTATTGATCAAATGAGATGCGAACTGAGGCCCCCCATCTTTCATTATCTCTCTAGGTATCCCGAAGGGAACAAAAATATCTTAGAACAAGAAGTTTGAAACAGCATGCTTTGTTGCTCTAGTTAGTGATTTTTCTTCGACCCATTTTGTGACATAATCCATGTAGACCAATATGTATGATTTTTTCTGTGATGAAGGATTAATTGGCCCCACAAAGTCTAGGGCCCATTTCTCAATTGGTTTTATAACTATCTGAGGCTGTAACGGAATCTCATCTGATTTCAGAGGCTGGCCCATCCTTTGGCAGCTATCACAACCTTTCACAAACTTCTTGGCATCATGGAATATAGTTGGCCAATAGTACCCTGTTGAGAGTACTTTATGTCCTATCCTGTTGTCAGCGAAGTGTGCTCCACAAGGTTCCTCATGACAAGCCTTTAAGATCATAAATATATCATCTTCTCTAACACATAAGCTAATATGAAAATATGGCCCAGTGTTATAGAGATTTCCTTCTATCTACGAGTAGGTGGCATTATATTGTATAATCTTCCTTCTTTCCTTGGAAGACAATTCGTCTGGGAAATTTCCTGGACCAAGGTAATTGGCTATATCTACATACCATGGTGAGTGAGTAGAGATGGAAAAATGATATTTATCTCGAAAAGAATCATCAGTGGCAGTGCAGTCATCACTTATGGTTAATATAGAAAGAAAATCAACAACTACATTATCTTTTCTAGGTTTATCTAAAATAGTAATATCAAATTCTTATAACAGTAATAACCAACGTGTAACTATACCATTAGTAACAGTATTTTTCATGAAAAATTGAATTACAGCATGGCTAGTGTGTAAAAATACTTGGTACCCGGTGATATAGTGCTTGAATTTGTCGATAGCATGCACTAGTGCTAGGAATTCCTTCTCAGTAACAGTGGAGTTGATTTTTGCTGGAGTTAAGTTCTTACTGATGTAATAAATGGCATAAGGTTTCTTCTCCTCCAGCTACCCCAAAAAAACACCCACATCCATGTCACATGCATTCGTACCAATATGAAATGGAAATTCTCAGTTTGGTCCTCGTAAAATAGGTGCTACTGTTACACAGTTTTTCAACTTTAAAAAGGCATGATCGCACTTCCCTATCGACACAAATTCCGCATCTTTCATGAGTAATGAAAATAGAGGAGATGCAATATTTGAAAAGTTCTGTATGAATCTCCTATAGTATCCTTCATGTCCCAAAAAACTACGTACCTCTTTTGGAGTCTTAGGGGTCGGGATTTTTGAGATTACCTCAATTTTTGCAGGATCTACCTTGATTCCATCTGCTGAAATGAAATGTCCCAACACAATTCCCTTGGTCATCATCATGTGGAATTTTTCCATGCTCAGAGAAATATTAGTTTTTTCACAATGTTCCAACACTTTTTCCAGGTTAGCTAATGTTGTCTCAAAGGCATCTCCATAGGATGTAAAATAATCCATAAATATTTCAAGAAATACATTCAAAAGATTACAAAAAATACCCAGTATTGCCCTCTGAAAGGTTGCTAGTGCATTGTAGAGGCCAAAGGGAAGGACTCTGTATGAAAAAGTACCCCATGCGAAAGTGAAGGTTGTCTTGTCTTGGTATTCCAGGGCAATTTGTATTTGATTATAGCCACTAAATTGATCTAGAAATGAAAAGAATTTGTTTCCAGAAAGAGTGTCTAAGATCTGATCAATGAATGGTAAAGGAAAATGATCCTTTTGAGTGGCCTTGTTAAGTTCTATATAGTCAAAAAAGACTCTCCATTTTTCATTCTTCTTTGGAACTATGACAAGAGGAGACATCCACTGACTGTTAGAAATGGTGTAGATGAAATTAGCATTAAGGAGTTTTTACAACTCTTCTTTCACTATCTCCTTAAGTGTGGGGTTCATTCGGTGCTAAAGTTGTCTAACTGGCTTGCAGTCCTCTTTAAGGTAAATGTGGTGAGTGCATAGGCCAGGATGGATTCCTTTCATATCCGTATAGTCCCATGAAAATTACTTTTTGTATTTCTATAACAACTGTATCAACAATCTATTTTGTTCAACAGTCAGGTTAGGATTGATGTTTAAACATTTTCCAAGTTCGATTTCAACGGGATTGCTGATAGTATGCAGAGTTGTTTTCAAATGTTCAATAATTTCTTCATCTACCTCCTCTTCTTCTCCGAAATCTCTAATGGAGGCAACAAGGATTGAATTACTAATAAAACCATTCAAGATATCGTCCTATGTTTCATCCTTAAAGTATTGCGCTTTTCCAAGCATGAGAAGAGGTAGGGAAAGATCATATTCAGGTGCAAATTAATCCCACTAGGGACTACATGAATAAATATGAGGTTTTGCTGGGGGATAAAGGTTAGGTTTTGAGTGGCCTGCCCATCTGAGATCACCATAGATCCAGACTTACATCCGATATATGTGTTTGCAGTGGCCAGCCATGGCCTTTCTAAGATTAAAGGATGACCCCCCAGGTTGGATTTGGTTTGTAAAATGAGAAATTAAGTTAGATAGTTCTAGGAAGCCACAGTGATAACCACATCTTCTATCATTCCCTCAGGCTTGACACGAGACCTATCTGCTAATTCAAGTACTATGGGTGTAGGTGTAAGTCCATGAGGTCCTAGAGAGATGAAGAGGTATTTAGTCGTGACACTAATAGCTGCCCCTATATCAATCAAAGTATTGGTTATGGGATGATTTTTAATATTGACAGTCACTGTAGGGTTCCCTGGGTCATTATATTTAGTCAACAAAGGCTAATCAATCATAAGATCAGACAATTTCCCCATGACATGGATAGTAGCAGGGTATTTAGGTTTCCTTCCAAGTCTTTTGACGCATAGATCCCTCATTGTTTTAGCATAGATAGGAACTTATTTAAGAGCTTGTAATAGTGGAATCCAGACATACAGATTTTGCAGCTCCTTGAGGAATTCAGATTCAGGTTGTGATACTAGCCCAATTTCAGTTAATTATTAAGGGTATGGAGGATTCTGAATGATAATAGATGAGTCATCTATCACAGATGTACTAGCCTTACTCAGTTTGGATGTTGTGGAAACAATAGATCCTCACGAGATAGCTGCTACAGATGTAACAACGGGTGTTGTATCAGCTATTACATGTGTAATAGATGCCTCAGAATCATCCATATCCTTCCTTGGTGATTCACATTCTTCAGTAATAATGGGATTATGTTCATATCTAATTACTTTCCCTGATTGAAGTTGAACCTCGTTAAGTCCAATAGGAGTAATAAGATAATTCTAGAGGGTAAATAGAGCATCCATGCTCTATGTTGCCTTATTATTTGGATTGGGGTTAGGTTGCATAGGTAATTGGGGTCAGACAGAAGGTGTAGAATTTTGAATAAAAGGTAGTTATAACTGTTGCTGTTGCATTGGTATTGGAGGGGGTACTGGAACTTGGCCATTACTTCTCCAGTTCTGACCCCAAGGATTGGGTTGTGATGAAGGATATTGCAATGGTGGAGGAGGCAACCACTAGTTCCATGGTGAAGGAAATTGTGTTGAGGAAGGAGTAGGATACTGCCATGGATATTGTTGACTATTATAAACATTACTCCAAGTATAAAAGGAGGAAAAGTCTGAAGGCATACCTGTAGGTGGCAACTGTCATGGTCTCTTTGATCTGATGAAATAAGAATATTGAACATCCTTGCTTGATTCTTGAAGTACGACCTTCAGTTTGGGTAACTCAGGACACTGATTCATAGAGTATGTCAACTTACAGATGTTACACAGGCTGACACTATTCAGTCCACATTCTCTCTCCAAATTTTTCTTTTTTCATCAGGGAAATAATATTGCTAAGGTTACTTCGGCTTCTGCTTCTTCCTTCTTCACTTGTACCGTAGTAATCTGGGAAGAGAGAGTGTTGAGGAGGAAAGTTTTAAAATCGTCAAATAAGTTCCCAATCGCTGCTCTGGTTACTCCTCCACTCGTGGACTTCTATATCCTGGCGGAAGGATCCCGAACTAAAACTTTCACTTTGACTGGTCCTCTTGAGCTATGCAAGAAAAGCTTCATTATCTCATCAAGATTTTCTTGCAATATGTCTCCTTTTCCCAATAGGTTCAGATGCTCCTAACAATCATATCTTATACCTCTTAGAAATATTGGCTTTAGAATTTCTTGATCTAAGTTACTGAACTTAGACCTCTGTAAATTGTAGTGAAATCTCTCCAGATAGTCTTCCAGGCTTTCCTACTCCTTCTGTGAAATTTTGAAAATCTCGTCCTTCAAATCCCTAGTTCGACAGTAATTCTGATACTTAAAGAGGAAGGCCTCTCTCATGTCATTCTAGGTTTGAATCATGCCAGCACCCAATCTCATGAACCATCTTAATGTTTCTCCTTTCAGAGTAGCAGGGAATAATTTCAGCTTCTGGGCATCTGAAGTGTAGTCATAACCTCTACACAACACATCGAATTCGAATAGAAAGGTATCAGGGTCTTCAATAGCCATCCATTGAAAGGATGGTAGGGATGATAAAGGAATATTATTCATAGGAGCCTCATCACGTGTTAATACTATTGTTAATTAAAAAGTATTTGAGCTGTCTGTTTTGACATTCTCGTCCCACATGGCTGATTCTTCTTGATGGGATGAAATGACCTCGGAGTGTATTGGAGATTGAAAAATAAAAGGATTAGGCTGTTCCAGGACCAAATATTTAACAACACTACCAACATCCAGTTGATGATCAACTGAATGTTGTTCCTCAGGTCCCTGAGACTCCCCACTGGTCTCTCTATGTCCTTCAATTCTTAGATCCTGATCAATGATTCTCCATTGCTATTTTGAATCTGGAGTTTTAATATCAAGTGTGGATATGTTGTTTGAAGGATGGTGAGGTCCAGATATGAAAGACACCGATGGTCCAAGCTTTGATATGGTAGCTACTTTCTGTGGTAGTATCTTCCTATTATCTCTGTATGACGTGGATTGTTCCCTTTCTGCCCTTGAGATCAGATCTCCAAAGAATGTCTTTCTTCCCAAATTTGCACACTTCTTTTCCTTATTACGACTTGTCTTTCCTGTAGTTAGTAGAGTGGGGCGTCTTTGTACATGTTGATGTTGTCCTATTGGCACACATGGGCCCTATGTGTATCAATTCATCATATGAGTGCTTCAGTTTCTACAGTAGTGAGTCTGCCCAGGTTCGTTAGAGTGTTGCACATGTTCTTACCTCTCGTCTTACCACCCAACGACTCTAGAGCTGAAGACAACCTAAAAAAAACACCAAAGATTCAACTCCTAAGTGTCCCAGCAAGACATTGGTGAGCCCACTCAAGTTTATTAGAGAAATGCGTAGGTTCTTACCTCTCGTCTTACCACTCGGAAATTGTGTCACTTGAGACACTAAGAAAAAAAAAATGCTCAAAAATTCACTCTTCTAAGTGTCCCAGCAATACATTAGTGAGCCCGCTCAAGTTTTTTAGAGAACTGCATAGGTTCTTACCTCTCATCTTACTACCCAGCAATTGTGTTGCTGGAGACACTCTTAAAAAAAACAAACGAAAATTTCACTTCTAAGAAGCAACTCTGATTGATTGGATCGTCACTTCCATCCCCAGCAATGGCACCAAAATGCTGGACTATATAAATCATTGTTAAATGACTAAAAAATACACATTAATTATCAATCCATGGATGGCTTTTTATTCCAATGATAGTTTCACTGTCTGTGCCGATACACCAACTAGAAGCAATTCCAAAAAAAAGAAATTGTTACTGAAGTAAATGCTAGAAGTAAATCACTCATGCAGAAATAAAAGGATCTACAAGACTAGAATCACACTTCAATTAATCTGTTCTAGCACGCCACATAACAAGTATGTAGCTGGTGTCTCTAATATCATATGTGTAACAACATACAAAGTATTGAAATTGAAGTGGATATTTTCATAGCTGAACAATAGCAACAACACCCTACTGATACACAAATTGAAATACAGTTACATACAGACCACTACTTTAATCACTGCAATCCCTGCTAAGAAGGAGGGTGCTTCCTCCCTAGCAGGGCGCAAGTAGAGGAAGAACTTAATGGAAACTAAATTGAATAATGCATGTAACATCAATAACAGGAGAATCTGTATTAATCTGAGGACAATTACAGAGCCAAAATAATGTTGTTCTTCGCTAACCTTTCGAACTCTAGGGCTGAGATCTATATATCGGTTACATATCAGAAAATCAAGGGATGGATCAGTAATGAGAATATTATGATTGTCATGCTTATTGAAATGGAAGATGTATAGTTATAACCTCTCCTTAATAAATTTCTAACTAGAAGATTATAGATTAGAATCAAAACTACCCTTAGGATGTTATCCCAAAAATACAATGCTAAACAAATTCTACATATGTCGCAATAAAACGACAGCTAAAGGACAAATCATTAACAGGTGTTGACGGGATCCGATCAACGGTACAACTGTATCAGTGATTTGACAATGGGTATGTAAGAGTCGGGTGTAATAGCAATTGCCGATGGATCTGTAACATCAAGGTGTAACAACATCGCTAGCTATAACAGCACACCCTTAACTGCTCTTGTGTACTTCATGCTCAGGATATTTGGTGCTACAAATGACATCTGGAAAGACAACACAAAGACCATATATCTTCTCTAAACATTCATCCTCAATTAGTCATAAAAAGGCACGATATATCATAATAATTGGTGAAATGGCAGAGTATTGAAAACAAGGTAAAACAACACAAGTTAGGATAGAAAGGTAGGAAGAAGAGGCAAAGATAGTCCCATTGGTTATGGTCATGAGGAAAAATAGGTAAAACAAATGTAGGAAAAATGTGCAAAACTGGAACCCAACAGTATGCCTTGCAACTTTATATTTAGAAAAAAATACATTTCTATGGTATCGATGGATTTTCTCCCGTAAAAAATGTGTCAATTGGTCAATTTTTACGAAGGAATTGATAGCACATTATGAGGATACAAATAGAAACACCTTCTTTAGCCAATTGATAAATCTCAAACAAAATATTTTAGTGGTGGAGCACATTAAGGACATCCAAAATTGAATATAAGGGTAGTTGATATTCCAAAGGAATAGTGGATTGATGCCTCCGTGGGGAATTTAAAGGATAACATACAACATGAGGTTCGCCTATGGGAACCTCATTAATTGGAGAAGGCATTCAGGTTGGCAAGAAAAGTTGAATGTAAAATTATGGCGACAAGGAAGACTACCACGCACATCTATAAATAAGGAAGTGATGCTACTCCTAGACTTCCACAACCAACAATGGTGACACCACAACAATTGGAAGAAAAAAGAGAAAAATGGCTTTGCTACAGCTGTGATAGAAAATACAATAAAGGTCATAAGTGTGATGAGAATAAATTATTTTACATAGATTGTGAAGAGGAGGAAGAAAATGAATAAGAAACTTCAAAAGAAGAGGATATACACTAGTAACCAACCCTAGAGAAAGAAGAAATGAGTCCGATCATATCTTGTAATGCATTGGCAGGAATTACCACTCCTCAAACTCTCAAGGTAGAAGGACATATCAAGAAGAAAACTGTAATATTGTTGATTGACTTGCGTAGTACCCATAATTTTATTGATTGTAAGGTATCCAAGGAATTGAATTTTGTCCTATACCCATCACCATAATGTCAAGTGATGGTTGGAAATGGAGGAACTATAAATTGTTCTAGAAAATTCCATAATATCAAGCTAACCATGGGGGAATATGTATTGAATATTCCAATGCTTTCCATTCCAATGGGAGGTGTTGATGTTGTACTGGGAGTATAGTGGTCACAATATTTGGGGATGATAGCTTTAAATTTTCAAGAAACTTTCTTGATTTTTTTTCAGAAGGAAAGGAAGTTTAATTACGAGGTATCACTGGGAAGCTGGGAAAGATAGTAAGCTCTAATGTCATGACAAAGATTCTGAAGAAAGAACAACAAGGCATAATTGCACAATTATGATCACTAGAAGTTCCAACAACAAAATCATCTATTTCTCCAGATCTCTAAAAGGTCTTTGACAATCATTGCAAGGTGTTTGAAACTCCCAAAGGACTCCCACCTATTTGTGATCATGGTCATGCTATTCATTTGATTCTAGGACGTGTTCCTCGAAACATTAGCCCTTACTAATATTCTTATGTCCAAAAGAGTGAAATTGAACATATGATTGCATAAATTTTAGAAGCTGGTATAATTCAATCGAGTCAAAGTTATTTCTTTGCTCCAATAGTATTGGTGCACAAGAAGGATGGATCATGGCCAATGTGTCCGGATTATAGTGAGCTCAATAAGCTCACTATTAAAGATAAATTTCCCATTCATATGATTGATGAATTATTGGATGAATTACATGGAGAAATTTATTTTACCAAGTTGGATCTTCATTCAGGATATCATCAAATTAGAATGAAGACTGAAGATATTCTGAAAAAAAAAGAATTTCGAACTCGTGAGGGTGATTATGAATTTTTGGTCATGCCTTTTGGCCTTACCAATGCACCTTCTACATTTCAAGGGTCAATGAATTCCATTTTCGAACACTTCCTTAGAAAATTTGCATTAGTATTTTTTGATGATATACTAATCTACAGCAGGTCTTGGAAGGATCATGGTCAACATGTTGACAGGGAGCTCAAACTATTGGAAGAGAAATAATTATATGTAAAAGCCTCTAATTTTTTCTTTGGAGTACAAGAGGTGGAATATCTGGGCCATATTGTATCTCATGAGGGTGTTAAGGTAGACCCTAACAAAATTAAAGCCATTAAGGAATGAAAAGCCCCCACAACCATAAAGCAGTTACAAGGATTTCTCAGATTAACAGGGTATTATCGCAATTTTGTTAAGAATTATGGGAGAATAGCATCACCTCTAACACCATTATTGAAAAAAGATGCATTTTCATGGATTCATCATGTAACTAATGCCTTTGAACATATTAAAGAGGAAATGTGCTTAACACGAGTCTTAGCTATGCTAGACTTCACAAAAACCTTTATTGTGGAATGTGATGCCTAAGGAAATGGAATTGCTGTTGTTTTAATGCAAGAAGGAAGGCCCATTGCTTTTGAAAGTCGTCCAATCAAAGGAAGTATTTAGAGAAAGCTATTTATGATAAGGAAATGTTGGCAATACTACATGCACTAAGGAAATGGAAACCTTACCTAATGGGAAGACACTTCAAGATAAAAACTGATCATGATAGTCTTAAATACCTTTTGGAACAAATACTATCTTTAAAAGAGAAGAAAAAATGGGTCACAAAGATGTTTGGTTATGACTTTGAAATCATCTACAAAAAAGTGAAGCTAAATTTTGTTGCAGGTCCATTCTCAAGAAAGGATGAAGAGGTGGAAGCATTTATTTGTGCCATTTCTATTATCCAACCACATTGGATAATTGAAGCAAGGGATGAATGGAAGAAGGATGAAGAAGTGTGGACACACATTCACAAGCTGCAACAAGATCCTAGTACATCTAATACATTTAGTTGGAAAAATGATTCTGTATGGTACAAATATCACTTATATCTTTGTATGAATTCCCAGCTAAAACAAAATATTATTTTGGAATTGCACACTTCTTCCTTAGGAGGACACTCAGTATTTTTTAAAACTAACCAGAGTGTCAAGAAAGATTTTTTTTGGGATGGCCTTAAATCTGATATTCAAAAATTTGTGGCAAAATATTTGGTTTGCTTGAAAAATAAAGTTGAGAGAATTAAGACCTCGGGTCTTCTACAACCTTTATCCATTCCAACTAAATGGTGGGTGAAGGTTTCAATTAATTTTATCACAGGTTTACCTAATTCTGAAGGAAAGAGTCTCATCATGGTGGCAGTTGATAGACTTACCAATTATGCACACTTTTGTGCATTGTCTCATCCATTTAAAGCAATTATAGTTGATACTGCATTTATGGAAAAAATTAAAAAGCTACAAGGAAACCCAAAGATTATTGTAAGCAACGAAGATCCCTTTTTTACTGGAAATTTTTGGACAGAATCACTTTCCTATTTTGGTACTCAACTAGCTCATAGCTCATCTTATCATCCTCAATCCAATGGGAAAACTGAGATATTGAACAAATTTTTGGAAGGATATCTTCGTTGTTTTGTATATGATAAACAAACATAATGGGTCAAGTGGTTACCTCTGGCTGAATGGTGGTAGAACACTTCCTTCCATATTGCAGCAAAAATGACCCCATTTAGGCACTTTATGGATATCATCCATTGTCCATCACATCATATATAAGAGAAAATTCTAAGGTACAAGTAGTGGAAGATCACATTGAGCATCGACAACAAGTTCTCCAACTCTTAAAGGATAACCTAAATTTGGCACAAAATCAAATGAAACAATATGCAGATCAACATCGTAGCGAGAGAAGTTTTGGTGTAGGAGACTGGGTATTTTTATGTATTTAACAATACAAAAAAATTTCCCTAAAGAAAGCTAAGAAGGATAACAAATTATCAGCGAAGTACTATGGTCCTTACAAGGTGTTGCAAAATATTGGTACTATGGCATACAAATTGGAGCTTCCTTCGTCTTCCCAAGTGCATCTAGTTTTCCATGTTTCATGCTTGAAGAAGGTTATAGATGACAAAATTCCAGTTCAAACAATATTTCCAAAACTCGATGAGGAAGGAAAAATCATATTGGAACCTAAAGCAGTCATGGAAACAAGAACTCGACAGCCACGAAATTGATCAAGTTCAGAGTATCTCATCAAGTGGACGAACTCACCCACCTAAGATTCTACATGGGTGGATAAAAATTTTATACAGAAGAATCCAGATCTACTCAAGCATTGAGGAAAAAACTTTTTTGAAGGAGAGGGGCATGTTAGGTCCCTATATTACTAGTGTAGTTCCTTATTGTTGTTAGTGTAGCCCCCTTTATTGGTATAGTTGTACCCCTGTAACCCAAATATTGTTATTTTTGTGCCCTTACATTATATTGTTAGGTTATCTAGGACTATATTGTGACCCCATGGACTACTATATATAGAAAGGAGTCTTTTTCATTTGTATCATCCAAGAATTGTGCATTTATGTAATGTAAAGGAGTTTCCCCCTTGAAGTGGCTGATTTCTAAGGCGTTGATATGTCTTTTCTTCTATTTTTGGAGCTAGTTTCATAGCATTGAGAGATAATTTCTCCCTCTCAACCACAAAGTCATTAAACACTTCTTTGATCCTCAAATCCTTGCATGCATCCTCAACCTCAAGATCATATAAGTTCTTGAGTCTTGAATCGATCTTCTTCACTTGTCACGTGGCTATGTGTTTAACGAAAACTTTTCCTTTTCTAAACATCACCACATAACCATGGTCTTCAATATTGCTACGGAGAAAATATTCTTCCTTAGGCCCGGAACATACAAAACATCTGATATTATGAGAGGGGAGCCAAAATCCCTTTGAAAGGTAGCTGTGCATATGCTGGTTGCGCTATACCTTCCGTCATCTCCAAACTCTATGTTCTGTTGGAGGTCCTTCTCCTCCAAGTCATTGAAGATATCTGTATTCCCCATCATATGGAACGAGGCACCACTATCTAGATACCACATGCATCCCATTGTAGTGCTGGCCATGCTACAATTAGAATAATATCAAGCTTGAACTGTGAAGTCAATGATTCAACTGCTGCAACTGCAAGCTCCTTATTACTTGCCTTCTTCTGTGGACAATTCGAAGCATAGTGACCATGCTCATGACAGTGAAAACATATGATATTGTACAAGTCTCTCTTACCCTATTTTCCTTGGGAATTATTTCCCTTGGCTTTCTTTCCTTTTCTGACTCATGCACATTGTAATTGTCCTGCCATCTCTTTTGTAAAAAAAGAGATGATTTTAAATCGACGATATCTCCCTCATCTGAGCTCTGATTCAACTAATTTTTTTTCCAATTTGAGTATTTTTTCGCAAGGAATCCAAATATGATTTTTTTTTTGAAAATTTTGCATCAAAATTTTTAGATATTCTCTGCAAACCTGTCACCCAAAGAATTCATGCTCTGATACCATGTATAAAATCTCTAACACAACTATAATACCATGTAGAAATTATATCAATGGATTCAATCCGATCATGTAATGTGATAAAAAAAGATACTAAATCCTTATAAAATATTTTGTGGAATATAAATCACGATCGCTCAATCACGTGCAAGTAAGAGAAAGAAATAAATCAATCGCACAACACAAGATTTTACTGGAGAAAGAAACTGCTAAAAAATACTCCATATTTATTGTATAATAAGCCAAGGAATCATGAAACAATACAACGTATGTGTGCTCACAAGTAACTCATACACTTTACCAATTGTCTCACACTGATCTAGGCAAAATTGGACCAATACATAGTAAATTTCTTGCCCACCTTCAACTTACCTTGCTCATGCAATCCCTAGGCAAAATAATTCCTATTAAATAGGAATTCCAACCTTCCTTAACTAGGCAATGCCTATGGAGCCTTCCTCTGACTTTATAACTGCACTTGGGTAGTTCGCCAAAAATAAAATTGATAGTTTACTTATCTTAAACCTTTGTCTCAATTGGGTCTCCATCAGAATTAACATGCATGCAACTATTAATAGTGAATCATTAGTTACTTGGTAGATCACTACTTTTGAATTAAATGTATTTTAATTCACTTGATCTTCCACTAGATCATCAATCAGTTAAAACTAGTTAAATTGATTTTAACTAAATTAATGTGAGTTAACTAATCCCACTCACACCACACTAGTGCTACAACTACAGTTGGACTCTATAAATAACATAATCACTCTACATGCCTATTATTTGACCCTCAACTCGAAATTCTTGAGCTAAGTAAGTCTATCACACTTATTTAACTATTACAAGTTGTTATGAGATAAAATTACAATTTAAATTTAATTTAATTAAGGATAATTAAATCAAAAGCCTCACATGGTAACCATTGTTGGGTGCCATTTTAAAGATTTTGATTCCATATGGCAATTTCACTGTTTCTCATTTCAAATTTCAACACCAACAATAGATCATGCTCAAGATATAGCATACTGGAAGAAGAGTGCCACCAAGGTGAAGAGGTTCATATTGGAAGGATTAAGAGACCATCATTAGAGAAACTTTGAGGTCTAAAATGGGCCTCCTAAGAAAAATGTACATTAACCAAAATAAACTTTATAAGAACTAATGGGATTTAAGAATACGGTTTCAACCATACTTGATGATTCACCATTTTTGGGGTTAAAAAGTAAAAAGATTAAAAAATAATAAAATAATTAAAAAAAAAATTCAGCTTATCTCCCTAACATTTTACTCCAATTTCGAGTATAGGTACTTGTTGGATGCAAACTTTAATTCTTCATCCAAAGAGTACCCATTTTGCATACTTTCGATTGACCCTGCTACATGAAAAATGAGAAATACATGAAAAAACATGATTGCAATCACATTTTTCATGTATTTCTCAGTTTTCATGTAGGAAAGTCCATTGAAAGTATTCAACATGGGTACTCCTTCAATGAGGAATCAAATTCTGAATCCAAAGAGTGTAGCCGCTCGAAATTTGAGTAAACACATGGGGAGGTAAGTTGAAAATACGGGTTAAAAAAATTGTTTTTTCTTTCTTCCCTCTAAAATTTGATGAAGTAATCTAATATTATTTTATTATTTCCACTATTATTTTATAATTTCCTTAAGAGTCCCATTATATACTACAAAATTACCCTAATGATTGTCTCTAATCTACACAGGAAAGAAACTCCATATGAAATGTGGCAGGAATTGACAGATTTGTTCCAAAACAATAATGACCATAGGAAGCTCGAACTCAAAGATAAGCTTCAGAATATAAAAATGCAGAAGGGTGACACAATACCGCAGTACTTGAGCAGGTTCAGATAATGTCGTGATGAGCTTAGGAGTGTTGGTGTCACAGTTGTAGAAGATAATCTAGTAATCCTAAGACTTCTAGGGCTTCCCAAGAGCTGGAAAAGGTACCAATATTTGATCAATGGGAGGGAGAATCTACTAAAATGGTAAATATTATATTCATATTTTTTACAGGAAAATTTTGGGCGGAACACTAGAAATGGGACCCAATCCAATTTTTAGGATGAGGAGAAGTGTGCCTTGGCTGGAAATGGAAAGGGAATAAATCCCAATACAAAGGATATTCTGATCAGGAATGTAAGAAGAAATAATTTTCAAATATTAAATACATTCACTACCAAGGGTTGGGACACTATGCCATGCATTTTCCACACAAGAAGGCCAGAAATAAGCCCTCAGGATGAGCGACAGGTGAAGCTATAACTTCACATTTCAAGTTGGATTTCACCCTCATTTCATACATGGTGACATCAATGATGGGTAGTGTGTTGAATCTATGTAGTGGATCCTCATTCCATATGATGGGAAACAAATAATATTTTAGCGAATTGGAGGAGAAGGACCTCTAGATGCACATCAAGATGGGAGATGGTGGAAGGCATAGCACGACTAGTATACACTTATTCTTCTTTGGATTAGCCTATGCCTCCAGCCATGAAATACATTTTTTCCTCTATGGGTATGCACTTTTTTTTCCAATTCCTCCATTCCCCCCTCTTTTAAATCATTATTTAATTTAAATTCATGTAATGGTTCAATTTTACCTACAAATATCAATCCTGAACCTTCTCTAAAGCTACCTTATTTCGATGTACCCTCCCTTCCACTCCTTATTTCTGCACTATGTCCTCACCCTCTTCTTCCTCCCCTCCCCTCTCGACATTGATTTCCTTGTGGATAAATAATTTCACCATTCTACCTATCCACGGAAAGTAAAACATACAAAAGAAACATATGTAATCATTCAATCATAATGAACATTGTATTTACTGGGGTACCCAACTCGGAAAAATCCCTCCTATGTTTGTTATGTATCATATGAGACAATGATCTATGACAATGAAAGCTTCAATCCTTGAAGCTCAACTTGAACTACAAAACTGCTCTCCTTCTCCTGAGCCTACTCTGACGAATCTTAGCGAAATCATGGACTCTGCTCATTGTATTTTCTTGCATAATTCCTGAGGAAATTATATCCTAACAAATAAGGTAATATCCTCTTTTATTGCATGATTCCCAAAATAAAATCCTCACCTAATACATTCAAACACTATGCACTCACTAGTATATAATAATGATTACATTGATTCCTTTTTCCTCTACTCAACTAGGAAATATGAATTTCATGCACGAATGGTGCTATTTTTAGTAAATTGACTAGTTAACTAAGAGATCAATGAGTTAACAATAGTTACACCTACTCAATTGAAGTCATACTGACTCTATTCATGACTAGATCTTAGATAACTGAGTTTCAGTAACTATAACTTCCCTAGATTTCTAGATATTAGCAATAAAATCATGCACAACCCTACTTATTTCCCAAAAAATCGAATTGAATGACTTAACTAAGTGACTTGGCCATGTCACTCCTAGTAAATACAACTCAAATCATCATGCTAATTGGAAATTTTAATTTCTCCATTTGACTAAGGCATAAGTCAAATGAAGCCTTCTATTGCTACAATTTAACACTCCCTCTTAGCAAGAAAATGGTTCTACACAACCCCAATCCTACTCCTGTGTAACTTGAACTTTCCTCTTTACAATGCCTTTGTCAAAATATCTACACTTTGCTCCTCTATGGGGATGTACTACAACATCATGATTATCCTTTACACACAATCTCTCAGGTGATGGTACCTGACGTCTATGTGCTTGGACCTATCATGAAACACTATATTTTCATATATTTTGATACAATTTTGATTGTCAGAGTGAATCACAGAAGGATCCATCTCCTGATTGAAGATACCAACAATACTTTTTCTCATCCAAATGACCTCACATGTTGCTTGAATAGCAAAGATATACTCGGCCTTTGTTGAGTTGAGTGCTACATAACTTTGTTTCCTACTATACCAAGGAACAATTTTTAACCCAACAATGAAGATAACTCCTGAAGTGCTCTTCCTTTATGATGGAATCACTTCCAAATTTGTGTCAGTGAAGCCTTAGACCATCACACCATCTACTGATAGTTACCAGAAACCATAATTTGTTCTTCCTATGAGGTATATGAGCACATATTTTATTTCTTTCCATTGAATCTTGTAGGTTCCACCATAAAATTACTAAGTTGATTAACTATAAGACATATTTCGAGCCTTGTGTTCACTAAGTATATCAAAGATCCCACCATTTTCCTATAGATAGTTCCATCTACTGTGTATCTTTTAGAAGCATCATGTTTCCTCCAGTTTGTAGCTAGAGGAGCATATGAAATATCCGAAGAATTTCAAATATGTACTTGCCCTAACCAACAAATATGCCACCATATACCTCACATACCTCCAAATCAAGGAAGTAGTGCATCAAATCCATGTCCTATTAAAATTGTAGCAAGGAAGTGCCTCATTTGACTAGCGCCTTAATCAAATGGAGAAATTTTATTTTCCACATCCATAGCATGACTTGGATTGAAATTATTCGGAGTTACATGGCTTTGTATCTGAGTTCTGTCAACAAATTCAAGTCTGTAGGCTAAAAGTAGAGTTATTCATGTATTGATTTCTAAGATTTAGAAATATACTTTAGTTATTGTTAGTTTAACTCAATTATATGAGCTCTAGTTATTAATAGAGTTAGTTGAAGGTTAGTTGAGTATTTGTAACCATTTCTAACTCATTGGCCTCTTAGTTAACTAGTCAATCAACTAAAAATATCATAGTCATGCATGGACTTTGAATTTCCTAGTTGAGTGGAGAGAAAATGAATATTTGTAATTATCATTTTATATTGTTGAGTGTACAGATATTTTGTATTGGATAAGGTGGTCAATTCCTCTAGAAATTGTTCAAGAAAATAGGGAATTTTTCTATTGTCTAGGAGCTAATTTCCTCTAGGATTGCACAAGGAAATGGGAGGAAGGTTGAGGATGATTTTTGTTAACTGTTGGTCATATTAGGTCAGTGAGAAGGAGATCAGAATTGGATTGAAGGGTGTGCTTTAGGATTGAATCAATAAATTGTAATTAATCCATTTTATCATGTGAATTAAAATAAAGAGATTGATTTTCCTAGTTGGGTTCCCCTATAAAATCATTATCTTCATTTTGTTTTTATGGTTGCATGTTATTGCATGTGTTTCTATTGTTTTTTTTTCCTTTCGGTAGAATTTTAGAATGAATTTATGTCTCTTGTTTTTAATTCAAATTCATCAGCAATAGCGAATTTCTTTCCATTTCAACATGTCCTTCATCTTGAAATCTCTTGCAAGTTCCTCCTTGGTATATTTTATCAACCGCTCATCCCCTGTAAGTATCAAGTCATCCAGATACAATTCTAATATAAAAATACTCCCATCTACCACAATATAGTATAGATTGGTATATTCTTCATTCTTGGTGAAGTTGAATCCACTAATATATGTACCTACCTGAGTGTACCAAGCACATGGTTCCTGATAAAGACCATAGAGGGCTCTCCTGAGTCTACACACATGTGTATCTCTGTCAAATGTTGCAAGCCCCTCAGGCTACTCAATATAAACCCCTTCCTCAAACACTCCATTGAGAAAGGTAGTCTTCACATCCATTGGGTGGATTCTTCATTCCAACTATGATGCTAAGGCTAGGATAGTCCTAATAGTAGAGTATATTTTCACGAGGGAAAATGTATCCTCATAATGTAATCCGTCCAACTGTGAGAAGCCTTTGGACACAAATATGGCCCTATACTTCTCAATATTTCCATGAACTACATGTTTTACCATGTGTACCCACCTAGAATCAAAAATATAAATTTCTTAGGACTGGGCACCACCTCCCACACATGGTTATTCATGATGGGGCCATACTCCTCCACCGTGGCATCTACTAATACTTGTTGGGAAATTGCTTCTTCAAATGAATAAGGGGAAAAGTCAATAATATTTGTCATGAGTGCCATATAAACAGTATACATGTATGGTGATATACTTTGTCTCCATAAGGATACATGAGCTCCAATATGCTCTTAAACATCCTCCACCAACCTGTCACCCTCCCAGGTTCTCTTCCTCATCTCTTGAAGGGTATGTGTGAGCGGGTACCTCTACTCAGTCTACTCTTTTATCCTCCAGATGTAGTTGCTCCAGAACATCCTGAGGGTCGAACTGAGGATTATACTTTGGATACAGAAGCTCCTTCTCCAATGGAATGATCATATCTCACTCTATAGAGCCTTTTATGGTCTTCTCCTAATAAAATATGACATCTCTCCTCATCACAGTCATTGTTGGCACAGGGTCCCCTAGCGAAAATTCTGGAACATTTTTGTTATATTTTGTAATAATCTAGTCTAGCACAGGGGCTTTGGGCCAGTAAAAGCCACCAATAAATTGTAATGGGTCAAAGGGTAGAAATATATTTAGCAAAACACAGTTTGCAGACCATAGAGTAGCGCAGGCTAAGATGTTACAAATAGATGGATAAATCGAGTATAGAGGGAGGCTAAGTTTGGAAAAAAACTTGGATACATACTTGTGGATATTTTGTGTCGATTGTCTGGGTAAGGGCTCCAGCTAGCTTTGTGCACGGAGACCCTGAGTCCAGTTGTGTGTGGATCCTGTTGGCTGTGTGCGTGGGCTAGTAGATAGAGTGTGTAAGCTAGATCTGGATATTAATGAATGACAAGACTGTTTTTAGATAGTTGAAGTGTTTCTGTGTTATGATTATTGGTTGCGTTCTATTTATTCTAAAGGTATATCTATTGCTACATACTATTGATTATTGATGCGCACGTGGATGCGATACTATAAAAGATAATGAATGCATAGATCTAGCTAGCTTTAGTTGTTTTCTTCTATTAACATTCTATCTAATGATTTATGAGCTTCGCTAAAGATATTCTGCCGATACTCTGTTAATGGTTTCTGTATTAGGGCTTCTCCAGCGTAGGTCTATTAAATCTAAAGGGCCCCCTTCCAATTAACGTTCTCTCTCTCAGGGTGTGCAAGCCTTATTCCAACACCCTCCCATTCTACTTTGGGTGAGACCTTTACCTACGCAAGTGGGCCATTGCTAAAAGGGCCAGTAGTACCAGGGTTTTTTGGAAAACCTTAAAACCAAACCTGGGTCAAGACCCCTCAGGCCAATAAATGGTTTTGTTTTCGGGACTCGGAGAATTTTGAGAGAGAAATTTGGTAATGCCATGGGGTCATTGGCAGCCATTGAAGCCTAAAATCAGGGACTCATTTGAAAAGAAGATTCAGGAATTTTCCCTAAAAGAGAATCGAAGTAAGAAACTGATTGTCGAAGAGTTGAAGAACAAGTACATTTTCACAGAGGTGCACGAAATATTCTTTGTAACCTTTGCACACTAACTATAGGAGTGGATGGAAAGGTTGATAGAGTTACAGACCTGTTGGAAAGATGACCGGGTCACACAGTGGACCCCTGAATTAATCCAACAATTGGAAATGACTGATAACAAGATCACTAGGACTGTAGATCACTGGGTTGATAGTATTTTGGGAGGATTTGTAACTAACTTTGCAGTCGATCAGTTTGTATCCTATTCTGAAGCTGAGCGAAGGTTCTCCAAAGGGTTTAGAGGTAAGTTCTTACAAACATTTCCACTATTGATTAAGAACCTATTGTGTGAAAAGGGTGTTGTGTGTATCCACACTAGGTGAATGACCTTTGACCAGAGTGGAAGCACGACACGAAGCAGTAAATACTATCGGGTTAATCAAGAAGGGGATGGATCAATATACAGTCCTTGAAGGGAGTCGTTTGACCTCAACCAATGGATGGCTACGCACGAAGAGATAAGTCCTCCAGGTATGCCATCATCGAACCCACACAAGGGTAAGAATTATCCTACCCCACCTTCACCACCACTTGCAAACGATATGGATGCACACATGAAGTTACCTACCTTTAAGGGTATGGGGGATGAGGATATGGATCGATTCTGGTTTTCAGTAGATTCGATATGGCCTACGTAGAATATTAATAATGATTTTGTCAAGAGGGTGTAACTATCCATGGCTTTTAAAGGGAGGGCCCTAGATTGGTTCATGTGATACATTGGTCAATACGTGAATCCTTCAATATAAGAAATTAAGGATGCCCTAAAGCAACAGTTCTAGAAGCCTAAGTCCTACTCTCAATTTGTGGTCGAATTGGAAGATTTCAAGCAAGGAACTACAGAGTCTATATGGGAAGCTGACCAATGGCTGAAGAAAGTCATCAGCGATGGAGGATTTTTCTATGAAGACAAAAAAAATAAGGAATGGTTTATCACCATATTGCTACCACATCTGCACGAACCTATGGTTTAACAGAAGATCGACTCCCAGGAAGAAGCTCTCGAAGATCGACTGCCCACGATTAGCTGGCTATGATCTAGAACTGAAACAAAAGTGGTGTAGATTTTGCTCATCAGTGGGTCATGATGAGAAAAACTCCTAAACATGTGACCTGATGGTAGATAGGGGAAACCTGTACAGGGTGCAAGATGACCCTCCATCACCACTCTCTCCCTTGGGGTGAGGAGAATCCCCTGCAAGAGGATGGGGAGGAGGAAGAGGCGGAAGTATAGATCGAGGAGGAGGGAAACTTATTTGCTACAATTTTGGGGATGTGGGGAATTATACAAGAGACTGATTGAACCTTGCACGCCAGTCCTGTAGATATTGCAGACCTTTTATACCTGTCATTGAATATTGTCTGATGCTGATAGCAAAGATGCACGAGAAACAACAAACACCCACACAAGATGTACAATGCGTTAATGCGGAAACACAAGATGATGGTCCAAGTATCAATATGGTTACATGCAGTGGCATTACCACGGGAGGCGCGGATGAAAAAGCTACGGATGAAACACTAATCAGAAGGGTTGTTGACAAAAAGGAAAGCCTTGAGCTGCAGAAAGAGAAAGAAACTTTCACTGAAGCTTGGGAGGAAATGGCCAAGGATGAAGCATCTACCTCAAGGGCTTCGGAAGATCCAAGAGAAAATGAAGCAGCTAAGCCATTTCTTCAGGCATGCATTAAGCTACTACGCAACTAGAAGGCAGTGGAGAATCTCCAAGAATTGATAAATAGTTGTGCAGAGAGGGTTGCCCTACCAACTGAGGTTAAAACTGTGAAAAAGCTGTATAAGAACAAGAAAAGGACTTGTGTATAAAATATTTTGGTGAAAATCACATTCAAGTAGATTTTGTCAATGTGTTTCGAACCAGCCAATGTGGTTCATCATCAAGACAAGATGAGAAATCTGATCTAGGACCCAGTTTAAATAGATAGGAAACTCCAACTAGCCATTGTGGAATAACGGCTAGTTTGACTGGAATAAGAAAATACAAAGACAAAATAATAGTTGAATTATTATTATATTTTAAAAAGATTTGAATATAATAAAATATTTATATATATTTAATTAATAATAATCTAAAATAAATAAATAAAATAATAATAATAATAATAATAAATGAATAATAATAATATTGATGATAAATCAATAAATCAATAAATAAATAACAAATAAATAATACTAATAATAAATAAATAAATAATAATAATAATAAATAAAAATAAAAAATAAAAAATAAAGTATAGAAAGGGAGGAAGAAATCGTGGAACAGAGGAGAGGAAAGGATACGAGGGAGACAAAAGAGAGGAAAACCAATAACTAAGAATGAAGGGCAGGGATCCATCATCTGCTAACACTCAACCCATGATCCCTGTTAAGGTTGACTAGCCTCTTTTCGATTTCTAGGCCTCCCTCAACTTTTGGTGGTGCAAATGGTTAATCCTTGCAATAAATTTTGCATCTTCAATGAAAATGTGATGCTTTTTCTTTTCTTCATGCTTTTCTAAGGCAGAGGAGCGAGATCTATTATGCTTAAGGTCGGCGGCATGTTCATAAATTATTTGACTGATGGATCGACCAGTTTCACTGATGTAAGGTGTCCCATAGGAGCATCGAATCAAGTAAACACCCTTACCATCCTTAGGGCGGATCAGATCCTTAAACGATCTAAGAGAACTCTGAATGGTGCGAAGGAGCCTGAACGCTGAGGGAACTTTATGTCTCCTTAGGATCCTAGCGATTTTATCAGTCGTTCCTTGGATAAAAGGAAGGTGAACTCCAGATAACCTATCACAATGATCTTTCTTGACCCTAGGACCATTTTCAGCTTTTTGAAAATATCTAAGAAATTGAACCTTGTTATAACCATTTTTAAGGAAATCCTTAAGGAGATGATCTTTCTCATCTTCAAGGTGGTGTTCATCAACAATTCTAAAGGCTTTAGTGGCTAGGGTACTAAGAACCCCTAATGATCAGGTGATCATGTTCTAAGTTGTAAAAATGCTCAAAATTTTATTTGCTTAGAATTGGTTGAAACCAAAATGACAAAATAGGTGCTCTTGTAAAAAATAGTCGGGTTATCTCCAGTCTTCCCACATTTGGGGGAGTTTGTTTAGGGCAAACTTGGGAAAAACTTCATTTGGACATAACTTTTGCTAGGGAGAACCTTTTTGGACGATTTTATTTATTTATTTATCTATTTTGGGTCTTCTCAACATTTTGAAGCCATTGAGACAGGTTTCAGAGCAATTGGAGCTGATATTCAGCCTGTTTAGCTTCAGAGAAGCTTTTTGAGCCACTAGGGCCATTTTGGGTTTGAAGCTATGTTGAGCTGTGGGTAACCATTTGAGGTGAACAAAGAGTCAATTTTGGGTAACTTGAGTATTCCAGAGCCAATGGTATAGGTTGTAGAGGCAATAGAGATCATCTTCAGGTATAGTTTTAGCAGAGAAGCTTGGAGAGCCATTAGGGCCTAGGGAGTGTTGGAGCTGTATTAGGCTATGGTTAACCTTTGGAGGTGAAACAAAAGCCTATATTTATTGTTCTCAGTGTTCTGTACTCATTTCAACAGTTATTTTTGCATGTTTAGGCTTTACTCACATTGTATAACTAATTTTGAGCGTAATAAGAGCAAGGACATGCCCATTTGGGGGCCTTGGACCCGACAGATGTAGCCTAGGAAGGTTGAACTGCCTTATCGTATTCTGAGTTATATTCTGTGATTTATTTGCTACTTATTTTCAGAGTTAAATATGTTAAACAGTAAAAAGAAATAAGCCTCCTACATACAAAAAGACTCATAAAATCATCAAAGTAATTTTGTTCCAATTGCAAAACACATTAAAAAGCTTGCATACATAAGTTTATGGATAATGAATACCTTGCACCAGCAAACAAGTAGTTTTATTTCCAGATCATTAGTGATTACTTCTATTATTTCTTTAGGCAAAGTCTGTAAAGGGAAAGAAAGCTTCGAGATCTCATCCTTTCTTTAAAGGTGACATATCCTGTAAATTCCCCTATAGTCCATCTCTGTATTAGAAATAAGAAGTTCTCACATTCAGATCAGATTGGTATCAGAGCTTAGGTTTGAGCTCAAGTTTTGAATTGTGTTCAAAGAAATATTTTATTGTTTTGCAAGATTGATGCTTACTAGGCTTAAACTTAAAAGAGTGGAAGGACAATTGGTTAGAGAACAAGATAATCCTCAACCAAGGAGGGCTAGGGTGCCATTTTCTGCACCTTCTATCTCACCCGCAATAGCCTTAGAAGTAGTTTCAAGCATGTTCTCAAGAGAAGAAGAAGCTCATGAATAAATGGATCCCAAGAAAGAAGAAAGGGTTTTTCGTAAAGCTTTCTTGGATATGACTGAAATGGTAAGGATCCTCTATCAAGAAAGAAATGATAGGATTGTCGGAGAAGGATCTAAAAACCAGAAAGAATGAAAGGATTCCTCAAGAGGAAAGAAGGGTAGTGATCAGTCAAAGAAATGGGATGGAGGAAATTGTGATACGTCATCTCCATCGTCATCCTCTTCCTCAACATCATCTTCTTCGACTTCAGTAAGTCAGTCACATAAGTAAAAAACAACTGGTAAAATTAATTTGTTAAAGATTGATGTCAAATTTGAATTGCCAATGTTTAATGGTGATGTTAATGCAGAGAAATTAGATAATTGGATCAGACAACTGGAGGTCTATTTAAGGATTCAAAATCTGCATGATGATGACACCAAAATACAATTAGCCTCACTAAGGATGGATGGAGCAGCATTGGTTTGGTGGGAAGCCAAAACCAGGGATGAAATCAAGAAACATGGTAAGATTTATTTATCATGGACTGATTTTATTACTACAATCAAGAAATAATTTTATCCTCTTGCTCACCTTCAGAAGGCCATAATGAACTGGCAAAACTTTAGATAGCTTAAGGGATAGAATGTGCAAGACTATACCCAGGAATTTAGGAGAAGAGCACTCTTAGTTGGGGTAGATTTACAAAGCCAAGATACTTTGTTTAAGTACATAGGTGGTTTGCACAGTTACCTTCAACACACTATTCTTATGTTTAATCATACTAGTCTAGACAAAGTTTGTGTACAAGCTACGCATTTAGAGGCTAGAGGGAAAAACACTTTTGATGCCCTGAATGAGGATAGTGATATTAAAAGAAAAGGAAGAAAAAGGATTACAAATTCCAGAAAGGAAAAAGGAAAATTATTTTGCAAGAACTGTTCAAAAACAAGCCACGATGAAGATCACTATTGGAAGCTTCATCCTGAGCTGAAACCAGAGAAATATAAAAACAAAGACAAAACCAAATAAAAGGGAAAATTTGTTGCAACTGTTGAACATGACGTAGGGTTTGAGTCAGGTGATGAGACAAAAAGTATCGCCATGGTA
This sequence comes from Pinus albicaulis, assembly GCA_034641835.2. Classification (NCBI taxonomy): domain Eukaryota; kingdom Viridiplantae; phylum Streptophyta; class Pinopsida; order Pinales; family Pinaceae; genus Pinus; species Pinus albicaulis. The sequence goes on from CM076580.1 coordinate 1,176,525,322, forward strand.
TTAAAGAACATAAAGGGGAAAGAGGTTGTACAAGACACAAATCCCAATTCTATCTCATTAAACTATCACAAAGAAACTCAATATGAAAAGAGGAGGATAGAGCTATTTCATGTGAGGATAATCTCAAACCACACAAAGATAGACACACTTTTTGATAGTGGGTCTCAAGCTAATCTCATTTCAGAAGACTTGGTCAAACAACTAAAACTTGAGACAATTTCACATCCAAAGCCTTATCCACTTGGGTGGATATGCAAGGATTCAAAATTACAAGTCTCAAGAAAGTGCATCTTGTGCTTCACCATAACAGCTCAGTATGTTGATTAGGTTGAACTGGATGTAGTACTGCTTTACATTACAGGTGTTGTGTTGGGTACTACATATTTATATGACATAAAGGCCATCTTCTATCGCCATGAGAACAAGTATCACTTGTTCAAGGATGGAAAAGAGTACATTGTGAGATCACATAAGAAGAAAATAGAATCTTCTTTAGTCCATGCAATTCAATTGAAAATTCTAGTTAATGCAAGTCAAAATCTGACTTTGTTGATGTTGAAACGACAAGATTTTGTACATTTACCTTTTCATGATTTTTCTAATGATATGTCTAAGTTTGATAACTGTTCATCTTTGAAATAAGATGACAATTTGTTGCACAAGGTACCTTTGGTGTCGATTGGTGCAGAGGACGAAGTGTTAGTGCAAAGCAGTGCAAGATTCCATGAGATGGAAAGGCATGCAAGCAAAGAGGGCACACAGTTCAGCATGGGTCAATGTTGGTTTTAGAATGGCAGATTTTTATGGCGAGAAAACTTGGTCAGGATTCAACACAAGTACATAGTTTATTCAACAAAAAGTCTGCATGTGAATAGTTGGAAAGGTGAATCTTGTTTTAAGTCTTCTTTGAAGTTTGATCATTGTAGAAACAATTTGTTTTCTACAAAATATAGTTGTTGTTCTCCAAATTTTAAGAATTTTCATCATGACTAAGTCAGTTTTAGCAACGGTCAATCAATGAATTCAAGGGAAAATTTATCATTTTATGAAAATCTCAATTTGATGAAGTCAGGAAGATTTCAGTGGTTCAAAGTTGGAAGAGTGGAGAATCAGTCTCCTCATCTTCATTTTCTGTAATCAGAGAGATTTTGTGGGTCCAAAAGCTTCCCATTTGGGAGGTGTGATCAGGTGATCATGTTCTAAGTTGTAAAAATGCTCAAAATTTTATTTGCTCAGAATTGGTTGAAACGAGAATGACAGAATAGGAGCTCTTGCCAAAAATAGTCGGGTTATCTCCAGTCTTCCCAGATTTGGTGGAGTTTGTTTAGGGCAAACTTGGGCAAAACTTCAGTTGGACATAACTTTTGCTAGGGAGAACCTTTTTGGATGAACGTTTTTTGGCTTTGAGTCTTCTCAGCATTTTGAAGCCATTGAGACAGGTTTCAGAGCAATTGGAGCTGATCTTCAGCTTTTTTAGCTTTGGAAAAGCTTTTTGAGCCACTAGGGCCATCTTGGGTTTGAAGCTGTGCTGAGTTGTGGTTAACAATTTAAGGTGAACCAAGAGTCAATTTTGGGTAATTTGAGCATTCCAGAGCCAATGGTGTGGGTTTCAGAGGTAATAGAGATCATCTTCAGGTACTTTTTTCAGTAGATAATCTTGCAGAGCCATTAGGGCCTAGGGAGTGTTGGAGCTGTATTAGGCTATGGTTAGCCTTTGTAGGTGAAACAAAAGCCTATATTTACTGTTCTTAGGGTTTTGAACTCATTTATACAACTATTTTTTCTTGTTTATGCTCTCTTCACACTGTATAACTAATTTTGAGCATAATAAGAGCAAGGACATGCCCATTTAGGGGCCTTGGACCTGGCAGATGTAGCCCAGGAGGGGTGAACTGTCTTATCATATGCCGAGTTATATTCTGTGATTTATTTGCTGCTTATTTTTAAAGTTCATTATGTTAAGAAAAAAAAAGAAATAAGCCTCCTACATACAAAAAGACTCACAAGCTCATCAAAGTCATTTTGTTCCAATTGCAAAACACATTAAAAGGCATGCATACATAATTTTATGGATAATGAATACCTTGCACCAGCAAACAAGTAGTTTCATTTCCAGATCATTAGTGATTACTTCTATTATTTATTTAGGCAGAGTCAGTAAAGGGCCAGAAAGCTTTGGGATCTCATCCTTTCTTTAAAGGTGACATATCCTGTAAAGGCCCCTACAGTCCATCTCTGTATTAGAAATAAGAAGTTCTCACATTTCAAATCACCTAACTTCTGAGCAGGGAAATGGTGAGAACCCGCATGTAAATACTGCTCAGTTTGCATATTATTTCTAAGAACTTGATGAGTGGAAGAACCTTCATCATTTCTAGAAATAAGAACATCAAGAAAGGGCAAGCTACCATCCACTTCGAATTCCATGGTAAACTTAATGAAATTAGATTGATCATTAAGATGATGGAAGAAAAGGTCAAATTTATCTTTTCCATGAGGCCACACCACACAAGTGTCATCAACAAACCTTTTCCAAAGCTTAGGTTGAAAAAGGGAGGAGGAGAGGGCCCTTGATTCAAAGTCTTCCATAAAAATGTTAGCAACCACCGGCGATAGGGGGGAACCCATGGCCACACCACAAGTTTGTTCAAATAATTCACTCTCAAAATTGAAGAAGGTCAAGGTTAGATAGATCTCCACTAGACGAGCAGTATCAGGATCTGTGACCCAAGAAATGACATCAATAGCTTCCCTAATGGGGATGCAAGTATATAATGAGAAAACATCAAAAATAACAAACCTGTCATCGAGTTCCAACTTGATTCCTTTCAATTCATTAATAAAGGAGGATGAGTCTTTGACAAAGGAGTCAGTATGTCCCACGAGAGGCTTAAGCTTACTGGCTAAAAATTTAGCGAGTAGATAAGTAGGACCACCTATGGTGTTGACAATGGGGTGAAGGGGAGTTCCATCCTTATGAATATTAGGGAGACCATAAATTCTCAGAGGGATGGGGTTACTCTCAATAAGCTTTCTACTAAGAGAACCAACAGTGCTACTAGATTTTATAGCCAAACCTACTGTTTTAGAAACTTTTTTAAGGGGAATTTTGTTAAACTTCTTGTAGCTCTCATTATTAAGAAGATGATCCAACATCTTATTACGATAATATAGTTTGTTTAAAATAACTGTAGCACCTCCCTTATCATCCCTAAGAACAACAATGTACTGGTTATTTTTTAAGGATTTTAGAGCCTGAAACTTAGGTTTGTTGATGTTTCTCTTAGGGGGCTTCGCTTTTCTGAGGATCATGTCACAATCTTGTCTAATAGTGTCTTTAGTATCATCAGGAAGATCTTTAATCCCATATTATATATCACAAATAATGTCACGAATAGGGATTCTTTTAGGAGCAAGAGCATAATTAAGACCCTTCTCTAACACACTGTAGACATGCCGATCAAAAGAAAAGCTATATAAATTAATAACAATCAAATTTGAAGAAGAGGAGACCGATTTTTTATCATATCGATTAGAATTATTATTATAAATATTAATATTAATTTTCTTATTATTATTAATATCCATATTATTATCACTATAGCTATTATGGTTATTATTATTAAAATTATTATTTCCACTAATATTAAGATTATTATATTTATAATTCTTACTGTCAATAAGAGGAAAATCAGGATGAAAAACCGAGGTATCAATGCTGGAGAGAGAAGCCTTAGAAAGGACGCAATCCATACCTACCACAACAATGCCACCTGCACCAGAGAGAGTGGAAATCTAGACGGATTCCATGACCGGGTCAACCATAAAGTTATCTCAAGCCCACAATTTCACAAGAGAGGGCTTGGGAGGGGTGAGACGAGACCCCATCCCCAATGTATTTTGGGTATTTTCCTGAACATTCTTTGATGTCTGAGCTCCAAAATAATTTACCATGCCTATAGAAGAAGATGAAGACTGGGATGAACATCAAACTCCTATCTGAGCAATAGCGGCTGATTGATAATCCACTTCATCCACACTGGAGGGGATGTGAATAGAAGGTGAATATCCAGCGTGAATAAAATTATCTGCCAGCATAGAGGAGAAAGGGGATGCCAATGCAGAACATGAACAATCATAAGAACTAATCCAATGGAGATGTGTATGCCTGCATAGATTGGGGAGTATGAAATGGATCAAGTCATCCTTGATTTAGGATCAGATGCAAATGTCCTACTGAGACAAACCTGGAAAAGGATGGGAGAACCTATGTTGGAATGGTCCAATATTCAGTTACGAATGGATAATCAACAAAATATCATTCCACTAGGACGATTATCAAATGTCATGGTAGACATTGCAGGAGTCAAGGTCTATGCATATTTTGAAGTAATCCAGATCGTTGATGATGCAGACCCTTACCCTACACTCTTAGGCCTGGACTGGGCTATTGACATGGGAGGTATCATCAATTTGAAAATAATAAGTATGATATTTGAAAATGAGGGTAGGCGGTTAAAAGTCCCCTATTTAGTTACGAATGGCTAATCAACAAAATATCATTCCACTAGGATGATTGTCGAATGTCATGGTAGACATTGCAGGAGTTAAGTTCTATGCATATTTTGAAGTAATCCAGATCGTGGATGATGCAGAACCTTACCCTACGCTCTTAGGCCTGGACTGGGCTATTGACATGGGAGGTATCATCAATTTGATAATAAGAATTATGATATTCGAAAATGAGGATATGCAGGTAATAGTCCTCCTGGATCTAGCTAAAGTTGAATGATATATAGAACCAGCAAGCGAGGAGGAGGATGTTGATCACATTTACAAACTGACTGCCCAGGATGATGATTGAATCAACCATACGACGGATGGTATGTTGTGTTGGGAAAAATACATCGAATGCCTCTTAGATTCATATGGAGAGATAGAAAATTGGCAGAATTAGTTGCACGACGTATTTGCGCTACGGTGCCTTAAGAGCACAAAGAACTTCTGATGCATCTCCTTAGAGGTAAGAGAACTACCATAATTTGATGATTCTAGTAGTATTAAGGACTTTATTAGAGAATTTTAAGCAGATGTCCTTGAAGAACTAAGATTATGGGCACTTGACTTGGCTATGCATGCAACCCCTACACGATGGTGGGAGAATCATAAGGGGACTTTCTAGGACTGGGAGGACTGTCAAAAAATGATGATCCTATGATTTGAACCTCCATTCAACCCACCCATGGAACTCTTGTCTGGTCAGGGATATCCGCGCAATCACTTGGTATCTGGATGGAAGTAAAAAACGAAAAAACTTGGAATGAATGGGTAAATATGTTTATTCATGCCTTAGGGTCAATCAACACCACCTGGTATTTGGATGCAGAGCTACACTAGCGCACTTGTCACTGGGGTAAAATGACAAAGGATTTCATGATGACATTTGGTTTAGTAGGAGGAACTGAGAAACATGATGAAGCCCTCCAAGATATAGATGCTCTAGTCTTTGATGAGTCCTTATCTAGGCGAGCATGTGTTGCGCCAGCTTGGGATGCGCAGGTGAAAGATATTGCCAACTGCCGAAGTTTTTCAGTAGAAGACTGCGACGAGGACCCCCAAAATATCACTATCACAGAGTCAAAAGGAGAACGTGCAGTTGCAGGGCCTCTGTTGAAGGAAATGGATGTAACCAAAACACTAAAGTTGAAGGAAGTCAACATTGGCATGGAAGAGTAGCCCAAGGTAACAAAAATTGGGGATTACTGGGATGACGATACGGTTGGAAAGATCGCAGAGCTGCTAAGCGAATATCAGAACCTATTCCCTATAAATTTCTTTGAGCTAAAAGGGATTTTTTGGCATCTGGGTGTTATGAGGATCACCTTGAAGCCGGATGCATGCCCTATTAAACATGAGCCCTATCGCCTGAAACCTAAATACAAAGAGAAAGTCAAAGAGGAAATCGATAATATTGCGGCCGCATGTATCATTGAACTGGTTGAACAATCTGATTGGGTAAGCCCTATGGTGGTCCAGGAAAAGAATTCTAAAGGAGAAATAAGGATCTGCGTAGACCTACGTAAGTTGAATGATGCTTGCGTACATGATCCTTTCCCTATGCCATTCTCTAATGAAATTTTGGATAATGTGGGAGGTCTGGAAGCATACTCATTCACTGATGGGTTTTCAGGATACCATCAGATCAGAATAGAACCTGAAGACCGCAACAAGAAAACCTTCGTGACTGAATGGGTATCTTTCCAGTACATTGTCATGCCTTTTAGACTAAAGAATGCCCCTTCCATTTTCTTGCACGTAGTTGTAGCAATATTCAGAGAATTCATTCATAAGTTTTTGGAGGTCTATTTTAATGATTGGACATTTTTTGGGTTGAGGGGTCCTGACCCAGGTTCGTTGTGCAAGGTTTGCCAACAGACCCTTATACTACTGGCCCTTTCGGTAGTGACCTGCTTACGCAGGTCAAAGTCTCACCTGAATTAGTATGGGTGGGTGCTAGAACAAGGTTTCTACACCCTAAGAAAGGATGGGTAAAGCAAGAAGAGCTGCGCTAGGTTCTGTTATCCCCAATTACCTTGTTCGGTGCAGGGTTAATTAAGTCTCTATTCGCATCCATGTGCACTAGATCTATAGTTATATGCTTGTTATAATATCAACACAGCAGTACATAAACAGAACATAATAGATCTAGATCCAAGAACGTAGTATACATATCTTTTGCAGCTTAAGGACAGAAAACACACAATACAACAATGATCATTAATTCACATAAAATTACTCAAAGATTCAGTTCTCTAACAATATTTCGCATTCATTCATTCATCAATTCTTCCTTACATTTCCCTTCCCAACCTGTGCACATAACAGTAGGGTATGCACACAGCTGGACTTAGATCTCTGCGCACATAGCCAACAAGACTTTGTTCCCCAAAACCCAAACAGATATCCTAAATCAAAATTCGCATCAATAGCTCATCATATCCTTATCCTTTACAATACAAAATGCATCTCTATTTATAACAATCTAGCCTATACTTTCCTATGGTCTGCAACACATGGTTTTCGGACCCCTAGTTTACCCTTTTACACAATACAAAACTTTTGGGGCTTTGACCCACCCCAAAACCCCTCCGCTAGATTAAATATAATAAAAAATATTCAAAATGGAGCAGTCTCGCAACTTGTTAGGAGACTCTATTCCAACAGTCTTCGAACACAATCTTGTGATTCGTCCCGAGTCACTACAGTGGTGCAGCTTCGATTTGCATGCGCAAGGTAGCCAAAGTGCAGAGGAGCGGTGAGAGCACTTCCTTACTTTGGGCTGCAGCTTGTTGCGCAATTTTGATCAGTGTCAGGGAGGCAGGGCCATCTGGAGCTGTGATAACCCGTTCTAATAGCCGGTGGAGGTGCGCAATGGTAGACTGAGCGTCTTCGGCGAGCTGGAGTGCGCTGTTGGCCAATGGTTTCAATCATTTTCAGGTGAAATGCTTGTTGTGGCGAAGATTCTCAATCCTGTCCAAGATGGCTAGATGTTGTGCAGAGAGAGTGGAGGGTGAGGCTCTGACTTGGTCCAGAGCAGCTTCCGCCTGCTGTAATTCCATCTGGTTATGCTGAAGCGTGGAATGGTGCTGCACTACTGTCCATAGTTACATAACTGTTTCGACCAATTGTGCACCCTGCATCAACTAATCCTGAATAATATGTGTTGCGTCTGTGACCACTACAATCCGCTGGTCCCGTACGTCCGGAGGTATGTCATATTGTTGTTGCGTGGCCCAATCATGGTGGCGAATTTCATGCAACACTCTGGTGTACAATCCTCGTAGCTCTGTGTGAGATATCTATGCTAAATCTATCTGGATGTCCCCAGTATTTGGATTAGGGGTGTGGACTAGGGAAATGCAAGGGAGTGAACACACATTGCTTCTTCTCGGCAGTGTTCTGGAGTTGCGAAGAAGTCGCAGCATGTCCCTGTATCGCAACATTCCTTGTGTGCGTGGCTCACAGAAAATCCTTTCTGCCAGGAGCTAGCGCTCATCCCTGTGACTGCACTCAGCATTCCCAGACTCTCTTAAGATGATATCTGCAGGTACTGAGCAGCTTGAGATTGGGTCCTTCGGCGAGATAGGGTACATCTTAACAAAAAGAAAATGAGCATCCTAGAGAATGTTAAGGAGGGCAAAAAAACAGTTCGCAGATAGCAGGATCATGTTGTAGGGTGAATAAATAGCCCGACACAAAGAAATCCAGCCAAAATCACACCATCCAGAGCTATTTAATGGTGGAGTAGCCCATTCATGAGAATGACCATTGATTAGGTGGATCAATCTTACCATAAATGGCTGCATTGATGAGCTGCCGCCTATTTTTCGTACTTGTAAGATTCATTTTTTATCAAATCAGGATGTTCTTATGCGCATCCTTTGTGCCTGAGGTCATTTCCATGGAATTTTAGATCATGGATGATGCCTGCACATCGTTCGCGTACCCTGAATGAAGGTTGACGTGATGTGTGTCTGCAAGTTGACCATCAGTCTTTTTGAGCCATGCACTTCACCCTTGGTCAGGACGTCCCTGCACGATAGGGATGCATCATGCATCCTTGTGCCATTTATTACTCGAGGCGTCCAAAAATTCTCCAAATTACACATGGGTCCAGGGATGTCCATAACCCAACGCACGCCTAGGTCAGCGGTACCCCAGCAATCCTGTTCGTGCAAGATTTGATCGCACCCTTGAGTGTTGTATGTCAGCACGTATCCACGTAGGTTGACTGACCTCGGAGTCCATTTGGAAACTGGGGTCCCTATGCATAGGATCACCCTTCTCCAATAATTCTCTTGAGTAAAGAATACCAGTCCTTGTGTAGGTGCTCCACGCAGTGTTAGTGACAATGCCCCTAGCCTGCGTTCCGTGGGAATCTTAGGTTCAACCATCTTCTGACTATCATCTGCATCCTCCTGGCAAGGAAGGTTTCTTTCCATGGTAGAGATGCGACGAAAATTCCTGACGGTCTGAAGACATCGAAGTTCCGAAACCTTATGCAATCAGGCTTGCCAATTTTCCATCTCCTCATCAGAGTCAGAAAAACATTCACTGTCCTTTTCCCAGCAGAGCATTCCTTCTTCCGTGGGGTTAACCCAATCTTCATCCTCCATAGTTAATTTATAAATGTGATCTAATTCCTCCTCCTCATAGGCTGGCTCTGTATACCGCGCACCTTCTGTTAGATCTAGTGGTACTGTGACATGCATACCTTTTCTTTCAAACACCATGTTGCGCTTCTTGAGATTGATGACACCCCCCATGTCAATTGCCTAGTCCGGTCCAAGGAGCGCAGGGTAGGGGTCCACATCTTCCACAATTTCTATGACTTCAAAGTCAGCTAGGACCCTAACCCCTGCGATGTGAACCATGACTTTTGGTAACCTCCCTAGAGGGATGATTTTTTGTTGATTGGCCATTCATAGCTGGATGGTGGACCATTCCAATTTAGGTTCTCCCATTTGTTGCCATGTCTGCTTTCGTAATACATTTGCATCTGACCCCAGATCTAATATAACCTGATCCATCTAGTAGTCACCAATCTGCGCAGTCAATCACATCTCTCTTTCGGTGCACTTCTTATAGCTGTATAGTTTGTGTACATCCTTGGTCTCAGGGATCAAATTGGACTGAACTACGCAGGTATTTAGTAGTGCTTAGATATTTCCTATAGCCTACGGATTTCGCAACAACTTCAAACATGCCTTTAAAAAGGGCTCAACCCCTTCCTCTATCTGAGGTTGTGTCGGTGGTTGTGTGGGGCACTCCTTCCTAGGAGGCAAGCTCCTCTTTTTCTCCATGGGTGACCATCCCGCTGTGTGTCATGACTTTTACACAGGGATTTGCATTTCTTAGCTCGGTTTAACTCTTTGTACATTTTACGTAGGTGTGGGATGATTTTCCTGCTTCTTGGCTATTAAAATTGGGCAGTCCTTTACCTCATGGTCCAACTGCCTACAGTATTTACACGATGGCCTAGTGGGATTTGAGCATTATCTGGAAAAGTGCCCTTTTTCTCCACAATTATAACAGATTAGCTGCCCACGTCCTCACCCTGCGCTTCCTCCCCGACCTTCTCTGCCTCGATTCGATGATCCTCCAAAGTGCGTAGAAAGTCTTAGCGATGCAGGGTCCGATTGCACCCTATATAAGTTTCCATGATCCATAATTAAGTCATAAGTACAATAGTTCTGCTCATCATTTCCCACTGGTCGACCGAATCGGCAGCATTGTTGCTTTAGTTCTGGGACATACGCACCTGGTCAAGGGCAATGGTTCCTATCATGTAGTCCTGCTACCCGAAAATCATCACACCATAGTGTAGGTCTGCTTCAACTTGGTCGTAATAGGACGAGTTCCCTTCTTGCCCCTAGGCATACTGGACTAGGTCCTCTTGCTGGCATGTAATTCGTCAGCAGAGGGCACTGATCCTTCATATGGACAGACACTCGGCATCGTATGCACCAGAGATCTGCGAAACCGTCCTTTCCTCACTCTTTTCGCAGGTTCTGTATCTCCATATGCATAGCCCCAAGTTTTTCCTGGATTTGTTGTGCCCCTACTGACGTATCCTCTCGGGGGGTAGCCTCTAGTTTCATATCAACTTCCACAACTTTCTCCTGCGACTCAAAGGTCTGATAACTCATTGGCGTGTGCAGGTGAGGTAAAAACATAGCGATGAACCATTCCGTATGCTATCTATCATCATATTCGATTCCTCCTTCCCTGATTGCTTCCTTCAATCACTGATCAGCCTCCCATACTAACTCAGACGCACCTTGTTTGAAGTCCTTCACTTCTTCTACCAATTGGGAATAATATTTTAGCTTCCTGAACTGGTGCTTCAAAGCGTCCTTGATATATTACATAGATGCACTCCCATTCTGGGCAACATACCACATATACCAGTCCAGGGCCCTATCCTCGAATGCCAACGACAGTTGCGCCCTTTTTACCGTATCACTTGCCACATTCTGCACAGTCCATACAGAGTCTGCAATGAACCAAAACCAATCCATATCCTCATCTCCCACCCCCTTAAAGGTAGGTAGTTTTAGATGTGCAACCATATCACTATCTAGGGGGGGTGGTGGTATAGGCGAATTCTTACCTTTACACGGCCTCGATGGTGATGTAGCTGGGGGATCTTACGCAGCTAGTTCCTAAAACAGATCATAGGTGGATCTCCCTCCGTCAAGGTTGGTCTGATAGTATTTACCACTGCGTGTTGCGCTCCCTTCTAGATCCAAGGTCATTCAGTTAGTATGACAACACAGAATGCTCTTTTCGCACAGTAATTTCTTGATCAGCAACAGTAATGTCCTTGGAAATTTTCCCCAAAACCATTTGAAGAATTGTCGTTCGGCCTTAGAGTATGATACAAACTGATCAATATAAAATTCAGTCACAAATCCTCCTAGAACACTATCCACCTAGTGATCCACCATGTGCGTGATAGTATTATCGGTTTTTTCCAGCTACTCAAGCAGCTCTAGGGTCTACTGAGTGACTCGCTCATCCTTATAGCACTTCTATAATTCCATAAGTTTGGCCAACCACTCCTAGAGTTAAATCGCAAAGGTTACAAAGAATATTTCGTAGCTTTCAGTAAGGATGTACCTATTTTTCCACCTTTCCACCGTTACCTTCTCACCATGATTTTATTTTACTGCGAACTCCTGGATCTATCTTTCGAACCAGTCTTCGATCTCTTTTCTTTCAGGTTTCCAGTATTCTCTTTTCAGTACCTGATTCCTCTCTCAGACTTCTGCCGGTCCCGGAAACGGAACCATTTTTTGGGTCGAGGGGTCCTGACCCAAGTTCGGTGTGCAAGGTTTGCCAACAAACACCTATACTACTGGTCCTTTTGGCAGTGACCTGCTTGCGCATGTCAAAGTCTCACCCAAGGTAGTATGGGTGGGTGCTGGAACCAGGTTTTTGCACCCTGCGAAAGGATGGGTAAAGCAGGCAGAGCTGCGCTAGGTCCTATAATCCATGATTACCTTGTTCGATGCAGGGTTAATTAAGTCTCTATTTGCATCCATGTGCACTAGATCTATAGTTATATGCTTGTCATAATATCAACACAATAGTACATAAACAAAACATAACAGATCTAGATCCAAGAACACAGTATACAGATCTTTCGTAGCTTAAGGACAGAAAACGGACAATACAACAATTATCAGTAATTCACATAAAACTACTCACAGATTCAGTTCTCTAACAATCTTTCGCATTCATTCATTCATCAATTCTTCATTACAATTCCCTTCCCAACCTACGCACACAGCAGTAAGGTCCGCACATAGCTGGACTTGGATCTCCGTGCACAAAGCAAGTAGGAGTCCATTTCCGAAAACCCCTCTGCTAGATTAAATATAATAAAAAATATTCAAAATGGACCAGTTTCACAGCTTGTTAGGAGACCCCATTCCAACAACAGTTTTTAGATTAGTAAAGAAGCATGTGTTGTTGGAAATATACTGAGAGGGCAGGATGAATTAGTATTCCTTTCAATTAGAGCATTAGTTGATCGTAAATTATTATTAGTGTTTGTAAAATGATAGCAACAAACAAAAGGAAGACAAATGCACATAGTTTTTAAGGTGGAAACCCACTCCGGGACAAAAACCACCTAATTGTTTTCTAATAATTCTTTAATATTCAACTCCAATTGAAAATAAAGCTCCAACTTTCTAGAATCTAGAAAAGCATTCTTCTCCAGCTCCCACTGGATGGACACTCCAACACCTGAGATTCCTTATTAGTCAATTGAATGGATGCCACAATGCCCAATGAGCTACAACTCACCCTACCACCACCCTACCACCCTATAGAATAATAAAAAAATAATGGACTCTTGTACCAGAGAAAATGGTCCACTTTACAATGATATAAAATGATGTAGAAGAAAAAGGCAGACTAGACCATAACCCTAACAATGACATAACCACCTAATGAGAATCCTAGACCTCCTGACATTTCCTTTTCAACTCTTGGCAGATAGACACTTGTACAATTTTTACAATGATGCATTTACAATGACTTAATACAATGATACCTTTACAATGACTGTATGCAGTGCTACCCACTTGAAGACTTCATGTGGTGAAATTCTTGTTGTTTTTCTACACCTTGGTCGCTGCTCTTATCATGCTACACTCTGTTGTAGCTTGCTTTGATTTTCTACCCTAGAAAGTCTAGTCCTTTCGAGCCATTGAAAACACATGATCTAGATTTTTCTTGCTTTCTAAGAGCTCGATATTGAATCCAGTGTATATTTTTTATTTCAGATCCCTAATATGTGGTTTCCGAAACTATAGTATTCCTTTGAGTCTTCTTTCCAATCCCATAGGTCTGACTCAATTTGGATTCTTCAAGGGAGAGTTATACCCAATCTCTCACAATGGCCTAATTATGGACTAGTTCAGTAGAGTGAACTTGTACGGCGTGCCACGCATCACTGTTTCATCATTAGGATCTAAAAATAATATAGATAAAACCAAATCCCATGATCTATTTTCCACTTTTTACAGAATTCCAATCTGATACTCAGATATAGAGTTATGATAGTTTTCCCAACGTCACTTCTTTGTGATGAATTTTAGGAGCCTGCAAAAACATTGATTTCCACAGATCATATCTCCGAAAATATTTTACACCTTGATCTGAAATTTTTACAGGAGCTTCCTCAGGATTTTAGATTCACCTCATAAAAATTTCAGCTTCTGAACCTTGGTAGAAAAAACATTAGAGCACAAATTCCACGATGACATGTTTCAGATAGTGAAATCCCTACATAAGGAGGATATGAGCATCGCAATTTATATAAAAGCTAAGGTTGAGAGGGGCTTCAACAAGTGAACGTGGGAGGGATTTTATGAGATTAAAAATTATTAATTATTGACTTTTAAATGACCCATGCCACAACCCTATGGGGTTTTAGCCCACTGACTGGGGTTACAAACTTCAAACATGAATATCTCTCAAACCATGAAAAAATTATGTGGCGTGCCATATATCAACGGAAACATATTAACAAATAGAAACCATCAAAAGCATTCTTGACCAATAATATAGTAATTTGGTAGGTAAAAGTTCCAATTCAATATTAGGGTAGCCCCTACTACTGCATGTGTTGAAATCAATGACAACTGTTGATCAACAATATCCACCTTTGGCATTGATGGAAACACAAGTACTCCCCCTGTGATCATGACACCTCTTCCTACAACATTCTCTCCCCATTTGACATCAATGGCAAAGGGTAACTCCCCCTGGCACACAACCATCTTGCATGCTTGTACATACGTCCAATCCCCCTTTATATTATAAATAAGGAAAATCTAATGAGAACAGAAACCCAAGCTTCTGGCAAAGATATTTAAATTCTTCACGAGGTAAAGTTTTAGTGAAGATATCAACCATTTCTTCTTTTCTACCAACATACTCAAGTTTTATATTCTTTTCAGCGACTTGTTCTCTAAAAAAATGATATTTGATCATAATGTGTTTTGTTTTTGAATGCATGACATGATTCTTGGAGATGCTGATGGCACTAGTGTTGTCACAGAATATGGGAATAGGCTCACTAAATTGTACTTGAATATCTTGCAAAGTTTGTTTCATCGAAATGAGTTGAGTACAACATGTTGTCGTTGCAATGCATTGTGCTTCCACTGTAGATAATGAGATTGAGGTTTGCTTTTTGCTCAACCATGATATGAGACAACCACCTAGATAGAATGTTGCTCCACTAGTACTCTTACGATCATCAACGCTTCCTGCCCAATCTGCATCTGTAAAGGCTTGAATAATGAGATTGTTACCTTTGGGATACCACAAGCCATATTATTTTTTGCCCTTTGTTAGGTTCTCGTGATTTAGAATATTGGTAGACCAAATGCATCAGGTAACATCAGACCAGTCTTTGGAGTCATAGGACCTAGCCTTCCTGGACTCAGAGAGGGCTCTCTCTATTTTTTTGCAAAGGATATGAGCTTTTTTTATTTAAAGGATTGATTATAGGCTAGTTATAAAGTATGGGGTTTTGTTTGATTTTTTTGGTTGGGTATGATGATCAAAGAACATAGATAGAATGAAGAAATATCTAAGTCATTGGGAAATGGAGTCTAATGAAATTCATGATAAGTTTATAAATGGAACAGGGAACATCATAGGGAAAATCTAACTTGGTCAGTGGATCTTCAAGGTTTTTAGGGTTAATGAGATGGACATCAATTGTGTGAATAATAGTAGGACAAAGGGAAATTAAGAATCCTTTATCATGTACTATTAAAAAAAGGGACTTAAATATCATAAGCATGAAGAGACAATCAATAGAAAGGGTAAACCATAAATTATTTGATTGAACTAAAGTATATAATAATTCAAAACAAACTTTTCCAATGAAATATAGAAGGCGAGAAACCCATTTAACTTCTAGTGATTTCACCTTCAAGGACAGAAAACACTTAAGACACTCATATAACTATAATCAGAGAAGAGGGAATGCCTAAACATCTTTGATTGTAGCTATGAAGACCTTCAAAACAATTAGTTAAGCAAGTACAAGGGGTATGATCAAAACAAAACCTCTTTGGAAGACTTTAAAGAATGGTACTTTAGAGAGAGACTTCAAAAACAATGTTTTAGTGGCATAAAATAAGTAGGGATAGCCATACATCATGCTTGATACCAACTGTATTCAACTATTTATGAAATAAAGAAGCTTAGGAGGTCTAGAGAGCAATGAAGAATTCTCTAACATGTTATAGCAGAAGAAAACATTAAGGCATTGAATAATAAACAGAACTAAGGTGTTTTCAGAAGACATTTCTCAGTATAAATATTTTATTCTACTGCAACATAGAAAGATGGAAACATAACGAAATAGGAAATAACAATAAAAAATTAGAAGAACTTCACCAACAACCAAGCTCAGGGACCCAGTTATCTAGCCTCCTCCATCAACAAACAAATCAGGGCATCCACAAGTTCCAAGACATCAAAGACTCATCAAATGCCCACAAGATAATGAGTTCAGATGAAGTGTTTATCTTCAAATGAGGAGGTGAAGGTAAGCTAGGGTTGGAGTGTCATTTATTACAGAGTTAATGAATTCCTAACCTTGAATACCATGTAAGGCTCAAGGCAAGAATATCTACAGATATTTCTCTAAATAATAACTTTTATATGAACTCCTAAGGGAATATAGGT
Organism: Pinus albicaulis; assembly: GCA_034641835.2. Classification (NCBI taxonomy): domain Eukaryota; kingdom Viridiplantae; phylum Streptophyta; class Pinopsida; order Pinales; family Pinaceae; genus Pinus; species Pinus albicaulis. The sequence continues at coordinate 1,176,541,606 of CM076580.1, forward strand.
GAAATTTTTGACTTTAAGGCCTATTCATAACTTTTACAATAACTATTTGGCAGACATAAATATCTCTGACTAAGCTCAATAACTGCCTAATGCTTTATTGAAGGAAACAAAGCACTAGGTGGCAAAAATATCTTTTGAGAACAATAACTGCCATAAGCTGAGTCATTCGTATTTGTTTTGGGTTAATTTTCCCTTTGTTTTATCTTTAATATTTTTTTTGAGACCTTAAAATCTGTCTTTAAACTCTAACTTTATATCTTATGATATTTCTTTTAATCTGTTTGATCTCTGTTTTGTTCTTTTAACCTTTTGATTTATCTTTCTGATCTCTTGCCTTTATCCTTTAATCTTTGACTTTCATCTGTCTTTCTTTCTTTGACTTTTGTTTAGTTGGATAGCCTTTCTATTGTGGATTTTAATTAAGATTAGCCCTTTAAGCTTTCTGATTTCTACTCTTCACTGTTCCTTTGACTCTATTTTGTCTTCTGTGTGCAGGGGAAACTTTCTATTGTGGTTGGAGGGTTCATTTGATCCATCGATGATCATGTTTCATCGATGGAAAACATTGGTATAATTCCTGTACTCATCGCTGTCCTGATTTAAGCTTCTGGATCATCATCCGGAGGCTCATTTGATTTAATTTGGCCCTGTGGATTGGAGTTCATATATATCTGCCATTAAAACCTACGCAAAACACACCCTTTGTTAGTTAAAACCTGCGAGGAGGGCGATGATTGCGATTTTCAGGGTTTTGGATTGTCGGAGGGTTTCGTAGAGGAGAAGATGATACATGAGGTAAGGCTCCAGAGGTAGAACCAGGAGAAATTTGAATGGGAGCGGGAAGGTTTGAAAAATGGCATGAAGGCTAGGCAGTATTGAAAAACCAAGAGTGGTTTATCGCATGAGGAATGAGCGGTAAGAAATTTTAGGTGGGAGATGCGCGATATGCCTCAGGATGAGACACGTGGTGGGGAAAAATCGCATATTTCACATGGGTTGCGAAATTCTAACCACATCGCAACTTTATTTGTGATATGCGACGTGGACCATCGGATCTTGGGATGGGAGATCAACAGTTGTCGCGCATCTCGGATGTTATGGACAGTTGGTGGGGTTGGCGAAGTGGAGGAAAAGTGGCATGATATGGTTGGATGGTGGGTTCAAATGGAAGGTTGGGCCTGGATCCTTGAATATTTAACGAAATGCGTTGGCTGTAAGGTTAAGGGAAGGGCACGGGGTGTATTGGGAGGTGGGGCCCGCTTTTGATTTTTCAAAGGTTTGAGGGCCTTTATTATAAGGTTTGGGGGTTTTAATAAAATAAAAGGGTGGAGGTTTATTTGTATGAGGAGAAGGGCTTAGGCTAGCTGAGGCCAAGGTTTTATGAAGTTAAAGGGGGCTGGGGCTAAGAAGCAAAGTGATTTAAGGCCTATCTCATTAAAGAGGGGGTTTTTAACATAAAACAGAGTTTTATAATAAAATTAAAGAGCTCGATAGGATTAAAACTTAGCTTAAAACAATGTAAAAAGGGAATTTTTAAAATTTTTAATATTTTAGAGAAAAAATGATGAGTGAAGGGGTGTTTTATGAGGGTTTTTAGAACACAAAGAAATGGGTTTTTAAGAGGGAAAAGGCCATGAATGAGAGTGAGGGTGAGGTAGTGAGATAAGGCAAACAGGCCCAATAATGAAGTTCTTTTTTTAGAAGTGAGGTAAAACTTCAGAAGTTAGAGAGGTGAAAACATAGTAAAAATAGTTTGACTTAGGATAATGAAGGCAGTGAGATTTCTAGAGCTCACAATATTTCTCAAATTTTGTTTTTAGAAATCTAGGACCATTACTTAGTTATTTTTGATATCAGAAAAAAATACTGATGACTAACAATGGCTCCACTTGGGGAGGGCAGATCATTTTTGGGGAGGTGTCCAGAACTTTCAGTTTATCAAATCTCTAAGTTTTGAAGACTAGTGCTTCTTCCATTGGGCAGAGTTCCCTTCTTTTCACTTGTTGGTATTTCTTTTGAAGTGATAATCTTAATAATCTGTAACATATGTTTCTTTCAAAAACATTTCTACCTACCCAACCTACTTGTCCTAACATTTTTCTTCTTTGAGTGTGCTTGAACTAGAAAAATCTTGACATTTTATTTTTGAAAATAGAAATAAACTATCTACTTCTATCCTTATTTCTTCCAAGTGTTCAGATTAAACTAGTGAACTCCTTTATTTTCTACCTAAACTATTTTGACTGCCAAGATTAAATTGTTTGGTAGTCTTGATTCTCTAAACTATTGGCATGAAATTTAAAGCATGGTTTAAATCAGGATTAGGTAGTCTGAATTACAATGTTTGTGGCATTGGAACAAGCTGCACATAAACATTATTTTGCATAAAAAGTAAGTAAAAAGATAAAGTTGTAATCTATCATTTGTTATGCATCCTTATCTTTCTCTTTGGTTCTGTTTTAAGTATGTGGAACCAATATCTTTTATTTCCTAATCTATCTTTCTTGAAAAGTCAATTTTGAAATAACTTTGACAATCATTGTTTTCACTAACTTATCAACATAAATTTAAAGCATGTTTAGCCATGACTAAGCTAGATGACTGAACAAGATATCATTTTGAATCAGTAGTGGCATTTAGGCTTGCACACCTTCAATAGTACTATTTTTGGGTATGGGGCTATACCTCTTTTGAATCTGCCCTCTTTTTCCTCTTCTTTCATTTTTTTCGAATTTTTTGTTTTCAAGATTTTCTCATGCAATGTTTATGTACAATGAATGAAAATTTTATACTAAGGGATTTTACAACAATGGTGCTTGAGCATACTATCCTCAAAAGGATCTCTTAACATTATTTCTCCATCCAGCTTCTGTAGACAAACATCATGGTTACCTCTTTTTGAAAACATGGTACAGAGATTTTTCCAAAAAATTTCAAAACATCCATGCTCTTCTTGGTATTTCTTTAAATATTGCTTCCGAAATATTTTTCTGTCAAAGGTCTTCCTTAGGTAAAAAAGGTATTTTTTATCAGCTTCAAAACGGAGGATGATGTCATCAATGCATATCATAGTGAAGAAGTTGAAAATAGGGGCTATGACTCTTCGAAAGGTGTCTTCAGCACTCCTTAGCCATGGAAGCATCTGGTCAAACATGTAGCTTTTCCAAGGAATTTTGAAAATGTTTTTGGGCTGATTGATCTGAGGTGGTATCATCTGATGATAACCTTGAACACTATTATGAAATAAATTTTCTTTTATATATTTCTACCCTTGGCATAGGATGATTTATCTTGGAAAAACGATATTTGGATTTCACGGAGGCGTTGCCTAGGTACCTAAAGACTACACACCACCTGTAACCTTTGGTTTTCTTTGTTAATGACACAATTTTCCCAAAGGTTTCATGGTATTTCTTTGAAGATGGCCCTTTTTGAATAATTTCAGGGTTACAAGGCTTTAAGCATTCACTTCTACATAGAAAGGTATTTTGAAACTTCTTTCACAGTCTTATGTATTTCATCTTTGTGTGTAATGACAAGGTTCTGGATAAATTAATCATTTTGGGTTTTCCTAAGCTTCCTACGTTATACTCCTCTATGTCAGTTTCAGTAAATACTTCTTTAGGGTCCATAGAAACATTTATGGGAAAACTTATTCTAAAATGACAAAACCCTTTGATGATGAAGTATCTATGTAAAGCAAAAACATAAGACTCCGTTAATCTAGATTTCCAAAGATTTTTGTTTTGTGAGGGTATCTGAGTACTTCTGTATTGGAAAAAGGGAAAATTTGTGTTTTTGAGGTTTGTCCTTCATTTGAACAACCTGATTCATTTTCTAAATTGATTGTAGGTTATGAAATTTCATTTTCAATTTACAGAAAATAAAGTCTAGATTTATCATTATGGAGTTTTTCAGAGCTGCTATAGTTTTGTGAGGGTTGGGGAGGGTCTTTCTTATTTCCCCACTTGTTTATGAATGTTTGGTAGAGTGATAGGAGATCACATATGCTTTTTGGAGTCAGATTTTATAACCATCTTCTGGCTTCTCCTTCTAAGCTTTGGGCAAAAATCTTCATTTATATGGCATCTTTTTCAATTTCCATGAGGTCAAAGGTATTAATCATTTTATCTACATGTTGTTGGGCATGGTAGATTCATTTCCAGTGAAGTGTGGAATTCTAGATTGATAATCATTTGGTAAAGGAACTAGAGTTTGAGGTAACACTAAGGGGGAATACCATGCTTCCATGATGGGAGAAAATGGAAGATTTACAAGAGGTGGATTTGTGGAAGGAAAAGTGGGATGAAATGGATTGTTTGAAACAATGGAAGCATGGATGGGTGTGGTGGAAGTACTTGGACGAGCAAAATGATTTTGAGTAGATTTGTTATGGAAGGAGCTTAAGTGATGGAGAAGCTGAAAATTAGGAGGAGTGGAAGGAGAAGCTTCTCTGCTAGAACTCTGCTGCAAATTTATGGGCTCAACGTCAGTTTGGTGAATATCACTATGTGACTTGGTTCTAAATAGGTTTTTTGAATGGTACAAGTCAAAGTGAGGATATTTCAAGACTGTAAGGTGTTTAGGGACAGATCTTGTTCTTTGGATAGTCCTAACAGTAGTTAAATTTCTAGCTTTAGAAGTTTGCCAAAAAATCTTTTTTGGATCATTAACTATAGTAGGAGGATTAGGGTCCAGATGAGATCTGGTATTGATCCTATGCGAACCTAGATTTCAAAGTCAAAATTTGGAGAGGCTAAAAGTTTAGAACTATTTTTCAGAAGTTTGACCTCTTTTAGTATTTTAAGAAACTATATGATATGGGACTAGGTTTTTTAAACTTTTCAAAGCTACTTTGACACAATCCTAAGGAAGTGTAAAGAGAGCTAGTGAAGTAATAGGCCTACTGGGGCTAGTGCAGTTGCGAGGTGGAAATTTTTAGTTGTTTTGAAGGTAAATGTGTATGGTCCACCACCAATAATTGACAAAAACCCAATCTACAGATGTTTTTGGGGTTTTTTGATTTTCTTTATGTAGACCTAAGGTTTGTAAGAGTGTCATATACCTAAATCATCATTTAGCTAAGATGGTGAAACAAACAAAGTCTACTCTATGGCTGACAACTTGAATTCTTAAGCTTAACTGAGGGTCAAATGAGTCTATAAGAGTTGCTGAAGTCCTAAGGTATACCTATATTTTCACTGACTCAGAAGGTATTATTATGATCATCATTGTGTTAGTAATGGTTGTGAAGTGGTTATGAATGGATAGATACTAATGGATACAAAATTCTTTAGCTTAAGATTTACTCAAAAGGTCCCACCGTGACCGCCATTATGTTAGGTTCTTTTGATTTAGCAGATTGGTAGACCAAATGCACAGGGTAACATCAGACCAATATTTGGATTCCTAGGACCTAGCCTTCCTAGACTCAGAGAGGGATCTCTCTATTTTTTTGCAAAGGATATGAGCTTGTTTGCTTTAAAGGATTGATTTTAGGCTAGTTATTAAGTATGGGGTTTTGTTTGATTGTTTTAGTTGGGTATGATGATCAAAGAACATAGATAGAATGAAAAAATCTCTAAGTCATTGGGCAATGGAGTCTAATGAAAGTCATGATAATTTCATAAATGGATTGGGGAGCATCATATGGAAAATCTAACTTGGTCAATGGATATTCAAGGTTTTTAGGGTTAATGAGATGGACATCAATTGTGAGAGTAATAGTAGGAGAAAGGAAAATTAAGAATCTTTTATCATGTACTCTTAACAAAGGGGAATTAAATATCATAAGCATGAAGAGGAAATCAATAGACAGGGAAAACCATAAATTCTTTGATTAAACTAAAGAAGATAATAATTCAACACAAACTTTTCCAATGAAATATAGAAGGTGAGAAACTCATTTAAATTCTAGTGATTTCACCTTCAAGGACATAAAACACTTAAGACATAGATATAACTGTAATCAGAGAATAGGGAACACCTAAAAATCCTTGATTATAGCTATGAATATATCTAGAAAAATTAGTTAAGCAAGTACAAAGGGTATGATCGAAACAAAAATTCTTTGGCAAACTTTAGAGAATGGTAATTTAGAGAGAGACTTCAAAAACAGTGTTTTAGTGGCATTGAATAAGCAGGGCTAGCCATAAATCATTCTTGATACCAATTGTATTCAAATATTTATGAAATAAAGAAGCTTAGGAGGTCTAGAGAGCAATTAAGAATTCTCTAAAATTTCCTGGCAGAAGAAAACATTAAGGCAGTGCAGAATAAAAAGAACTAAGGTACTTTTAGAAGACATTTCTTAGTGTAAATATTTTATTCTACTGCAACACAGAAATATGGAAACATAATGAATCAGGAAATAAAAATAATAGTTTTGAAGCACTTCACCAAAAACCAAGCTCAAGGATCTAGTGATCTAGCCTCCTCCATCAACAAACAAATCATGGAACTCACAAGTTCCAAGACATCAATTTCTTTTCAACTTCCAAAAGATTATGTATTACTTCAAAGAGTCATCAAATGCCCACAAGATAATGAGTTCATATGCAATATTTATTTGAAAATAAGGAGGTGAAGCTAAGCTAGGGTTGGACTGTCATTTATTACAGATTTAATGAATTCCTAATCTTGAAGACAATGCAAGGCTCAAGGTAGGAATATCTATAGATATTTTTTTGAATAATAACTTCTATCTTAACTCCTAAGGGAATATACATGAAATGTTTTAATTTAAGGCCTATTCATAACTTTTACAATAAATGTTTCACAAATATAAATATCTGTAACTAAGCTCAATAACTTCCTAGTGCTTTATTGAAGGAAACAAAGCACTAGGTGGCAAAAATATCTTTTGAGAAGAGTAACTATCATAGCTTGAGTCATTCGTATTTGCTTTGGGTTAATTTTCCCTTTTTTTTATCTTTAATCTCTATTTTGAGGCCTTAAACTCTGTCTTTAAACTCTGATTGTCTGTCTTTATGATATATCTTTTAATTTTTTTGATCTTTGTTCTGTTCTTTTAACCTTTTGATTTATCCTTCTGATCTTTTTCCTTTATCCTTTAATGTTTGACTTTCATCTGTATTTATTTCTTTGACTTATATTTAGCTGGCTAACCTTTATATTTTGGCTTTTAATTAAGATTTTCCCTTTAATATTTCTGATTTCTATTCTTCATTGTTCCTTTGACTGTATTTTGTATTTTGTGCATAGGGGAAACTTTATTCTATGGCTGAAGGGTTCATTTGATCCATCGATGATCATGTTTCATCGATGGCAAACACTGGTATAATTCATCTGGTCATCTGTGTCCTAATTTAAGCTTCTGGATCATCATCTAGAGGCTCATTTGATTTAATTTGGCCCTATGGAATGGAGTTCATATATGTCTGCCATTAAAACCTGCACAAAACACACCCTTTGTTAGTTAAAACCTACGGGGAGGGCGATGATGGCGATTTTCGGGGTTTTGGACTATCGAAGGGTTTCACAGAGGAGAAGATGATGTAGGAGGTAACGTTCCAGAGGTAGAACTAGGAGAAATTTGAATGGGAGCGGGAAGGTTTGAAAAATGGCACGGAGGTCAGGCGGTATTGAAAAACCGGGAGTGGTTTATCGTGTGAGGAATGGCCGATAAGTGGTTTTAGGTGGGAGATGCGTGATATGCCTCAGGATGACACACGTGGCAGGGAAAATTTCCTAATTCACGTGGGTCGTGAAATTCTAACCGCATCACAACTTTATTTGCGATATGCGATGTGGGCCGTCGAATCTTGGGATGGGAGATCAACGGTTGTCACACATCGGGCAGGCTATGGACAGTTGGTCATGTTGGTAGAGTGGAGGAAAAGTGGCATGATATGGTTGGATGGTAGGTTTAAATGGAGGGTGGGGCCCCGAGCCTTGAATATTTAATGAAATGCATTCACTATAAGGTTAAGGGAAGGGCGCGGGGTGTAGTGGGAGGTGGGGCCCGCTTTTGATTTTTCAAAGGTTTGAGGGCCTTTATTATAAGGTTTGGGGGTTTTAATAAAATAAAAGGGTAGAGGTTGATTTATATGGGGAGAAGGGATTAGGATAACAGAGGCCGAGGTTTTATGAAGGTAAAGGGGGCCAGGGCTAAGAAGGCAAGGGCTTTAAGGCCTATTTCATCGAAGAGCGGGTTTTAACATAAAACAAAGTTTTATAATAAAATTAAAGAACTCGATAGGCTTAAAACTAAGCTTAAAACAATGTTAAAAGGGAATTTTTACATTGTTTAATATTTCAGAGAAAAAATGATGAGTGAAGGCGTCTTTTATGAGGGTTTTTAGAAAAGGAAGAAATGGGTTTTTCAGAGGGAAAAGGCCATGAATGAGAGTGAGGGTGAGGTAGTGAGATGAGGCAAACAGGCCCAATAATGAAGTTCTTTTTTGAGCAGTGAGGTAAAACTTCAGAAGGAAAAGAGGGGAAAAGATAGTAAAAATAGTTTGACTTAGGATAATGAAGGCAGTGAGATTTCTAGAACTCATAATATTTCTCAAATTTTGTTTTTAGAAATCCAAGACCATTACTTAGTCATATTTTTATATCAGCAGAAAATACTGATGACTAACGCCCTTTAGATATCGAAGAATTCTTTTGAAAACAAATATGTGATTCTTTTGGTGCTACTTGGAATCTTGCTACTTGTCCAACTACTTGCATAACATCTGGCCAGGAGGCTGTTACATATAGTAGACTACCAATCATAGATCTGTACAACCTCTAATCCACATCCTTAGATGAGTCATCTATGCTCAATTTGCAACCTGTTACCATCAAAGTAAGGATGGGTTTGCAATCTTCCATTTTGAATTTCTTAAGCATTTCCTTAATGTACTTGGCTTGATATATAAATATTTCTTTCTCTTGCTGAGATATTTGAAGCCCTAAGAAGTATGTTATCTCACCAAGTAAGGACATATCAAAATCACTTTGCATATTTTTAGAAAAGTTCTTACTTTAATGATCATCATTACTACCAAATATTATATCATCCACATATACCTCAACGATTGTTAAATTATCTTTATCTATTTGTACATAAATATTGCTATCAACGGTACCTTTCTTGAACCCTTGTTGACGTAGATATCCATCAAGACAAGAATACCATGCTCTAGGAGCCTGCTTGAGACCATATAGAGCCTTATTTAACCTGAAAACATAGTCTTTTTTTTTATATAGTAAAAAACCTTGAAGTTGTTCGATGTAAACTTCTTCTTCTAATTCTCCATTCAGAAATGTTCACTTAACATTCATTTGGTAGAATTTGATTTTCCTTGAATATGTATAGGTGAGAAACATTTGGATGGCTTCCATTCTGGAAACTGGTGCAAATGTTTAATCCAAATCAATTCCTTCCACTTGTGCATAGCCTTTGAAAACCAATCTTTCTTTGTTTCTCGTAACCTGTCCATCTTCATTTAATTTGTTCCTAAACACCCATCTAGTCCCAACGACATTTTTATCTTTTGGTCATGGAACTAATTCCCAGGTGTTATTCCTCTCGATTTGATCCAATTATTCATTCATAGATGATACCCAATGTTCATTCTGGTTGGCTTCCTAAAAAATAATAGGCTCAAAGGTTGCTAGAAAAGCAATGTGAGCTTGTCTTGATGAACGAAGCTGTCAACCTTCATTTATTTCAACAATGATTTGATTTTATGGATGGTTCTTTTGAATCCATTCTTTTTTTATCTTTGGAGGAGCTTCTTGTTGTTGTTTTGGTATATCTTGATGACCAAAATTTACTTCTTCCTGGTTTATAGTTGCTTCTTGTTCTAGAATTTTATATGTGTCATTTTCAGCCTCTGTCTCAAGTTTCAAAGATTCTAGATCCTCATCATTATTCATTAGAACACCATATTTGTCAAATGTAACATTTATGCTCTCCACTATCTGTTTTTGTCTTAGATTATAACATTTATAGGCCTTTCTTTTGCGTGAGTAACCAACAAAGATACCTTCATCAACACATGATTCAAACTTACCCAAATTTTGACCAGTTAGGGTACAATTGAGGTCTGTGTACCGCTCTCATAAGAAAAATGTACAACAAAATAAACTTTAAAACCAATAGATTCAAGATGATGATGTCAACCATGGGGGATGATTCACCATTTTTTAAATAAAAGGGTAAAATATAAAAACAATAAAATACAAAACCATTTTTCAACTCGTATTTTCAAACGATCTCTGAAAAATTCTCACCCGCCTCCTGAGCGAGTACTCTCATGGATGCGAAATTTAACTCATCCAAGGAGTAACCATGTTGCATACTTTCGATGAACTCTACCACACAAAAAAATGAAATACATAAAAAATGTGATTGTAATCACGTTTTTTTATGTATTTCTCATTTTTCGAGGTAGTAATTCCATTTATTCGAACATACCCTGATGGGGAATTAAATTTTGCATCCAACAAGTACTCCCACTTGAAATTTGAGTAAAACATTTGGGAGATAAGTTGAAAATATGAGTTGAAAAAGTAATTTTTCCAATTTTCCCTTTAAAATTTGATGATGTCATCAAATCTTATTAGATTTTTTCCACCATTATTTTATAATTTCCTTAGGAGGCCCATTTTAGACCTCACAATTCCCCTAATGTCTCTTTTGATATAACATTTGCTTCCGAAGATTTTGAAATATTTTACATTAGTTGGTTTTCCTTTCCATAATTCATATGGGGTCTTGTTGCAATTATTTATGAGAAGACTTCAGTTTATAATGAAGATTGCCATATCAATTGATGAACCCAGAATTTTTCATCCAATTTTGAGTCCTTCAACATTGTTCTACCCATTTACTATACAGTTCTGTTCTTCTTTCAGCAACTCCATTTTGCTAAGGCGTTCGTGCTGTTGAAAATTGTCTTTTTATTCCATTTTCATCACAGTATTGCTGAAATAATTTGGTAGTGAATTCTCTACCATTATCTGATCTTAGACACTTTATTTTAAAATCAGTTTCATTTTCGACCAACTCCTTGTAGATATTAAAGCACTCAAATGCTTTAGATTTTTTCTTTAGGAAACTGACGACTATCATCCTGTTATAGTAATCTATCATTAACATGAAATATAACTCTCCATCTAAGCCTTTTGTTCTCATAGGACCACATAGATCAATATGTATCAATTCCAATGGATGTGATGCAAAGTGTTCTTTTGTTTTAAATTGGACTTTTTTCTGCTTGCCATGCCGAGAGGCCTCACATAGTGTGTTGGAAGGTTTTGAGATTTTCAACATTTCTTGTACTGTGTCCTTTTTTCTTATCCTGACAAGATTGTCAAAGTTTATATCACTCATTCATTTGTGCCATAACCAGCTTTCATCTTCTTTAGCTAGTAGACATGCTTTAGTTTCTTCATCTAGAACATATATGTCATTTGGAGCTTGACTTGCTGTAGCCACAATTTTACCATACCTTCCTTTCCTGATTTCACATTTTGTGGAGTAGAATAGCATTGTGTGTCCTTGATCACATATTTTTCCAACACTGAGTAGATTTCGATTCATGTTTTCAACCAATAGAACATTCTTGGCTATAAAATCTTTTCTTCTGAGAGTGACAGTTCCTAATCCTATAACATTTTAAGATCCATCATTTCCAAAGGATACGGTTCCATCCTTCTTCTCTTTCAGAGATACAAATTTCCTTCTATCTCCAGTCATATGTGTTGAGAAACCGCTGTCAACATACCACACATCTTTTTTGTTTTGAGCCTTAGAGAGCGAGAGCACAATTATTAGTCTTCTTATTCTTCCATGTTGATTCATTTTGTGGCTTCAAATATTCCTCTGGAGGATTTTCGAGTCTGCAGTCTCTAGCTATGTGTCTAAATTTCTGACATTTGTAACATTCCATATTATTTATTAAATGTTCAAATCTATTGATTTTTCGTTGAGCCCTAGGATGTTCATATTTGAAGGATCTCCTGGAATTGTATTGGTTCCTAGGGTACGTGAAACATTCTACAACTTTATGACCAAATTTTCCACATGAATAATAATAGCCATGAAAAATATGTTGGTACCTGGATGGAAATCTTCGTCGAGGAATCGTCTTCCAAGGATGTTCTTGCGAATCTTGTCTAATGAAGTCTACATGCATGTTGGTTCTCATAGGTTCATTATATTTTGTTGTAGAAGGTCGTGCTTCTTCTTGTTTGTAATTGAGGCCACTTCTGTCGTTGTAAGATCGTTGATTGTTAATGAGTTACTCTTGTCAGACTCCTATAACAATAGTTGTCATTTTTCATGATTCACTTGTTGAAATATGCAATATGTTCAAACCTTCTTCTTGGGCAAAGGTGTTCCATATTCTTAAAAAAAATCAAAAAATAAAAAAATCTAAAAAATGTAAAGAGGGTATACCCTCAAGAAAAATCAAAGGGTGAAAGAATAAAATGGCCAAAAAAGTAAAAGAAAATGAACCCCACTAAAAGAAAGGCCAAGGAAAGTGTGCAAGTCTAAATGCCACTACTATTTCATTTTTTTGTAATAAACAAAATTGTGTGCAGCTTGTCAAAATTTTGCCACAATTTATGAAGAGTCAAATTGTTTAAACTTGATTCATTCATTTTTCAATTTCATGTTGTAGAATAGAGAATAAATATTTGACCAAACAGTTTAATCTTGGCAGATAAGTAGATGGGTAGAGTTAATAAAATGTGCTCAACAATTTAATCTGAGCCCTTGGATGTAATAAGTGTAGACTTAGATAGGTTTCCATGTAAAAGAAAAATATGATTGATAAGGGTTTGCCAGTCTAAGTGCACCCTAATGAAGAAGAGAAAATGGTAGAGTAAGTAGGTAGGGTAGGTAGATGTTGTTGTAGAATTACATGTGATGAATGATGGTTCCAAATGTGTTCAATTTTACTTTCATCACAAGTGCAAAGGCAGATACTACATTGGAAAAAGTTCACAGCAAAGCAAAGTCAAGATTATTAACATCCCCTCTCATTTTCCCTAAACATTTCACTAATTTCCCTAAGCACTAAGGTATTTGAAGATTAAAGGGGCTCAACGCATTTCCTTGACTTTTGGAGGGACCGGACCCTCGGCCCAATAATCGAAAAAACCTAAGTACTTGAAATCATCCATTATCACATTCATTCACCTCTCAAAAATCTTTTTCTAAGTAAAATCCCATTTTACATAGGAAAATCCTTCAATATTTCATGAAAAGCCCTCAAAATCACTTTTTATTCTAAGTCTAAGTGATGAAAGTATTATAATGCCATTTACTTTTGAATCTTCACTTTCTTGGTTATATTTAAGTGTTTTGAGATTACTTTGTCCCCTTGTCATATTAACTCTAATTTATATATTAACTCCCTATGAAAATCACCTTTTCCTATTTTTTATAAATCCTTTTATAGTAATATCCCCAAAACCCTTATATTATGACTTTTTAGCCAAAAGTATTTAATTTCTATTTTATTCAAATCAAAAACCCACAATATACCCCCTTTTGGCTAAAATATAACATTAATATTATTCCCGCCCCCCCTACAGTAAATAAATCGCATTGATTTAATTATTGTATAAATAAAAATATATGAAAAACGTTTAAACATATGAATATGTGTTTAAAAAAAAAAAAAAACTCAAAGTTTAATTAAAACCAAACTTTGAAATAAACTCATCCCACATGTATTTTTCACCCCCGACCATTCACTGTACAAAGGACTTAATTAAATCCTCATGGTTAATTAAGAACCGATCCGCGCCAATAAGAATGCTCCCGAAATGATTAATTAACCAATAATCGCGTCGGTCCTGCCCATTAAACATCTGTCAACTCCCTGTCCCATCCATCGTCCGATCACCCACTCCAAGATTGACGGCCATCGTCAATTTTGCTGGCCATCTCTGGTCTGAAAGTTAACGCGCGAAATGACAACGGTTTTCAAATAATACCCTAGCCACGCATCATTTGCTTTGTGGATTCGCTGCCTCCCCGCCCAAAACCGCCTACCTTCAAAAGTGGTGTGGAATAAACCACTTACCACCTTCCCCGTGACTCATCTGTTGTACAGGATGACGTCATTTATTAAATTAATAAAAAATTCGCCCCCCCAGTTGACTTTGTTGATAAAACAAAAAAAATAGTGTCATTTCATTATTTTGTACACAGAAAACGAATACACCCTCCGTGCAGAAAATTTGAATTTCAAATTTCTGAAGTCCGCCAACCTTTACCCTGTCGAAGAATATTGCAGTCAAGCCTCTCAGAAGATTATCCGCCTTAACCAGCATCTATCCAAAACGTTGTTTTCTCCAAAAACAGGTATTTACCCTAAATCTTCAACTGAACTCTGTAAGAAACTCGACTTTCCTTTTCCTTTCACTAAAACAGAGTTAAAATTTAATTGCTAGTTCATTCCTTAATCCCGAGAACTGTAATTGAATTCCCAATCTACAATTGTACCTATTTCTCCCATCGGAACCTGTAATTTTGCTCAATTTTTCACCATAAGCCGAATTTCCATTCTTGAATCCACAAGAACGAAAAATGGAAGTTCCTGTGGCTTTAAACGTCACCCCATTAAACGCCCCTCATAGAGACCTGGATTATTTATCATTAGTCGACAAAGATTTTCAAATTAAAGACCTGGCTTTTAGTGATTGTCCTCTTCAAAAATTTTGTCGCTGCAGAGACAATTATTTGAATGGTTTGGATATAATTGGGTTATGGGAATCTAATATTCCCAGGTACCTCTTTCCCTCTATCCATATTTTCCCTAAAATAATCCATCTTTGTCATACAAATTATGATCCTAACCAAAGAGCAGTCTTATCCCCAAATCAAGATGTCCTTTTCCCAATTACTGCTCAGTCTATCAATGAGATGCTACATTTTCAACCAGATCAAGCCCTCACTCCCCTGTCCATGGGAGATTTACTTGAAAAATCCACCAAACTAACCCATGAAGAATTAAGCCACATCTGCCAGACCTTTATGTTTCCTGATCATCAGCCTAAAGGCCCTCCGCCTTATGGGTATGATTTTTTCACAGAGGAGGGTAGACTTGTTTTGGAAATGATATCCTTTATAATGGGCTTTAACACCAGTGAATATGTTGACCATTTAACTCTAGTGTTATTGTCTATTTTTACCCCTGGATAGCCTCCTGCTGTCAGGTATGACTTTGCATCATACATTGCAGATAAAATCCATGATCAATTCATGCGATTAGAAAATGAGAAGGTGTTCAAATATTCCTCTATCATCTATCACCTCATGCTCTATCACCAGTCTGAAAATTTCTCTTTCTATATCAAAAAACTTGATGCCCAAGGGAATTCAAGATCTATTATCTTTTGGTCAGCCATCATTCATAGTTCTCGAGATTCTCCCTATTCCTATAATGAGTTCATTGATCTTTTTATACATCTTGCAACCACCTTTTTGACAGGAGTTTCTCCTCCAAGACTCAGCAATGAAATCAAGAAGACTTTACATCTCTCAAAAAAATACAAAGTTGGTGATTGGTACTTTTACCAAAATCACACTGAAGTCAGAATATATGGATGTGAATTATGTCCATTCAAATTGCCAAAATATGTCTCCATGAGAATCTTTGCTTTAGAATATTTCAGGCAAATGAACAATTTTGATATAATTAATTTTTGTAATGCAAAAAAGAAGGCTCAACTCCGGATCAAAATTCAATTAGGTCCCTTTATTTGTAACTCTAGGGATGCAGGTGAAGAGGCTGAAAAGATATTAGAGGACCGTTTCAGATTACAGAAGAGTTTCTATTGGGTGCCTTATGACCCCTTCAACTTCATTTGTGATAAAAGAATGAAGAATAAATCAGCACCATATATACATCAAAGAATCCCAGAGATTGAAAAATATGCTAATACAGATGAATGGATAGAAGGAACATTGATAGAGCAGGAAATTGAGCAGGTCAATGTAGAAAATGTTATGAAAGATCTAGAAAAGATGCTTGACCTAGATTATTTTGCACAGGTACCAAGATCAGAGGTTGGTCCTTCTTCAGCAGGGATTATTTAGCAAGAGTTGCAAGAAAACATTGCAGTATCATCTAAGGGAAAAGAGAAAGAGGTTGATACACAAGTTAAAGAAACATTCACCATGACAGAACAACCTCAAACTTCCAAAGGAAAAGATCAAGTACAGGTTTCTTCCGTTCAAACCAACCCAGTAGAAATATCAATTTTGTAGACTCCATTAAATGTGGAAAAGGGAAAAAAGAGAGAAGCTAAAGCTGCTACCCATTTCATTGGATCTTCACAACAGCCTCAGGCCAAGAGACAGAAATTGAATAATCCTCCAGAAATAGAATCTATTGATGAAATCCTTGATAGTCAAGGACCAGAACAATTGGGCAGTCAACAAATAGGAACAGTCAGTGAAGCATCCACTACCTCACAAAGGAGAGAGCTACAGAAGCAACAGAGTGTTGAAATATCTTCTTTCAAAACACCAGTTAAAGATATAGGAGATATAAAGAAGACATTTATCAATATCAAGGCCAGGAATGATCCACTGAGAATTCAAGTATATAATCAATATTTGAAAATGGCTCCAAAGAATCAAGAAATATTGATGTCAGCTTTTGACATCCAACAGGGCAAAATGATAATGAGCCATTTCAAACCTAAGGTGCAACAACCCCAAACAGCTGTTGATTATATTAGGACAAACTTTGAAGTCCTAGCAAAGGATATCCATCCTTTAGACCAAATTTAATTACATAAGAAGACTGGGGAAATGATCTATTCTACTTTTACTAATAAGGCAATGGCAGCTCACAGGTTACAGGATTCTCTGGAGAACACCAATACACAGTTACAGCTTGAAAAGGCTTCTTCTCAAGCCAAATATAACAGAATAAAAACATTGGAAGAAATAATAATTGGTTTGGGACACAATCCAAAGGATGTCAAAGGTATAGAAACTCTAATCAAGAAAAAAGATGATGACATTGCTGCTTTGAGAAAGCAGTTGAAATTGCCAGCATCCAGACATCCTCAAACTGAAGAAATAATAAAGAAGAGTTCTGAAGAAGAAATGATGGATTTAATTTTGAAAATGAATGAGCAACTAACTGAAACAGAAAAAGAGCTGCAACAAGCATTGAAAGAAAAACAATCTACTCTTCCAACATCTACAATAGAGGCAATTACAGGTACACAGCCAACAGGTCAGCCAGCAGAATCATCACAGGTAGACACTTCAAATTTGAGTTCAGAACAATTAGTAAAACAAATGAATGACTTGAAACTTCAAGTAACTGAACTTCAGCACACAAAGTTACAGCTTATAAATTTAGAACAGAGATATGATCTTTCAAAAATGAGTGTTGCTGACAAATCAAGAGAAATCAAGAGATTGGAAAAATTGGTTAAAGCATTAGAAAAGGATCTCACATTGCAGAAGCCTTTGAGAGAAATAAATGAAATTATTTGGGATAATATTATCCAGTCAATAAAGATATCTAGCCTTCAATTCAGATAATGTATGAGCAGAATGATTTGGTCAAAGCAGCTCTGGATGAAGTTGAAAACACACGAGCAGAATTAGGAAATAGGCCTGAGGAAGCCAACCAGCTTATGCAGTTTCTAAACACACAAACTAGACAGCAGCTTGAAGAAGTGGGTATTCAGGATAGAACTGCAAAAATATTAGAAATAAAAAGAGTTTTTACTAAAAGAACTCTTATGCAAAATTTGGAATGAAGGTGCTTTGACATGCAGGCAGAAATTATAGCTTTCAGAGAAAGGTTTAACGTTTTATTGAATAAAGGGTTGCCTAGCCCTATGATTCCAGAAGATAAAATAATGGACCTAGAAACTTATGTTAGGAAATTGGGCATACATGCTCACAATCATTCCATTGCTAGTTCCTCAACCATTCCATCAGAAGCAACATTACCTATAGGAAGGAATCTTCATGACAGATTAGAGAATTTGTTCTATCTTGAACATGAGGTAAGACATTTGTTTCCTAATCAGCCTAATTTCTTCAGATATACCGAGGCTGATGAAACATTAAGGAAGCTTCAACGGACAATAATAGCAGAAGAGAAATGGTGGGAAGATTTTTTGGAACTTTTGTAAAATTTATCCTCATATGAAAATTTTGCCTATTTACTACAGTATAAAGGATAAAGGGACAAACAAAAGTAAAAGAGTATCAATTCAGTTAAAAGTGTATCAGTAAGAACAAAGAGAATCAGTGAAGCAAGTCAGTTAGAAAAAAATTACTGAAGAGGACAACAATGAGCTAAAATATAGGTCCTGCCTCCAGCACATTCTTAAAAGGAGGAAACAACACAACATCAGTTACTTCTTGTCTTATCTATGAGACCATCTGTCTCTATTTTTATTGTAACTTACTTGTGAGTCACCTTAGATTATATCTCATTTTGTTAAGAGATATTTTGTATGATTTTTTGTATAAATAAGCCCCCAATTGACTTATTGAGGGTGGATTCATATACTTTGCTGTAACATTGATTTTCAGAATAAAGTGCTATTGGAGAAATTTTTCGTAGCTTGCTGGATGAATGAATTGATGCTGAAGACTTTTTACAGGATTCATGTGTCGAAATATAGATCAATAAGTCATTTCTATCCTGTGTTTTAAGTTTTATATATGTTTAATATATCACTGTGTTTCATTTCTGAATAATTAATAAAAAGGATTAAATCAAAAATTGCTTAAATGTACTCTGATTTCAATTGTTATTTTTCTAAATGTTTTCCTCTAAACTGGTTATAAACAATGAATTCTTGATTTCTCTTGTTTCTATGGTTTAAGCATTTGATTACTTAGTAAAAAATTCTTAATTGCTCTTTATTGGTAATCACTCATTTTCTTTCTCGTCGATATGTTGAAAGATTCTTAATTGCCTTTCATCCATTCAAAACTCATTTCATTTCTTTAAGTTCTATAATTGTTTCCTTGTTTTGACTATCTTGCCCTGTAAAGCCATCTTTCATTGATAAACTTAATCCAGTAAAGCCAAATTTTTGACTCCATAGCCCAATGGCCTGAAATTATTTAATCTTACCCTCAGTTACCGAATTCCACCACTCAAATTCAATCAAAACCCCTAGACTTTAGAACTAGCCTAATATCCTTTAAAACAAAGCTAAATTTTATAGAGAGAGCCCTCGCTGGGTACAGATTGGCTAGATTCTGTACCTGAAGGTTGGTTTGTGGTTACCTCGGACCCCTTTCCTCTTCCAACAACTTCAAGGAAAATCTGAGTGATAACACCTCCAATGCCCTTGATTTTTTGGCATAGTTTTAGAATTTTTTTCCCTTCTTCACTTCCTTACGCAACGATACTACTTCAGCTTCTTATGCTTCCCTTTCTTGGTTTCTATCTTCCAACTTATTTTGAAGTGACTCTTCAATACATTTGTGTTCTTCAACTTCAATTTTGAGACCTTCAAGTTGTTCTTCAAGAGTATTGGAATGGATTTTCTCAACCTTGAGCTCTTTTATAAGCCTGATTGCCTCCTTAGATAATTCTTCTATGGTCAACCCTTCTAATTCATTGTTTGATACCTCTTGTTTATTGTGCTTGGAAATAAACAATACTCTCTCATTGGCTTCTTCTTCACTATCACTGTCTTCGTCGGATGATGAGCTATCTTCTTTAGAGAGAAAGTTCCTTTTGGATCCTTTCCTTTTTTCTTGCTTGTTGAATTAATTAAAGCCCTTCTTTCCTTTTCAGTTGCCATCACTTCTGTTCAGACATTTTTCTGTGAAATGCCCAACCTCACCACAACCGAAACATATCAATGGAAGTTTACCTTTGAATTTTCGCTTACAAATTTTTAGTTTTCTCATAAAGTAAGCATATTATTCATCTGAAAGACCTTCTTCATCATCTCCCTTTTCTTCACACTTGTAGGTGCATGTATTTTCAATTGAAGGTTGTTTGTCCTTATTGGTTTTCTTAGATGCAACGAATGCAATTTATTGATGCGAAGTACCCTCTTCTTCATCAAGTCTTATTTCATATGCTATGAGAACTCCATGTAAGTCATATTTGCTAAGTTTGTCCAGATTTTCACTGTATTCTAAGACGGATACCTTTGGTTTGAATCTCCATGGTAATGTTCTAAGAATATTTTGTATAATAGTCTTCTCGTCAACTGGCTCTCCATATCCTTCCAGAGTATTGGTTATTTCATCAACGTATTGGAAGCATGCACCAATGTTGCAATCTTCTTTCATTCTAAGTTGCTCGAATTTTTCTCTATAAATTTGAAGCTTTCCTTCTTTCACATTTGAGAAACCTGCATAGATATTCTCAAGCTTGTCCCATACATTTTTGGCAGTTTTACAACCCAACACCTTATGATAAGTAGATTCAATAAGTCCAATGATAATAATATTCTTTTCTTTTGCATCATTTACCAAATTATTCTTACCTTGTTCATCTACGGTTGATGTAAATCCATTTTCAACAGTGTCCCATACTTCGTAACCTTGTGCCAAGAGATAGACCTCCATTCTTCCTTTCTAGAGTGCATAATTATTTTCATTGAACAGAGGTAGACCATTCCTGGTATCCTCCATGACCACCTTCCAACTGTTAAACTGCTATTGAAGGAACCAAGCTCTGATACCAATTGTTGGAAATACTGAGAAAGGGGGTGAATCAATATTCCTTTCAATTGGAGCATTAGTTAATATTCAATTTTTATCAGTATTTGTACAATGATAGAAGTAAAAAAAGGAACAAAAATTCACACAATTTTTAAGGTGGAAACCTACTTCGGGACAAAAACCACCTACTGCTTTTCTAATAATTCTTTAATATTCAACTCCAATTGAAAATAAAGCTCCAAATTTCTAGAATCTAGAAAATCATTCTTCTCCAGTTCCCAGTGGATGGACACTCCAATTTCCGAGATTCTTCAGTAGTCAAATGAACAGATGCCCCAACACCCAATGAGCTACAACTCACCCTAGCACCACCCTACCACCCTATAGAAGAATAAAACAAGAATGGACTCTTGTACTAGGGAAAATGGTCCATTTTACAATGATATAAAATGATGTAGAAGAAGAAGATAGACTAGACCATAACCCCAACTATGACACAACCACCTAATGGTGATCCTAGAATTCCTGACACTGCCTCTTCAACTCTTGGCAGATAGACACTTGTACAATGTTTACAATGACTTAGTACAATGATACCTTTACAATGATTGTATGTAGTCCTGCCAACTTGAAGACTTCATGTGGTGAAATTCTTGCTATTGTTCTACACCTTAATTGCTACTCTTTTCATGCTACCCTCTGCTACACATTGCTTTGCTTTGCTGCCCTAGAAAGTTTGGTCCTTTGTAGCCCTTGAAAACACATGATATAGATTTTTCTTGCCTTCTAGGAGCTTGATATTGAATTTGGTGTATCTCTGTTGTTTCAGATCCCCAATATGCGATTTTTGGTTTTGTAGTAGTCCTCTGATTCTTCTTTCCAATCCCATAGGTTTGACCCAATTTGGATTCTTCAAGGGAGATTTATGCCCAATCTCTCACAATGTCCTAATTATGGACTGGTTTAGTATAGCAAACTTGTATGATGTGCCACATGTCACTATTTCATCATTAGGCTTTGAAATTGACACAAAGAAAGTTGCAGCCCATGCACTATCTACCACTTTTTACATAATTCCAATTTGATACTTAGAGAGAGAGTTATGACAATTTTCCCAAGGTCACTTCTTTGAGATGAATTTTAGGAGCCTGCAAAAACACTTATTTCCATAGATCATATCTCCGAAAATATTTCACACCTTCATTTTAATTTTTTACAGGAGCTTCTTCAAGAGTTTGGCTTCACGTCATAAAAATTTCAGCTTCTGAGCCTTCGTATAAAAATTTTTAGAGCGCAAATTCCACGATGACCTGTTTCAGATAGTGAAATCCCTACATAAGGAGGATATGAGGATCAAAATTCATGTAAATGCTTAGGTTGAGAGGGGCTTCAGCAAGTGAACATGGGATGGATTTTAGGAGCTTAAAAATTATTAATTATTGACTTTTCAATGATCCATGCCACAACCCCATGGGATTTTAGCCCACTAACAGGGTTACAAACTTCAAACATGAATATCTCTCAAACCGTGAAGAATTATGTGGCATGCCATATATCAACAGAAACATCTCGACAACTAGAAACCATCAAAAGTGTTCTTGACCTATAATATAGTAATTTAGTAGGTCAAAATTCCCATACAATATTGGGGTAGCCCTTGGTGCTGCTTGGGTTGACATCAATGACAA
Organism: Pinus albicaulis; assembly: GCA_034641835.2. Classification (NCBI taxonomy): domain Eukaryota; kingdom Viridiplantae; phylum Streptophyta; class Pinopsida; order Pinales; family Pinaceae; genus Pinus; species Pinus albicaulis. The sequence continues at coordinate 1,176,563,947 of CM076580.1, forward strand.
CCGCTGATCAACATGTGTTGAACTTGTCCACGATGTTGGATGTCTGCACGAAACACCAAATTTCACTAAGCATCAAGAAACTCATATTCTGTGTATCATTTGGGATATTTTTAGGGCATGTGGTATGTCTGTGAGTAGGGATTGATGGTTGAGCCAACGAATATTGCAGTTATCATCAATTTGGCAGTCCCCACCAGTGAGAAACAGTTGCTCTCCATCTTAGAGAACACCAGTTACTACAGGAAGTTCATTCAAGGGTATGCCCTAATCACTACACCAATGGAGAAGTTGTTCAAGATGGAGGTATATTTTTTTGGGATGAGGAGTGTCAGAGAAGCTTTGCAATACTAAAGGAAAACATGGTCACTGTACTTATTCTCATATCTCTAGATTGGGAAAAGGTCTTTCATGTACATGTGGATGTGTCTAGAATCACCCTGGGAGCTGTCTTAGTGCAGCCCGGAGAAGGAGACATTGATCACCTAGTTGCATTTTCTAGCAAGAAACTCTCTAGCGCAGAGCATCACTATTCTAATACTAAGTGAGATGGATTGGAAATGGTGTATTCCCTATAGAAATACAAGCACCATCTATTACGAGAATGCATCAAGATGTTCACCGATCATTTAGCTTTAAAATACTTGGTCAATAAGCCTATGTTGGGGGGCAAGATTTGTAGGTGGTTACTGGTATTCCAGGAGTATGATTTTGAAATAATTTTGAAGCCCAGGAGATTGAATGCCAAACCTAATCACTTGTCTTAAATTCAGAGTGGGGAAGAGCCCACTAATCTAGATGAAGGGTTACCTGATGCGTAGCTATTTGCTATCAAGGTGGTTGATGAGCACTTTTCAGACATCATTCATTTCTTGACCACAGGAATGGCACTTGCCGATTATTTAGTAAAACAAAAAAATGAGTTGATAGCCCACGCAGCTAATTTCACCGTAATTTTTGGTCAACTATACAATCTAGGAGTAGATGAGGTGTTGCAAAGGTATGTATTAGAACACGAAAGATAAGCTATCTTGGCTGAAGCCCATGGAGGATTAGAAGAGGGTCAATACACAGGAAAAGAAACTGCACAGAAGGTGTTAAGCGTGGGGTTGTGGTGGCCCACCTTGCATAGAAATTCCCATGCATACTGTCATACCTGCGACACTTACCAATGGACAGGGAAACCTTCGTGCAGAGATGAGATGCCCCTGCAACCATATATGGCCTTGCATGCGTTCGAAAAATGGGCCATAGACGTTTTGGGACCCATCAATCCACCTGGAAGGAAGATTGGCACACATTACATCATTACAACAACTAATTATGTAACCTGATGGGCGGAGGCGAAGGCTATGAAGGATTGTACTTCATATACTACTGTGAACTTCATATTTGAACATATTCTAACCAAGTTTGTCTACCCAAAGATATTAATGAGCGATAGAAGTACACATTTTGTAATGAAACTATTGCAGCATTGATTGAGGAATTTCAGATCCACCATGCGAAGAGTACCCCATATCACCCATTGGCAAATGGAGCTGTAGAGGCCTTCAATAAAATTTTGGAACATGCGCTAACTAAGGTTTTTAACACTGATCGAAGTGATTGAGACGTGTGCATCTCCTTAGTACTCTGGGCCTATAAGACCACATGTAAGAAACTCACTGGAAAAACGCCTTTAAGGATAGTCTACGGGAAGGAGGCCATCATGCCCATGGAATACATCGTTCCCAGCCTACGCATTGCAACTTTTATAAACATGGTGGAACAAAAAAATATGGAGGAATGCTTGGCATAGTCGATGGCCCTAGAAGAGGATCGGTTCATTGTGCTGTTTCAATAGCAGGTTCAGAAGGCTTGTGAAAAAGCATGGCATGATCGACATATCCAGAAGAAGGTATTCAAGGAGGATGAATTGGTATTAATTTATGACAACCAGTTTGCATGCCACCCAGGAAAGTTTCATAAGCACTGGTTAGGCCTATACATAGTGAATAATATTACATATGGTGGTGCGATTAGGCTAGCTACGCTGGACGGAGATTACCTACCTAGGTACGTTAATGGAAGTCATATGAAACCTTATAGGGACAAATTGGTGCCCACCAAATGATTATATGTTCGGAGTAGCTGTGTAAAGGATGTTGCATGTACCAAGAAGGAAAAGCGAAGGGGGGTTCGATGGGTGCACAGGGGTAGTGCACAGGCCAGGAGGCACGAAAGGGTGCGACAGAGGTGCAGGGGTAGTACGAGGTTGGAAAAACTAGTCATTGGAACACTAAAATTGGGTGAAAATTGATTTTACCGTTGAATGGAGTGGGCAGTTGGCAATTAATGCAGCGATTCGGGAGGAGGTTTTACCATTTCCTTGATGGTAAGTTTCATTTAAGGCTAATCAAACTATTTCTACCCATCGAAGGCTATAAAAAGAGGGGCGTCGGTCATAATTGGGCCCTTTGTTTTATGAAATTCTTGTGCTTGGTGCTCTACTGTGAGCTTTGTCTAGTTTGTGTAATTTCCATCCGTATGTCTAGGCGAGCTACCCCCTTTGGTAGCAGCAACTCTAAATTCATCTTCTGATTGAGAATGATCGCTTCTAATCCCACTGAGTCATCGCCTGTCACGACCTCTATGGAAATGGGGTCCGAAGACGTAATGGAAGTAACCCGTGATGTGGAAGAAGTCATGTCTACGCCGGCCAAGGGCAAGGAAAGGGAAAGTTGAAGGGAATCGAGAAAAGAAAAGAGAAAGCTAAAAATTGGGCCATGGTGAAGCCGTGGACGTCCCCTCGGATTGTGTGTTCCCCTCAAAAGGTGCCTAAGGCATGATCTCCTAACTCATCAAAGTGCCCTATGACAGAGCAGGAGGAAGCTCTATTGGTGGCCCTGCTTTCAAGGCTACCAGCATATGTTACGATGAGAAAAATAGTGGTTCACACCCCCAATAATATCGATGTTTTCCCTGCATATTTGAAGATTTCACTGGTCCCGGAGGAGGTCCCCTTGATTGGTGATATGTTTGGGAGCCTCCCATCCATTAATTTTGATGATCATGATCTAGCCAATCTCGACACCTTTCTAGAGCTGGCCCCAAAATTATATCTTGAGAGGGTGTTGTACGATAATGTGTTGAAGGTAGATCTGATGTTGTGGCCGCATGGATTAGAAGCTTCAGGGATATTAACTTTGTTGCACATCCCCCACTTTGGTCCATACAACATCACCAGCTTAGATGTGCACCAGCTGCTGGTGCTGATCCATGATGGGTGCTTGTGAATCCAAGGTCACATCCTGATTGACATTGCCCTAATTCACCACATCACTGACATCCCCATGCAAGGGCCCCATCCCATGGCGATCGTCGGAAATAAATACGAGCAGATGATTGCCAACAAAGTGTGGTAGAAATATAAATTTGAACGCGATAGGATGAGGTTCCTTGTCGAAACCATAGGTGACCCAAGAGTGCGCATGGGCACCCTGCTGCTTGTATGTCAAATGATGCGCAAGTGTTGGACATCGACCGTCCCTGATTATGTAATTCAGCTCGCTAGAAGGTGCAAGAAAGGGGTCTACTACAACTGGTTGCAATACCTCTCCGATGAATTTTTAGAAAATGTGCATGAGGTGCATGACCAAGGGAAGGCATTCTACTATTCATGGCTGATGATGTTAATTTCCTTGGTAGCATGGGAGAAACCTGAGGATGCAGTGCTTCTTCAGCTCGATCCATATATGTGTGAAGTTGCATGGTATGCGAACCTCTAGGATTCGAAGGATCCCAAATGCATTAAGGAGAAAGAGGTGTTCTTAGTGTTGTTCAATAGTGTGCTAGCAGAAAAAATTCATTCCCAGCCATGCTTGTCACCCGCGGTCTATGAAAAATACAAGGGTATTGTGGAGTTTCATGTTACCATGCACAATGTGCATATTCGAGCCTACAAAGATTCTTCCTGGTATAACCTCCCTTATATGGCCACGAAAGTAGAGGTCGACCAACTAATCTCAACTTGGCCACCAAAATGGAAGCTTGGCTTCATGTCATCTATCCCGGTTACAACAGGCACCTCTGGCAAGGATGCAGCCCCAAAGGATACTATCCCGCTGATTACAACAAAGGACACCGAGATGCACACCATTGAGAAAACCATGACCAAGGATACCCCTAAGGATGCTACCAAGGAGGCCGAGCAGGAGTCCCAACAGGATGAGGGAGTCAAAGGGCTTGGTGGGGAGTGCGCGGAGTCCCCATGCGCCACCAAGCGCACAAGTGAGCCTCCAAAAGGGCCACGAAAGAAGCGCAAGACTAATAAGCCCGATGTGGAGATGAAGGCCACCTTGACATAATATGACTTGGAGAAGGTTGTGAACATTGTCACTGGTGCATTCGAAGACCATTGGGCTGCCCTGGAAAATCAGCAGAAGGCTGCAGTAGAAGCCTTGCAGTCTAGACTGCATGCTGTTTAGTTAAAGGAACACACACTTCAGGCGATCTTGAATCAGGTGAGGCAGAATCAAGCGAGCCAACCAACTACAGTTATACTCTTGGCCACCATGACAGAGAGTCAGATCTGCCCCTTCCTGGGTGCAACTTTCATTGTGGTGCCCCCAATCCTCTGCCGGTAGGGCCGCACGTGTTCTATGACCGACCTCGACGTGGAAGGACTAATAGGTGAGCAACTGCATGCCCTTTATGTATTCATCTCCGGCGAGATTCAACACAGGGAAAGGTGGGTGCACAAGAAACTCAATGAGGTCATGCAAACTATTGTGATGAAAGCTACTGAAACCTCCCAAGCCTAGGTGACACATATCGCAGTGATCATGTAGCAAGAAAAATTAGAGCATTTGATAGACTGGCTCTATGAGAATATGTCGGAAGTCATCCTAACCTCTACTGCACTACAGGCCAAGGTTGAAGGCTTGGTCGCCGCTTTGAATGTATCCTGGACCGAACTGAAGATTGTCAAAGCTGACTTGGAACTATCGAAAGCTGCATTACAGGCCAAATTGCAACACGAGATCCCTCCTGAGGTGCGCACCCAGTGAGCCACGTTGGTCAACGAGGCTACAATCAGTATCACATCACAGATTACAAAGGGCGCCAAATTGTTAGAAACTGCTATGGGGTTATGCTCCACAGTGTTGCGTGATCCCCTCCTCTGCCAATTCAATTAGGAGCTGCACTAGAAGGAGCACGATTTTGAGCAAATGGAAGCCACTATGTCCACCCTCATCATAGCACAATGGCTAGCGCGCCTCCGATCCATCCACATGCTTAGAGATGAAATTTAGGAGCTATGCCATAAGAAGTAGGCCCTCATCGACCATCTGAAGCTGTGGGCTAATGAAGCTCTCAAGATTTCACAAAATTTACATGGGGTAGTAAATAAATTGAACCAGACCCTAGAGAGAATTACCACAACTACCACAAGACCAACATCACAAAATCTAGTTGACATCATGCAGAATGCAGCTGTGCAGAGCAAAGGTGTCCTGCCCCCTTTTACTGCCACCATCGAACAACTCCAGGAGAAGAGGAAGACCCCACTACTATTGTGACTCGGGATGAGTCACAAGATTATGTTGGGGGCATGTTGGCATAGGGTCCTCTAGCTACAATTTTGGAACATTTTTGTAATATTTTCTAATAATATAGTCTAGCGTAGGAGCTTCGAGCAGGTCAAAGCCTCGAATAAATTGTAATGGGTAAAAGGGTAGCTCAAGAGTCCACAAACAATATTTTTTGGACCATAGAGTAGCATAGGCTAAGATGTTATAAATAGATGGATAAATTGAGTCTAGAGGGAGGTTAGGTTTGGAAAAAATATTGGATACAGACTTGTGGATCTTCTGTGTTGATTGTCTGGGTAAGCGCTCCTGCTAGCTGTGTGCATAGAGACCCTAAGTCCTGCTGTGTGCGGACCCCGCTGGCTGTGTGCATGGGCTAGTGGATAGAGTATGTAAGTTGGATCTGGATATTAATGAAAGAGAAGACTGTTTGAGATAGTTGAGGTGTTTCTGTGTTATGATTATTAACTGTGCTATGTTTATTCTAAAGCTATATCTGTTGTTGCATATTGTTGAATATTGATGCACACGTGGATACGATACTACAAAATAATATGAATGCATAGATCTGGATAGCTTTAGTTTTTTTCTTCTATTAGCATTATATCTAATGATTTATGAGCTTTGCTGAAGATATTCTATTGATACACTCTTAACGGTTTCTGTATTAGGGCTTCTCCAACTTAGGTCTATTATATCTAAATAATATCAAGGTTTGTTGGCAAACCTTAAAACTCAATCTGGGTCAAGACCCATCAAGCCAACAGTCATCCTCAGTGATGGTAAGTACACCCAATAAATATGATATGTATCTCTATATCTGAAAAACATGTCTCACTCTACTATTGGATTCAAATTTTTCTTGATGTCTTTGGAGACATGGTAATAGACCATGGATCCAAATGTATGAAAATGGGAGACATCTGGCTTCATCCTAGAGAAATCGTCTTTAGGTTTTATCATGCCCATAATTTTTTGAGGGCTCATGTTATGTAAATAAACTATTGTATTGTATGCTTCTTCCCATAGGTATAGTCACAATCCTTGATCATGCAACATTTCTCTTACAACCCCCACAATGCTTGTATTTTTCCTCTCTGCAACCCAATTTTGTTTTGGGGTATTAGGTGTAATCAAATCCCTTGTAATACCCTCCTTGACATAAAAATATTTGAAGTAAATATACATAAATTATCCTCCATTATCACTTCTCAAGGATTTTATTTTCTATTCAGGCTCATTTTCAACTAAGGCTTTAAATTCAACAATTTTTGGACAAACTTCATCCCTCTTTTTCTTGAAGTAGATCCTGTATTTTTGTAAAATTTCATCTATAAAAATCACACAGTACCTATGCATTATATTTTAGAGTGTAGAAAATGGTCCATAGGCATCAGAGAGAGTTTGGTCCAAGATGGCTCCAACTTTGGTATCTCAAAAGTGGAATGAGGATCTAACATATTTTCCTAGAGTGCATACCTTGCAACCATCATGTTGATCAAGGGTACATTTTGGAAGTCGAATAGTGATATATGAGATTATTTTCAAAGCTCCACGGTGTAGGTTTCCCATGTGCATATGCGAGAACTCTCCAACATCTCGACCTTGAATAGGTTTTTTCTTACTACTCAATGCAGCGCAAGAATCCACCTCTAGCTTGTGTATATTTTTAGCTCTAATACCAATTTGTTTTAATTTTCAAATTGAAACATGCTTCAAAAAATCCCTCCCTCTATTGAACACCACATAACATCCTCTATGCTCAAGTAAAAAAATAGAAATTAATTTTTTCTTTAGACCAGTCACATACATTACATTATTTAGCTGAATATGTGAGCTTGAATCCATATTAAAGGTGATAGTTCCAATCCATTTTTTACTATGCATCCTATAATCTCCAAGCCCTATATGTGATTGCAAGTCCTTCTCATATAGGTTGTTGAAGAACTACTTGTTTTCTGTCATATGAAATGAAGCATCAGACTATAAGTACCAGAAAATACCCAGTATAGTACTTGTGATGCAAGTTATGAGGGTGAAATCCAATTAAAATTGTGATGTGAGAGAGTATCCTCCTCCTCCTCCTATAGATTTCTTATTATTTTTTTGTTTTGTGGACACTTGGTTGTGTATTTTCCATACTCATTGAAATTAAAAAAATTAATTTTTCTAAGGAATTTATTTTTTCCATGGTTATGGATGGATTCTGCCTTGCCTTCGACCTTATTTCCCTTGGATTTATTTTCCTTGATATATAAGGAAAGGTTTTCTTCCCTCTAAACTCCTCCTGGATCGAATCAAACCAAAGTCTCTTTTAATTTGGAAGCTTATCTCTTCTATTACCTAAATCCTGAGAGTTATTTTAGGAATTGGAAAGACTAAGGAGAGCTAAGATAATAGGTTCAGATGATGAAACATTTTATCCAACTTCTCTAAGTTTATCTCTCACCTGAGTGAATACAGATAGGTGTTTAATAACAATTTCATTTTTACCCATCAAATGTTTCTAATTTTATATTTCAATTCCAATTTCCTGGCATCACTACTTCTTTGGAATAGATCTGTGAGTGTTTTCCACATTGCATAAGCAGTCTCCTTTCCATGAAAATTCGAAACCACGTGATCTCTAACTCACAAATTGAAAACGACATGGACTATGGCTCCCTCTAGGATAATCCTCTTTTCTTTTACAATATCTTTTTTCCACCATGCCAACTATTGTGCATATGAGGATGTTGGTTTTGGAATAGAAATTTATGTGTACTCCAATAATCCATTTTCATCCAAAAAAACTTCCATCTAGTATTTCCAAACACATAAATTTCAAGTTCCCTCCAATGCATACTCAATCCTCAATCCATTGAAAGACATTGTTCCTACATTGAAGAAAATTTTCTCCACAAACTCTGCTATTTGAAATTTTTCTAAGAGAAGATGTGGAATTTGGTTTCTATGTATTTTGCAATATCTCTGATACCATGTAGAAATAGCTTGAAATTTGAACTTGATAATGAATTCAGAGTAAAATCAATAGTCACAAATTTATTCCACTCAGTATGCCGAAAGGAAAGCATACAATAGAAACACATGCAATCATTCAATCACAATGAACAAAATATTTACTAGGGAACCCAATAGGGAAAAATCCATCTTGTATTTGTATTGTATCATATGAGACAATTATATATTACAATGAAAACATTGAATTATTGATCTCCTTCTCCTAAGTCTTCTTTGAAAAATACTTAGTGAAATCTTGGCCTCATGCTCCTCCTGTTTCCTTACAAAATTACTCAGGAAATTAGCACCTAAAGAATAGCGAACGATCATATTTTCTTGTACAAATACCAAGAGAAAAGCCTCACATGAAACAAAAAAAAAATTGTAAACTACATAGTTTATGATAATGAATACATTGATGCATTTTTTCCCCACTCACCGAGTAAATTCAAATTCCATGTTTGACTAGTGCTATCTTTAGTAAACTGACTAGTTAAGTGAATTAAAATTAATTACAACAACTCAAATGAAATCATACTAAACCTATTCATGATTAGAGCTCAGATAATTTAATTTCATTAACTTTAAGTCCACTAGGTTGCTAGGTCTTAGAAATAAACTCATACAAAAATGTATTTCCTACCCATAAACTCAAATTGACTGACTTAACTGAGTGAATTCGCCATATCACTCCTGCTAACTACAACTCGAGTCATCCTGTTGATGTGGAAATTCAAATTTCTCCATTTGACTGAGAAGAAAGTGAAATGTATCCTTTTCTTTCTACAATTTGATAGGGGATTGGGGATTAAATAACCCTCATTTCTTCTCTAGAGCCCTTGTTGTTAAAATAATTATGGAGAATGATTCAATGGAAAATCATTTGATATTCTATCATGCATAAAATTTACATCTTCCCCTCTTTGGTAGGAAATTGGTTTTGATCCCCAAATAGTTCCTCTCTTAATGGATCTATGGTATGGAAGGTAACTATAAATTATCTTGATCTAATAGAAAAGTACCTCAGATGAAAAATAGAGAATGGGGTTGGCCTCCTTATTAGGAAAGACCGCTATATGGGAAGAAACTAGGCACATATCCTTTTAGCCCCTTTAATTTAGAAATTGAATGACGAGGATATTTTTAATATTTGGCATGTCTCTTTATGGAGAGAACCGTTGAGTGAAAAACATTGACGCCCTCCTAAATCCTTTTATTTAGAGTATGTGATTGTTGAAAGGAGGAAATTATCTATATCATTGCAACAATATTTATTTTACATGTATATGATTTAGAAGACCTCCTTGTTTATTCCTAAATCACAACAAGGGATTATTTCCAAAAATTGGGCTATTAAGCTATGTCTATCAATCATAATTACATAGAACCTCCCTATTGGGTAATACATATTTATAAATTGTGTTGTCCATTCAAATAATAATTCTTCATGTGGATTTTTTTAAAAGAAATACTTCTTAGATAGGAAAACCTTAAGAAAATATCCCTCTAGTGGTTGATTCAATGCCCTTTATGGCAAGATCCTATAAAAACTACCTCTCACCTTTTTATCACACACTCTTTCACACCTATTGTGTGGATAAAAATTCAAAATAAAAAAAGGGAATATCTCAAGTTGTAGGGGGGAAACAATAAGGTCTATTTAAGGTCCTAGTTCTAAACAAAACACAATGTTAATATCATAGGATTGACAGTGATTGTAAACTAGGTAATTTTTCTAGAGAAAAACCATGAAATGTTTGAAGACCAAGGGCCATATTTCCTTAAGTTTGGTTTAAATATAATTATTAATTTTAGTATACTTATAATGCACATAGAAAATGCATATTTTTTTTATGATCGAAGTATGAAACACATGATGAGTTATAGTGATGGAACACACAGGGAGGACATAACAGTCCTCATGCTTCTTTTTCTAAAAGCCCTGGAACCATATCAGATTATGTGATTTATCTATTAATGATAAATACTTGTTAATTATGTTTACTTATTTAGATTATGATCTTATCTTTCTTATATTATTATATTTTTCCTAATAAAGCAACTAACAAATCATAAAGAATAAAGAGATAGGAGACACTGAATATAGGAGATCAACGAGGGCCAAAACCTTTCCCACCTGAGAGGAAAACCCAAAATAACTCTTCTTCTTATAGATAATTCAATTGATGAATACCAAGACCAAGACCTTTGACCTACTTTACCTCTTCAAGATCAAGACACCAAGATTATTATTTTTACCTCTATTTCTTAATAGAGTCAACGATAGTCAACTACCAACTTCTTCCTTCTACCTCAACTACTTTTCAGATCTCGACTTCCTTTTCGATGCTTCAGTCCTACAAATTCTCTACCCTAATTCAGAAACCCTAGTACATGAGGATGACCTTCTATTCTACTTTTATTTCCTTCGCTTTAGATGGAGGCTACTTCCTTGACAACTCGACTTGAGATATTCCTTAGCCTTCTCCCTGACTTTTACCTTCAAATGAGATTGCATTTCTTTGGCTTGTTTTGCAACATAGAATGTCTATATTTTTCACGTGATAATTCACTCTTCATTGGTTATGAGGCTCCTTCCCTATTAATTCTCACACTCCTTATTGGTTTCTTCTTTTGACCAATTTTTTTCTCTCAAATGAGGTCGAGTTTCCCTATTTATAGTAGTTTTCCCATTTAAATTAGCTGAATTTAGTTGAGGGTGTGCCAACATGTCCTTTGGTGAAGCTTCAAAATTTCATTTAAGGTCGAATTAAATGAGATGTTTATGCTTGATATTGGAGGCTCTCTTTTAGTCTTTCAATGACCTACATATATTTTTAACATGCCTAAGAAGGGTCTTCCATACATGAAATTTACTCAATATACTTTTATGACTTGATGAAAAACCTAAAGGCTCACAATGGGAACCTTAGCTAAAATAAAATTCCTTAATCGTGAAACCCATGATTTAGGAATTACAAAAATAATTTTATTTTATTCTTTACATCAATTAAATAAAATCATATTTAAACATGTAATTAGGAATAATGAACCTTGTTACAATTTTCAACACTCCCTTTTAACTAGGGAGGTATTCATAATGGTACTTGATCATTCTCAATTTTAAGAATTGTCATAAGAAGAATCAGATTGTAACCCATATCTTTAGCATCATATCGACCAACGTTGTTACATAGCAAAGGCTTAACTAAAAAATATATCTCTGCATAAGATTAGAGAAAAATATTGGCAAGACTTATTATGTATAGACACCCTCATCATTATCTCTCTCAGAAAATACCCACATAGTTTATCAGAGTTTGTTCAACCTGGAATATTCTTATCATGGATTCCAAGTACTCAAGGAATATCAATCGTCTACAACTACTCTTATCTTGTATGCCCTCAATCATCCTCTAATAGCATTGGATACCATATGTTTACCAAATCCTCCATTATCTCTTCCAAGGTGAAGACAAGAATGATTTGTCAATCTCTCCTCATGGCCTTCACTAAGACTTACGGTTCTTAGTCCTAGTCTAGTACATGACACATGAATTAGAAAACCATATTTTGTCACTCCCTCTTAATAAGGGATTACAAACCAATTCCATAAAAAGGAATGTGCCCAAGCTCCCTCTTCAATATGGACTTGACCAATCTCCCTCATGTTCATGGACTTACTTTTAGCAACTGATTAGGTGGAGATCATGGGATAATCAGTTGATTGTAGAACTCCTTATTTGACGTCATGAATTTATTCTTTGGCATGGAGTTTACATATTTTGGGACTTACTATTAAGGTACATACCATCCATCACTTTCATCCATGATTCATGTCATTATTGATTTCATCATAAAGTGATCCATCAATCCATATCTCGCCTTCATTCATGCCATGTTGCCTTCTTCATGACATGTTTCCTTAAAGATTTTCATTCTACTACATATTCATCAGTGGCGGAAGGCGACCGAAAATATTCCCTTAGAGGCCCTGCCTAATCCCTTCCAAATATTATAGAAAAATAATAATCGAACATTAAATCAAAATTACCTTTTGATGGTCTTTCAACATGACATCTTCTAGCTTCCATTAGCATCTTGCATACACATTAACACATCTCCAAAAGATATATGCTTTCAATGGTCTCCTTCTTTTTTATACTTCATCAAAGTCTTCATATCTTTCATGGAGATATTCTAGACAAATCTCTTAGTCTTCAGATGTTGATTTCCTTCTCCGTAGTTGGTCATTTCATGATCTCTTTCCTTCTTTGACACATTTCCTTCCACGAAATTCCTATCATAGTTCCTCCAATTATTTTCAACCTACTCATATTTCATATGAGGATATATTATGTTCATTATACAATGCGTGACCCATGCCTTCCTACATCTTCCAAAAGAAGAGATCCTTTCTTTTGATCATGCTCTCAAGATAGAGAATTTTTTCATGATCCCTGCAATCATGCGCAATGACTATAGTTTATCAAATACATGCATAAATAGCTCATTTTTATTTATGTCATCCAAAATTCCTTAAACGAATTCCTTGATTGAAACAAATTCAATCCCTTCAATTGATTTACTTCTTTTGTCATCATACCATCATTTCGTAAATTCCCATTAGATGGAATCGTTTATGAAACAATTTCTAAATTTTAATTGGTGAAATTTCCGATGAAGATTCCAATAGAGAATATTAAGTATCCTCATCGATAAAATACCTCTTTTTGATCGATGTATGATGAGATTTGTACTATATGAACTTTATTCTTCTCATAAGTACCACTTATACTTCTAATGAGGTCACCAAGGGCTCTATCCTCTTCCATACACCTACTTCTAATAATTCTTCCCTATGACGATGTCACAAGTTCTTGCTTAAAATGATTCTATGATGCCATGGTGCATCCTATCATGTTTCTAATGATTTATATCATGAGAGTTATACTTTACACTAGGAAAAATTAAAAAACAGAATCTAGAAAAGAACTAGATTAGGAAGACTCTCTCAATCATAGTATAGATATTTTACTTCCCTTTTCTCAGTCTTCTTCTTTTCAGCTTCCTCCTCGTCCTCAGTGATATGGGATTATTCTCTTCCTCTTTTTTTATTTTCCTTCTTGAACTTCAGTAAATATCTCCTATAGTGCCCATATTCCTAACACCTACAACATTGAACCTTAGCCATGTTATTATTTTTTTTATGAGGACCAAAATTTCCAAATTTTCCTTTCATTTGTCATTGTAGGATATGCTTGATTTTTCTCACCTGATCTGACATCTAATTTTTCTTTAGCCTAGATTATTCAACCTTGCATAGAGACCATATATCGTGGAATGGAGTAACTTATTTCTTCCCATAATTTCTTGAAGTAAAGTTACCCCATTCTTCATGTATTTCCTTTAGCACTATTGTAGTCATCTCTCCATCAGACATGATTTCTCCCACGTCTCAAAGTTTATCCCTAATTTCATCTATTCTTACAAAGTATGATATTATTCCTTCTTCCTTTGACATCTTCACTTTGTAGAGTTATTTCCTTAGTGATATAACTTCTCTTGTAGTGATTACTAAATATAAATATACAATTTTGTTACATATTTATTTTGAAGTTCTGATTTTTGATACATATGGAATGATGGAATCCTTAATGGATTAAATGAGAATAATAACTTCGCCCTTCATAGACTTTGCAAGTTCTTCAGAATATTCTTTTTCTATTTTGGTGATAGATCCTTTCACATGATATGTGACCTCAATTTGAATGAGATTTAGATATTTCATCTTCTTCCATGCAATATAGTTTTAATCCCTAACCAATTTGTTGCTTTCCATGAAAAAAAAAAATTGATATTATTTGATGTAGACATATACTTACTTGTTAAGATGGTTCTTCCACTTGCTTCTACGTTGAATTTGATGATGATATAGATGATATTGAAATTCCCCTCGATGAAAATAGTTTTATTTAAGAAAGATTCATGACCCAAAAAAGAAGGATATCACCTTTTATATTGTTGGATATGAGTTAGTTGATGGAGTGCAATGGTGACTTCTTGATGGTTTCCTTCAATGGTAAGAACCTTGCTTCATCGAGAGGGAAATTTCCTTAGAATATTTTGAAGATGATAAAATGTTGTTTGATCTAGCTTCCTTTTGATGAAGAGTATCAAGTTACTTTAACTAAAAATATTTGAGATGTTGTGGATCCCATAAATACTTATAGGGTTTTGAATTTCTCCAAGATGATGTTATATTTTTCCATGAATTGTTTATGTTGGATGAACAGACTTCTAGTTGCTTTAATTTGTAGATATATTCACCTTGGGTAGATGTAGGGTTTTGACCTTCCTTTTTCTTGAAGATTATTTGAGTTATGATCCCAAGAATTCTTTTGGATTAGACTTCATATTCGATCTATGGTTTTGATACTTTTTTGTAGAACCTGAACTCACTTTGATATGCTTCGATTCTCTTTGAACATAACCTTATTGGCAAGAAGGAAATGCAGTTCTACATTGAAGGAAGAAATGTTTAAATAAGGGTCAAGTTGTTTGGAGTAGAAATAAAATGTGTACGACTCTTTTTAAGCACTATGAAATACAAAACTTGTGTATACAACCTAATCAAAGAATATAGCTATATGTAAATATATTGAGTGAGAGATGATCCTTCGTTGAAAACCATGAACTTTGACAATGATATAGAATGTTGACCTTCGACTCTCATATAAATTCAAAGGCTAAAATCTGAATGAAATAAATTAATATTTGTAAAGGACATTCATCCTAGGAACATTCATAATATGAACAATATCACATATTAAAGTCTCCACAAACAAAGGACATTGAAGGACTAGATCAAAGAAATCAAGTGTTATCAATGTTCGTCACTTAACAAATGCATATGTAACAAGTCTAATGGATTATGAAAATAAAGGTATGTAAAAATTAGGTTCACGTATTTATTTCATGAATTTATATGCTTTCAATATATATCATATTATAAAATAATAGATAGTTCATATAAAACCCTTTGTTTATAACTAGTTTGGTGTAAATCCCTAGGTAACATACAAAAACATTAATCCTCATCTTCTAGGATTTATAGGTAATCTAGGATGCCAGGTGTTGATTGAAAGGATAAACTGATTTTTGATATCCTAGGATTCCATTCTCTATTTTTACATAGAAAATATATATTGAGAAATTAAAATCATGTTCTTGGTATCACATGTTTTTCTTCAAAGTATGTACTACACGTATAAAACGTCATGACTTAATACAAAGAGAAAACTTCAAGGAATCCTTAGAAGGTTTGTCAAGAAACATCTCTAGGTACATATTAGACTATATGCTTTATAAAAATCTCTTAATATAATAGGTATGTTCATTATATTTTGAAATTTTCATTACATTACTAACATCGTTCTATCTAGATCTCTTGAAACATGAATATTCTTGATTGGGTGATTAATCATTATATAAATCTACCCTCCTCATATATTTGATTATTCTTGTGGAACCCTAAAAGGTTTCTTTGGAAAACAATAACTTAAGGGTATTTCAATGATATTTTGTGAAACCATATCCTAATTAGGGTTATTGGTGAATCCTAAAAAAATGTTATTTGAGGTTTTGATGATGATGTCATGTTTGGGGTTCTGGTATGGTTATGAGAAAACCTAATCTCTTAGGGTTGGATGGTAATGTTTTAAATCCAAAACATTTTAAGAATCGGTAGGGTTTGTTGTGTTATGTATTTAAACGATATATATTTAGGGTTTTATAAGAAAGGCCCTTATTTCAGATGATGTGCTAGGAATGAAACCCTAGGTAAGTGTTTGTCAATCTAATCAAATATGTTAGATGTATCAGTATGTTTTTACATTGGGATTGAATAAAATATGTTGTTATGATATACTTGTGCATGATGATGGAATCATATATGTGTGTTGACCTAAGTATTGATGGTCATAAGTACTACGATTTAGAACTAATCCCTAGTCGAAGTTTGATACTCTAGGATGATAGTGTGTGTGAATTCTAGGGTTTCGTAACTAAACCTTAGTAGAAGTTCAAATATATAATATATGATGATAGTGTGATACTATGATATTTATGAAAGATTGTCGAAATTTGAAATTGAGTTTTGATTGGTTTTGTTTGTCGAATCTTAATGGCTCATGTATGAAATCTAGGATATTTCAATAAATCCTAGTAGATATATAACATATGAATTCATAAATTTCTTAGCTACATTGTTGAATTGTACTTGTTTCTTTTAGAGTATGAAATATTTCATAGAATAATTTTTTATATCTTTGAAGGATATATTGAGGCTCTAGATTTAATGATATTGATATCTTGATTGAACTATTGATATGAGTTAATGTTTTTACCAAAACCTGGGTAAGAAGTTAAAGTATTGAAGTAATGTACCTTACTTATTATGTTTATAAAGTCTAATGCTTCCATTATTATATGATTTTGATATGGTTAACTTCATGCTTATTTAGATTTGGTTGTACCTGCTATCTAAGCTATGTAGGTACATAGTCTTCAATATGGTGAATAGTTTGTAAGTAAAGTTGATATTATAAGCATGATGAAGGAAGATATATGAATGTTAACGAACAGCATGTCTTTAATAAGAAGAATGGAATACAAGAAATATTCTCTTAGGTCATAGAAGGATCTTCATATTCTTAAGTTAAGTGGGAGCCTTGATAGAAGAAATATCCCTAGCTAAGAGGGATGGCATATTATAATTATTATGGATACCTTGAAATTTTGAGAATGCATTTTCAGGTGTTGCTGAAAGAAGGAAAGTAGGATCTGGTTGTAGAATATGTTGGTGCATGGAAAGTAAGAAAGGAAGATGTATGATTCAACAATTTTCTCTCAAGATTTGTGTAAAATTCCTACTGTGATAAATTTAAAAACAAAATCAAGTTGTGTGAAAGATCCCAAAGGTTTGTGTTTTCTTATGTACGTTTGAAAGTTTGTTACTGATTAGGGTTATGAATGTACATGTAATATCTCAAACGTTTGATAGTATGATATGGATTCGTTTGATCAAGAGAGATTTGTTTTTTCAATTTTTTTGAATGGAGTTGCTACCAATTGAAGTAATCTCAAGTGTTGATACTTTGTGTGTAAGACACATTTCGTTGGAGGACATCTGGTCAAAAATTTGTGTTGATTTTGGGATTCCGAAGTAGTTAGGGTTGCATTGGTCATAGAGATATGACCTTGGATACACACCAGAATCATTGGGTTGATGGCTAGCAAGTAAGCCTGATGGTACCTAAAGAGACTAAAATATTTAGTCTGTTACACCATTTTTTGGTCATCTAACCTACTATCATTAGATGGACCCAAGTACACCATGTAAGACCAATTTTACCCTAATTAAAATTTCTTTCACTATGTAAAATAACTTAATAAAACACATTTATTAGGTTGTTTATGGTCTAAACAGGAAACCCCAAAAGGAAATATTAAACAAACCTATATTTGTTTGATTTTCCTCAAGGAATAATTAATTAAAAAATAATTCAATTATTATTCATGGTCATGTTTAACCCAAAAAAAAGAAATTAATTAGTTAAATATTTATTTATCTTATTATTTTCTAGGAATAATTATTTAAATCTTATTTAAATATTATTCCTTGTTAAATATGACCAAATCACCCATAAATAATTAAATAAATCATTATTTATTTGATTATCTTTCAACCACTTCCTTAAAATGATAAATAAATCATTTATTTATTTATTATTCACAAATAAAGGGATTTGACCCAAGTCAAATATTTTTTCCCTCCAACAAATATAATAAAATATTCCATAAAAGGTGGATCTAGATTTGGTTAATGTTATTTTGATCATGCACCAAGATCTAGAATGACCCAATATTTTGTTATAAATAGGAGGGTTTCTCCTACCATTCTTCACCTTTTGTTGCCTATTAGATCACTCTGGATCTAAACTCTTGGTCTGACTTTGAGCCATTATCATTGTCATATTCTCCATTATTTGTTGTGTGAGCTCCCTTTGAGCTCTATCTTTGTCTGGGTTTTCTACACCAACAGGAGAGAGAAATGCTAGATCTGAAGTGCTGAGGACTTCCAAGAACCCATCCCATTGAGGAGAATTGGAAACATCTTCTTGTTTTCCTCCCATGTGCCCTTAATACAAAAAATTCTTTCAAAAATTGTTCTTGTCTTGTCTATTGGATATATGGAGCAAACCCTTCTTTTTACTGCTTAATGTCTTTCTATGCATAGATCTGGTTTTTTGCAGCTCTTGTCTTGATCAACTAATTGCAGATCTGAAGATATTGGTAGCCACATTTGATGTTATGGCTATTAGTTATGCGTAGCTAAAGTGGTATTTTTTCGTACACTTCGACAAAGGATTCATACTAACAATTGGTGACTCCACACGGGTTTTCAATTACGACCGTTGTCGTTTTTCATATTCCTGCATATCCAGCTACTTCAGACCCTAGGGTTTCTTTTCAGCTTTTTGTTTTTCCTATTTTTATGTGGTTTTTCACCTATAAAACCCTAAAACATTAAAATTTCTAACTTCCGCGTGTTTCTGGCCCTATTGCGCAGGTGACAGACATCAGCCGCAACTGAGATGACAACTTTTCTGGAAATCTGCCGCCGGGACACCCGGAGCTTGAGGTCACACTTTTCAGCCCAAAACTTGCGACCTGGACTTCCAGGTCACACTTTTCAGCCCAGTATCTGCAACTTGCACAGAAAACAGGTCAGAACCTGCGACCTACCAATTTTTCTGCTGTTTTTCTGCAATTTTTCTAGGTTTTTCTGAAGCTTCTGTCAGGGTTTTCCAGCCTCTGTCTCAGCCCGTTTCGACCTGTTTCTGATCTGTTTTGCTCATCTAAGTGGGAACATAGCCCCCTAGGGCTTCAGTACCCTCCACTTTTGGTGGAAGATTTTTTATCTGTTTCAGGTCTGTTTTTTCAGTGTTTCAACCCCCCCTTTTCCAGATCTGATACCTCCTTTTCAGATCCCTTTAAATCATCTCCTCTCCCTTTCAAATCACCTCCTATAGTTTTGTTTGGACCTGCCTATAGGGACTCCTTCTTGTCCCTTCTGCCTTTAGCTGATTTCCTCCCTTTTTTACAGCCACCTTGCCTCTGCCTCTTGGTTGTGTTCTGCACCTCTTTTCAGCAGTTTTTCCCTTTAGATCCCTGTCCCTCCTGACCTTCGATCTATTGGCCTCTTTTTAGTGTGTTTTGACTAGATTTCTTCCCTCTTTTATCTTAGTTTTGAGAGACCCACCTCTTTGGGTTAGATTGATGCACTAGTAGCTGTTAATTTTCTGTTATTTCAGCATTATCTACTATTTTTTACAACATTATTTTCAATTACGCAGCACACTTTTTCTTTTTCTCTCAAAATGAAAAGGGTTTAAAAATTAAAATTAACGCACGCCACACACTCACCCTAAGCGAAGAAGAGCCTGGTTTGCACAACCAGGAAAAGACTTTAAAATCAATTGACACTGCACCTATCTTCCCTTGTTTCGACATTGTAATCCCTTAATTCTGCACCTCCCTGCCTTTGTTGATCATTCTTCTTCCCCTTGTGCCATGTTTGTGTTGTTAGCATTGTGCCCCCAAGGTGCACATCCCGGAGACTTCTTGGCCTTCACCCTCAGTTTCCGGTCGGTCGACCTACTCCTTCCCGTCGTCGACGAGTTAGTCCTCCTCCGAGTCCAGACTCCAACTCCTCTTCTGATTCATTGGGTTCTCCTTTTACTTCCGGTTCTCCCCCTGTCACCTTCACTATTTCTGGTCCAGGGCCTAATGCTAGCGGTAATCCCGGCCCTAATGCCGGGACTGCTACTAGGGGAACCGCCATAGGAACTACCTCGGCTGCGCCCTTGCTCCCCTTCATGGTAGGCCTCAGCCTTCCTGATTTGGACTGGTTGACAAATGACCCTATACACCATGACGCTAGTTGGCCCACTATGCCGACAAAGCTCCCTTCTGACATCCCAAAGTTTGAAGGCCTTACTGGAGGAGATCCTTCAAATCATGTCCGATCTTTCCACATGCGGTGTTCATCTACCTCCATTACCGATGACTCTGTCCATCTTCGGTTGTTCCAACGAACGCTTATAGGCGCGTCTTCTAAGTGGTATGTTGATCAGCCCCCTTCTTCTCATACCACCTTTGCAACTCTTGCCCGGGCTTTTTTATCTTACTTTCAGCTTCCCCTTCGTTATGACACTGGTATCGAACTTTTTACTTCTTTCTGTCAATCATCTGCAACCCGCCTATCCGATAATGTCCAGGAATGGTGGAGATGAAAGAGCCTATGTAAATCTCCTACTTTCGAAGAACATGTCTACATGGACTGGTTCCTTAGATCTCTATTGCCTCCTATCGGGAAAGATGTTGCGTCGCATTTTCCCCAAACCGAAGAAGTCGCCCTCCAACTGGCGTTAAAATATGACTTGATCTATGCTCAGACAGGTTATGTTTATACCATTCTACATGAGCTCCCCAGACCCGGTAGTGTCAACACACAGGGGGCACCTCATGCTGCCGACGGTATTGTTGGAGCTCTCTCTCATCCATATGCCAAACCTCCCATGGGTTATGGTTTTCCTGGGGGAGGGGGCGGCACCTCCCGCACTTGTCCCCCTCCTGGTAGCACGTATCCAGGATACAACATACCTCCTCTTTTGGCCCAACCTCCTGCTCACCATACTGTTACCCAACCCCCTTATTATTCATATCCGCAGTTTGGTGCTTCAGCTCCTCCAGCATCAGCACCTCCGCCTCCCTTGCCTTCTCAACCCCTGCAACAACAGTCACCGCCCCCTCAAGCACAGGTGGATGCACAGCAGGGATTCGTGGCTACCCAACCACCTGATGAATAGGTGGCCACTTAAACTTCCCCTTCTGGTTCCTCTAATTACTAGATCCTCATGATGAACTCTGCTCCACCTCCAACCGTTGACCTTAAACTTCACACTCGGGCCCCTCAGTACCCCAAGCCTCCCGCTCCATCGGTCCTCCAGTCACCTTCTTCAGGTTCTACAGAGCCTCTTTTGACATCCAATGGTCCCTTGCCTATCCCTCAACCCAACGTTGTGGTTCATACCAAGATTCCTAAAGGACCATTACGCCGAAATGCTGATTTTGGTCGAGCTGCTCAGTCGTATAGCATAGTAGATGATTTGGCATAGTCTCCTACTGCCATTTCTACATTGGAACTCCTCCAGTTGTGCCCTTCTCAAAATAAGGCTCTACTATCTGCCCTGGGCGTTGTAGATCCTACTGCTGACCAATTGATTATTTTTGACGCCCATCAATCAGAACATCCTCCTCTTCCTGCTTCCATCGCTTTCCAAATCCCAGTCAAAATCTGGAACGCTAACGTTTCTCGGTGTATCATTGATGAGGGGGCATCCAGCTGTGTGATGTCCGCTTCGGTTTGGAAACAACTTGGTTCTCCTGAGTTGGCCCCTTCCATGATCACCCTTCGAGCGTGGGATGGCCACGCCTCCCAGCCCATTGGCCTATTCCATAATTTTCCTATCACTCTTGTGGGCAAGACTGTTTGCGTTGACATTGAAGTCATCGACGCCCCTCTCGATTACAACATTCTCTTAGGGCGGAGCTACACCTATGCCATGTCTGCTGTCCCATCCACGGTTTTCCGCAAGATGTCTTTCCCTCATAATGGAAAGATAGTCACCATTGACCAGTTGACATATCATGAGCCAGAATCTCAGACCTCCCCTGAGACGACCATCTCTCCTATAGCCAATAAGCAAACAGTCGATTCCTTGAATAGTGTCTCTCCCGGTGTCTACAAAGACTCCTCTTTTCTTGGCACCTTCCCTGGTCTTCCTCCTCCTCCTATCTCCGACCCCAGCTCATCGAATGTTTGCATGATGCAATTGTCTCGGGCTGCTCTCAAGCAACTTGCTTCGGCTAGTCAGCAACCGCGCTCTCCGCAACTTGCTCCTAGCCCTTCACCTGTAGCTGGTATTCATGAGCCTCTTTACCCTCCTCGAACGGTTCCTCCAAGCCTTCACCATTTAGGAGCCGTCCCACCTGGCCATTACCCCTCCGGTAAGATACCGTTCCTAGCTCCCCCACCAGGAGTGTCCATGGTACCGGTCATGGCCACCCTCTCTCTTCCTAACCTGACCCTTGGGATTCCCATATGGTACCATGATCCTCCAGGTGCAACCCTACCTGGTCAACCCAAACCTTATATTGCTTTGACCCCGGTTCAACCAGTCCCCGTGACTTCTCCCACTGCAACAGTGCCTCAGTCACCTCAACAGGAACCACCTCCTGTTGCGACCGCTTCGGGTAAGAAGGGAAAATCTCGCAAGGGGGCATCAAAGGACAAGGCTGCCCTGACAAGCCCGGCCCCTCCTCGACCTCCACCTCATACCATCCAGTGTGCTTTGTGTGATGTTGTTGGTCACGCCACCCATACTTGTCCTGAATTGCTTCATCTCAAGCCCATGGTTAATGTCGCGTTCCCTGAGTCCACGGTCTCGGAAGCCTCTGTTCCTTTCGCGACTGCGGCCAAGAACCCAAAGACTATTTACACCAACCACCCCTGTGCTTTGTGTGATCTCCATGGCCATTACACCCACCTTTGTCCCCACCTCGAGGACTTCTGCACCTCTCTAGCCGCGGTCTGCCAATTCGAGGCCAAGCGCAATGAGTCCACCTCTCCCCTATTTGCGCATTTTTCTTTGGCAAAACTACCATACATGACTGCTCCCATTGACATTCCCCCTCCTGATGTCGAGATGACAGAGCCTTCATCCAGCATTTTCTACCTATCATCATCCATGAGACCCTTGGGGAACATTCCATCTCAATATTCCCCTGTTGTTTCTCTTGACCTTTCTTCAGCGATCACCTTGGGCTCAACATCGGTAGATCCTTTATCTTCTTACTCTTCTGTCACCCCTTGTGATGATGCACATGTGACCCTCTCTTCTCATGATGATGATTCAGGTAGCTTCGCCACGTCAGGTGGTCTTTCTTCCACCAGTCACCCCATCTTCTATCACGATGACGACATTATGGAAAAAATCCTCACCCCTGACTTTCTCTATTCCCCCTTACATCGAATCCATGCGTTTACACCACATACACCTTGTGGCCATTACATTGAAACCCAATGTTTGGGTAAGGGGGCACCCACATTTGAGAGACCAAGAGAAGAAATTCTCCACAACTCTCCTAGTGTATCTGGTCGTGCCGGCTTTAGTACCATTATTCTTCCACATTTATAAGAACCTCTAGATTCCCATATCACTTCAGTTCACTCTAAGGCCGATACCCCTTATCATTCCTTCATCTTACATCCGCAACTCCATCTCTTAGAAATTATTGTTGACCAACCTATAGCTTTTCTACAAGAGCATCAATTCATTATCTCCAAATCCTCTCTTTGGGATAGTGACACCAGGTATGCCAACCCAGAAACTTAAAGTCCATTTTCTTCCTATATGCAGTACCAAAAGAGATTGGTAATCCTCCATTCCCTTTCTCAAAACTGCATAACCATAACGAAAAAAAATGGCGCACCACATCATTAAAATGTGTTTAGATTCCCCCTTTTCTAAATAAATTTTTGCATGACCACACCATGCTTGGGGGCACCTATACCCCTCAACCATAACCCTCCTCAAAATCGAATTTCTTCACTTGAAACACTCATACTAGGGGCACCATTTGGCCTCCATACTTATCTATGCTCGTGTTGATGTTCGTCATGAGTTACCATCTTGTACTCATGTTTTCATGGTCCCCCATTGGACCTTTACTATGTGGAAGCACCATCAAGTCGCCCTTGTTTAGAGCATCCAAGTTGAGTCATCATCGCATTCATGGAGTCTATCCCGAGTCCCTTTGTACCCCGCCATAGTCCTCCATCCTTCATTGCTTGGTCCCTCTCTTGTGTCGCACATTATGGCCTTCAGTCCCACTGTCCCCTATCCCTCATGATATTGTGTCAATCGCTGCCATGTCATTCATGCCCTTTATGCTCTAACAAGGGAAGTCGTCCATTCGCTACTCAGTCCCCTCCATTTCATCATCATCATTGGTATTAGTCTGTCCGTCACTCTACTATTTTCTCTCGTGCCTTAGTTGATGATCTCTCATTTCCTCACCTATGGCAGACCTCCTTCTGTCGACATCAGCTCCTTCATTCTAGAAGACAGGTCTAGAGGGCAGTGTACCTTGGTTCCAGCTTCCACTCTTGTTCGGTGCCTCGGATCAGGAAAAGGGATCTCTCCTTCCCCTTTGACTTGATTGTTTCTCCACTCCAGCTCCTTTCAACATGCTCGAGATCCGTATACTTGATGGTTCAGTGATGCAGCAGCAGCTCTTGGTGATTCCCGGGTTTGTGTGAGATGTCTCAACCCTCATGAGGGGGTGGCCCTGCAGGTAGTCCCCCACATGCCCGGATGACCTCTTCCTTGCAGCCTTCGATGCAGCTCCATATATTTGATGATGTTGGCCTTAGCCACTTGCAGCGCCTCTTTGATTTTCATGTATCAGTCAGATTTTGTGAGCCCTTCCCCACTTATAGGGGGCATTTGGGTTGTATTTGTATCTCATGTACTCAGATATTATTGTATAATTCCTGGCTGTTATCCCAGGCACAGCATGTATGTGGGATTCCTCATTGTATTATTATCTGGCTCATGTTTATGCCGGTTGTACTTTATGGTTCGGTCCCTTGTTTACTGGACACACTATTCTTTTTTACTTTGTCTCGGCGGGCATAGGTATGCCTCCCCCGCCGCCTTTAGCACAGGTACCCTCTCATAAAAAGAGACTTGTTGCACCTGTAAGTCTCATCTCCTCAGGGTCTAGTTCTTCAGCACATTAGTCTACCTTACATCTCTCTCTCCGACTTCCCTTTTGATGTCTGGTGATTGAGTTCTTACAACGTACTTCGGTCATACGATTTGCTCCTAACACTCGCACGCTGGGGGGCAATCTGTTACACCATTTTTTGGTCATCTAACCTATTATCATTAGATGGACCCAAGTACACCATGTAAGACCAATTTTAACCTAAGTAAAATTTCTTTCACTATGTAAAATAACTTAATAAACCACATTTATTAGGTTGTTTATGGTCTAAACAGGAAACCCCAAAAGGAAATATTAAACAAACCTATTTTGTTTGATTTTCCTCATGGAATAATTAATTAAACCATAATTTAATTATTATTTCTAGTCATGTTTAACCCAAAACAAAGAAATTAATTAGATAAACCTTTATTTATCTTATTATTTTCTAGGAATAATTATTTAAATCTTATTTAGATAATATTCCTTGTTAAATATGACCAAATCACCCACAAATAATTAAATAAATCATTATTTATTTGATTATCTTTCTAACCACTTCCTTAAAAAGATAAATAAATCATTTATTTATTTATTTTTGACAAATCAAGGGATTTGACCCAAGTCAAATACCTTTTCCCTCCAACAAATATAATAAAATATTCCATAAAAATTGGATCTAGATCTGGTTAACCCATGCACCAAGATCTAGAATGACCCAATATTTTGTTATAAATAGGAGGGTTTTTCCTACCATTCCTCACCTTTTGTTGCCTATTAGATCACTCTGGATCTAAAATCTTGGTCTGACTTTGAGCCATTATCATTGTCATATTTTCCATTATCTGCTGTGTGAGCTCCCTTTGAGTTCTATCTTTGTCTAGGTTTTCTACACCAACATGAGAGAGAAATGCTAGATCTGAAGTGCTGAGGACTTCCAAGAACCCATCCCATTGAGGAGAATTGGAAACACCTTCTTGTTTTCCTCCCAGGTGCCCTTAATAGAAAAAATTCTTTCAAAAATTGTTCTTGTCTTGTCTATTGGATATATGGAGCAAAACCTTCTTTTTACTGCTTAATGTCTTTTTATGCATAGATCTGGTTTTTGCAGCACTTGTCTTGGTCAACTAACTGCAGATCTAAAGATATTGGCAGCCATATTTGATGTTAGGGCTATTAGTTATGCGTAGCTAAAGTGGTCTTTTTTCGTACACTTTGACAAAAGATTCATACTAACATAGTCCATATTAGTCCCACCCAGATAGATTTCCATAGTCAGGAATCTACTATGTTGTAATATGAGTGCCTAAAATGTATGACGACATTGGATAAATTTCCATGTTC
Organism: Pinus albicaulis; assembly: GCA_034641835.2. Classification (NCBI taxonomy): domain Eukaryota; kingdom Viridiplantae; phylum Streptophyta; class Pinopsida; order Pinales; family Pinaceae; genus Pinus; species Pinus albicaulis. Next base: position 1,176,590,760 of record CM076580.1, read on the forward strand.
AAGAATGTAGTCCATTGCATTGCAGTGTGTAAAATCTTAGTAGATCATGTGTTTTGAGATCTTCCATGTACCTCTAGAGATATATGTAAGTATGAATACCTCCCTACTTAATAGGGAGTGTTGAAAAATGTAACTAGGTTCAATATTCATAGTTGTACTTAAGTCACAATGAAATATATTTATCAAAAGAAAGAAAAAGAAATTTTGTTATTGAATTTTTAAAGCATGGGTTTCATGCTTGGGTCAACTTCTCACAGGTCAAGCCTCCATTTTAGGCCTTTATGACTTGTAAGTCAAATTCAAAGTCTATTTTATAATTTTAAAATATTCCTCCATAGATTATCCTTGTTCTTGGCCTTCAAATTAATTGTCATCAAGTCAGATTCACTAAATAGACTCATGTCGGCTCATTTATAGTGGGAAACAACTATATATAGGAGTGTATACTTCGCTCAAAAAGGAGTGCAGATACAAGTTCAGGAATTTTAGGCATGAGTTTGGTACAATTTCAGAGATGAGTTTGGTGCATTTCAAAGAAAAATTTCGGTTATATTGCAAAGGAGAGAGAGAGGTTCAACTATGTTTTACAAAATAATTAGAGGCTCTGATATATTGAAGAGAAGAAAAATTGACTCATATGTATTGCAGAAGAGATAGAATGATTTAGATATATTGCAGATGAGACACAATGAATTAACTATATTATAGAGGAGACATAGAGGTTTAGTGATATTGCATAGGAAACTCATAGATTTAGATATACTATATTGAAGACATGGAGGTTCGATATGATGTTTTTGTGACATAAGATTTCTATGTGATTCCTGTGTGAATAGTGTAGAGGTTCCATATGATGACAAACATTTTCATTCATTTGATAATTACTTGTGAGATTCTTGTGATCTTATTTAAATTTTTATGTTCATCTTTTATCTTAGTTCATTAAAAAATTACCAAAAAAATAGCATGAATATTGAGGACACCAGATGTAGGAAAAAATACAGTACAAAACTCCACTCCAGGGGAAAACCTAATCGACAACTCTTCCTTCAATAGATTTCCTACTATAATCCAAGACTCTTGACTTAGACACAAACTTCCTCCACACCAATTTAGCCATTTCCTTCTTCTGCATGTGATCACTTTCCAATTATATCTTTGACCTATATGTAGAAATAACATCAACAATACTTCAATGCAACAATATATTTTACCTAAAAACTTTGACCTTAATGCATCAACTTCAATCTTGAAGCACTTAGTAATTTGACCTTGATGTTGTAGTTTTACCTTGATGCCATGATGTGACCTTGATGTTGTAACAGAAATTCAACCTTCATGTCGTACTTCGATCTTGCAGCAGTAGCTTAGAAAATCACACGTGTGAGGGAGAGAGATAAACAAAAACTTTGATCCTATAATTCTCCTTCTTCCAATGAAACTTCACACTTTTTCACTACCTATTATAGGATATCAAAATTGTGTTAGTAAATTTCTCCCAAATGAATCAAAATGATATTATATACACCCTTTTTTGGAGTTTGAATTCCCTTATTTTATTTTGACTTGAACTGGTGAGGTTCGATGTGGTGTGGAGATGAAAAAACTAATTTTTGAAAAAAAAATAATTCTTTTTACATGATTCAAAAGAAAAATAAGGGTCTTATTAAATGTACAATGAATTTAATGACTCAGTATAAATCATTGAATTCCTCAATGGGGACTTTGACCTAAAACATGAATACCCAAGCACGAAACTTATGCTTTAATCAGTCATAATAATAATAATAGAACTTTCTTTTAATTATTTTTCATAATTACATTTCATTATGACTTAAATACAATTATTGAGACCAAACCTATTTACATAATTCAACACTTCCTCTTAACTAGGGAGGTATTCACAATGATATATACAAGTACAATGAATATCTCAAAACACATGAACCATGAATATTTTAGGGACTATAATGCCATGGACTAGATTTTTGACCAGGGCAATCTATCCAAGCTACTCCAATAGCTTAGGCACTCTTGGTGCCATAGATTAGATTCTTGACCAAGAAAATCTATCTAGGTGGGACTAAGTTGGAATAAATCTTTCATCCGCTCTAGGTACCATCAGGCTTACTTGCTAACCATCAACCTAGAGATCCAGGTGCATTTTTGAGGTCAAAGTTCTATGACCAATGAAAACCTCCCTACTTCGGCATCTAGAAATAAACACGTAAATGTCCTCCCAGGTAACGTGTATCACACACAAAACCTCAACACTCTCGATTATTCCAATCGGTATAAATTATTTGTATACTTCAAATTATTTCCCACATTTTGTTACATACCCTTAATCACATCAACAACTCAATCAAGATATCAATTTAATTATATATAGAGCCTTAATATTTCTTCAAGAGATATAACAAGATATTTTATGACATATTAAAAACCCTCAAAGAAAAAAGTATAATTCAAAAACACATCTAACAACTTTATGAATTTGTATGTTGTATTTCTACTAGGATTTAGTGCAAATCCTAGATTTCATACATGATCCATTAATCTTCAACAATAAAAACCAATCAAAATTCAATTTTATATTTCAAAAATATTTCATAAATCTCATATTATCACATTGTCATCATATATTAGATAATTTAACTTCTACTAAGGCTTCTTGGAGTCTCAGTGTTTTTCCTACCCTGTGTGTAGTTGTGTGGTTTTCCTTTTGACCCTCTAGGTGAGCAGTTGTGTGGCAGTGTTAGTTGGGGTATGTGATAGATTAGTGGCGAATTTAGACAATGAAGACCAGCGAGACTAGGCTGTTTCTCCTATTCTGGATGTGGCATGGAGTGAAGTTTCTATATTGGCTTGAACGATAGAATTTTTAGCTATTGGAGGCATGGTTCAGGGGTTGAATGGGTGGAGGTTGGTGTAAATTTGGGTTCATTATAGGACTATGCATTTTGGTAGGGCTTCGTGGATGAATTTGGTTCATTGATCCTTACAAGATCTTATTATGTCAAAGTTGAAATTACACCGGCTAAGAGAGGAGGAAACTGATTTCACTGGTGCCTAGGGTGGTGGTGTGGGAGTCAATGCTAATTTCGGTAGTGATGATGCTGAAATAATGTGAGGAAAATATTGTAGGGGCCATGGATTTTTTGGAGGGAAAATATTGTCAGCTAGTCTTGTGGGTGGTAGGGGTTGCAGGATCATAGCACAAGGCGGATGAGGAGTAGGAAACAGGGGTAGGGGCATACGTCGTGGATGAGGTATGAGCTCATGAGGGAAAAGTGGAAAGATGGGAGAAGTGGGGTTAGTTGGATGCGCATCATTTGGTCTTAATAGGGGAAATTTGGTGCAATAGGAAATGTTCCCATCTATCATGGACACGCTGGAATCAAATGACACAATCTGGAGGGAAGAACACGAGGCATGTATGGCTAATTTGGAGAAATTCCACTACTTTCAATGCCACGTTCTTGAATGAATTGTGAATTTTTGGCATGTTGAAATTTGCAACAAGAAAGAGTGAAAATGACAACCGGAAATGGAATCCAAAAAATGGCACCCATAAATGGCACCATATGAGGCTTCTGATTTAATTTTCCCTTAATTAAATTGGAAGAAAAATTGTAATTTCATCTCATGACTAATTGTAGTAGTTAAATGAGAAAGGAAGACTTAGTTATCTTAGGAAATTCGAGTTAGAGGTCAAAGACGAGGCATCCAAATGGATTTTTTATTTTTAGGGGTTCCATATATAGTTATTTGGGAGTTGTAGTTAGTTAACTCAATTAATTGAGTTGAAATCAATTTAACTAATTATAAGTAAGAGATGAGCTAGTGATAGGTCCATTGAATTAAATATTATTTAATTCAAAAGTATTGATCAATATTTTAACTAATAATTCACTATAAATATATGTTGCATGTTAGTTCTAAGGAAGGCCCAATTGAAACTAAGCTGGAAGGGAAGAGATCTATCTGTTGTATTATGTTGAGCCTCAAGATTGTGCTTTCTTTCATCTTACTTTACCTCATTTTCCTTTGTCCATTGTTATCCCAGACCCAATTGATCAATGAATTTAGTTAAAATTACTTTTAGAATGATTAACATGGCTAACTTGCTAAGTTTTGTGATTTTTTTCATTATAATGCATTTTGACCGGAACTAGCTGCAGAATGCAGACATTCCGTAGCTAACCGGAAATTCTGCAGCTATCTTCACGTTCAGGCATGTTCCAGGTGTCCTCTCAAGAAAAACCACATATGGGTATATTCCACGTCATGTCTACATTGTTCGTTGCTCATCATGAAGGAAGAACCGAATTTTGAATATGGTTTTGGTACGTGGGAACTCATTTAAGGAAGCATAATTCTAATAGGACTGTCTTAGTCCAGATGTCCTTTTCCTTTTTACGCTACCACTTTAAGAGTCCTAATATGATTTCGATAAGGAAAGACAATGATTCTCGAATTGTTGCAAGTCTTGTTATGTAAATTTGTTATAAAAACACTTGGGAAACCGAGAGATAGGCTAGATTTTGCTCTGGATTTTGCTTAGATTTCATGCTATATTTCTGAAGATGCAGACTACTCTGTTCAAGTTATTTTTCCTTTAATGAAGAAGACAGTATTTCTTTGAAAGCGTTGATTTGATTTGGAGTTAGATTCTTTCTAGTGGTAGAGGGCCCCTGCCTCCTGCACGGCTTTACTTTCGTAATTTAGATAAGTATCTTAGTTGTTTTTACGTTTTTGAAGTTTGAGTTCATAGTTAATTTCATTAGCCACTATAGTTATACTTGTTCTAAGAACTCTTCCAAAAGAAGAAACTCTTCCAAAAGATCATGATAATGAATGAGAAATGGCTATAGTGTTGTAGGATTTAATTGTAATTTCTTTTGTTCACTATCACAGTTGAGCTTATACTAAGCAAACTCTTCCAAAAAATCCTTATGATGTCTAAGGCATGACTGTGATACTGAATGTTTCAGTTGTTTGTTTTCACTAAGTAACATAGCTGTTCTTGCTCTTAAAATGCTCTTCCAAAATACCATAATGATGGGTAGGAGATAGCTATGATATCTTAGTTTTTAATTGCTTTCAGTATTTATGTTTGCATTTGCACTGAATTGTACAGTCAGGATTGTTCTAAGAAGCTCTTCCAAAATACCAATCATGATGGACAAAACAGACTATATAATCCCATAGATTAATACATGATAACTTAGTTAGGATACTCCAGAGTCTAATTGCATTTAACTCATGCTCTGTTATTTGTTTTAAGTTTGATAATGGCTTCCTAGTTCAGCACTGTTTTAGACTAGTGACATCTTAAGTTCAGTTTTAGCTTAACTCATTGCATTTTCACTCCACATTTAGTTGTCATCCACTGCATATTAGATTACTTCAGTTGTTAAACTTAACAAAACAACCTTCATTATTTACAAAACCTCTTCTTGTTCCAAATCTATAATTGATTCATAACCCTATGAACAGAAGACAGTATCATTTCAAGGCCTGAAGTAATTTTGCAACTTCCTTTATCATCTCACAAACAAACATTTCCTCAAAAGACTATTTTAAAAATCTATAACCTTTGAGTGAAGAGTAGTGGTATCAAACTAAGTTGCAGAATAGAGTTAGGAGCTAGTCTTAGAGTAGAAGATCCTATGATGTCAACAATATTTTTCTCCAAATATGTTTCTACAAATCTTTAATCATGGATAAAATATTGTCTCATTATAAGCTGATTGTTTAATTGTTTAGATTAGGAGAATTTGTATACTTAGCTGACCATTTCTCAAACTCTCTCAAAATACCTTTGATAAAAGAATTGGACAAGTTAAGTTTGTGTTTTGATTCATTTTCTTGAAGTGATTATCAAGCTTGGTATTCTGCTTAGTCATAGTTTAGGTTTGATTTTGTTTCAGTATTTGCCTTTGCATTTTCCATTTTTCATCAACCAATTAGGCTTCACTTTGTTTTTAATCATTAGCTTCTTTCCACTAGCTTTCTAGCCATTTTCCTTGTGAACATAAAACCACCAAAAGACCAAAAACATCATAAATCATCACAAAAGACCAAAAACATCATAAACCACTAAACACAACGCATTAAGAGACAAACACCTAGGCACATACAGTGCACTTCACTTCAGCAGTTTACCAACCCTGGTTGACAATTAAATGAACTAAATTTAGGAGACTAGGTTGAGACCAAACATATTATTAGAAAATTTTACAGGTCATGCATGAGGTCATAGGGAAGGCATTGAAGGATTGTGCAATAATTAATTGATATTTTCATAATTAATAGAGGATAAATTAGCCCAAGAATTTGTAACCAAGGTAGGCTAGGAAGAGGGAAGAAAAAGGTTAAATACTTGACCAATTTTTCTTATATTGCAAGCTAGATTCAAGCAAGGATCAGAGTGAGACAGTTAACATAGTGCAAGAAGTTTCTCTAGTGTGAGAAAGAATTGTATTGTTTCATGGTATTTACCATATGAAATATAGATATATAGGGGTTTAGAGTGGTTTCTTTCTCTGGATACATATTGTGTTGTGTGTTTGATAATTTCTTTCTCTTATGTATATGTGATTGTGCAATCGTGTTTTGTTTCTGCAAATTGTAGAAGGATTCAATATCTTCTTTCAGTACATTACAAGATTATATTGAATCTTGTTGGTAGATTTTCGCCATGGTATCAGAGCCTCAGTAATCACAATAGAAGAGACGAAATTTAGTTTGTTTGGAATAGGTTCAAATTTGCAGATTTATTCTTCGGTGTCTACCACCAGGTCAAGATGTCTTTCAATGGCCAGAGACTTGAATACGATCTTCAGGTAAATTATAATTACATAGCATGGAAGGACAACATAAAAACAATGGTAGAGGAAAACAGACTAAAGGATTTCATAGATATTGATATTGCATATCTCACAATAGTAGATGCTCAACTTCTTGATGCATGGAGGAATAAGGTAGCAAAGGTGAGAAGGATCTTGTTAGGAGTTAGAGATCATATTGTCTCAAGTATCCATGGGAAGCTGAATCCATATGATATGTGGAAGGCCTTGAAAAATATATTTTAGAATAGTAGCAACCACAAGAAGTGGTGCACAAAGACAATATCAAAAAGATGAAGATGGATGAGGGTGAGATGATACCAAAATACTTGACAAAATTCACTCGATGTCGAGATGAGTTGGAAGTGTTGGTGTAATAGTAGCCCAGGATGATTTTTTGAGCCTAGCTCTTCTAGGCCTTCCCAAGAGCTAGCATAGTTACCAAGACTCTTTGAATGGGAGGCAAAAGCTACCAGACTGGGAGTGTTTGTGGTCTGCTTTGGTAATAGAAGAGATAAGGCAGAGCACCAGGTACGAGACCTCTAGAAAAGAGAAGAATAAGATTTTTCATTGGATGAAAAAGGAAATAAATCCAAGGGAAAGAACTCCCAAGGTGAATAGGGAAAGAGAGACTTGTCAAAGATCAAGTGTTTTCCCTTTCAAGAGCATGGGAAATATGCATCAAACGATCCACAGAAGAAGACAAGCAAGAAGGAGCATGCATTTGTAGTGGGTGAAGCACTAAATTCATAGTTCAAGCTTGATTTTACTCTTATTGCATGCATGGAAAACACTGTAATGGGATGCATCTGGTATCTACACAACGGTGCCTCATTCCATATGGCAGGGAATAAATATCTCTTCAGTGACATGGAGGAGAAGGACCTCCAAGATAGCATAGAGTTTGGAAATGACAAGAGGTATAACTTGACCAACATAGGTAAAATTACCTTTCAGAGGGACTCTTTCTCCCCTCTCATACTGACAGATGTTTTTATGTTCCATGAGTAAAGAAGAATCTTGTCTCTATAGTCGTATTGGAAGACTGTGGTTATGATGTCATATTTAGAAAACGGAAGGTGTTCCCTAGACATATCGCCAGGGGAAAATTGAAACATATCGGTGTAAGAGTCAGGAACCTGTATGCTCTCGAGGTAGAGGATGCATGAAAAAATTTGAGGAGAAAAGCATAGGTTAGTGACTTGGTGGTGGAGAGGGAGCATAAATTACCTCTCAACATGCAGTCTCAGAAGCAGTCTCAAAAGGTTGTGGAGCAGCCACATTTGGAGAAGAAAAGATGAGACTGAGAGGAGGCATCCACTCAAGCAAACACCTGGAATAGGGGGAAATTTCGAGATATATGGGCAAAGGGATCATATGTATTCATACCTCTAGGTGAGAGGTGGGGCGATGTGCAGACATAATTCGAAGATAAGAAATTTGGGGAGGATCCATTGAGATGGATTTTCTCATGGATCATACTTCGCTATGAGGAGCCCACAGTACACATTTTTAGGAACGATCAGTTAGATTGATGCGGTCAGATTTCAGGAAGACATAAATCAGAGTGACAGATGTCAGATACTAGAGCGTAGATTAGAGTTGGCAGTAGTGCAGAGGGAACAAATGCAGAGTCAGCAAAAACACAGAATTTCCAATAGAAAATGCAGTAATCAATAATAGTCATATAATTTGATGAAATATGTAGCATACTAGTTAAAATTTTTGGAGGCTTTTCAGTTTCAGGAGTTTCAGGAGCAAACAAAACTAGAGAAGTGTTGCATGCAGAACATTCCAAAGGTATCAGATTTGGATAGATTGAATTATTTTTTTATTGAGAGGGAGTGTTGAAATTTGCAGCAAGAAACATAGAAAATGACACCCAAAATTGGTACCATATGAGGCCCCTCCTTTAATTTTCCCTTAATTAAATTGGAAGAAAAATTTTAATTTCTTCTCATGACAACTTGTATTAGCTAAATGTGTCAGGAAGACTTATTTAGCTTATGAAATTTGAGTTAGAGGTAAAAAAAGAGGCATGCAAAGTTATTTTATATTTTTAGGTGGTCCAAATATAGTTATTTGTGAGTTGTAATTAGTTAACTCAATATTTCCTAACAACTAAAAATTTTAACAACTATCTCCGGGAAATGATGCATCCATACTATTTATCCATGATGATCGATTATATTTTTTACATTGTTCTGAGCATGAATCACATTAGATGGTTCGAAATATTGACCAAATCCTAATGATGTGATTAATCCAAAAGACATATATTTCAATTAATTGAGTTAAAATCAGTTCAATTAGTTCTAAGTGAGAGATGAGCTAGTGATAAGTATAGTGAATTAAATATGTTTTAATTCACAAGTAGTGATCAATGAGTTAAGTGATAGTTCACTATAAATAGTTGTTGCTTTTAAGTTCTAAGGAAGGCCCAATTGATACTGAGGTTAAAGGGAAGGCCCAATTGATACATGAGGTCATCAATAATTCCTTGAAGTATTGCACTATAATTAATTGGTATTTTCCGAATTAATAGGGGCTGAATTAGCCCAATATTTCATAAGCAAGGCAAGCAAGGTAGAGATGAGAAATTTTTTAAATACTTTAATATTTTTTTTTAGAATTCAAGCCAGATTCGAGCAGGATCAGAGTGACAGAGTGAGAAAAATGCAGGAAGTTTCTCTAGTTTGAGAAAGCATTACATTGTTTCATGATCTTGATGATATGAAATATAAATATAAAGGGGATTTGAGTAGTTTCTTTCCTCGGATACATCTTGTGTTGTGTGATTGATAATTTCTTTCTCTTTCTTATATGTGATTGTGCAATTGTGTTTTGTTTCCACAAATTGTAGGAAGCATCCAGTATCTTGTTTTAGTACATTACAAGGTTAGGTTGAATATCGTTGATAGATTTTCTGCACAGCATGGAAAAACTATAGTGATAAAGAAGATCGAGAAGTTGAGAAGAAAATTGTTTAAATATAAAAATATTTTTAAAATTGAGTTATTTTAAATATTATAAACTCATAATATATGAAACTTTGCATAGAGTATTTTAAATTTCATTAATTTTTTTTTGTTAAGTATTTTTCATTATTTTTAACTATTATAGAATTAATATTATTTCAAAATTGTTATGTTATAAGCGCCACATTTATCTAAATATGGTTGATTTTTGTTATATTAAGCTAAATAACATTTTTTTGTACGTGTAACACTACAAAATAAAAATGAATGCTCCACATTAGTCTACATCCCATTAAAATACATTTAACTCTAAAATGCATAATATATGCATAATATTAATGGTGGGAAAGATCATTACCATCATCTTCTCATCCATCTTCATACCATGGGAAATTTTTTCATCCAACTTTCATCATATATATATATATACACGCTTCAGAGAAGTAAGAGCACTTATTATTCCTTGATTAATTTGGTTACCGAGAATCTAACAATGGAATTGGGAAATTCTTTAATAAATTAAATAAATTAAATGATTTAAACGATCTTCACTGTTAGATTATATCTGGAATTTATGGAATTAAAAATAAAATATTTATTTTATTCTCACATTTATTTATGTGTCACTGGCTTAATTCATCACATTTTATAACATAGAATTAGAAATTGACATTTATCTAGAAAGAAAATATATTTATTAGGATTATCATTATAAGTTAATAAAAATAAGATATTTTTTTATTTAATAATTCAAATTTTTGGAAATAAATTAATTAATTGATTTATTGTAATATTTTATTTATATAACAAAATTATTATTTTAATTTTTTTCCTTTAGTTTTATAAATCAACAAATTAATAAAAATAAATGATAACGATGATGAATATTGTTTGTTAAGACCAATGCTATCTATTAGACCATAAGAGAGCAGAATGAATCTAAGTTTGGTTCGTCAAAATCTTGTCTTTATGGTCAAAGGGAAGGGAAATAAGTGATCCAAGATCACTATAGGTTGGTTGGCTTAATAGTTGAAGAAGATTGGAAGTATGGCAGATGGTAGGGAATTGAGAGTGAATGTGAGTAAGAGTGAGACAATCTAATAGGAAGTGTTTTTCATCTTCCACCCACTTATAATCACAAATATGATAGATTCTATCATTCCAAGGGGTCTTGGAATAGACCACTGCCCAGTCTCACTCCAAAGCTCATGGGAATTAGTTGTTATCTTAGCAATGTTCATTTTTTTCTTATTGTTGGACAACAAAGAGAGATAATTCTAATTATCAAGGGTGGGGTTGATCACTTCCATATAGTATCTTAGCTTCCTTTTGCCCTCCAACTCCTAATCCTCCCACAGCTTGTCCGTAAACTTGGAGGTAATAGTATTCTTGATATTATCTTTGCTTCCCATACTGAGCTCCTCCTTAATTCCCCAATGGTTGAGCCAGGACTGGGCATCATTATGCCACCCGTGCAAAGGTGAGGGTTTTGACTATAGTTAGAAGTAATTTTAGGGAGCCTTTTTGATTCCATGTTGTGAATATTCTTCTTATACATTAGCGTATTAGTGATATTTTCATTAATAATCTCACTAATATTAATTATTTAACATATTATCCAATATATTTATGAAATATTTTATTTATTATTATTATTTTTAATAAATTTAATGAAAATCTATTTTAATGTTAATATATATATATATATATATATATATATATAAGTGGAACTTTCACAATATTACTAATAATGTATTTTCGCTATATTTACACCAATCATAAAAAAATAAGCAAAAATATATTTTAAAAAATAATTGTCTTTTAAAATTATTAGAGAGCAGTTTTATTATTCTTGATAGTTTTCCTCCCAGATGGTTGTGCTGCTCTGCAATTTTTAGGGTTTTGTAATGGTGTAGTTTCTGCGCGCGGCGCATCAAGCTGCCGGCGCGGCGCTCAGGCCCGCCCTTTCGTGTGGTTTTTTTTGGTCTGGCGCGACGCTCAGGTCTATCGTGGCTTATTGGATCGTGGACACGGCACCTTGTTCCAGGCCTTCTTCGCTCGGTGTTTTTCGGACAAGGGATTTATGGAGTAGTGTTCTTGCATGGAGGAGCCGTTGATTGCCTAGCAGCATCAGGCTGGTTCCTTTCATTTCTGAGCCAAGATGGATCTTGGAGGGGGTTCTGAAGCTTCTCCCCCCACTCCTCCGGAATTAGAAGCGTTCAGATCTTTAGTAGCAGCTTCTGGGAAATGGTCGGCTGGTCGTCAGCCTAAGTTCGTTAAAAAACTGGGAAGCATTCCCACGGTAACTCTGTCGGCGGAAGAATCATGCCGAACAGCACTAAATCTCACCGAAAGAGGCCTCACTGGACAGTTTACAGGGTTATGGCCATCCCCAAAAGCTGTGGAGGAATGGGTAAAGAGAAACTGGACACCTTTAGTCAAAGAAGGTATAAAAATCCACTTCGTTGGCAAAGGATTCTTTGTATTTGTGTTCGAAAACGCCGAGGATAGAAGCCTAATCTTCAGAAACGGGCCATATTTCATGGGCCCTCAAGGACTCTATTTGAACAAATGGTCCCCTGATTTTGATCCAACTCAAGATGTGCCCACGGCGGTTCCTGTTTGGGTGCGCCTCCCTCACCTTCCCCTCCACTGCTGGAGTCAGAGATCGTTGCAATCTATTGGTAATGCCCTAGGCAAATATATAGACCAGGTGCCGAGGAAGGATCAGTACTCCTGCGCCCGAATCTGCGTTGAGGTCGATCTTGAAGTTGGTTTACCCGAAGCTATCAAACTTTCAGTGGCAAACTGGACTCACTTGCAAGAGCTCGACTATGAGCAGCTTCCTTTTAAATGTCGATATTGCCATGAATATGGGCATTTCGCAAGATATTGCAAGAAAAAAAATGAGGAAACACCAGAGAAAGAAAAATGAGAACAATGGAAGCAAGTAAAGAAATCAGCAAACAATAGGCAGAACCACAAAAACAAAGGAAAAGAGACAGGAAATAAACCAGGGCAAGAAAGCGAAAGCAACCAAGGCACTGGAAGCAAGGAAACCACCAGCACATCGGAGGACAAAAATCCTTTTGAATCTCTCACTGCACCCTCAAATCCTCCAGAGGCAGATTGGGAAGATACTCCCTAGCCGACCAATATCGACTCTCTAGATCCAGGTAAAACTTCAAACTTAAATATATGTAATACTTCATCCCCTTCATATGTAGATATAATCAAGCAAAAAAAGAAGAAGGCAGAAAATGAGGGCTCATCGGATGAGGAGAATTCTGAAAGGCCATCAAAGCGAGTTGGAAGGAGATCCAACAGGGAAACCAGGGAAGAAGAATCAGAAAGACAAAAAACCCTGGGAAGTCAAGCCACCATTGAAATGACTCTCGGGAGGAATACCAGACCTAGGGCTCCCAAGGGAGGTGGACCTACCCCAACTAGTTATAAATGATGCAGTTGATCTCTTGGAACTGCAGGGGTCTGGGGAACTCCACAAAGGCAGAGGCTATCAAAGATTTAATGAAAATAGAATCCACAGACATACTCATGCTCCAAGAGACAAAAATAGAAGGGGAAACCCTTATAAACACTAGCAATACAAGCTGGAAATTCGATTCAGGAAAGGCAGTCAGTGCTAGAGGCTCGGCTGGAGGAATAGGCACATTCTGGTCCAAAAACTCCTTCTCTCTAGAAAGTTCATTTGAGACGCAACATTTGATATTTACAGAACTGCGCCATATTGCAAGTAAATTCAAAATAGCCCTGTTTAATATGTACGTCCCTGTACACTATGATGAGAAAAAAGAGTGTTGGAAGACACTCTCGGATTATTTGGAGCTACACAATCCCACGAATATAGTCATAGGAGGAGACCTGAACATAATCTTAGATCCCAAAGAAAAGAGAGGTGGGACCTCTTCGAGATACCCCTTCCTCGTTTTAGTGGAAAACCTCATGCAACAATGGGATTTAGTAGACTTCAAGCCAGTGAAAGGAGCATATACCTGGACTAATAATAGAACAGGGGAAAATCACATTGTGGCAAGGCTAGATAGATTCCTCACCAGCAGCTCCATTATGATGGATAAAATAATTTTTTTCTCCAAGATCCTTCCTAAACTAACCTCAGATCACAAACCAATCTTATTGTGCCTAAAGGAAGAAGAAGACCTCGGCCCCCTTCCTTTTCGCTTCAGCCCTCTCTGGGCAGAAAGGGAAGGGTTCCTTGAAACAGTCCAAACAGCTTGGAGAACAGAAGTTGCAGGCTCTCAAAGTTTTGTGTGGGAACAAAAAATGAAAAATACTAAGAAGGCACTAAAATAATGGATAAATAATGCCACAAATACCCCCACCAGCCATAGAAAAGAAGCAGTCAACTAGTTGGAAGAAGTCCAAGTTGAAATGGAAGAGAAAGACATTACATCCATGGAATTAGATAATGAAAAAATCGCTCAAAGGAAAACATATAACTTCTTCAGAAGCGAGGAAGAATATTGGCGTATAAAGTCCCGCAGCTTGTGGCTCAAATTTGGGGACAGAAACACTACATACTTCCATAGACAATTCAGGGCTCGTCTTTCATGAAATCATATTGCAGAAATCATCACATCAAGTGGACAAGTCTGCAGAGGATTTGAACAAATTAAGGAAGCCACTGTGGAACACTTTCAAAATCTCCTTAGCGCAGGAAAGGATGGGAGTGAGGAGGATATAGCAGAATTTCTCACAAACATTCCACATCTAGTCAGTATAGACGATAACACCACTCTCTTGAGTCCAGTCACGGAAGAAGAGATATCTAATATCATTTGGTCCATGGATCCAGACAAAGCACCAGAACCTGATGGTTTCTCAATTCACTTTTACAGGAAATGTTGGGAGGTAATTAAAACTGATCTTCTTGGAATGGTTCAAGGTTTCATGAGGAAGGAAAAGGTTGGAGGTGGTATAAATTCCACCTTCCTCACCCTAGTCCCAAAGGAAGCAAGCCCAAGCTCTTTCGACAGATACAGGCCAATCTCTCTGTGCAACTCGTCCTACAAGATCATGGCTAAATTGCTGGCGAACAGAATCAACCCCCTACTGCAAAAATTAATATCTCCTGCCCAAGGGGGATTTGTGAAAGGAAGGCACATTCTGGACAATTTCATTCAAGTCCAGGAAGCGCTGCATTCAAGCCATTCACTCAAAGAACAAGGTAAGCTCATTAAATTGGACATGTGCAATGCATTTGACAGAGTTAATCGTTTTTTCTTGTACAGGGTCCTTCTATCCTTTGGTTTCAGTCAGGAATTCATCAATCTAATCAAAGCATGTTTGGAGAAGATTTGGATCGCTCCCATGATAAATGGTAGACCTGCTAGCTTCTTTTTAGCCACCAGAGGTCTGAGGCAGGGGTGTCCCCTTTCACCCTTCCTATACATTTTGATGGTTGATCCCTTGAGCAGGAAGTTGACCCTGGAAAAACAAATTGGAAGTCTACCAGGGATCAGAATTGTGAAAGGCATTGATCCTGTGAATCATGCACTTTTCGCTGATGACTCACTTCTTCTTGGAGGGGCCTCTTCAAGAATAGCAAAATATTTCAGAATCATTCTCCAGAAATTTTGCAGCATCTCGGGAGCTCTGGTTAGTGAGAGAAAAAGTGTTGTGTATGGGTGGAATACAGAGCAGCACACTATTGGAAAAATAGCAAATGAACTGGGGTACATGGGACATGCAGAATGGGAAAAAATAAAATATCTGGGCCTCCCTATCATGCTGGGCTCCAAGAGAAATCACCTTTGGGAGGAAGTCATCTCGAAATTCAAAAGGAAGATCACAGTGTGGGGCGACTTCTGGCTAACCACAGGAGGCAAACTGACGCTCAATAAATCTGTCTTATCGTCTTTGCCTATATATCAAGCTTCACTCATGATGGCCCCAAAACTTATATCTGATCAAATCTCCAGGCTCATTCGTAATTTCTTGTGGAATGGTGGGCGAGGAAACACCAATAGATTTCATTTAATTAGCTAGGATATGGTGAAAAGATCGCTGATGGAAGGAGAACTACAAATCCGTGACCCTGTGAATGCCAATTTAGCTATGGGATGCAAATTATTATGGCAGCTCCACGCTGAGCCTAATCACCCTGTCAGCCAGATATTCAAGTTGAAATACCTCAAACGCCAGACAATTAAAACCTACAGCATAGAGAAATCCCCAAAAGGCACGCAGGCCTAGAAACTATGTAATAGAGGAATCAAGTTTTTCAGAACTTACCTATACCGAATTCCCGGCAATGGAAAAAATACAATGCTGTGGAGTGACTGTGTCATGGGACATCACCCTCTAATAGAAACTAATGATATTTCTCAGATCCGAGATTGGCTTCAGTCAAATGGTATAAGGAAAATCTTTGACATTTCTGGCTGGGACATGCAAGGGAGCTGGCAGCGTTGGTCATTTCCCAGAATTCCAGAGCATCTAAACGCTCAGTTAGACGCCCTTAAAGTAGCTATCTCAGACTTTTCCCCGGTGCGCAAAGATGATGAAGATGCCTGGGGCTGGGGAAAGACCGGAGTTTACACAACAAGGAAAGGATTTTATTAGATGCAGAGCAAAGCAGATTCGCCTCATGAGGCTTCCGTGTGGAAGCAGATTTGGGACAGCTTCGACATTCCTAAAATCAACTTCTTCTTCTGGACATTATTCCACAACAATATTATGACTGGAGAAAATTTGTGTAAAAGGAACATAGCTGGACCTCACAGATGCGTCCTCTGCAAAAGAGCTTTGGAAACTGAAAATCATCTGTTCTTAGCCTGCGAATTTGCGAAGGAGGTCTGGTCCATCTTCCTCACAGGGCTGATGGTGCGTCCTCCAACACAAAACACGATTGACACTATGTTCTCCTCTTGGATAGCCAGCTATCCCCACATCATTTCCAACAATTCATTATGGCACAAACTGTGGATTGCTGCTCCAAAGTATGTTTTCTGGAAAATTTGGCTTGCCCGGAATGAAATAATTTTCAATAACATAGAATTGCCCACAGCAAAAGTGGTTGAATAGGCAAAGAACCTCCTCTTAGAAACCCTGAATCAATCCTCAGTCAAAGATGACAACTCTCTTAGAAACAAAGAAAGGGTGTGGTTGGATGCTTATATAGGAAAGGCCAGTCTCCCAACACTCTCTCGCCCAACACAAAAGGGAAGATGGCAGATTCGAAAATCAGAGGATAGCTTTCAGCAATGGTGGAAATCCCAGGGCAAGTGCACCATTTTTTTCGATGGAGCCTCTAAAGGCAATCCAGGGAGATCAGGAGCAGGAGGGGTGATCTATTTCCAGAATGGGAAAAAAGTCGACTTCAGTTGGGGTCTTGGAATGAAAACCAACAATCAAGCTGAAATTCTCGGCCTCTTGAAAGCATGCCAAATGGCCAGAAAAGAAAATCCAAATGAAGTTCTCATTTTAGGTGACTCAGAACTGTTGATTAAAACTATGGTAAACAAGAAAGGGCTCAAGGATCCAGTGCTAAACAAACAGCTTTCAAGAGTGAATAGAATTCTGAAAGACTTCCCATTGGTGCAATTCTTCCACATCCTCAGAGGATTAAACAAGGAATCGGATAGATTGGAAAATATTGGATGCACTTTACATGCAGGAATGATCAGCACAAATTCAGAAACACCGTCCATGGCAATCATTCCCTAAGTGAAAAGGGAGAAAATGTATTCTCTGAAAATTGCAATTGCTGTTCAGGCTCAGCCCAACCTGCTTTCTATCAATAAATCATAACCGTTTCAGTTAAAAAAAATATATATATTAGAGAGTGTTGGAAAATACATTTTAATTAATCAACTATCTTTTGAAATCGTTAAAATCAATACTGATATTGCAATAGACTGTTATTAACTTAATAAAATGGGTTCGTTATGTAGAGTCAGAAACAACGCAGAGTTTTCAGTAGACAATGTAGTAATCAATAGTAGTAATATACTTTGATGACAAATGCATCATAATAATTCAATTTTTTTGGAGGCTTTTCAGTTTCATGAGTGGCAGGAGCAAACAAAACTAGAAAATTTTGAAGAGGAACAGATGTGTCTCCTCACCCTTCTGCATCTAGAACAACCACATCTGATTGTCTAGAAGCATATTTCTTTGGACAGAACCTCCCTGATACATCGTGTCCAATGCTGTCCACATCTCATTTGCCGTGTTCTCCCTGGAATATGTGGCACGACATGATCTTTGAATCCATCCATGATCAAGAGCTTTGATCGCGCTTGATTCTCCCTATAATTCTTCAAAGGATATGCATCAGTTGGCACAACTAGGACTCTCTCAGCATGGTCCTTGATGTTGTACTCATCCAGGACTTTAAGGATCCTGGCCTTCAACATAAAAAAGTTGGACATACCGTCCAACCTCTCCCAATGTCTCAGTCCATGAGACACCATCTTTGCTCAAATATGTGAGAACATATAATCCTCTCCCTCTTTTTGCTGCAACACTCAACAGAAATACTGGATTTGGGTTTCTTGATGATTAGAAACCATTTATAGTAGCTTCTATCTTCGACAACTGATTTCCCTCCCATAAATCCTTAGACAAAAACAAATGAAAATTTCTCTCCGATCACCCTCATGCTCGAATCTCATATCTTTTTGGCATAGATTTGCTAAGAAACTATTCTCCTCCTACTCTTGTTAGCTTTGTTAGGCACAATTCTGCACCAAAAGAACCTCTACCACACCAACAACCTCTAAATATCTAAAGCTCCTCTTCTAGACTACGGCCAACCTGTAATGCACCCTCAAAAAAAGATTACATCCCTCTAGTTGGCCTCAGCGTGAGCAAGTTGTCTCAGTGCAACCTCTACGTGGTGACCGCTCAAGGCAAGCTGGTCCTGCATCACTCCGGAAGGCTCTACGCTGCCTCCGTGTCACTCAGCGTGCTCTGTGTCAGCCTCTGCATGGCCTCTGTTGGGACTACGCCATCCTATTATTGTGCTGCCCTCTCAGGAACTCTACTGCTTTAGCTTCCTTCTTTGCAAAAATCTTATTCAGCCACTCTACTGGTGGATCAAATTGCTCTACAATGCTCTGATACCATGTGAAAGTTTCAAAACAAAAATCATACTGCAGTATATAGATCTACTTCACCCATTTATTTTTTAACATTAACAAGTTATATGACTAAAATATTCACAAAAATACTAAATCAGACACTAACTGCAGCCTACACATCAAAAAATCATTTACTGAGAAATGCACACATATGACAAGATTACATGCATTTTTTCAGACAAATTTCACGGGAAAATTGGTGCAGCATCTCTAGAGGGTTTATGTTATTATGTAGAATTAGAATACAAAAATCTAGGCACCAGACATCGTTGGCCCTAAAGATAAGTTACACGGCAATAAGTACTTTTCACTCGAAGATAGAAGATATTGTTGTATCACATCCTCAAACAGGATTTATATATCACAAGCCCCTTTTGGCTGACTAGAACCCTCAGCACTGCCTTTGCAACCTTTGAGTCAGCCCATAACTAGAAATCATCACCACTACATCACCCTAACTAGTGCTGCGTTGCATCTAGGCTACTCTGGATGGGACTGCATCCCCCTGGCTAGTGCTGGATTGTTGGGTCTACATCATCCTGGTTGGGCTTACGCAACCTCTGCGTAGTCTCTATGTGGAGCAGGCTCAACTGCGTCCTCCTATATGGCTCTACGCTGACTGGTACTCACTACTTCTCTGTCTTGCTGTATTCTCGGCCTTGGATCAACACATCCCACGTTGAAGTCTTCCCCTCACTACACTGCAACTCGCTTCGAATTTCTCAGCGAAACCCCAACTTAGAAATTTGACTTAGCTTCAGTGCTCTGCCAATATGTGTGTGTCTCCAACCGACTCCAAGCCCTTTTTTTTATACTTTTCTTGTTGACACATCAATGTTCCTAATCTAATATCTAATCAACGAGTCAGATTAAAATAATTCTTGATCCACGTCACTTAGAACATTTCATTAGACGTGTTTAATTACTTCACATTAATTTTTCTAATTTCCTAAATTAGAATTACGGTCCTCACTAAAAAAATTAATTATTTTAATATCTGATACTGTTACACTAAAAACTATCACCATGACATTCTGCTGATTTTATGAGCTCATTAACACTCATACATGCCTCCTCTGCAAGTCTTACAACCTCTACTCCTCATATCAAGCCCTGAAACAAAAAGAAAAACCCTAAAAAACACTGAAAGAATGGGTACGCAGGTAACATGAAGCCTACCTACGTTCCTGGATTGGGTACGTAGGTAATGATTGGGGTACCTGCATTATAGAATGCATTTTTCCTTAAGAATTCCTGTGTACCCCCTCCAAACTCAAAAAGGCAAGAAAGTAAAGTTAAAAAGT
Organism: Pinus albicaulis; assembly: GCA_034641835.2. Classification (NCBI taxonomy): domain Eukaryota; kingdom Viridiplantae; phylum Streptophyta; class Pinopsida; order Pinales; family Pinaceae; genus Pinus; species Pinus albicaulis. Next base: position 1,176,611,021 of record CM076580.1, read on the forward strand.
TGGTTTGAGGTCAATTCTAGAAGGTTCTAGATGAGAATTTTTGGTGATGAGTATGCTTTGATAAGGTGCACGTATCCCTCACCTTAAGAAACTAATCCCTTGATGTGAGGAGTCTATCCCTTTGAAGGAGGATTCTATCCCTACAAAGGTGGAATCCTAACTTCCTCATCTGCTCTATAAAAGCAGGCATTGGGTAGCCTCAAAGGGTTGGATTTTGGAGATTAAGAATTGGAGTTCAAGCTTTATGTGTGATTGAGTTAAAGTGCTGTTGAGATTTAGTCTTCTTTTTGCTGCGTTTTTGAGAGGAAAGATCACATACCTCTTTGTGCTCCTGGAGAAAGGGTGCAAGACTTATCAAAGTAGAGAAGACTCCTGCTTAGGACCCTGGGAAGGCCTTTCGAACATCAAGGCTAAGGTTGTAAGGTTCTTCTGTTACTTTAAGATTAATACAATCAAGTTTTGTTTTTCTCAATAAATTGTCGTTCGATTGTTTATTTCAATAAGCTGTCGTTTGATCATTTATTTCATAGATTCCTTGATCACTATGATAGGTATGTTTTATAATTATTTGTTATACAGGTGCTATTTAATATTTGCTTGTTTGTGATTGCAAGTCGACAAAAGAAGACACTTTGTTACGACGAAAGACGACACTTTTTTGCGACGAAAGAACTCTTGTTGCGACTGAAGGATTATTGTTGCAACGAAAGAAATCTTGTTGCAACGAAGGATTATTGATGCGACGGAAGCACTACGACCGCAAATAAGCATTTGGATCTAAGGTAGGATCGACACCTTCATAGCACTTACTTGTAAAATGGATATATTTAGAGAAAGGAAAACTTAGTTGTTCGTTTGTTGCTATATTGTCTTCTGACACTAGGGAGATCGGTCTTGTCCGCAAGAACGATTTATCCGGCCAACAAATTGGTGACTCTGCTGCGAAAAGAACTTGTTGTTTTTGGTTCTCTTTTATTTTGATTTGAGGAAAAGTTTTTCCTGGTTTTTGATTGATGGATATCTGCCTGGGTAGCTTCGGTTTTCTCTGTTTTTAAAAATTTTGAAATCTTTTAAGTTTTTCTTGAGCTTTTCTGGGGACCACGCTTTATTCTTTTGCACAGTGCAGGAAATTTTGCACTTTCCTTAAGTAAACAGTGTGGGACCGCACCTGTTACCTCTGGAAGCCTTGCGAACCCTGTTAAATTTTTTGAAAAACATTAGATTTTTTTTTTCCAGTTTAGTTTATATTTAATTTAGGATTCTTAGCATCTACCCAAATCTGTATTTTTCAGTCAAAAAGCCTTGTTTATGAGTTTCTTTTAGCAATTCTTCATCTCATCAATATCCATTAAGTTAATTGGATGTTTTGAGTCTCTTTTTTGAGAAATTCTTAATTTTATTTCCTTTGTTCATTACTTGGAGGTTTCTCTCAGTCTTTTCACAATTTTCCATCTTTTTGCTTTTGTTTTTGCAAAACAAATTCCCCCTCATTCGCTGGGGGGGCTAAATTGTGTATGAGTGTTAATCACCTTTGAGTGTTTTTTGATCTTTGGAACTCTCACCCGATTTTCTTGACTTGCACTTGATTGGTTCTTAGATTACATTAGAATCATCTTGTGTTTGAGAATTCTCTTCCATAGATCGCATTTGCATAATTAGAATTCTCATTTTCAAAATATGAGTGAATTGTGCATAGATTACAATTGCATAGTTTACATTCTGAAAAATCAATCGTAGATTTAAATCAGTTTTCTTTGATTTGAATTTAGATGTTTTTATTCTTGTTTTAAAAACACAAAAATATAAAAACTGTTTTGGAATTGATTTGCATTAGTTTTTATTGATGAAATTAGTGCATTAGAAAATTTTTTATATTTTCTCTTAGTGATCAATTTTTGCATTGTTGGAAGTGTATGGAAACTCTCTCCTTACTTTAGTTAGGATTCATCGAATTGAAAATATTACATTATCATATTCGATTGCATTCAGTTTTGGGTCGGGTCATAACACCATTGGTTTCATATCCATTTACCCTTTGAGTAATAACAACCTAAATAACATAGCGCTTAATAAAATTCATCTAGTAATTTTTACATTTCTAGGGCTCTTATCACCAATATAGCTTAGGCTAGTATCTTGGAGTAGGGAGTAATTAACTCTCCAAGATAGTAAAAACAAACAAGTAGATAAATCTTGCTGTAGGAAATAAATCCAATTGTAATTGGTACATTCTGGGACGCTTCTCTTAAAGGAGTTAATTAAGAGATCATATCTGAACCTTTGAGACAATCAATTCTGTTTCATTGGAAAAGATAGAATATTTTGCGTGCATTACAAATGGTAAACCTAGGATTAACCATTGTCGAGGAGCCTGGGGTCACTTGTCGGTAAACCTCGAATTAACCATGTCGAGGAGCCTTCAAGGGGATTGAGCTTTGTTACTCTACCCTTGCGCGTGGAATCGGATCGTAGACTGTTCCCCCAGTTGTATTTATTACTATTGGTAACCTTAGTGTCCATAAACTTAAGATTATTTCCTAAGGTGACGGTGAAGGAAAGATCTCACTGTACCTGGAGCAGACGTTGACTAGACTCACTTGGACTCTCCAGGGGGTTTTCTTCACTCGAGATGGTTTTGTGAAGAAACTTGTGCCAGTTTGTTTCATTAAGCAGGTTGTCAGGGTAACTGTTCCAACCGCCATTTCTGCATTAAAATTCTATAATGTTGGATTTCATCACCAATTAGTGTTTTTAGTGTGGGAATCTACTGTTTGTGTGTGGTTTGACTCCTAGATTTGATAGCGTGTGTTAATTTGTTTTTTTTTTTAACTTTTAGAGACCATAGGTGTGAATTGTGAATTTTAATTGTTAGGTGTAAATTGTGAATTGTTAATTTTAGTTTTAAATTGTTAATAAAACTCACTGAAGTTGAATATAATGGCAACTGTTCTGGAATTTACCAACCAAGGAACCCCTCTTAATGAGAATCCTATTACTTTTACTTGCTTTGGAAATGTTGGTCCTCCTTATATGGCTACTTTGTCATTACCTTGATTTACAATAGGTTTACCGATATGATTATTTTCAACTTCGTTGGCCCCGAATACTCCAATTGTTCCACCTCAACCAGATGCTTCACCTCAACAGAGTTCACCATATCAACATCACCAACCTTTTGTTGACCCTTTACCTTCTTCGCCTAATATTTCTTCCTCCATTTCTTCCTCTTTGCTTGGTAAAAACCTTGATGCTAGTAACCAGGTGGTGACGAAGAAGAAGAAGAAGCAAGATAAGAAAGAAGTCAACCAACCAACCATGGCTGCAAGTGTTAGTTTTGTTGAGGAAACCTGCAACATGCATCGTAAACCAAAATACCCTTGCAGGATTTGTAAGGGTGACCACTTCCTTATCAATTGTCCCAGTATTCCAAAGGTCTTGGAAGTATGGCAAGAAAAATCTCATCAACTTTCCGTTGATCCATCAACCAGTGATAGTCAGGTTCCTGGGAAAAAGGGTAAAGTTAGGTTTTGTTGTAAGTTATGCAAAGGGAGTCATCAAACTCACATTTTCCCTCACATGGATGAAGCCTCAAAATTGTTGGAAAAACTTACTGTTCCACAACAAGAATTTCCAACTGGTTACCGTAAAATTTCTCCCAACCCACCCTCAACTGACGGAGTGCTTGATCTAGTTTCAAGTATAGTCTATCCCACTCTTTCATTGGAGAGTGAAACTCATATCACTCAGGTTGATGATCCATTAGTTGATCAAGTGGTCGATTCATTTTCACATTCGGTCGATCGCATTCTCCCTGTAGAGAGTGAAATTTATACTCCTCAGGCTCTTATTGTTACATCATATTCTTCTACGCTAGGGGGAATTTTTCCTGTTTCTACAGAACCCTCTCCAAGTACAGAGGTATTTTCCTTTGATTGGAATAGACTGAAAGAACCTCGTCTTCCTTCTTCCATTCCTTTCCAAATCATTGTGAAGGTTGGTTGTAGGGATATACACCGCACACAGGTAGATGAAGGTGCTTCTGTTAGTATTTTATCCTCAACTGTTTGGAAAGCTTTGGGTTCCCCTCAGCTTGTGCCTATTACAGAGAATCTGAAAGCATTTAACAGAACCGTTAGTGAACCTTTAGGGATCCTTCCTAAGTTCTCTATTACTTTGGAAGGTAAAATTGTCTGTATTGATCTTATGGTAGTTCAAGGTCCCTTGGATTTCAATTTACTCCTTGGGCGAGACTATGTCTATGAAATGAAAGCTGTCGTATCGACACTCTTTCGCGTGATGTCTTTCCCTCACAACGACAACATTGTGACTGTAGACCAACTTTCATTCGCTAGTATTGATTCAACTACCAATAATTCAACATCCCTGAATGTTCCTCATATGCAAGTGGTATCTACCCTGCCATGGGTTAATTATGTGGCAACTAGTCCCATGTTTTCAATTACCAATGTAAGTGAGCCTTTCACTTTTTGCTCATCTTCCTTTGACTTAGATCCGATAATTGACATTGAAAACTCTATGGGATTACTTGAACGCGATGTTCTTATCCCTTTTGAGTCCCTTGACATGTGTTCCTTCCAAGGAATTGTTCTTCCATCTGATGAAGACCTCTTGGAAGCCATGATCAAGGTGTGTCCATTGACAAGTGTTTCTTCCATTTGGAAGCCATGATCAAGTTGTGAGGATAGTTCCTTTTACTGTGTCAAACTAGTTAAAAAATGAATCAGTGGCGTGAGGATAGTTCCTTTTACTGTGTCAACCTCATCAAAAATGAATCAGTGGGCCGAGGATAGTTCCTTTTACTGAGTCAACCTCGTTAAAAAATGAATCAGGTATGAGGAAAGTTCCTTTTACTGTGTCAAAATTGTTAAAAAATGAATCAGTGAGTCCGAGGATAGTTCCTTTTACTGTGTCAACCTCGTTAAAAAATGAATCAGTGGGTCCGAGGAAGGTTCCTTTTACTGTGTCAACCACATTAAAAAATGAATCATTTAGTCGAGAGCATAGTTCCTTTTCTTGTGTCAAGCTCGTTAAAAAAATGAAACAAGCTTCCATGAGGAAAGTTCTTTTCCTGTGTCAACCTCATTAAAAAATGAATCAGTAGGTAGATTGTAGAGAGTAGATTAATAGATTAGAAATAAGTAGTTTATGAGGATGGTTCCTGTTACTGAGTCAACCTCATTAAAAAATGAATCAGGTATGAGGACAGTTCTTTTCCTGTGTCAACCTCGTTAGAAAATGAATTAGTTGGTCAGAGGATAGTTCCTGTTACCGAGTCAACCTCATTAAAAAATGAATCAGGTATGAGGACAGTTCTTTTCCAGTGTCAACCTCATTAAAAAAATGAATCAGTACGTTATATAGGTATATTGTAGAGACTAGATACGAGGATAGTTTCTTTTATTGTGTCAACCTCATTAAAAAATGAAACATATTGCCATGAGCATAGTTTTTCTTTGTGTCAAGCTCGTTAAAAAAGGAAAAAAATCCTCCCATAATTGAGTCGAGTCTTTGAATAGATCTCGTAAATGTTAAGTCAGATATTTAGGTTAGTTACTTCAGTTTTTGCATAATTTTCTTATAGTTTTAGGTCGAGTCTTTCATATGATCTCGTAAATGAACCTTCATTCCATCTAGCTATTAATTACTAGCAATGTACTTAGTTGAATTAAATGAAGTTTGGGGGGGCATGCGCTCTAGCAGTTATGCTTAGGGGGCATCAACCACAGTTTTCTCTCTATTTCAAGCTTGTGAAAAAATGAAACCACTCTGAAGCATAGTTTTTCTCTGTTTCAAGCTTTTGTAAAAATGAAACCTATTTTGAGTCAATTTCGGTTATTATCAAGACTCGTTAAACTCATGAAAATCCCGAGATTATTTTTCTATCTTTCATTCTCGTAAAACACATCAAAATGACGAGTTCTTTCCATATTTTCCTGCTCATAAATTAAATTGAAAGTCGGCCACAAGAGTATATTTTTATCCCTTTCTTGAACTCATTAAAACTTACGAAAAAGTGAAAACCATGAGTACATTTTTATCCCTTTTTCGAATGCGTTAAAACTTATGAAAAAGTGAAATTTTGAGTTCTCTTTTAAGCCCTTTTCAGACTCTCTAAACATGAAAAGATTTCCGAGTACTTGACTATTTGAACTCGTTAAAGGAAATGAATAGTCGTCCCTTCAGTATAAGTTTACCCCTTTTACGGACTAAAATGGACTATTTACAAAAAAGGTATACGTTGACTAATTACGTTTAATAGAGTTCTCTCCCACATTATTTTATCCTTTTTCGGGCTCAAGAGACTAAATTTATGAAAAAGTACACCCATGGATTTTTCTTAAATTTTTTCTTCTGACTCCCTAAAATTGAAAAACACTGAGTTTCTCCTATACTGGAATCATTAAAATTTAACAGTAAAGAACCTGTTCAATTTTTAAACAGGAACGAACCACTCCTTCTTAGGGTTCAAATCTTAAACTAAGTTGGACTCATCCGAAGGATGAGCTTATAAACAAGCAAATTTTATCCTCCTCAAGCTTGTCAAAAATAAAGAGGTACTTGCCAGAAATGGTGGGGGAAAAGAGAGAAAAATGAACCTGTTTGTTACATTTTGATTATTCAGAAAACCGTTAACCACTCTTGAACACGACACTTTTTTTCACCTGGGTTGGGAAAATCCTTTGCCTAACAGTTAATCAAACCATATTGAAAGTCTTCAGCCAGTTTCTGGGTATTAGCTTTGGGTCAACTGTCACCAAACCATCTGCAGTGTCATTATGTGTTCAAGAGGATAGTTCAAACAAACCATTCCTTTGCAAAATATTTGTCTTCCATTTTGACCATCCCTGAATCAGTCCTTGCGAATATATTTCTTCAAAACTTGATCTATGATTTCGTGTTGTGGGCTTGCCTACGAAGGATCACTTTCTATCAACGACAACTCATTATCTAGGAAGTTGATCTAGAAATTGTCCGTACCTTGAAATCTGCATGCCTCAATGGTAGGTTTCTCACCTTCAATGACAGGTTGCATCATTGAAATTCGATTGAATGATTCCGTGACATGTTCGACTTCATCTCATTCATTCACATTTCATGGATTGTACTAAATACATTGAGAGCCATTGAAATTAATGGTGGTTACTCTCACACTTGTTAACAGTTTACATTATTGACTGGTAATCAAGTGGTTTCTACCATGTTCGACTTCGATGCATTCATTCACATGGATAGAATCGTACTAGTTTGAGATGCGGAAATCAAGGCCCTGGATCTAGTTTCTACCATCCAGGCTGTGAGGAATTTTTGTTATCATTTATACAATGGAATATTCATAAACAGATGGCTGCGTCCATGCTATGTCGACATATGTCTATACTATTGATGTATTCAAAATCATTCCTGTATCAGAATAGTTTGAATTAGTTTCTAGTTAGTTTTGATCTGAGTATGGGAATGCATACCTCATCGATGATATGATTATATATATATATATTTTGCATTGAATGTTTTTATAGGTTCCGACCGGGGTGTCCACAGGATGATCCTTGAAATGATAAAGTACTTCACTCTTCATATATGATAGACTTCATCTTCATCTATTCCAGACTTCGCACTTTAAGGGGAAATATGTTACACCAAAAACTGTCACCTTGACATTATGCTGACTGTATGATCTCATTAACACTCATACATGCCTCCTCTGCAAGCCTTACAACCTCTACTCCTCATATCAAGCCCTGAAACAAGAAGAAAAACCCTAAAAAACTCTGAAAGAATGGGTATGCAGGTAACATGAAGCTTGCCTACGTTCCTGGGTTTGGTACACAGGTAATGCATGGCTTACCTGGGTTCTAGAATGAAATTTTCCTTAAGAATGCCTGCGTACCCCCTCCAAACTCAAAAAGGCGAGAAATTAAAGTTAAAAAGTTGGTTTGAGGTCAATTATAGAAGGTTCTAGATGAGAATTTTTGGGGATGAGTACGCTTTGATAAGGTGCATGTATCCCTCACCTTAAGGAACTAATCCCTTGATGTGAGGAGTCTATCCCTTTGAAGGAGGATTCTATCCCTACAAAGGTGGAATCCTAACCTCCTCATCTGCTCTATAAAAGGAGGCATTGGGTAGCCTCAAAGGGTTGGATTTTGGAGATTGAGAATTGGAGTTCAAGCTTTATCTGTGATTGAGTTGAAGTGCTGTTGAGATTTAGTCTTCTTTCTGCTGAGCTTTTGAGAGGAAAGATCACATACCTCTTTTTGCTCGTTGAGGAAGAGTGCAAGACTTATCAAAGTAGAGGAGACTCCTGCTTCAGACCCCGGGAAGGCCTTTTGAACATCAAGGCTAAGGTTGTAAGGTTATTTTTTTATTTTAAGATTAATACAATCAAGTTTTGTTTGTCTCAGTAAATTGTCGTTCGATTTTTTATTTCAATAAGATGTCGTTTGATCATTTATTTCATAGATTCCTTGATCACTATGATAGGTATGTTTTATAATTATTTTTTATACAGGTGCTATTTAATATTTTCTTGTTTGTGATTGCAGGTCGACAAAAGACGACACTTTGTTACAACGAAAGACGACACTTTGTTGTGACGAAAGAACTCTTGTTGCGACGTAAGGATTATTGTTGTGACGAAAGAACTCTTGTTGCGACGAAGGATTATTGATGCGACAGAAGCACTATGACCGCAAATAAGAATTTGGATCTAAGGTAGGATCGACACCTTCATAGCATTTACTTGTAAAATGGATATATTTAGAGAAAGGCAAACTTAGTTGTTCGTTTGTTGCTAGATTGTCTTCTGACACTAGGGAGATCGGTCTTGTCTACAAGAACGATTTATCTGGCCAACACATACACAAGATGAAATTTCTCCAAACTATTTCTCGGTTTAGGAGGGTTTGTGTGTCTTAGCCCCTCCACAAAGTTTCAGGGATACAACACACCTAATGCTACCTCAAAATCTCAAAATTCATATGGTTATTAAAAAACCTAACCTGTCAGCATTGGATGGAAATGTTTGAAATCCAAAACCTTTTAAGTATTGGTAGTGTTTGTTGTGTTAGGGTCTAGTGAGCAAGACCCTTATTTCAGATAGTGTCCTAGGAATGAAACCCAAGAATGTGTTTTTCCATCTAATCAAATATGTTAGATTTCTCGGTGTGTTAGGTCCCTATATTACTAGTGTAGTCCCTTATTTTTGTTACTAGCCCACTTATTATTATTTTTGTACCCCTATAGTTCCTATATTGTTATTATTGTGCCCCATATAATCCCACTACTCTTATTGTTGTGCCCTTACATTATTATTGTTAGGTTAGCTAGGATTATATTGTGACCTCATGGACTCCTATATATAGAAAGGAGGTTTTGTCATTTGTAACATCCAAGAATTGTTCATTTTTGTAATGTAAAGGAGGCTTCCCCCTCGAGGAGGCTGATTTCTAAGTCGTTGATCTCTCTTTTCTTATATTTTTTGAGTTGGTTTCATAACATTTGGTATCAGAGCTTTGGATTCTAGTGTTTAGCTACTTCAAACAAGTCATCGTGGAATTTGCGCTATCATTTTTTTTTCGACGTAGGTTCAAAAGCTAAGAAAAACCCATTTGCAGAGAAATCCTGAGGAACCATTATTTTAGATGTTGTTTCGTAATATGTTTGGAGATAAGATTTTTGGAATTTATGGTTCTTTTAGGCTCCTAAATTTCATCTCAAAGAGGTGACCTTGGAAAAATTATTATAACTCTCTCTCTGAGCATTAGCTTGGAGTTCTACAAAAAGTGGCCGAAAGTACACCAACTTTAGTTTCTTGTGAATCGATTTCGGAGCCAAAGGAGGAAAAATTAACACACAGAATGTTGTACAAGTTCACTCTACTGAACGAGTCCATAATTAGGACATTGTGGGACATTGGGCATAACTTTGTCTTGAAGAATCCAAATAGAGCCAAACATGTGGCATTGGAAAGAAAATTTAAAGTGATACTAAAGAACTGAACAAAAAATATTTGGTATCAAAAATTACAGAGATACATCATTTTCAATATTGAGCTCCTCAACAGAAAGAAAAATGTGTGTATTTGTTTTAAAAATTGCATGTCTTGTTTGAAAAACCAGTTCAAAGTGATTTCGAGGTCATATTGAAGCATAGATATCGGTACTAGGTTCTAAAACACCCCCTATAAATAATTCAACACCCATTAATCCCCAGAAGGCTCTACTATGACTCATGAACAGGAAGAAGTGCAACATGATATATCAAAATTAAAATACCAAGCGCAACAAATTTTTCTTTCGAAAAGAGTAACAAAAAATGAAATGGAAGCTAAGATGGATGGTTTGAAGAAAGGTGTGGAGGTTAAGATGTTTGGTTTGAAGAAAGTCATGGAAGCTAATATGGATGGTTTCAATAAGCTAATATGGATCATGGAAGCTAAGATCAATGAAAAAATGAAAGCAAACATGGAAGACATGAAGAATGATCTAAAAGAAGACATGGAAGGTTTGAAGGATTTTTTGATGAAGTTGATACACAAAATGATTCCTAATGGCAGAAAGGTAGTAAAAGAAACTCATGATGAGAACAAAATTAATTTTAATCATTATTTCATAAGCTCTAATGATGGATTTAATACCCACCATTTTCCAAATATCGATATGAGGAAGTTTTATGGCAAGGATCCCGTAACATGGATACTATAGATGGAGCAATATTTTTATCTCTATAATGTGAAAAACACACGAAAGGTACGCATTGCAACTTTATATTTAGAACAAAATACATTTTTATGGTATCTATGGCTTTTCTCTTGTAACAAAATTGTAACTTGGTCAATTTTTGTGGAGGAAATGATAGCACATTATGAGGATACAAAGAGATATACCTTCTTTAGCCAATTGATAAATCTCAAACAAAATAGTTCAATGGTGGATCACATTGAGGACATCCAAAAATTGAATATAAGGGTAATTGATATTCCATAGGATCAGAAGATTGATGTCTTCATAGGGACTTTAAAGGATAACTTCCAACATGAGGTTGGCCTCTGGGAACCTGATTCATTGGAGAAGGCATTCAGGTTGGCAAGAAAAATTAAAAGTAAAATTATGGCCACAATGAAGCCTACCTCTCACATCTATAATGATGGAAGTGTTGCTACTCCTAGACTTCCACAACCCATAAGGTTGAAACCACAACAATAGGAAGAAAAAAGATAAAAATGGCTTTGCTACAGTTGTGATATAAAACACACTAAAGGTCATAAGTGTGTCAAGAAGAAATTATTTTACATAGATTGTAAACAGGAGGAAAAAAATGAACAAGAAAATTCAAAAGAAGAGGATATACACCAAGAACCAACCCTAGATAGTGAAGAAATTAGTCCAACCATATCTTGTAATGCATTGGCAGGAATTACTACTCCTCAGACTCTCAATATAAAAGGACACATCAAGAAGAAAAAATTAATAGTGTTGATTGATTCGGGTAGTACCCATAATTTTGTTCATTGTAAGGTAGCCAAGTAACTAAATTGCTTCCTATACCCAACACCAGAGTGTCAATTGATGGTTGCAAATGAAGGAAATATAAATTTCTCTGGAAAGTTCCATAATATCAAGCTAACCATGGGGGAATATGTATTGAATATCCCAATGCTTCCCATTACAGTGGGAGGTTCTCATGTTGTATTAGGAGTATAATGGTTATAATATTTGGGGACGGTAGCTTTTAATTTTCAAGAGCGTTTCTTGAAATTTTTTTCGAAAGGAAAGGAATTTTAATTACAGGGTATAATAGGGAATTCAAGAAAGATAATAAGCTCTAATGTCATGAAAAATCTTCTGAAGAAAGAACAACGAGGTGTGATTATACAATTATGCTCACTAGAAGTTCCAACATCAAAATCATATATTACTCTAGGTCTCCAAAAAGCCTTGGATAATCATTCCAAAGTGTTTGAAACTCTGAAATGACTCCCATCTCTTTGTGATCATGATCATGCTTTTCATTTGATTCTAGGGAGTGTTCCTCCAAAAATCAAGCCTTATATATATCCTTATGTCCAAAATAGAGAAATTGAACGTATGATTGCAGAAATGTTAGAGGTCGTGATAATTCAACCTAGTCAAAGTTTTTTCTCTGCTTCTGTAGTATTGGTGCACAAGCGGGATGGACCATGGCGCATGTGTCCAAATTATAGGCATCTTAATAAGCTCACTATTAAATATAAATTCCCCATTCCTATGTTTCATGAATTATTGGATGAACTATATTGAGAAAGTTATTTTACCAAGTTGGATCCCTGTTCAGGATATCATCAAATTAAAATGAAGATTTAATATAATCCGAAAACAATATTTTAAACTCATGAGGGTCATTATGAATTTTGGTATGCCTTTGGGCCTTACCAATGCACCTTCTACCTTTCAAGGGTTGATGAATTCCATTTTTAAACCCTTCCTTAGAATATTTGTGTTAGTATTTTTTGATGATATGCTAATCTACACTAGGTCCTGGAAGGATCATATTCAACATGTTGGTAGGGTGCTCAAACTATTGGAGGAGAAATAATTATATGCAAAAACCTCCAAATGTTTCTTTGGAGTAAAAGTGGTGGAATATCTCGGTCATATTATATATGAGGAGGGTGTTAAGGTAGACCCTAAAAAAATTAAATCCATTAAGGAATGGAAAGTTCCCATAACCATAAAGCAGTTTTGAGGATTTCTCAGGTTAACATGGTATTATCGTAAGTTTTTTAAGAATTATGGGAGAATATCAGTACCTCTAACAACATTATAGAAGAAAGATGCATTTTCATGGACTCCTGAAGCAGCTAAGGCCTTTGAAAATATTAAAGAGCTAATGTGCTAAGCATCAGTCTTAGTTATGCCAGACTTCACAAAAACCTTTATTGTGGAATGTGATGCCTCACAAAATGGTATTGGTGTTGTTTTAATGCAATAAGTAAGACCCATTTCTTTAAGAAAGTCATCCAATAAAAGGAAATTATTTACAAAAATCTATTTATGAGAAGGAAATGTTGGTAATACTACATGCACTAAAGAAATGGAAACCTTACCTAATGGGAAGACACTTTAAGGTAAAAATTGATTATGATAGTCTTAAATACCTTTTGGAACAAATAATATATTCAAAAGAGCATACAAAATGGGTCTCAAAGGTGTTGGATTATGACTTTGAAATCATCTACAAAAATGGAAGCTAAATGTTTTTGCAGATTCAATCTCAAGATATGATGAGGAGGTGGAGACATTTCTTTGTGCCATTTCTATTATCCAACCAGATTGGATAATCAAAGAAAGGGAGGAATGGAATAATGACGAAGAAGTTTGAACACTCATTCAAAAGTTGCACCAAGATCCCAGTACATCTGATACATTTAGTTGGAAAAATGATTCCTTATGGTACAAAGATCACTTATATATTTGTAAGAATTCCCAACTAAAACAAATTATTCTTTTGGAATTTCCCACCTCTCCTTTAGGAGGACACTCGAGATTTTTAAAAACTGACCACGGGGTGAAGAAAGAATTTTTAAAGTTTCCTTAAATATGATATTCAAAATTTTGTGGTGGAATGTTTGATTTTCCAACAAGATAAAGTTGAGATAATTAAGACCTTGGGTCTGATACAACCTTTATGAATTCCAAGTCAATGTTGGGAGGAGGTTTCAATGGATTTTATGACAGTTTTACATAAGTCCGAAGGAAAGAGTGTCATCGTGGTGGTAGTTTATATACATACCAAGTATGCACACTTTTGTGAATTATCTCATCCATTTAATTCAAGTACATTTTCTACTACATTTATGGAAGCAATTCAAAAGCTAAATGGAAACCCAAAAATTATTGTAAACGACAAAGATCCCTTTTGCACTGGAAATTTTTGGACATAATTATTTTCTTTTTTGGGTATTCAACTAGCTCATAGCTCATGTTATCATCCTCAATCCAACGGAAAAAATGAGATAGTGAACAAATGTTTGGAAGGGTATATTTGTTGTTTTGTGTTTGATAAACAAACACAACGGGTCAAGTGGTTACCTCTGACTGAATGGTGGTATAACACTTCCTTCCATACTACAGCAAAAAAGGCCCCATTTATGACACTTTATGGATATCATCCACCATCCGTCACATCATATTTAAGAGAAAATTCCAAGGTTCAAGAAATAGAAGATCACATTGAGAATCAACAACAAGTTCTCCAACTCTTAAAGGATAACCTAAATTTTGCAACAAATTGAATAAAAATTAGGCACATCAACATCACAACAATAGAAGTTTTGATGTAGGAGATTGGGTATTTTTATGGCTACAACCATACAAAAAAATTTCCCTCAAGAAAGCTAAGAAGGATAATAAATTATCACCAATGTACTATGGTCCTTACAAGGTGTTGCAAAAGATTGGTACTATGGCATATAAATTGTAGATTCCTGCTTCTTCTAAAGTGCACCTAGTTTACGTGTTTCATGCTTAAAGAATGTTATAGGTGACAAACTTCCAGTTCAAATAATATTTCCAGAACTTGGTGAGGAATTAGAAGTCATATTGGAACCTGAAGCAATAATGGAAACAATAACTTGAAAACTACGAACTCGATCAATTTCAGAGTATCTCATCAAGTGGAAGAACTTACCCACTGAATATTCCACATGGGAGGATGATAATTTTATACAAAAGCATCCAGAACTACTCAAGCATTGAGGAAAACACTTTATTGAAGGAGAAGGGCATATTAGGTCCCTATATTACTAATTTATTCCCTTATTGTTGTTAATTTAGCCCCCTTATTGTTATTTTCATACCCATGTAGTCCCCATATTGTTATTATTGTGCCCCATAAAATCCCATTATTGTTATTGTTATTCCCGTACATTATTATTGTAATTTGTTAGGTCGGCTAGGATTATATTTTTACCCCATGGACTCCTATATATAGAAAGGATGTTTTTCATTTGTATCATCCAAGAGTTGTTCATTTATGTAATGTAAATGATATTTCCCCCTCAAAGAGGTTGATTTCTAAATCGTTGATCTCTATTTTCTTCTATTTTGTGAGTTGGTTTAATAACACAATGTATTTGTAAATTGGGTTTGAATAAAATATGTTGTTATGATATGATTGTGCATGATTATGGAATCATATATATGTGTGTTGACCTAAGTATTGATGATCATAAGTACTAGGGTTAAGAATTAATACCTATTCCAAGTTTGATACTCTAGGATGATAGTGTATGTGAATTATGGGGTTTTGTAACTAAACATTAGTAGAAGTTAAAATCTCTAATAAAATATGATAGTTTTATAATATGATATTTATGAAAGATTGTTGAAATCTAAAATGCGAGTTGTGATTGGTTTTGTTTGTCAAAGCTTAGTGGCTCATGTATGAAATCTAGGATCTTGCAATAAATCCTAGTAGAGATCTAACATATGAATTCATAAATTTTTTAGATGCATTGTTGAGTTGTACTTGTTGCTTTGAGGGTGTGAAATATGTCATAGAAGAATATTTTATATCTCTGAAGGAGATATTGATGCTCTAGATATAATGAGATTGATATCTTGATTTAACTATTGATGTGATTTATGGTTTGTACCAAAACCTGGGAAAGAAGTTAAAGTATTGAAGTAATGTCTCTTGATGATTATGTTTATAAATTATAATGATTCCATTATTATATGATTTTGATATGGTTAACTTCATGATTCTATATATTTGGTTGTACCTTCTATCTAAGTTGTGTAGGTACGTAATCTTCAAGATGGTGAATATGTTTGTAAGTAAAGTTGATATGATAAGAATGATGAAGGAATATATATGAATGTTAATGATCAACATGAGTTTGATAAAAAGGATGGGAGCCATGAAATATTCTCCTAGGTAATAGAAGGATTTTTATCTTCCTAATTTAAGAGGGAGCCTTGATAGAAGAAATATCCCTAGCTAAGAGGGAGGGCATATTATAGTTATGATGGGTACGTTGAAAATTGGAGAATGAATTTTGAGGTATTGTTTAAAGAAGGAAAGAAGGAAATGGTTGTAGAATATGTTGATACATGAAAATTAAGAAAGGAAGATGTATGATTGAGAAATATTCTCTGAAGGTTTGTTTAAAAGCCCTACTATGATAAATTGAGAAGCAACATCAAGTTATATGAAAGACCTCGACGTTTTGTGTTTTCTTATTTACATTTGAAATTTTGTTACTAATTGGGGTTATGATTATACCAGTAAATATATGGAATGTTTTATAATATTATATGGATCTCTTTGATCAAGAGAGATTTTTTGTTTACAATCTATTTGATTGGAGCTTATACCAATTGAAGTAAACTTGAGTGTTGAGACTTTGTGTGTAAGACACATTTACTTGGAGGACATCTGGTCAGAACTTTGTGCTAGTGTCTAGATCCCAAAGCAGGGACGGTGGTGTTGGTAATACAGATATGACCTCAAATAGACACAAGAATCCTTGGGTTGATGGTGAGCAAGTAAGTCTGATGGTACCTAGAGAGGTTGAAATATTTAGTCCATATTAGTCCCACCCAGATAGATTGCCTTGGTCAGGAATCTATTATGTCACAACATGAGTTCCTAAACAGTTTGAAGACCTTGGATAAATTTCCATAGTCAAGAATCTAGTCCATGGAATTTTGGTGCCTAAACTCTTAGTAGATGATGTGTTTTGATATCTTCCATGTACCTATAGAAATATATGTAATTATGAGTACGTCCCTAGACAAGAGGCAATGTTGAAAAATGTAATTAGGTTCAGTCTTCATAATTTTGCTTAAGGCATAATGAAATATATTTATCAAAAGAGAGAAAAATAAATTTTATTATTCACTTGTTAAAGCTTGTGTTTCATGCTTGGGTTAACTTCTCATATATCGAGAATCCATCGTAGGACTTTAGGACTTGTAATTCAAATTCAAAGTCTATTTTGTAATGTAAAAATATTCCTCCATCAAGTCTCCTTTCTGTCGGCCTTCAAATTAATTTTCATCAAGTCGGCTTCACTAAATGGACTCATGTCGTCTGATTTACAGTGAGAAGTAACTATATATATGAGTGTAGGCTTTTCTAAACAATGAGTAAAGATACAAGTTCAATAATTTCATAGATGAGTTTGGTACAATTTCAGAGATGAGTTTGGTGCGTTTCGGAGAAATTTTTTGGCTATAATGCAGAGGAAAAATGAAGGTCCGGTTATATTTTAGAAAAGAATCAGAGGCTTGGATATATTGTAGAGAATAAAAAGTGACTCATATATATTGCAAAAAAAACATAGTGATTCATATATATTACAGAGGAGACACAATGAATCAGATATATTGTAGATGAGACATAGAGGTTTGAAGATATTGCATAGGAAACTCATAGATTTAGATATACTATAGAGGAGACATAGAGGTTCCATATGATGACTATGTGACATAATACTACTATGTGACTGTATGTGAATAGTGTAGAGGATGAAAAATATTCTTATATACTTGATAATTAATTGTTATATTCTTCTGATCTTATTTAAATTTTTATGTTCTTCTTTTATCTTAGATCATCAAGAAATTACCAAAAAAATAGCACGAAGATGAAGGACACCAGATGTAGGTAGAAAGCCAGTATGAAACCCCACTCAAGGGAAAGCCCATTCAACAACTCTTCCTTCAATATCTTTCCTGAGATAATCAAAGACTCTTGACTTAGGTGTAGAATTCCTCCACACCAAGTTAGCCATTTCCTTCTTCTACAGATGATGACTTTCTAGTTCTATATTCAACCTATATGCAACAAAATCATCAACACCACTTCGATGCAGCAATATCTTTGACCTAGAAACTTTGACCTTAATGCATCGACTTCAACCTTGAAGAAATTAGTACTTTGATCTTGAAGAAACACTTCTATATTGAAGCAACACTTCGATCTTGATGTTGTACTTTGACCTTGATGCCATACTTTTCCCTTGATGTTGTAAAAAAAATTTGACCTGGGTGTCATACTTCGATCTTACAGTAATAGCCCATAAAATCACACGTGTGTGAGAGAGAGATAGCCCAAAACTTTGATCCTAAAATTCTCCTTCTTCTAATGAATATTTGCACATTTTCACGGCTTATTCTAGGATATCAAACTTGTGTGCATAAATTTCTCCCAAATGAAATGAAATTCTCTTATATATACCCTTTTCTGGAGTTCGAATTCCCTTATTTTAGTCTAAATTGAACTAGTGAGGGCCGACCCATTGTGGAGGTGACAAAATTCATTTTTGACTAAAAAATAATTATTTTTACATGATTCAAAAGACAAAGAAGGGTCTTATTAAATGTATAATGACTCTACTGACTCAGTATAAATTGTAGAAGTATTAAATGGGGAATTTTACCTAAAACATGATGACCTAGGCATGAAACCAATGCTTTAATAAGTCATAATAATAATAATAATAAAATTTTCATTTTCATTACTTTTGATAAGTACATTTCAATATGAATCAAATACAATAATTAATACCAAACCTATTTACATTCTTCAACACTACCCCTTAACTAGGGAGGTATTCATAATGACATATACAAGTACAAGGAATATCTCAAAACACATGAACCATGAATAAATTAGGCACTGTAATGCCATGGACTAGATTATTGACCAAGGAAATCTGTCAAAGGTCCTCCAATATGTTAGGCACTCTCGGTGCCCCAGACTAGATGCTTGATGTAGAAAATATATCCAGGTGGGACTAAGATGGACTAAAGCTTTCATCCTCTCCAGGTACCATCATGCTTACTTTCTAACCATCAACCCAAAGATCTGGGTGCGTTTTTGAGGTTGGAGCTCTATGACTA
This sequence comes from Pinus albicaulis, assembly GCA_034641835.2. Lineage (NCBI taxonomy): Eukaryota > Viridiplantae > Streptophyta > Pinopsida > Pinales > Pinaceae > Pinus > Pinus albicaulis. The sequence continues at coordinate 1,176,629,932 of CM076580.1, forward strand.
GTTCCACGCTCCCTACTTCTGGATCTAGAAATCAACACATATATGTCCTCTTAGGCAAAGTGTATCACACAAAAAGCCTAAACAATCCCGATTATTCCAATCGGTAGAAAATATTCCCCGATCAAACAAACTGGCAACAAAAAATCTCTCCCGATCAAACTGGTCGGTAACCAACATGTAAAAAATTTTATAAGACCTCCGAGATATTTACCAGTATAAATACGAAACCAATCAATAAAAAAATTTCAAATGTACATAAGTAAACACAAACCTTTGGGGTATTTCAGACAATTTGATGTTACCTCTCATTTTATTAGAGTAGGAATTTCAAACAAATCTTGCTAGAATATTCCTTAATCATAAATATTCCTTTGCTAATACACATGCAATGACGCATTATATAATCAGATCCTAGTTTTCTTATTTCAAAAACCCCTTAAAATAAATTCTCCAATTGTTTCTTTCAAGGTATCCATCAACGCCATAATATGCCCTCCCTCATAACTTAAGGAAATTTATTTTATCCTCGCTCTCTCTTAACTTAGGGAGATCAAATTATTCTTATGACATTGGATAATATTTCATGGCTTCCGTCCTTCTTATCATATTTATCTTGACCATCATGATTCATATATATTTCTTCATCATGCTTATCATATCAAACATACTTATGAACATATTCACCATATGAAGATTATGTACCTACACAACTTAGATAGCAAGTACAAAAAAATCTATATAAGCATGAAGTTAACCACATAAAAATCATACAATATTGGAAGCATTATACTTTATAAAGATAATACACAAGAGACTTTACTTCTATACTTCAAGTTCTTTCCCGTATTTTGGTAAATACCCTAAATCACATCAACAACTCAATAAAGATGCCAATTTCATTATATCTAGAGCCTTAATATTTCCTTAAGACCATGTTGAGATATAACAACAAGTTCTTCTATGACATATTTCAAATCCTCAAAGAAACAAGTATAATTCAACAATGCATCTAACAAATTTCTAAATTCATATGTTATATTTCTACTAGGATTTAGTGCAAGATCCTAGATTTTATACATGATTCACTAAGCTTCAACAATCAAAACAAATGAAAACTCAATTTTAGATTTGAACGACAATTCATAAATCTCAGATTATCACATTTTCATCATCTATTAGAGAATTTAACTTTTATTAAGGGTTAGTTCCAAAACCCTATAATTCACAAACACTATCTCCTAGAGTATCAAACTTCAACTAGGGCTTAGCAACAAACCCTTGGACTTACGAGCATAAAAAATTATGTCAACACAAATATATATATAGGATTCCATCATCATCTACAAGCATATCACAGCAACATCAGTTAGTCAAACCCAATGGTTACATCTGTAAAAAGTTAAATGTAATAAAACTAATAAAATTAAATTTGTCACATTGTAATTTTGTTTCTATTAATAAAATTACTAATATATTTTTCAGATAAAAAGAAATATATATATATATATATATATATATATATATATATATATATATATATATATATATTAAATTTCATTTCCACCTATATTGAAGCCTTGTGGTATAAAGTTTTGTAACAATATGAGAATTTTCATTTAGAGACCAATTTCAGGTTCGAATGACTTGTCCATGCTAAGAAGGAAAAGAGAGACTTGTAGGTAGAGCATTATTGGTAGAAATTTAATCTAATCCTTTATTTCCAACACAAACTAGAAAATAGACATATGTATTGTTAAATTGGAGGATATGTTTAACTCCCCCTTCAACCACTTCAAGCCTTTCAAGATTAATGAAAGATGTTACTTTTGACTAACCCAACCTCCATGGTCTCCTTATCAATAGGGGATTGTGAAAATTCCCCAATCCAAAATTTTTTATTGAATGGTCTTATTAAATTGTTTCCTAACATTGTCATGCTAAATTTATTTTTATTCTCTTTAATCTAATAATCTTCTAATATACCTTTTAAATGTTTTTTTTGACTAAATATATAATTATTTTATTTTAATTTTTTTTTTAATAATAATAACATGATTATATATAAATATTGAAAAATATAATTATTATACTTTAAAAATTAATAAATATAATATTATTTTTTTATTAAAACTTGTGAAACTTTCCCATTAGTTATGATTAAATAATTAATAAATATAATTATAATAAAAAGTATTGTAATGTATCTAAACATCAATCTAAGATAGTCAGTAAAACGGTAGCACATTTTAATGTTTTGTAAACCGATATAAATTTAAAAAAAAATTAAGCAATTATTTAAATTATAGAATTAGTAATTAATTTTTTACAATTTTAATTAGAAATTCTATTGTATATAAAGAAAAAATTCAAAATATATAAATTTTAATTTAAATGCAAAACTTTGTTATTTGTCCAGCTGTATTATTTATTTCTATTATGATATATGATTTGTGAATTTAGAAATATATTAATTTTATATTTTAAAAATATTTATAATGGTACATGATGTACTATATCTATTATTTATTTTTATTATGATATATGATTTGTGAATTTAGAAAAATATTAATTTTATATTTTAAAAATATTTATAATGGTATATTAAATGCACTATTTCTGCTCACCGAAACTTGCAAATGAAATGGAAGCATCTTTGGGGAAAAAGGAATGGGAGCACCTTATTTCGACATAAAAATTTTAATTAAGAAAAGATACTTACGGGACTCGGGATGCAAATTCAATGTAAATTACCTCATACTTCCACGTACAAAATGTTGATGGAATTGATATCATATGCACTTCAGAGGATACCATCCATAAGTATAGCTAATTTAAGTTTAATATGTAATCTTCCAATAATGATAGTACGAATAAAGGTAATAAAAACAATTAATAGATAATAGCATATTTACCGAGTATTAGGCAATTTAGATGCTCCCTCATCAAGCCTCGATTAATTTGTTCATTGGGGATTTAGATTAATTCAAATCCCTATCTTGCTCCAAAAATATGTTGTTGTATTTTTCCTTCAAGAATTCAATAATACTGAATTTGGGAGACACTATTTTATTGCACTTTTGTCCTTCTAATTCAAATTTGTGTATTCTTGTGCTGACATTATTATAACTAAAAAACTTAGATTTATATTGATTCTGATAATCTTTGTTCACCAATGAACTTTACATTTTGACCTGCCATAACTCAAAATTATGATCATTGAATTTCATTATCTTTATTTTGGAATTTCTTACCATTTCCTTTCACCATAATAATTGCTTCCACGGATCTCCCACTACAAGAGGGTCAACCATAAGCCTGATCCAAACTTCTTAGACACAAATTAGTCCTTTTGAAGCCAAAACTTCCCTCATACCAAACGTAGTTTTTAAAAGTGAAAATTTTGTTTCTACAAATGGATTCTTAATAAAATAGAATAAAAGCAATGCTAAACTGCATATCAACAAAAATATTTTATCTTCAAAATCAAATTTGGGAAAACCATCAAGTCGTTTTCAATATATATTCTTTTTTACAATATCAAAAGTTAATATATATCTTGCAACATCTATAAAACATCAATCCATTTACCTTAAATTAGGATACATATGTAGTTCTTTAACCTAAACAACAAAACCATGGGATAAACAACCATGCACCACAAAACTTCTTTTAGAAAAAACTGTGTTGAAAATTTCCAAAACAATGTGCAAAAAACCAACAATTGTTTTTGAAGAACACTACCTATAAACCATCACATAGGGGGAATCACAACCCTTTGTGAACCATTCAAGTAGGGTTGGGATTTACCCCAATGTGACCCTCCTAATTAAGGGGGACTTCTGATCCATCTACTACCCCTAGTGTAATGTAAAATATGTGAGGATTTCCATGCAAAGAATATAAAATGCACCCCAGCAAATGAAATAGAGATGGAAAGTCAAAATGAGCACAAATGACAAGTTTGATAACAAATTATAGTCACTATTCATGTAGATTACTTCTCATTATCTATGCCACGGGTTGAGATATGACTTGAGGATGTTGATCTAGATAATAGATGATATGTTGGGCTCATTCTACATAGATATTGAATAGTATTGGAGGGAAGAATATTCCCAAGGTAATTTTGAGCGTAAAAGGGAGAGACATTCCTTCTGATTGTGTCAGTTGTGAATGGAGTGCCATGATGGGATTTGTTGGGGTGTTTCCTATGAACTATAAAGTGGTACAAATTTCCTATAATAATATATAATTATGATGGCAATGATGATGATGATTAACATATACTAAGAGTGAATATGTTATATTAGACCTTCATGCATAAAGATATTACTCAGAATTGTTTGAAGTTTTATTATTATTTAGGAAAAGAATTAAGTGAAGCATTTTAAGAACAACATAGTTTTGTTGAATTAAAAGATCAATAAGGTTGGTAGTGCCACAAATATTTCGAAATATAAATCTAATATAAGTATGTGCTAAACAATATAAAATAATTTAGTGATTTTGATATTTAACCCTCTTAGTGCTACAATGGTGATAGACACTTTCATTCCATGGTGTTTTTGTAATTGACCAATGTCTGGTTTTACAATAAATATCATGATATTTTTTCTTATTTTAACAATATTTATTTTGTTCTTCACATTGTTTAAAAAAAAACCTACATACTTCTAGTTTTCGAGATTTACGTTGATCACCTCCTTAATATAATATTTCAGTTTCCTTTTACCATCTAGCTCTTTATCACCCCACTATTTAATAATAATTAAATTTCAAAGTTCTAATATCTTTAATATTAATATCCTTATTCTTCAAACTGATATCCTCCTTTATCTCCCAATAGTCTCGCCAAGGTTACGAATCCTTAAGCCATCCCACTTGAGTCGAAGGTGGTTTTACTTAAGTTACAAGAAATGTTAGGAAACCTCTTATATTCCATGTTATTTAACCCCTTCTTGTACAAAAGACATTAATATCATGCTTTCAATGGGGTAAATTCATGGTTTAATGAAGCGGATATGACATTAGGGTGTATTTTCTTAAATATCAACATAAGAAAATTAGGTTATTTCGCTTAGACATTATATTATAACTAGACAAAATAGCTAACTTGATATGAAAATATAACTGAAATTTAAGTTAATAATAATTTAAAAAATTGGTTATTATAAAATTTATTATATAACTTTATCTGTGAAAATTTTCTTCCATAATTTATTATTTGAAATATAATCCTTCATCAATTTAACTTTAATTTAATGGAAAACAATAAATATCACTAATAGACATAAATTATGTTCCCTCGTGGGGCTAGTGGACAATTGGAACTCATTGATGTGCGAAGTATGACATACAAAATTTTGCATGGGTGGAGGAGGGCAAGAAATATACCCTCCCATCATGTTGCAGGAAATTTCTATGGCTAAGATCATGTGAAACCTCATCCGTGACTTGCATTAGAGGGAATACAATAGTCTTGAGGATTCATGGCATCTGCAGTGAGGCTGTTAAATAACGTCAAACAGGTAGCAGTCCGGATGGTTTTAGGCTCTCTACGGGATGTGAATTTATTTGTATTTCCCTTTCTTTGGGTCATATGGTTATGGTGACAGAGCTTCAACCTTCACGCCTCCTACAAAATTATTAAGGTAACAATTCTCCTTGCCATTCGTAGGGAATTTTTCTCTTTCATTCTTTGGTCGGAGGGTCTCATAGTTGGAGAAGTGGCTCGTATTGGGTGTACGTGTCTCGATCCCAGGTGAATTATTGAATTGGTATTTTGGGTTTTGGTGCTTTGGTTCCTTGTGTAAAGTGGTTAGTGCTTTTTCTAGTGGTGTCAAGGTTTTTGGTGGCGGTGATTTTTCTCGGGTTGAGGCTTTGGATAGCTCCATATATTGGCTCTCCATGATTGGCATTATATTTTTTTTCTCTCGTCGTGCTATTGGACATAGTCTTCCTTTAGAGGAAGCCCAGTGGATCTGGAGGCACTCGGTTTTATGGGATTCTAGGTGTTTTTCCTTCCCTCTGTCTAGTTGGGTGGTTTTCCTTTGGACCCTCCAGGTGAGGGGTCGTGTGTCAGTGTTAAGTTGGGTATATGATATATTAGCGGTGAATTCAGATAGTGGATACCAGCGCGACTGGGTTGTTTCTCCTATTCTGGCTGTGGCATGGAGTGTAGGGTCTATGCTGGCAGTCGGTTGGATGGTAGAGTGTATAGATGCTGGAAACATGGTTCAGGGGTTGACTAGGTGAATGTTGGTGTAAATTTTGGTTTGTTACGAGACTATGCATTTTGGTAGGGATTCCAAGATGAAGTCGGTTCCTTGATCCTTACGAGCTCATGTGATGGCGAAGTCGAAATTACCCCAGCTAAGATAGGAGAAAATTGATATCCCTGCTGCCTGCGGTGGTGGTGTGGAAGTCAATGTTGATTATGGAAGTCATGATGCTAAAATAATGCGAGGAAAATCTCATGGGGGGTGTGGAGTTTGCGGTGGGAAATAATGTTGTGTAGTCCTCTCGATGATAGGGGTTGCAGGATCCTAGAACAATGTAGTCGAGGAGTAGGAAACAAGAGTAGGGGCATATGTTGTGGATGAGGTCTGAGCTCACAAGGGCAGAGTGCAAGACCGGAGACATAGGGTTAGTTGGACGTGCAGTTGTTGGTCGTAACAGGAGAAATTTGGTGCAATATGAAATATTTCAATCCATCATGGAGATGCTGGAATCACATGAAAGGGTCTAGGGGGAAGAACACGAGGCAGTTATGACTAAGATGTAGATTTTTCATTACTTTCAATGTCACATTCTTGAACGAATTGTGATTGTTTAGCATGTTGAAATTTGCAACAAGAAACATTGAAAATGGAAACCAAAAATGGAATCCAGAAAATGGCACCAAGAAATGGTACGATATGAGGCTTCTGATTTAATTTTCCCTTAATTAAATTGGAAGAAAAATTGTAATTTCATCTCATGACAGCTTGTATTAGTTAGCAGAGTCAGTAAGACTTAGTTATATTAGGAAATTTGAGTTAGAGGTAAAATAGGAGGCATTCAAAGGGATTTTCTATTTTTAGGGGGTCCAAATATAGTTATTTGTGAGTTGTAATTAGTTAACTCAATTAATTAAGTTAAAATCAGTTTAAATAGTTCTAACTGAGGGATGAGCTAGTCATAGTTCTAGTGAATTAAATATGATTTAATCCACAAGTATTGATCAATCACTTAGCTAAAAATTCACTATAAATAGATGTTCCATGTCATTTCTAAGGAAGGCCCGGTTGAGACTACGGTTAAAGGGAAGGTATCTATCAGTTTTACTATTAGAAAATTCTACAGGTCATGCATGAGGTCACTGGGAAGGACTTCAAGGATTTCAAAATCATTAATTGGTATTTTCCTAATTAATAGGGGCTCAATTATCCCAAGAATATGTAAGCAAGGAAGGATAGGAAGAGGCAAGCAAAAGTTTAAATCGTTAACCAATTTTTCTTAGATTACAAGCCAGATTTGAGTAGGATCGGAGTGAGAGAGTTAGAAGAGTGCAGGAAGTTTATCTAGTGAGAGAAAGCATTGTATTGTTTCATGATATTCACCATATTAAATTTAGAGATAGAGGGGTTTTGAGCAGTTTCTTTCCCCAGATAAATCTTGTGTTGTGCGATTGATAGTTTCTTTCTCCTGCTTATATGCGATTGTTAAATCCTGTTTTATTTCCGCAAATTGTAGAAGGATTAAATGTTTTATTTTAGCACATTAAAATATCATATTGAATCCTGTTGGTAGATTTTATTCATGGTATCGAGGCACCAAGAATCACAATAGAAGAGAAGAAATTGAGTTTTTTTTAAAGAGGTTCAGATTTGATGATTTATCCTTCGATATCTAGTAGCAGATAAAGATGTCTTTCGATGGCTTGGGACTCAAATATGATCCTGAGGGAAATTCGTATTACATAGCATGGAAATATAGGATGGAATTAGTGCTTGAGGACAACGGACCAAAGGAATTCATAGGCATTGATATTCCATAGCCCATAGCAACATATGTTCAACTTCTTGATGCATGGAAGAAGGTAGCAAAGGTGAGAAGGATCTTGTTAGAAGGAGTTTGATATCATATTTTCTGAAGTCTCCATGAGAAGGTGATTCCATATGATATGTATAAGGGCTTGAAATATTTTTTCAGAACAACATCGTTCACAAGAATTTGGTGCTCAAAGAAAAGCTCAAAAAGATCAAGATGGAGGAGGGCGGGATGATACCAAAATACTTGACGAAGTTCCCTCAATTTCGAGATGAGATTGGAAGTGTTGGTGTAATAGTCGCCTAGGATTATTTGGTGACCCTAGATATTCCAAGCCTTCCCAAGAGCTGGCATAGTTAACATGACTCTATGAATGGGAGGGAGAAGCTACTAGCTTGAGAGCATTTGTGGTCCAACTTGGTAATAGAAGAGATAACGTGGACCACTAAAGACAATACCTCCATAAAATAGAAAGAAGAATATTTTTCATTGGTCTAAAAAGGCAATAGATCCAAGGGAAATAAGTCCCAAGGTGAAGAGAGCAAGAAATAATTTTCCAAGGTCAAGCATTTTCACTTTCATAGGCACTCACAATATGCCTCAAATTGTCCACAAAGGAAGGAAAGTAACAAGGAGCATGCAATTGTAGCGGGTGAAGTGCGAGATTTATAGTTAGAGCTTGATTTTACTTTAATTGCATGCATGGGCAACACTGTAATGGGATGCATGTGGTACCTAGACATCAGTTACTCTATCCATATGATGAGGAATATAGATCTCTGTAATGACAGGGAGGAGAAGGACCTCCAGTAGAACATAGTGTTTGGAGATGATGAGAGCTACAACACAACTGACATAGGTACAATTACCTTTCTTAGGGATTCTATATCCCCTCTCATACTGACAAATGTTTTTTATGTTCCAGGACTAGATAAGAATCTTATTTCCATAGTCGTATTGGAAGATCGTGGTTATGATTTCATATTTAGAAAGGGAAATGTGTTCCTTGGACACATCACCATGGGACAGGTGAAAAATATCAATTTAAGAGTCAAGAACATGTATGCTATCAAGCTCTAGGATGCATGCAAAAATTTCAGGAGAAAATAAGAGGTTAGTGACTTGGTGGTTGAGAGGGAGCACATATTACCTCGCAAGATGCAGTCTCAGAAGGTTGTGGATCAAAAACATTTGGAGAATAAAAGAGGAGACTAATTGGAGGCATCCACTCAAGAAGAAACCTTCAGAAGGGGGGAATTTCGACCCAGATGGGCAAAGGGATCACATGCAAACATACGTCTAGTTTATAGGTGGAGCACACATAATCCCAAGAGAAGAAATTTGGGCAGGATCCCTTGAGATGGCTTGTCTCATGGATCACACCTGTCTACAAGGAGCCCATAGTACATAGTAGTAGGACGGACGAGTTAGATTTATGCAGTCACATGTCATGAAGCTATAAATCAGAGTGATAGATATGAGACACTGGAGCAAAAATTAGAGTTGTCAGTAATGCAGAGGGCACAGATGTAGAGTTAGCAGTTGTGCATAGTTTCTAGTAGACAATGCAGTAATAAGTAGCAGTCATACTTTGATGACAGATGCATCATACTAATTTAGTTTTTTGGAGGCTTTTCAGTTTGAAGAGTTGTAAGAGAAAACAGATTTAGATAGAGCTATAATTCCCTTCTTGTTGACAGGGTGTGGTGAAATTTGCAACAAGAAACATTGAAAATGGAAACCAAAAATAGAATCTATAAAATGGCACCCAAAAATTTTACCATATGAGGCTTCTCCTTTAATTTTCCTTCAATTAAATTGGAAGAAAAATTGTAATTTCATCTCATGAAAACTTGTATTAGCTAACTAAGTGAGGAATACTTAGTTAGCATGGGAAATTTGAGTTAGAGGTCAAAGATGAGGCAGGCAAAGGTATTTTCTATTTTTAGGTGGTCCAAATAAAGTTATTTGTGAATTGTAATTAGTTAACTCAATATTTTCTAACAACTAAAGATTTTAACAACTAGCTTATAACAACTATCTTCGGGAAATTATGCACCCATATTATTTATTCATGAGGATTGATTATATTTTACCTTGTCCTGAGCATGAAACACATTATCTGGTTTGAAACGTCGACCAAATCCTAATGATATGATTAATCCGAATGATATTTATTTCAATTAATTGAGTTAACATAAGTTTAAAATGTTATAACTGAGAGATGAGCTAGTGATAGGTTAAAATTAAATCTGATTTAATTCACTAGTGACCAATGAGTTAACTGATAGTTCACTATAAATAGTTGTTTCATTTCAGTTCTAAGGAAAAATTGATACTGAGGTTAAAGGGAAGAAATCTATTAGTTGTACTATTAGAAAATTGTACATGTCATGCATGAGGTCATTAAGAAGGCCTCGAAGGATTACGCAATAATTAATTGGTATTTTCCTAATTGAGGTTCAAATAGCCCAAGATTGCATAAGAAAGGAAACCGAGGTAGAGGCAAGAAAAAGGTTAAATACTTTATTGATTTTTCTTAAATTGCAAGCCAGATTCAAGCAAGATCAAAGTGAGACAGTCAACAAAGTGAAGGAAGTTTCTTTAGTGTGAGAAAACATTGCATTGTTTTATGATCTTGACCATATGAGATAGAAGGGTTTTGAAGAGTTTATTTCCCTTGATACATCTTGTGCTGTGGGATTGATAATTTATTTCTTGTGCTTATATGTGATTTTGCGATCATCTTTTGCTTCCACAATTTGTAAGAAGGATTCAATATCTTGTTTTAGTACATTACAATATCAGATTCAATCCCATTGGTATATTTTCTAGAGGGCGTGGAAAAAAATACTAACATAGATGATCAAGAAGTTGGAAACTTGGCTTGTTCACTTTGAACATGTCCATTGTCTATACTTCCCACATCCTCAAGAAACGGGGCCATATAATCATTTGGTGTGCCTTGTTATTTACTTATTTTTATTTTTTTGGTGTGTAAGCCCTATAATACTAGAAGACAATGGACCTATAAAATAATTATAAAATTATAATATACTTCAACTCAAATAGGTTCCCTATATAATTCTACTAGTAACTTACTTGTACACGGTAATAAATAAAAACACTATTAAAAATCTTTTAAACACTTTAAAAATCCTTTTGTGTCAAATGCATTTTAATTAATTAACTATCTTTCGAACTAGTTAAAATGGGTTCGGGATATAATGCTACTTGCAACTCAAATGGGTTCGCTAGATAATGCTACTAGAAACTTACTTGTGCACGGTAATAAATAAAAACACAATTAAAAAATATTTATAATACTTACATTTTTTTTTAACATTTTGTATTATGTTAGCTAACAAATATTTATAATACTCTTACTTGTGCACGGTAATAAATAAAAACACAATTAAAAAATATTTATAATACTTACATTTTTTTTTTAACATTTTGTATTATGTTAGCTAACAAATATTTATAATACTTTAATTTTTTTTTTTTAATATTTTGAACTTCGTTGTTCGTTCCATTCATAAGTTGGTACTCATGGCGTTTATCGAGTCAAAAATAAGTATTTTTAATTGTACTTGGAAACCGATAGCAAAATATGTCATATGAAAATTCGGTCAAAATGCCCAAAAACTTTGTTGGAAAAAACAAATTGTAAAAAAATAAGATCTACATATTTGCAAACCCATCATGAAAGCCTCTACTCTACTGAAAAAAATAAGTTTTACATACTTGCAAACCCATCATGAAAGCCTCTACTCTACTGAAAAAAAAAACCAGCATGAAAGCCGGCCATATAATTGCACTATTTCTACTGGGATGCATTGGCACTCTACATAAATTCTTGCAGCAATAACTTAACATGTGAATCAAACTCTTCTACCATAACACTTCCAAGAAAATCGCCAAAAACTTTTACCACATCGTCCCTTCGTTCAAGGCCTTCTTCCTTGATAAGTGCGGCAACGATTTCTATACCTAAATGCAAATGAGACGATCCCAGGCATTTGAGACCCGCAAGGACGAGTTTCACCATTCTGACAATTTCTGTTACTATATTTGATGCTTGGAGCGTCTCCTTGGACTGTGAGAGAAACGCATTTTCTCTTTCTTCAAGAGACGTGGTGGCTGTGAGTATGGCATTAATTAACGAGAGCCCTCCTTCAAGTGCTACGCTAATTACTTCAAAATTCTTATCTTCATCATCCTCATTATTTTTCTTCAGCATTCTTGACCTACTTTCATCAGTTATAGCTTCATGGTGCAGGTGATGCAAACGCGACATGCAAAGAATTACTGAATGAACTACAACGTCAACCCAATTAGACTGTGAGTTAATGCAACTCATTCGATTTTTTGTCCACACAGCCTTTAGGATTAACATTCCGTTGTAGAGGTCTTCATTACCTATATCTCTCAAGTTTCCACGCTCTAACACACTAAGAGTGACTCTGACTATCAAGAAGCAGAAGTTGTGAAGCCTAGATCCCGCAAGGTTTTCAACGTTCAAGTCGTAAAACATCTGACGCTAAGTTCTTAAAACCATGCTCCGGATTTTCAACTGATCGCATCCAACTACAAGGCATGACAGCCCAGCAAAAATCCCGAACAAAAGGTGTGGAGGAAAATGAGTACCCTTAAAACCAATGAGATCCACGAGCCTGCACACTTCCTTGAACACTACTTTCAAAGCATCACATGAAGAGGTGTACCGATAGCATAAATAAGAAAACCGGTCATCTATCACCCGCAACAAGTATTCGTATCCTCCAATTGAACAAAACGAAACCCTGTTTTCAGGTTGGTATTGGCAACAGAGGCGGAGAAGATTAAATTTTTTCCATAAGACTTTCCAATAATTCTCTGCCGGCAGCTCTCCTCTTTCGTTCTCAGCATCTACGAGACATTCATAATCCGAAATCAATCCCTCCATTAAAATTTTCATATTTGCTTCGCCCAAGATTTCAGTATAGTCGGAAATGACATCTAACTTTAGGGTTAGGCTTGAGTTGTTCATAATGTATCGTTGCATTTCTTGTCTCAGTTTAGTCTGGGGAATAACATTGGTAATGTCAAAGGGCTGGCGGGTAAATGGGTTAACTGCTTCGTGCTTGTCATCCCAAATAGTTTCCAGTGTCGCTCGGTTGTATAGAACCTGAGCTGGGTCTTCTGTGAGCGGCAATCTAACTGGATCATACGCAAATTCTTGCAGCAACACATCTACATACCTTTCAGGAATCTCAGAATCCATTTTCGGCGTTAACGACGATCCCGGAAGATTTTTCTTTTATCTTACAAAATGGTTGTTTCTATTTTGTAAGATAAGAATATATATATATACAAGCTTAAATGTGGCTGATATCTTAACTTAACTTATGATGCGTCGGTTTAGCCTAATTATTTTTTAAAGATGTGTTTGTGTTAATTAATTGTTAAAAAAATAATATATTAAATTATTTTTAAGTATAATAAACTGCTTGTAGTTTATAGTTAGTACATTGGTTCATATTTTTAATTTTATTTCAAATTGTTTTGAATAGGTTTGATTTTGGTTATTTTTATTTGTTTATTTTTATATGAGATTTAGCTATAGATGATTCAGTATAATTGGTTATGGATGTTTATAGTTCATATTTGACATGTTTATTATAATCTATAATGTTTACCCATAATCCATATAGGTGGATAAGGGTTGTTCATCAATTTTGAGTTTCATTATTATAATATTGAACTCAATTACATTGGATATGATAGTCTATCTCAAATTTCATAGTGACTTGCTTATATGAAATTTTCTTGAAGCCTGAAAGCTATATCCTATAAAATAAGTATATATTTACAAAATCACTACACACTAATGGTTATAAAATCGATCTTGTACAAAAATTATGAGCTCATAAATTGTGAATTCATTTCATTTAAGAGTGTTTTATACACCTTTTTTTTAATCAGAAATATGGTGAGTTTGTATTTGATAATTATGTGTATGTGTATGAGTAACTTTTGTTTTCTTTCTCCTCAAACAAGGGGCTTACAGACCAATTTGGTGTTTTTCTTGGTCTTATTAATACTATTACTATTATTATTTATGATGTAGTTTTCATGATTAAATAGTTGGTTTAATGATAAAGTGTTTTTTTTAGAGTTATATTACTTGTTTGAGTTGTAGTAATTGAACCCCTTGCTGCTGAATAACCCTTTATTATTGATCTTTTCATTGTTTTATTTTTTCTAGCTTTTCTTCCTTATTTCTCTTCATCTCCTTAAAATTTATTCATGAGTTTGAGATGATACATTTGAATACCTAGATATGAGTGCAAGCTAATGATGGTCTCTCATAACACTTTAATGGTAATACAAACTAGGAAAAAAGAGAATCTACTAACTTGGAGAAAGGGTTAGAGATACATACGGAATAAATTTTAAGATGGTGTAAGAATATGAAATGTAGATAAATGAGTCAAATTTCCAATTGTATAATTTTTTTAATAGAAATCATCTCTAACTGTATCAATTTTGAGTTAGAGATCAGTTATAGTAGTTGGGGCTGGCCAATCCCGAATGACTTGGATTTTGGCTGGATCCACATGCAGCCCCCTTTCATCAATAATGTATCCCAGATATTGAACCTGGGTCATGCCAAACATGCACTTCTCCATATTGGCACACAACTTGTGTTGCCGCAGTGTTTGGAGGACTTGTCGGATGTGGTGAAGGTGCTCTTCCCAAGTCTGGCTGAAGATCAGAATGTCATACAAGTACACCACTACAAATGAGTTGGTGAATGGCTGCAAGATGTCGTCCATCATCCTCATGAAGGTTGCGGGAGCATTCGTCAACCCAAAAGGCATGACCAGCCATTCGAAAAGGCATTCCTTGGCTTTGAAGGTAGTCTTCCACACATCGGAGGGTTCAATTGGTACCTGGTGATACCCAAACTTCAGGTCGATCTTGTTGAAATATTTTTCACATTTGAGTTGGTCCAGAAGGTCATCAATCCGTGGGATTGGGTACCTATTCCGGACAGTGATCTTGTTCAGCGCCCGATAGTCAATATAGAGTCTCCATGTCCCATCCTTCTTCTGTACCAACACGATCGGGCTCCCACAGGGCGATGAACTTGGTCTGATGTGACCTTTTTGCAACAGCTCCTGAATCTACCTCTTGATTTCATCATTCTCCAGAACAGAGCGCTGATAGATCGGTCCATTGGGTAGCGGCACACTTGGGGTCAGATCAATCGAGTGCTTGACCTGACAGTGCAGAGGAACCCCTGTGGGTGAGGTGAAGATGTCCCCGTACTCCTCCACAACCTTATCCATTTGTTGTTGTCCTGCAGAGGAGCCTTGTCTGGAGGTCGTGGCCATAGTCTTCTTCTTGCCCTGGGGTCGGATCATCAGGAAAATGAATTTCCTGGTTTGGGAAATGAGCTTACTGCATTGTTTTGCAGTAACCAAAGAGATAGCGGTAGGAGGTGGTACCTCTGGTATCCTGTACAACTTATTTCCCAAAGTAACAATAATAGCATGTGGTCGAGACTCATACACAGCATGACACTTCCACAAGTATGGTTGTCCTAATAATACATCAGAAACATCAATAGGAACAACGTCACATAGTACCTCATCCGTGAAGGGCTTGATGCTATAGGGAAGGCGGCACTGCTCGCTGACGCGAAGATCTCATCCTTAGTGAAGCCACCCGATGGTGTATGGATGTGGGTGAGCTATGGTCGGCAAGCCCAACCGCTTTACTGCGTCTACCGAAATGAGGTTCTTTTGGCTCCCATTGTCGACAATGAACTGTATAGGGGAGCCCTTTACCCACATCTGGGAGTGGAAGAGACGTTCCTCCTCTTCTGGATCTTTCGGTTCCTCCTTCTGGATCTTTGTAGTGGAAACAAAATGGCACCGGGCTCCGCATCAACAATCAGCTTCCCTTTTCATTCCCTTTTAGGTTCTCCGATTCGGGAGTCGGAGCATGCATCTGACTCAAAAGCCCTCATCTCGGCCACTAGCGACTGCTTGGCCCGACACTCACTTGTGTTGTGAGTGGAGCTCTTATGGAACTCACACCACTTTCCCGTGTCCTTCTTTGGCTTTGCGGTGATGTTCTTTTCTTGTGGCTTCGACGGGTTGTCTTTAGCAGCCATGCCTTGGCTTTGTCCTTTTTTTTGTGGTTTGGAAGCACCTTTCCCTTGCTTTTGATTTTCAGATCCAAAGACTCGCTTCTTCTGTTTGAATTTCTGCTCAATCTTGGAAGCATACCGGTATTCCGTACCAAGCGAGGAGATGTCGAGGAACTCCATTTCCTCCTGAATGTATCTGTGTAGACAACTACGATACTTTAGAACCAGATGTTTCTCTGAATCTTTGATACCCAACTTTGTGCACTAGGTATGGAACATATTTGTCAGCTCATGCACATATTCATCCCTTTGTTGTCGCAACGTGGTCCATTGTATGTACTTGTCCTCATAGCTCCCCACGAGATAGTATTGTTCCTTGATGGCGTCTCAGAAAGAATTCCAAGTTGGTACGACCGAGAATAGAGATGGTTCTGTCTGGTCCTTGTTCTAACAGTAGGTTTCCCACCAGTCCTTAACATGGGGGGTAGCTTTGAGGAGTGCAAAAATAATCTTCTCCCGGTTTGAAAAGTCATGAACAGAGAAATATACTTCTAATAGATTCAACCATCTATCTACGGCATCTGCATCTATTTGACCCTCAAATATGGGAATGTAAAAATTTACTTGTACTTTAAAAGGAGTCGCGCCCCTAGAGTGGCTGCTGGATGCAGATGCGCCGTCAGTGGGCAGTCGTTGAAGGATCTGAGCAAAGTTATCCATGGTCGCGTTCCTTTGTTCTTCGAGGGCCTCCTTGAGCAACATTTTGATAGGATCTCCTACTCCCTCATCTTTCTTTTTGTCTCCCATGGGCATCTGTCGAGGTTTGCGAGGCTGATCTTGCAAAGGTTCCACTAGATCGAGCCCTAGCTCTTTATACCCCGACCTCATTGGGGACATGCAAAGAAGGATCGAGAAGAAGTAGATTGCTCTGATACCACTGATCCGGATTTGTGCAAGAATGCAACAAAATAAACATATAACCATAAATACAGATATGTAGTGGAAATAACACTTCATTTCCTTAATATCAAAGAACTGAAATTTGCTTACAGACAGGATGGAAATAAAACTAGTCAGGACGCTGGTGGCTATCTCTGAGAAGAGATGTGGCGTCTACATGCCTCTGAAATGAGTTACAATGAGGCTCGAGGGCCTATTTATTATTTAGAAACAATGGGAAATCCTAAACAGCCAAAACCCTAACCCTAGGAGATGAAGCGCGAAAACTATGGGCCACATTTGGGTAAATTGGTGTTTCAACTTCCCAGGGGCGTAAATTTGGCATACGATCTCCATTTGACGGGTACCATACCTCGTTAGAAAGATCTATCTGAGAACTACAAATTTTTAACGAGCAACATCGGTCATGGACCGATGTCGCTCTCCGTTTTCCTAAAAAAATGTCATTTAGGGCCTCAAAATGGCTCCGGAAGTTCAGGACCCGAAAAACTACTAAAAATAGTAACTTGTGCAGAAACTAAAAAACTGAAAGAGACAATGGTGGGGCCGCAAGTGGAATAGGTGGGTGACCACCAATATCCACCTGGATCAGATTCCATAGAATAGTTGACACGTGGCCTAAGGCGTGACCCCCTAAAACCGCCTTTTTGCCTGCCATCACGCATTAACGTTCAACTAAGGAGGCAATGCGATATCGTTGAACGTCGTCGATATGGAGGGAAGCCATCAAACGTTGGTCGCATTCGGAAGAAGCTCGAAGGTTAACCTAAGGTATGGCATGCATAATAAATTAAAATCCATGTCGTGTGGGCCCAGGGACCAAAGTCATTTATTTAAAAAAGTATCGGTTATCAATATGAGATATTGAAGGGTGACAACCTTATTATAAGGTGGCGAGAGAATTAAAGCTCATGTTGATTTAATTTTCAAATTTTGTTGATTATGTTTACTTGTCAAATTCCTCTAATTTGATAAATAAAATCAAAGAAGTTGTGGAAGACCACGTGGAGGTGAACGAAGTTAAGCAGGATCAAATGCAGACAGAGCGACAATAGCAGACCATCTCTCCTTAGGAGCCGACTTTCAGTTTTTTTGCTGTCACTAATACACATGCAACGACATATTATATAATCAGATCCTGTTTTTCTTATTTCAACAACCCCTTAAAATGAATTCTCCAATTATTTCTTTCAAGGTATCCATCAAGACCATAATATGCCCTCCGTCATAACTTAAGGAAATTTATTTTATCTTGGCTCTCGCTTAAATTAGGGAGATCAAATTATTCTTATGACATTGGAGAATATTTCATGGCTTACATCCTTCTTATCGTATTTATATTAACCATCATGATTCATATATGTTGCTTCATCATGCCTATCACATCAAACTTACTTATGAACATATTCACCATCTGAAGTTTATGTACCTACACAACTTAGATAGCAAGTACAAACAAATCTATATAAGCATGAAGTTAACCACATAAAAATCATACAATATTGGAAGCATTATACTTTATAAATATAATCAACAAGAGATGTTACTACTTCAACTTCTTTCCCATATTTTGGTAAATACCCTAAATCACAAAAACAACTCAATCAAGATGTCAATTTCATTGTATCTAGAGCCTTAATATTTGCTTAAGACCATGTTGAGATATAACAACAAGTTATTCTATGACATATTTCAAATCCTCAAAGAAACAAGTATAATTCAACAATGCATCTAACAAATTTCTAAATTCATATGTTATATTTCTACTAGGATTTAGTGCAAGATCATAGATTACACATAATAAGCTTCAACAATGAAAACCAATGATAACTAATTTTAGATTTCAATGATATTTCATAAATCTCAGATTACTGTACTCTCATAATCTATTAGAGAATTTAGACCTTTATTAAGGGTTAATTACAAAACCCTATAATTCACAAACACTATCTCCTAGAGTATCAAACTTTAACTAGGGCTTAGCAACAAACCCTTGGACATAGGAACATAAAACATGAGGTCAACACATATATATAGGATTCCATCATCATGCACAAGCATATCACAACAACATAAGTTAGTCAAACCCAATGGTTCCATCTATAAAAAGTTAAATGTAATAAAACTAATAAAATTCAATTTGTCACATTGTAATTTTGTTTCTATTAACAAAATTACTAATAATTTTTTTAGTTTAAAATAAATAGTTTTACATATATATATATATATATATATATATATATATATATATATATATAAAATTTCATTTCCAACTATATCAAAGCCTTGTGGAAGAAATTTTTGTAACAATATGGGAATCTTCATGGAGAGACCGATTTCAGATTCGAATGACTTGTCCATGCTAAGAAGAAAAAGAGAGACCTGTAGCTAAAGCACTATTGGTAGAAATTTAATCTACTCATTTATTTCCAACACAAACTAGAAAATATACATATGTATTGTTAAATTGGAGGATATGTTTAACTCCCCCTTCAACCACTTCAAGGTTGTCAAGATTAATGAAAAGTGTTATTTTTAACTAACGCAACCTCCATGGTCTCCTTATGAATATAAGATTGTACAAATTCCCCAATCCAATAATTTTTATTGGGATGGTCTTATTAAAATGTTTCCTAAAAGTATCATGCTAATTTTTTATTCTCTTTAATCTAATAATCTTCTAATATACCTTGTAAATATATATTTTTTTGCTAAATGTAAAGTTATTTTATTTTAAATAATAATAATACTATTATACATAAATATTGAAAAATATAATTATTATACTTTAAAATTTAATAAATAGAAAATTATTTTTCAATTAACACTTGTGAAACTTTCCCATTAATTATGATTAAATAATTAATAAATATAATTCTAATAAAAAGTATTCTAATGTTTCTAAACCTCAATCTAAGACAGTAAAATGGTAGCACATTTTAATGTTTTGTAAACACAAATAAATTAAAAGAAAAAATTGTAAACAATTATTTCAGTTATAGAATTAGTAATTAATATAGTTACAGCTTTAATGAGAAATGTTATTTGATATAAATATCTTTTCAAATAATATTTAAAACATTCAAAATATATAAATTTTAATTTAAATGGAACACTCTGTTATTTGTCCAGTTGTATTATTTATTTCTATTATGATATATGATTTACGAATTTAGAAAAATATTAATTTTAAATTTAAAAAATATTTATAATGGTACATTTTGTACTATATCTATTATTTATTTTTATTATGATATATGATTTGTGAATTTAGAAAAATATTAATTTTATATTTTAAATACATTGATAATGGTACATTAAATGCACTATATCTGATCACCGCAACTTGCAAATGAAATGGAAGCGTCTTTGGGGAAAAAGAAATGGGCGCATCTTATTTCGACATAAAAATTTTAATTAAGAAAAGATACTTACGGGACTCGGGATGTAAATTCGATGTAAATTACCTCATACTTCACGTTCAAAAGGTAATAACGTTGATGGAATTGGTATCATATGCACCTCAAAGGATACCATCCATAAGTATAACTAATTTAAGTGTAATATGTAATCTTCCAATAATGATAGTACGAATAAAGGTAATAAAAATGATTAATAGATAAAAGAAATTAGTGAATTTAGATGCTCTCTCATCAAGCCTCGATTAATTTGTTCATTAGGGATTTAGACTAATTCAAATCCCTAACTTGCTCCAAAAATATGTTGTATTTTTCCTTGAAGAATTCAATAATACTTAATTTGGGAAACACTATTTCGCTGCACTTTTTTCTTTCTAGTTCGAATTTGTGTATTCTTGTGTTGACACTATCATAAGTAAAAAAATCCAGATATATATTGATTTTGATAATCTTTGTCCACCAATGAACTTTACATTTTGACTTGTTATAATTCAAAATTATGACTATTGAATTTTGTTATTTCTATCTTGGAATTCCTCACTATTTCCTTTCACCGCAACAATCACTTCCATGGATCTCTCACTACAATAGGGGGACACAAATGTGTCCTTTTCAAGGAAAAAGTTCCCTCATACCAAACGTAGGTTTTAAAAGTGAAAATTTTATTTCTACAAATGGAATCTTAATAAAATAGAATAATAGCAATGGTAAACTGCATATCAACAAAAATATTTTATCTTCAAAATCAAATTTTGGAAAACCATCAAGTCGTTTTCAATATATATTCTTTTGTACAATATTGAAAATTAATATATATCTTGAAACATCCATAAAACATCAATCCATTTACCTTCAATTAGGATATAAATGTAGTTATTTGACTAAAACTACAAAACCATGGGATAAACCACCATGCACCACAAAACATCTTTTAGCAAAAACTGTGTTGAAAATTGCTGAAACAATATGCAAAAAAGGAACAAATTTTTTTAAGAACACTACCTATAAACCATCACATAGGGGGAATCACACCACTTTGTGAATCCTTCAAGTAGAGTTGGGATTTCCCCCCATGTGACCCTCCTAATTAGGGGGGCATCTCCCCCCCATCTTGTCTTCTGATCCATTTGCTACCCCTAGTGTAATGTAAAATATGTGAGGATTTCGATGCAAGGAATGTGAAATGTACCCCAAAAAATGAAATAGAGATGGAAAGTCTAAATGACCACAAATGCCAAGTTTGATAACAACTTATAGTCACTATTCATGTAGATTACTTCTCTTTATCTATGCTAGGGGTTGAGATATGACTTGGGGACGTTGATCTAGATAATGGATGATATGTTGGGTTCCTTCTACATAGAGATTGAATAGTATTGGAGGGAAGAATATTCCCAAGGGAATTTTGAGCGTAAAAAAGAAGGGACATTCCTTCTGATTGTCTCGGTTGTGAATGGAGTGCCATGATGGGATTTTTTGGGGTGTTTCTTGTCAAATATAAAGTGGTACAAATTTCATATAATAATATATAGTTATGATGGTAATGATGATGTTGAGTAACATATACTAAGAGTGAATATATTATATTAGACCTTCATAATGCATAAAGATATTACTCAGAATTGTTTGAAGTTTTATTATTATTCGGGAAAAGCATTAAGTGAAGCATTTTAAGAACAAAATAGCTTTGTTGAATTAAAAGGTCAATAAGGTTGGTAGTCTCACAAATATTTTGAAATTCAGATCTAATCTGAGTATGTGCAAAATGATGTAAAAGAATTTAGTCATTTTGATATTTAACCCTCTTAGTGCTACAATGGTGACAGACACTTTCATTCCATGGTGTTTGTGTAATTGACAAATGTCTAGTTTTACAATAAAGATCATGATATTTTTTCTTATTTTAAAAACATTTATTTTGTTCTTCAAATTGTTTAAAAAAAATCTACATACTTCTAGTTTTCCAGATTTACGTTGATCACCTCCTTAATATAATATTTCAGTTTCCTTTTACCATCTAGCTCTTTATCACCCCACTATTTAATAATAATTAAGTTTCAATGTTCTAATATCTTAAATATTAATATCCTTATTCTTCAAACTGATATCCTCCTTCATCTCCCAATAGTCTAGCCAAGGTTATGAATCCTTAAGCCATCCGACTTGAGTCGAAGGTGGTTTTACTTAAGTTACAAACAATGTTAGGAAACCTCTTGTATTCCATGTTATTTAACCCCTTCTTATACAAAAAACATTATTATCGTGCTC
The DNA here is from genome assembly GCA_034641835.2 of Pinus albicaulis. Classification (NCBI taxonomy): domain Eukaryota; kingdom Viridiplantae; phylum Streptophyta; class Pinopsida; order Pinales; family Pinaceae; genus Pinus; species Pinus albicaulis. The sequence continues at coordinate 1,176,652,753 of CM076580.1, forward strand.
TCAGTGGGGTAAATGCATGGTTTAATGAAGAGGATATGATATTAGGGTGTATTTTATTTAATATCAACATAAGAAAATTAGGTTATTTCCCTTAGACATAATATAATAACTAGACAAAATAGCTACCATAATATGAAAATATAACTAAAATTTAAGTTAATAATAATTTCAAAAATTGGTGATTATGAAATTTATTATATAAATTTATCTGTGAAAATTTTCTTCCATAATTTATTATTTGTTATATAATCCTTCATCAATTTAACTTTAATTTCATGAAAAAACAAAAAATATCACTAATAGACATAAATTATGATCCTTGGTGGGGGTAGTGGACTGTTGGAACTCATTGACGTACGAAGTACGACATAAATTTTTTTGCATGGGTGGAGCAGGGAAAGAAATATACCCTCCCTTTATGTTGTAGTAAATGTCTATGGCTCAGATCATGTGAAACATCATCCCTGACCTACATGAGAGGGAATAGGATAGTCTTGGGGATTCATGGCATCTGCAGTGAGGTGGTTAAATAGCATCAAACATGTAGCAGTATGGATGGCTTTTGTCTCTCTACGGGGTGTGAATTTATCTATATTTACCTTTCTTTGGGTCATATGGTTATGGTGACAGACCTTCAACCTTCGCGCCTCCTATAGTATTGTTAAGGTAACAATTCTCCTTGCCATTCTCAAGGAAATTTTATTTTTCATTCTTTGGTCAGAGGATCTGATAGTTGGAGAAGTGGCTTGTATTGGGGGTAGGTGTCTCGATCCTGGGTGACTTATTGAATTGGTATTTTGAGTGGTGGTTCTTTGGTCCCTTGTGTAAGGTGGTTAGTGCTTTTTCTAGTTGTGTCAAGGTTTCTGGTGGTGGTGACTTTTCTCGAGTTGAGGCTTTGGATAATTCCATATATTGGCTCCCCGTGATTGGCATTATTTTTTTTTCTCTCGTCGTGTTGTTGGACATAGTATTTCTTTCGGCAAAGCCCAGTGGACCTGGAGGCACTCGAGCTTCTTGGATTATGGCTGTTTTTCCTTCCCTTTGTTTAGTTGGGTGGTTTTTGCTTTGGACCCTCTAGGTGAGGGATTGTCTGGCAGTGTTAACCTAGGTATGTGAAATAATAATGGTGAATTCAGATAATGGATACCAGCGTGACTGAGTAGTTTCTCCTATTTTGGCTGTGGCATGGAGTGTAGGGCCTATGCTAGCAATCAGTTGGATGGTAGAGTGTTTATATGCTAGAAGTGTGGTTCAGGGGTCGAGTAGGTGAATGTTGATGTAAATTTGGGTTCATTATGGGACTATGTCTTTTGGTAGGGCTTCCATGATGAAGTTGGTTCCTTGATCCTTGTGAGCTTGTGTGATGGAAAAGTCAAAATTACCCTGGCTAAGATAGGAGAAAACTAATTTCCTTGGTGTCTGCGGTGGTGGTGTGGGAGTCAATGCTAATTATGGCAATCATGATGCTAAAATAATGCGAGGAAAAGCTCGTGGGGGTTGTGGAGGTTGTAGTGGGAAATATTTTTGGCTAGTACTCTGGGTGATAGGGGTTGCAGGATCCTGGCACAATGTAGCTGAAGAGTAGGAAACAAGAGCAAGGGCATACATTGTGGATGAGGTCTGAGATCACTAGGGAAGAGTGTAAGACCTAAGACATGGGGTTAGTTGGACGTGTAGCTTCTAGTCATAACAGGAGAAATTTGATGCAATATGAAATGTTCCAATCCATCATGGACACGTTGGAATCACATGAAAGGGTCTGGAGGGAAGAACACGAGGTAGTTATGGCTAAGCTGTAGATTTTTCATTACTTTCAATGTGACATTCTTGAATGAATTTTGATTGTTTGGAATGTTGAAATTTGCAACAAGAAACATTGAAAATGGGAACTAGAAATGGAATCCAGAAAATGGCACCCAGAAATGGTACCGTATGAGGCTTCATATTTAATTTTCCCTTAATTAAATTGGAAGAAAAATTGTAATTTCATCTCATGACAACATGTATTAGTTATCAGAGTCAATAAGACTTAGTTAGCTTAGGAAATTCAAGTTAGAAGTCAAAGAGGAGGCATTCAAAGGGATTTTCTATTTTTAGGGGGTCCAAATATAGTTATTTGTGAGTTGTAATTAGTTAACTCAATTAATTAAGTTAAAATTAGTTTAAATAGTTCTAACTGAGAGATGACCTACTCATAGGTCTAGTGAATTAAATATGATTTAATCCACAAGTATTGATCAATCACTTAACCAACAATTCACTAGAAATAGATGTTCCATGTAATTTCTAAGGAAGGCCCAGCTGAGACTGCAGTTAAAGGGAAGGTATCTATCAGTTGTACTATTAGAAAATTCTATAGGTCATGCATGAGGTCATTGGGAAGGACTTGAAGGATTTCACAATCATTAATTGGTATTTTCATAATTAATAGGGGCTCAATTGGCCCAAGAATGTGTAAGAAAAGAAGGATAGGAAGAGGCAAGCAAAAGGTTAAACACTTGACCAATTTTTCTTAGTTTACAAGCCAGATTCGAGCAGGATCAGAGTGAGACAGTGAGGAGAGTGCATGAAGTGTATCCAGTGTGAGAAAGAATTGTATTGTTTCATGATCTTCACCATATGAAATTTAGAGATAGAGGAGTTTTGAGCAGTTTCTTTCCCCAGATACATTTTGTGTTGTGCGATTGATAGTTTCTTTCTCTTGCTTATATGTGATTGTGAAATCCTATTTTTTTTTTGCAAATTGTTGAAGGATTAAATGTTTTATTTTAGTACATTAAAAGATCATATTGAATCCTATTGGTAGATTTTGTACATGGTATCAAAGTGCCAAGGATCGTAATAGAAGCTAATAAATTGAGTTTTTTTGAAGAGGTTCAGATTTAAAGATTTATCGTTTGATATCTAGTAGCATAAGAAGATGTCTTTCGATGGCTTGAGACTCAAATATGCTCCTCATGAGATTTTTATTACATAGCATGGAAGGGCAGGATGGATGCAGTGCTCGAGGAGAACAGACCAAAGGAATTCATAGTCAGTGACATTCCATAGCCTGTAGCAACATATGCTCAACTTTTTGATGCATTGAAGAAGGTGGAAAAGGTGAGAAGGATCTTGTTAGAAGGAGTTCCATATGATATTGTCTCAAGTCTCCACGAGAAGGTTATTCCATTTGAGACTGGTAGCATTTGTGGTCCGAATTGGTAATAGAAGAGGTAATGTGGAGCACTAGAGACAATACCTCCATAAAATAGAAAGAAGAAGATTTTTCATTGGTCGTAAAAGGCAATAGATCCAAGGGAAATAATTCCCAAGGTGAGGAGAGCAACAAAGAATTTTCCAAGGTCAAGCCTTTTCACTTTCATGGGCACTCACATTATACCTCATATTGTCCACAGAGGAAGGAAAGTAATAAGGAGCCTGCAGTTGTAGTGACTGAAGTGATATATTTACAATTCAAGCTTGATTTTACTCGCATTGCATGCATGGAAAACACTGTAATGGGATGAATGTGGTATCTAGACATCAGTTCCTCTATCCATATAACGAGGAATATATATCTCTTTAATGACATGGAGGAGAAGGACCTCTAGCAAAACATAGTGTTTGGATATGATGAGAGCTACAACACAACTGACATAGGTACAATTACCTCTCTAAGGGAGTCTAGCTCCTCTCTGATACTGACAAATGTTTTGTGTGTTCCAGGACTAAACAAGAATCTCATTTACGTAGTCGTATTGGAATACTGTGGCTATGATTTCATATTTAGAAAAGGAAATGTGTTCCTTAGACACATCACCATGGGACAGGTAAAACAGATCGATGTAAGAGTCAAGAACATGTATGCTATCAAGTTCTAGGTTGCATGAAAAAATTTGAGTAGCAAATCAGAAGTTAGTGACTTGGTGGTTGAAAGGGAGCACAAATTACCTCTCAATATGCAGTCTCAAAAGTTTGTGGATCAACCACATTTGGAGAACAAAACAGGAGACTGAGTGGAGGCGTCCACTCAAGAAGAAACCTTTAGAAGGGGGGAATTTCGAGCCAGATGGGAAAAGGTATCAAATGAAACCATGTGTCTAGTTGAGAGGTGGGGCGATGTGCGCACATAATCCTAAGAGAATAAATTTGGGGAGGATCCGTTGAGATGGCTTGTCTCATGGATCACACCTGTCTACGAGGAGCCCACAGTACACAGTAGTAGGATGGATGAGTTAGATTTATGCAGCCACATGTCAAGAAGATAGAAATCAGAGTTATAGATGTCAGATACTGGAGCACAGATTAGAGTTGGCAGTAATGCAGAGGGCACAGATGCATTGTCAACAGAAGGGCATAGTTTCTAGTAGATGATGTAGTAATCAATATTAGTCATATACTTTGATGACACATGCATCATAGTAATTGAGTTTTTTGGAGACTTTTTAGTTTGAAGAGTTGTAAGAGAAAACAGAGGTAGATAAGTTTTGCATGCAGAACATTCCAAAGGTATAAGATCGAGATAGATTGAATTCCTTTCTTGTTGAGAGGGCGTGGTGAAATTTGCAACAAGAAACATTGGAAATGGAAACAAAAAATGGAATCTAGAAAATGGCACCCAAAAATGTTACCATATGAGGCTTCTCCTTCAATTTTCCCTTAATCCGAGAAGCTTTAACTACTAGGAACTCTACTGCTTTAACTACCTTCTCTGCAACAATATTATTTAGCCGATATGCTGGTGGAAGAAGTTACCCTCTTAGGAACTCTACTGCTTTAACTACCTTGTCTGCAACAATATTATTTAGCCGATCTGCTGGTGGATCAGCTTGATCCGCAATGCTCTCATACCATGTGAAAGTTTCAAGACAGAAACTATACTGCAGTATCTAGATCTACTTCACCCACTTCTTTATTAACATTAACAAGTTATCTAACTGAAATATTCAAAAAAATACTAAATGAGACACTAACTGAAGCCTACACATCAAAAAATAATTTACATAAAAATGCACACATGTGACAATATTACACATGTTTTTTCTGACAAATTTCCTTGAAAAAACCCAATGCGAGAAAACTAGTGCAACATCTCTACAGGGTTTATATTATTATGCAAAATTAGAATACAAAAATATGGGCACCAGAAATGGTTGGCCCTAAAGATAAATTACACGACAATAAGTACCTTTCACTTGGAAATAGAAGATATGGTTGTATCACACCGTCAAACAGGATTTACAGATCACAAGCCCCTTTTGGCCCACTGGAACCTTCAACACTGCCTCTGCAGCCTTTGCCTCAACCCATAACTAACCATAATCACCATTGCATCACCTTAAATGGTGTTGCATTACCTCTACATTGCTCTAGCTGGGATTGCTACCCCCTGTATAGTGTTGCACTGGTTGGGTATGCGTCACCCTGGTCGGGGTTATGCAGCCTCTACGCAGTCTCTACATGGAGCTGGTTGAACTTCGTCCTCCTAGCCAACTCTACACTAACTGGTACTCACTACCTCTCTGTCTTGCTATATTCTTAGCCTTGTATCAATACATCCCTCATTGATCTCTTCCCCTCACTGCACTCCAACTGGCTTCGAATTTCTCAGTGAAACCCCACCCCAGAAATTCGACTTAGCTTCACTGCTCTGCCAATATGTGTGTGTCTCCAACTAACTCCAAGCCTTTCTCTTATACTTTTCTCATTGACACATCAATGGTCCTGATGTAATATCTAATCAACGAGTCAGATTAAAATACTTCTTGATCCACGTCACTTAGAACATTTCATCACATGGGTTTAATTAATTCACATTAATTTTTCTAATTTCCTAAATTAGAATTAGAGTCCTCACTAAAAAAATGAATTATTTTAATATCTCATACACAATATGAAATTTCTCCAAACTCTTTCTTGGATTTGGAGGACTCGTGTGTCTTAGCCCCTCCAAAAAATTTCATGGCTACAAAACACCCGATGCTACCTCAAAATCTCAAAATTGATATGGTTATGAAAAAACCTAACCTGTTAGGGTTGGATGGTAATTTTTGAAATCCAAAACCTTTTAAGTATTGGTAGTTTTTCTTGTGTTATGTGTTGAAACCATAGAACTTTTAGGTTTTGTAAGCAAGACCCTTATTTCAGATGGTGTCCTAGGAATGAAACCCAATGTATGTTTTTTTCCATCTAATCAAATATGTTAGATGTCTCAACATGTTAGGTCCCTATATTACTAGTGTAGTCCCTTATTTTTTTTATTAGCACACTTATTGTTATTTTTGTACCCCTATAGTCCCCATATTTTTATTATTGTGCCCCATATAATCCCACTACTCACATTGTTGTGCCCTTACATTATTATTGTTAGGCCAGCTAGGATTATATTTTGACCCCATGTAATCTTATATATAGAAAGGAGGTTTTTTCATTTGTATCATCAAAGAATTGTTCATTTTTGTAATGTAAATGAGGCTTCCCCCTTAAAGAGGATGATTTCTAAGTTGTTGATCTCTCTTTTCTTACATTTTGTGAGTTGGTCTCATAACATTTGGTATCAGAGCCTTAGATTCTAGGGTTTTGCTACTTCAAACAAGTCATCATGGAATTTGCGCTTTAATTTCTTTTCTACATAGGTTCAGAAGCTAAAAAAACCCATTTTAAAAGAAATCCTAAGGAAATTTCTGTAAAAATTTTAGATATTGTTTCACAATATGTTTGGAGATAAGATTTGTGGAAGTTATGGTTTTTGTAGGCTCCTAAATTTTATCTCAAAGAGGTGACCTTGGGAAAATCATTATAAATCTCCCTCTAAAGATATTGTTTTGCAATATGTTTGGAGATAATATTTGTGGAAGTTATGGTGTTTAAAGGCTCCTAAATTTCATCTCAAAGAGGTGACCTTGAAAAAATCATTATAAATCTCTCTCTGAGCATTAGCTTGGAATTCTACAAAAAGTGGCAAAAAGTACACCAAATTTAGTTTCCTTTGTATCAATTTTAGAGCCATAGGAGGAAAAATTAACACATAGAATGTCGTACAAGTTCACTCTACTGAACGAGTCCATAATTAGGAGATTGTGGGAGATTGGGCATAAGTTATTATTAAAGAATCCAAATAGAGTCAGACTTGTGGCATTGGAAAGAAAATTTAGAGTGATAGTAAAGGACTGAAGAAAATTTATTTGGTATCCAAAATTATAGATATAAATCAGTTTCAATATCAAGCTCCTCAAAAGGAAGAATAAAGTGTGTATCTATTTTAAAAATTTCATGTCTCATTTCAAAAACCAGTTCAAAGTGATTCCAAGGGCATATTCAAGAATAGATATCAGTACTGGGTTCTAAAAATACCACTATAAATAATTCAACACCCATTAATCCCTCAGAAGGCTCTACTATGACTCATGAAGAGAACCAAGTGCAACATGATATATCAAAACTACAAGACCAAGTGCAACAAATTTCTCTCTCGCAAAGAGTAACAAAAAATGAAATGGAAGCTAAGATGGATGGTTTGAAGAAAGGCGTGGAGGCTAGCATGTTTGGTTTGAAGAAATTCATGGAAGCTAATATGGATGGTTTCAATGAGCTAATATGGATGTAATGGAAGCTAAGATCGATGAAAAAATGAAAGGAAACATGAAAGACATGAAGAATGATCTAAAAGAAAACATGGAAGGTTTGAAGGATTGTTTGACAAAGTTGATACATGAAATGATTCCTAATGGAGAAAAGGTAGTAGAATAAACTGATGATGAGAAAAAAATAAATGTTAATCATGATTTCATAAAATAAAATGATGGATTGAATACCCACCATTTTCCAAATATCGATTTGAGGAAGTTTGATGGCAAGGATCTTGTAACATGGATACTACAAATGGAGAAATATTTTGATCTCTATAATGTGAAAAACACACAAAAGTTATGCATTGCAACTTTATATTTAGAAAAAAATACATTTGTATGGTATCTAAGGATTTTCTCTCGTAAAAAAATTGTCACTTGGTCAATTTTTATGGAGGAAATAATAGCACATTATGAGGATATGAAGAGCAATACCTTCTTTAGCCAATTGATAAATCTCAAACAAAAGGTTTCAAAGGTGGAGCACATTAAGGAATTACAAAAATTTAATACAAGGGTAATTGATATTCCATAGGATGACAAGATTGATGACTTGATAGGGACTTTAGAGGATAGCTTCCAACATGAGGTTGGCCTTTGGGAACCTGATTTATTGGAGAAGGCATTCAGGTTGGCAAGAAAAATTAAAAGTGAAATTACGGCCACAAGGAAGCCTACCAGTCACATACATAAAGATGTAAGTGTTGTGACTCCTAGACTTCCACAACCTATAAGGTTGACACCAAAAAAATTGGAAGAAAAAGAGAAAAAAAACTTTTTTACAATTGTGATAGAAAATACACCAACGGTCATAAGTGTGTCGAGAAGAAATTATTTTACATAGAATGTAAATAGGAGGAATAAAATGAACAAGAAACTTCAAAAGAAGAGGATGTACACCAAGAACCAACCTTATATAATGAAGAAATTAGTCTAACCATATCCTTTAATGCATTGGCAAGAATTACTACTCCTCAGAATCTCAATATAAAAGGACATATCAGGAAGAAAAATGGAATAGTGTTGATTTATTTGGGTAGTACCCATAATTTTATTTATTGTAAGGTAGCCAAGTAACTGAATTTCTTCCTATACCTAGCACCAGAGTGTCAATTGATGGTTGCAAATGGAGGAAATATAAATTTCTCTAGAAAGTTCCATAATATCAAGCTAACCATGGGAGAATATGTATTGAATAGCCCAATTCTTTCCATTCCAATGGGAGGTGCTCATTTTGTACTAGGAGTATAATGGTTACAATATTTGGGGACTATAGCTTTTAAGTTTCAAGAATGTTTCTTGAAATTTTTTTTCGGAAGGAAAGGACATTGAATTATGGGGTATAACAGGGAAGTCAGGAAAGATAATAAGCTCTAATTTCATGACAAATATTCTAAAGAAATAACAACGAGGTGTAATTGTACAATTATGCTCACTATAAGTTCCAACATCAAAATCATCTATTTCTCTAGATCTCCAAAAATTATTGGATAATAATTCCAAGGTGTTTGAAACTCCCAAATGACCCCCACCTATTTGTGATCATGATCATGCTATTCATTTGATTCCAGGAAGTGTTCCTCCAAACATCAAGCCTTATGGATATCCTTATGTACAAAAGAGAGAAATTGAATGTATGATTGCAGAAATATTAGAGGTTGTTATAATTCAACCTAGTCAATGTTCTTTGTCTGCTGCAGTAGTATTGGTGCACAAGCAGGATGGATCATGATGCATGTGTCCAAATTATAGGCAGCTTAATAAGCTCACTATTTAAGATAAATTCCCCATTCCTGTGATTGATTAATTATTAGATGAATTACATGGAGAAATTTATTTTACCAAGTTGGATCTCTGTTCAGGATATCAACAAATTAGAATGAAGATTGAATATATTTCGAAAAGAACATTTTGAACTCATGAGGGTCATTATGAATTTTTGGGCATGCCTTTTGGCCTTACTAATGCACCTTATACCTTTCAAGGGTTGACGAATTCCATTTTTAAACCCTCCCTTAGAATATTTGTGTATTTTAATCTACACCAAGTCTTGGAAGGATCATATTCAACATGTTGACAGGGTGCTCAAACTATTGGAGGAGAAATAATTATATGCAAAAACCTCCAAATGTTTCTTTGGAGTACAAGAGGTGGAATATCTCGATCATATTGTATCTTGGGATGGCGTTAATGTATACCCTAACAAAATCAAATCCATTAAGGAATGGAAAGTTCCCATAACCATAAAGCAGTTATGAGGATTTCTCAGGTTAACATGGTGTTATTGCAAGTTTTTTAAGAATTATGGGAGAATAACAGTACCTCTAACAACATTATAGAAGAAAGATGCATTTTCATGGACTCTTGAAGAAACTAAGAGCTTTGAATATCTTAAAGAGGTAATGTGTGAAACATCGATCTTAGCTATGCTAGACTTCACAAAATCCTTTATTGTGGAATGTGATGCCTCAAGAAATGGTATTGATGTTGTTTTAATGCAAGAAGGAAGACCCATTTCTTTAAGAAAGTTGTCCAATCAAAGGAAAGTATTTACAAAAATCTATTTATGGGAAGGGAATGTTGGTAATACTATCTGCACTAAAGAAATGTTAACCTTACCTAATGGGAAGGCACTTTAAGGTAAAAACTGATTATGATAGTCTTAAATAATTTTTGGAAAAAAGAATATCTTCAGAAGAGCATAAAAGATGGGTCTCAAAGACGTTGGATTATGACTTTGAAATCATCTACAAAAAGGGAAGCTAAATGTTTTTGCAGATTCAATCTCAATATATGATAAGGAGGTGGAAACATTTCTTTGTGCCATTTATATTATCCAACCATATTGGATAATCGAAGAAAGGGAGGAATGGAAGAATGGAAAAGAAGTCTAGATGCTCATTCAAAAGCTGTAGAAAGATCCTATTACATCTGATCCATTTAGTTGGAAAAATGATTCCTTATGGTACAAATATAGCTTATATCTTTGTAAGAATTCCAAACTAAAACAAAATATTCTTTTGTAATTCCACACCTCTCCTTTAGGAGGAAACTCAAGATTTTTACAAACTTACCATGGGGTGAAGAAAGAATTTTTTTGGGATGGCCTTAAATATGATATTCAAAATTTTGTGGCGGAATGTTTGGTGTTCCAAAAAAACAAAGTTGAGACAATTAATATCTTGGGTCTTATACAACCTTTATCCATTCCAAGTCAATGTTGTGAGGAGGTTTCAATGGATTTTATGATATTTTTACATAAGTCCGAAGGAAAGAGTGTCATCTTGGTGGTAGTTTATAGACATACCAAGTATGCACACTTTTGTGAATTAACTCATCCATTTAATGCAAGTACATTTGCTACTACATCTATGAAAACAATTCAAAAGCTAAATGGAAACCCAAAGATTATTGTAAGTGACAGAGATCCCATTTTCACTGGAAATGTTTGGAGAAGAATTATTTTCTTTTTTAGGTACTCAAATAGCTCATAGCTCATCTTATCATCCTCAATCCAATGGGAAAAATAATATAGTGAAAAAATGTTTGGAAGGATATACTTATTGTTTTGTATTTGATAAACAAACACAATGGGTCAAGTGGTTACCTCTGGCTGAATGGTGGTATAACACTTCCTTCGATAATATAGAAAAAAAACCCCCATTTATGGCACATTATGGATATCATCCACCATCCATCACATCATATTTAAAAGAAAATTCCAAGGTTCAAGAAATGGAAGATTGCATCGAGCATCAACAACAAGTTCTCCAACTCTTAAAGGATAACCTAAATTTTTCACAAAATTGAATGAAACAATAGGCACATCAACATCACAATGATAGAAGTTTTGATGTAGGAGACTGGGAATTTTTATGGCTACAACCATACAAACAAATGTCCCTCAAACAAGCTAAGAAGGATAATAAATTATCGCCAAAGTACTATGGTCCTTACAAGGTGTTACAAAAGATTGGTACTATGGAATACAAATTGGAGCTTTCAGCTTCTTCCCAAGTGCACCCAATTTACATATTTCATGCTTAAACAATGTTATAGGTGACAAACTTCCAGTTCAAACAATATTTCCAGAACTTGTTGAGGAAGGAAAAATCATATTGGAACCTAAAGAAATCATGGAAACAATAACTCGACACTATGAACTCGATCATTTTCAGAGTAGCTCATCAAGTGGAAGAACTTACCCATTGAATATTCCACATGGGAGGATGAGAATTTTATAAAAAATCATCCAGAACTACTCAAGCGTTGAGGAAAACAGTTTTTTGAAGGAGAAGGGCATGTTAGGTCCCAATATTTCTAGTTTAGTCCCTTATTGTTTTTAGTGTAGCCCCCTTTTTTTATTTTCATACCCATGTAGTCCCCATATTGTTATTATTGTGCCCCATAAAATACCACTATTGTTATTGTTGTTTCCATACATTATTATTGAAATTTGTTAGGTCAGCTAGAATTATATTTTACCCCATGGAATCCTATATATAGAAAGGAGGTTTTTCATTTGAATCATCCAAGAATTGTTCATTTATGTAATGTATGAGGTTTCCTCCTCAAAGAGGTTGATTTCTAAGTTGTTGATCTCTCTTTTCTTCTATTTTGTGAGTTGGTTTAATAACACAATGTATTTTTAAATTGGGTTTGACTAACATATCTTGTTATGATATGCTTGGGCATGAATATGGAATCATATATATGTGTGTTGACCTAAGTATTGATGATAATAAGTACTAGGGTTAAGAATTAATCCCTAGTCGAAGTTTGATACTCTAGGATGATAGTGTGTGTGAATTATGGATTTTGTAACTAAACATGAGTAGAAGTTAAAATCTCTAATAAATTATGATAGTGTGATAATATGATATTTATGAAATATTGTTGAAATCTGAATGTGATTTGTGATTGGTTTTGTTTGTCAAAGCTTAGTGGCTCATGTATGAAATCTAGGATCTTGTAATAAATCCTAGTAGAGATCTAACATATGAATTCATAATTTTGTTAGATGCATTGTTGAATTGTACTTGTTGATTTGAGGGTATGAAATATGTTATAGAAGAATATTTTATATCTCTGAAGGAGATATTGATGCTCTAGATATAATGAGATTGATATCTTGATTTAACTATTGATGTGATTTAGGGTTTGTACCAAAACTCGAGCAAGAAGTTAAAGTATTGAAGTAATGTCTCTTGCTGATTATGTTTATAAATTATAATGCTTCAATTATTATATGATTTTGATATGGTTAACTTCATGCTTCTATATATTTGGTTGTACCTTCTATATAAGTTGTGTAGGTACATAATCTTCAAGATGGTGAATATGTTTGTAAGTGAAGTTGATATGAGAAGCATGATGAAGGAAGATATATGAATGTTAATGATCAACACGAATTTGATAAAAGGGATGGAAGCCGTGAAATATTCTCCTAAGCAATAGAAGGATTTTTATCCTCCTAAGTTAAGAGGGAGCCTTGATAAATGAAATATCCCTAGCTAAGAGGGAGGGCATATTATAGTTATGATGGATATGTTGAAAATTGGAGAATGCATTTTGAAATATTGTTGAAAGAAGGAAATAAGGATATGGTTGTAGAATATGTTGATACATGAAAAGTAAGAAAGGAAGATGTATGATTGAGCAATATTCCCTCAAGATTTGTTTAAAAGTCCTATTGTGATAATTTGAGAAGCAACATCAAGTTATATGAAAGACCCTGAAGATTTTTGTTTTCTTATTTACATTTAAAAAATTGTTACTGATTGGGGTTATGATTGTAATGGTAAATATATGGAATTTTTTATAGTATGATATGGATCTATTTGATTTAGAGATATTTTTTGTTTCTGATCTATTTGATTGGAGTTTCTACCAATTGAAGTAATATCGAGTGTCGAGACTTTGTGTGTAAGACACATTTACTGGGAGGACATCTGGTCAGAACTTTGTGCAGATGTTTAGATCCTGACGTAGGGAGGGTGGTGTTGGTAATAGAGGTATGACCTCAAATAGACACAATAACCCCTGGGTTGATGGTGAGAAATTAAGTTTGATGGTACCTAGAGAGGTTGAAATATTTAGTCCATATTATTCCCAACTAGATAGATTTCCCTGGTCAGGAATCTACTATGTCACAACATGAGTTCCTAAACTGTTTCAGGACCTTGGATAAATTTCCATGGTCACAAATGTAGTCCATGGCATTGTGGTGCCTAAAATCTTAGTAGGATCATGTGTTTTGATCTCTTCCATGTACCTATAGAAATATATGTAATTATGAATACCTCCCTACATAAGAGGCAATGTTAAAAAATGTAACTAGGTTCAGTCTTCATAATTTTTCTTGAGCCATAATGAAATATATTTATCAAAATAAAGAAAAATAAATTTATTATTCACTTGTTAAAGCATGTTTTTCATGCTTGGTTTAACTTCTCATATGTCAAGAATCCATTATAGGCCTTTAGGTCTTGTAATTCAAATTCAAAGTCTATTTTGTAATGTAAAAATATTCCTCCATCAAGTCTCCTTTCTGTCAGCCTTCAAATTAATTTTCATCAAGTCGGCTTCACTAAATGGACTCATGTTGTCTCATTTATAGTAAGAAATAGCTATCTATATGAGTCTAAACTTTTCTCAAAAAGGAGTAAAGATAAAAGTTCAAGAATTTCATAGGTGAGTTTGGTACAATTTCAGAGATGAGTTTGGTGCATTTCAGAGAAAAAATTTGGTTATATTGCAGAGAAGAAATAGAGGTCTGGTTATATTTTAGAAAAGAATCAAAGTCTCAGATGTATTGTAGAGAAGAAATAGTGACTCATATATATTGCAAAAAAACACAGTGATTCAGATATGCTACAAAGGAGACACAACGAGTCAGATATATTGTAAAGGAGACATAGAGGTTCGGTGATATTGCATAAGAAACTCATAGATTTAGATATATTGTAGAGGAGACATGGAGGTTCCATATGATGACTATGTGACATAATACTAATATGTGACTGCTATGTGAATAGTGCAGAGGATCCATATGAAGAAAAATATTCTCATATTCTTGATAATTAATTGTTATATTCTTATGATATTATTTAAATTTTTATGTTCTTCTTTTATCTTTCGTCAAGAAATTACCAAAACAATAGCATGAAGATGAAGGACACACAATGTAGCCAGAAAGCCAGTACGAAACCCCACTCAAGGGAAAGCCCATTCAACAAGTCTTCCTTTAATATCTTTCTTGAGATAATCCAAGACTCTTGACTTAGACATAGACTTCCTCCACACCAAGTTATCCATTTCCTTCTTCTACAGATGATGACTTTCCAGTTCCAAATTCAACCTATATGCAACAAAATCATCAACAACACTTCGATGCAACAATATCTTTGACCTAGAAGCTTCTACCTTAATGCATCGACTTCAATATTGAAGAACTTAGTACTTTGACCTTGAAGCAACACTTCTATATTCAAGCATCACTTCGACCTTGATGTTGTACTTTGACCTTGATTCCATATTTTTCCCTTGATGTTGTAACAAAAATTTGACCTGGGTTTCATACTTCGATCTTGCAGCAATGGCCCAGAAAATCACATGTGTGAGAGAGAGATAACCCAAAACTTTGATCCTACAATTCTCCTTCTTCTAATGAATATTTGAACATTTTCACGACTTATACTAGGATATCAAACTTGTGTGAGTAAATTTCTCCCAAATGAATTTAATTATTATATATACCCTTTTCTAGAGTTCGAATTCCCTTATTTTAGTCTGACTTGAAGTGGTGAGGGCCGACCCAGTGTGGAGGTGAAAAAAATCATTTTTGACTAAAAAATAATTATTTTACATAATTCAAAAGACAAAGAAGGGTCTTATTAAATGTACAATGACTGTAATGACTCAGTATAAATTATAGAATTCCTAAATGGGGACTTTGAACCGAAACATAATGACCCAGGCACGAAACCAATGCTTTAATAAGTCATATTAATAATAATAAATTTTTTCTTTTCATTACTCTTCGTAAGTACATTTCATTATGACTCAAATACAATAATTAATGCCAAACCTATTTACATTCTTCAAAACTACCTCTTAAATAGCAAGGTATTCATAATGACATATACAAGTAAAAGGAATATCTCAAAACACATGAACCATGAATAAATTAGGCACTGCAATGCCATGGACTAGATTCTTGACCAAGGAAATCTATCAAAGGTCCTCCAATATTTTAGGCACTCTTGGTTCCCCAGAATAGATGCTTGATGCGGAAAATATATCTAGGTGGGAATAAGATGGACTAAAGATTTCATCCTCTCCAGGTACCATCAGGCTTACTTTCTTACCATCAACCCAAAGATCCGGGTGCGTTTCTAAGGTCAGAGCTCTATGACTCGTTCCACCCTCCCTACTTCGGGATCTAGACGTCAACACATATATGTTATCTCAGGCAATTTGTATCACAAAAAAAGCCTAAACAATCCCGATTATTCCAATCGGTAGCAAATATTTCCCGATCAAACAAACCAGTAATAAAAAATCTCTCCCGATCAAACTGATCACTAACCAACATGTAAAAAATGTTATAAAACCTCTGGGATATTTACCTGTATAAATACAAAACCAATCAATAAAAAGCATTCAAATTTACATAAGTAAACAAAAATCTTTGGGGTATTTCAGGAAACTTGATGTTACTTCTCATTTTATCATAGTAGGAATTTCAAACGACTCTTGCTAGAATATTCTTTAATCATAAATATTCCTTTCCTAATTGATGCAGGGGCATTAGACACTAGCCATCAATGTAGGAGGTTTTTTCCACATGTTGTGGCTAGGAGGATTCGAAATCATTGAATTGTAACAACAAGGTGTCAATGCCTTAGCTACCTGTTTCATTTAGATTAGTTAGAGTCCATAGAAGTCGAATAGGTTTGGATTCGATCCATCTGTCATGTTTCAGTTATTTGAATAATTGTAATTAGGCTTTTGATTTACTAAACGGTCCTCACCAAGGAATCGAAGAGAAAAATGTTTATGTATATATGTAACCCCCGGATCTCATTAAGGGAGGATTTTTTCTGCAATAAAATTTGTGCATTAAGAAATTGCTTCCGGTTGAATAAATTTTTGTTCCCGTTGATTATGAAACTGTCTTAAATTTATATTTGTGAGGAAATTTGTTTAATTGGGAGGCGATTGAACTCTGTGCGAATATAACTATTGAATTGAACTGCTGTACAGTCTCTGCATCCCTCTGCCTACTATTTCTCTTGAACAATTCGACAAGCTCTGTTGAATTAAATCCCAACCGCAGACGAGGTCTGTGTAAAATCGTGGTCATTGAACTCTATTTAATGATAGTGGAAATCCCGCTTAATAAAGAGATAAATTTGTTTTGCTGTTAATTGGAATCCTGCCCCAAAGCTAGACCTGAGTAAGTGAATACAGAGGATAGCATAACCCGACTTAAACCGGGGTCAACCGCTGTTCCAAAACCATGAGTGGGTTAGCGAAACCAGACTGCCCATATCGCACCACTTTTGCGGGGTGAGCGGTATTTTCTAATTGGGAGCAATTCGATAGAACAGTTGACACGTGGCCTAAGGCGGGACTCGTAAAATCGCCTTTTCGCTTGCCATCGCGCCTTAATGTTTGACTAAGGAGGCAGTGCAATATCGTTGAACGCCGTCGATCTGGAGGGAAGCCTTGGACGGTGGTCACATTCAGAAGAAGCTCAAAGGTTAACCTAAGGTATGGCATGCATAATAAATTAAAATCCACGTCATGTGGGCGCAGGGACCAAAGTCATTTATTTAAAAAAGTATCGGTTATCAATATGAGATATTGAAGGGTGACAACCTTATTATAAGGTGGCGAGAGAATTAAAGCTCAGGTTCATTTAATTTTCAAAGTTTGTTGATTGTGTTTACTTTTCAAATTCCTCGAATTTGATAAATAAAACCAAGGAAGTTGTGGAAGACCACATGGAGGTGAACGGAGTTAAGCAGGAGCAAATGCAGACAGAGCGACAATAGCAGACCAGCTCTCCTTAGGAGCCGAATTTCAGTTTTGTTGCTGTCATTTGTGGTATCAAAGCATTTTCGAGTTGTTTTTGCAGAGAATTAACATGGAAATCTGAGTTGGTAGAGGTGCTGGCAGAAGGAGAGGCAGACCCATGGCCAATGCAGAAGTGTTGGGAATTTTGCAGAGGTTTGAGGCTAGAATGGATGCCATGGAGTGAAGACAGCCCAGAGATCCCGAAGACATCAGTGAACCTGAATTAGAAGGAGCAGAAGAAAATGTTGAGATTCCTCCTGACATGAGGCTCCTCAGAACTGTTCTGGGGTCTACAGTCAAGCCCAGAATTGAAGTGTCGAGTTTTGCAAGGGGACTAAACCCAGAGGAGCTGGTGGACTGGATTAATGAAATGAAGAAGTGCTTTGACTATGAAGAAATGAGCGAGGATAAAATGGTCAAGTTTGCAGTAATAAAGTTGAAGGGACATGCTGCACTTTGGTCGTATGGAGTGCAAGCAGAAAGAAGGAGAGTTGGCAAGCAGCCCATCAAGAGCTAGACCGGAATGATGGCTAAGTTAAAAGTTAAATTCTTGCCTAGTGATTAACGGCTGACATTGTTTAGGCAAATGCAGAACCTGAGACAGAGGTTGCTGACAGTAAAAGAATACACAGAAGAATTCTATAGAGTAAGCATAAGAGCTATGCAATGTCAAGACACACCAGAGAAGACTGCCAGATATGTGAATGGTCTCAAGCTGGAGATCCAAGATGAGATTGGTATTCTATCTCCTAAGACAGTTGAAGAGGCCTATCAGATGGCCTTAAAAGCAGAGGAGAAACTCCTGAGGAAGCAGTCTGCCAAAGGGAGAGGTACTTTCCGTGGAAAGGGAAGTCAGGGTGGTAGAGGAAAGTCTACTACACCCAAAGATGGAGCTAACAGTAGCTCACCTCAGAATGCATCTGTAGAGGATGATGCAAGAGGCAAAAGGGGTTCTTATAGAGGAAGAGGAGGTAGAGGCAGAGGCAGAGGTAGAGAATTGAGGTGCTATAGATGTTAGCAAGTGGGACATAAGCACTATGAGTGTCCAGAGAATGTGGGTGCCAGTTCAAGAAATGCTGTTGTTGCCCAGGTTGGAGAAGAGGCAGCAATTGAAGAAGAAATTCTACCGGAGAGGGGAGAGTCCTTAGTGGTCACTGAACCTGCACAAAGGAAGACTTTGTTTAGGAGCATATGCAAAGTCTAGGGAAAATGCCGCCAGCTAGTCATTGATAGTGGCAGCACAGACAATCTGGTTTCCACTGAGGTAATAGAGAAGTTGAAGTTGAAGACAAGGGAGCATCCAACTCCCTATAGGGTGTCCTAGCTGCATAAAGGGCACCAGTGATTGTAAAAGAACAGTGTGAGATAGATCTACAAATGGGAAAATACAAAGATAAGGTCGTGTGTGATGTAATGCCCATGGATGTGTGTAACATACTGCTGGGTAGACCTTGGCAGTTTGACAGAGAAGCAGTGCATGATGGCAAGAAGAACACTTACAAGTTCTTCAAGGATGGGGTACATCATACATTGATACCCATGGAAGAAGGAGAGCCATCCAGTAGAGTGATTGATCCAAAGACCTTGTTGCTAAGCGAGAAGGAATATCTGCATCAGATAGAAGAGGAAGAGGTAAGTTTTTCTTTATTTTGAAAACCTAAGGTAGTTCTTACTTCTACACAGATTTATGATTTGCCAATAGAAGTCCAAGAGATGTTAGACAATTATTGTGACATTGTTGTGGATGATTTACCTGATGAGCTTCCACCTGTGAGAAAGATCAGCCATCAGATATATTTTATCCCTGGTTCAAATTTGCCAAATAAGGTAGCCTACAGGATGACTCCGACAGAAAATGAGGAAATCAGGAGACAAGTACAAGAATTGGTGGATAAGGGACTGATCAGAGAAAGTTTGAGTCCATGCGCAGTACCAGCAGTATTGAGCCCAAAGAAAGATGGAGGTTGGAGGATGTGTACTGATTCTAGAGAAATCAATAAAATAACAATTAGGTACAGATTCCCTTTGCCCAGAGTTGAGGATTTAATGGATTTTTTGAGTGGTGCTAAATATTTTTCAAAGATAGATTTAAAAACTGGATATCATCAGATCAAAATAAGAGAGGGTGATTAGTGGAAAACTGCCTTGAAAACAAATGAAGGAATGTATGAATGGATGGTAATGCCTTTTGGGTTGTCAAATGCACCTAGAACTTTCATGAGACTTATGAATGAAGTATTGAAAGAATTCATTGGTAAATTTGTGATAGTGTATCTGGATGATATATTAGTTTTCAGCAGAACTAAAGAAGAACATTTAAGACATCTTAATCATGTCTTGAAGAAGCTGCACCAAGAGAAACTGCTGATAAATTTAAAGAAATGCTCATTCATGAAAGAAGAGTTGGTGTATTTGGGTTTTGTTGTTTCTGCAGAAGGATTGAAGATGGACCCAGAAAAGGTTAAGGCAATTGTGGAGTGGCCTTCACCCAGGAATGTTTTTGAGGTAAGAAGTTTCCATGGACTTTTCCATTTCTTTTCTGATTTAAAAACTCCCAGGTAGTTATTTTTATCATTGAGACAATAAAGAAGAGAAAACAACCATTTAATTGGACTACTGAAGTAGAAATAAACTTTAAACTTTTGAAGCAAAAGATAACCGAGAACCCTGTTTTGATTAACACAATTTCAACCATTTAGTGAAGTCATGATACATTGACCATGGAAATTGTGATGAGGATATGATAAAGTTGTAGCCTATTTGTTGAGAAGCTAAATGAAACGGAAAAAATTCCTCTTGAGAAGATTACATACATTGTTCAGGCATTGAAAAAATGGAGGCATTATTTAATGTCCAGATAATTTGTATTATATTCTGACAATCATGCTTTGTAGTACATGGTAGCTTAAGTTAAATCATAAACACAATGTAAATGGGTTAAGTATATCAAGTTTCTTTATTTAAAACACCAAATGCTTGAAAAATAAGTCATTTGATGCTTTGGTAGGAAACTGTATTCAAAGTAATTTTGAGTTTTCATGAGATTTAGATTTTCTAAGGGTACTTCGACTGAATTAGATTTTAAGGAAGAATTTGAGGCATGTTGTAACCCTGTTCTAACATATAGAATTCAGTGGCTAGATTATTTCTTATAGGAGGACTTACTATTCAGAAGAAATCAACTGTGTGTACCAAAATGTTCCATGAGAGAAAAATTGATCAAAGAAAAGCATGGTGGTGGACTTGTTGGACACTTTGGTACTGATAAAACTTATGAGTAGTTGAGTCACTTCTATTATTGGCCCAAGATGAGAGCAGAAGTGGATAAGTTTGTAAAGAATTTCAAAATATGTCAATATGCCAAAGGAAGGAGCTAGAATGCAGGATTGTACACTCCCTTGCCTATTCCAGACAGGCCTTGGGACATGGTAAGTATGGATTTTGTTCTAGGGTTGCCCAAGACTCAGAGAGGGAATGATGCAGTCTTTTTTGTATTGGAAAGATTCTCCAAAATGGAACATTTTATTCCATGCTATAAAACTAGTGATGCCACTCATGTTGCTAACTTGTTTTTCAAAGAAGTTGTTAGATTGCATGGGTTGCCCAAGAGTATTGTTTCAGAAAGAGACACTAGATTTGTGGGTCATTTTTGGAGGACACTGTGGAAGAAACTTGGTACCAAACTGAGTTTCAGCTCAGCTTATCATCCTCGGTGATCGCCAAAGGCGAGGTAGTGAATAGGAGTCTAGGAAATTTGTTGAGAAGTCTTGCAGGAGAGAATCCCATGCAATGGGATCATATTTTTCCCTGGGCAGAATATGCATATAATGACTCACCTAACAGGAGCACAGGATAGAGTCCATTCCATATTGTTTATGGAATGCACCCTAGAGGGATATTAGAGTTAAGAAATCTAGGAAAGGAAGAGCTAAGAAGTGCTGATGGTGAGGAATTTGCTTAAGAAATCCAAGCCATACATGAACAAGTAAAAAAAAAACTACAAGGAAGCAGCATCAAATACAAAGGCAGAGTAGACTTGAACAGAAAAGAAGTCCATTTTGAAGTAGGAGATCTAGTTTGGCACACTTGAGAAAGGAGAGATTCCTAAAGAAGCAGTATAACAAACTGAAGTTCAAAAAGATTGGACCATGCAAGATACTTAGAAAGTTTTCTACAAATTCTTATGAGATTGAATTGCCTCCTGATGTTGGAATATATCCCATTTTTAATGTTGAATATTTGTACAAGTATGAAGATGATGGTGCAAAAGGAAGATCAGCAGATAAGGAATGGATTGAGTGGGAAAAGCAGCTACCTCCAGCAAAACTATTCCAACCAGAGAAGATATTGGACAAAAGAGTGTTCAGGAAGCCCAGAGGACAAGAGTACTTTCAGTACTTAATCAAATGGAAAGACAAGCTAGAGGAAGACGCCACTTGGATGACTGAAAGAATGTTGCAGAAGATAGGCAGATCAGTGGAGGAGCTCATGGACAGGAGTCCATGAAGAAAATTTCCCTCCAGAGTCTGATGCAGCGGCATTAGACACTAGCCAGCAATGTAGGAGGTTTTGTCCACATGTTGTGGCTAGGAGGGTTCAAAATTATTGAATTGTAATAGCAAGGTGTCAATACCTTAGCTACCTGTTTCATTTAGACTAGTTAGAGTCCATAGGAGTCGAATAGGTTTGGATTCGACCCATTTGTCATGTTTCAGTTATTTGAATAATTGTAATTAGGCTTTTGATGTACTAAAATGGTCCTCATAGAGGAACCGAAGAGACAAATGTTTATGTATATATGTAACCCCCATATTTCATTGAAGGGAGGAGATTACTGCAACCCAAATTTGCTGTGTTAAGAAATTTCTTAGGTTGAATAAATTTAGGTTCTAGATTGATTATCAAAAGTTGTCTTAGAGGTGATAATTATGAGAAATTTGTTTTAATTGGGAGCGATTGTTTCTACGGAATACATAATTATTGAATTGAACTATTGTACAGTCTCTGCATCCCTCTGTCTACTATTTCTCTTGAACAATTCGACAAGCTCTGTTGAATTAATCCCAACTGTAGACGAGGCCTGTGTAAAATCGTGGTCGTTGAACTCTATTTAATGATAGTGGAAATCCCGCTTAATAAATAGATAAATTTGTTTTTCTATTAATTGGAATCCTTCCCCGAGGCTAGACCTAGGTTAGTTAATACACAGGATAGCGTAACCCAACTTAAACTGGGATCAACCACTGTTCCAAAACCGTGAGTGGGTTAGCATAACCAAAATGCCCATATCGCACCACTTTTGTCGGGTGAACGGTATTTTCTAATTGGGAGCAATTATGATCCGGATTTATGCAGGAACGCAACAGAATAAACATATAACCATAAATACAGAGATGCAGTGGAAATAACACTTCATTTCATTAATATTAAAGAACTGAAATTTGCTTACAGACAGAATGGAAATAAAACTAGCTAGGGCGCTGGTAGCTATCTCTGAGAAGAGATGTGGCGGCTACAGGCCTCTGAACTGTGTTACAATGAGGCTCGAGGGCCTATTTATCATTTAGAAACAATGGGAAATCCTAAACAGCCAAAACCCTAACCCTGGGAGATGAAGCGCCAAAACTATGGGCCCCGTTTGGGTAAATTGGTGTTTCAACTTCCCAGGGGCGTAACTTTGGCATACGATCTCCGTTTGACGTGTACCATACCTCGTTAGAAAGATCTATCCGAGGAATAATAACTTTTAATGAGAAAAATTAGTCCATGGAACCATGTTTCTCTCCGTTTTCCCAAAAAACGTCGTTTAGGGCCTCAAAACAGCTCCAGAAGTTCAGGACCCGAAAAACTGCTAAAAATAGTAACTTATGTCGAAATTGAAAAACTGAAAGAGAAAATGGTGGAGCCCCAAGTGGAATAGGCGGGTGACCACCAATATCCACCTGGATCATTCCTCCCCCCTTAGGAAGCAATGTTCCCCATTGCGTTAAGTTCCTCCATGAGATGAGGAAATTTCTACTGAACTTGGTCCCTGGTGAACCACTTTCCTTGGTGCAGGATTTGGCCAGCTTTGACAACCCGATACAATTGGATATTTTGTTGGCGAGTGTTCTTGATTTGCATGTCCATGATACAATCTGTGATGGCCTGTTCCATGCAGTCTGGGTTTAACTCTGTTGGTGTGAGTTGTTCTGCAATGTCCGAGGTGTCCAGTAGAGGTGGGAAGTAAGGACGAAGGCGATCCACATTGAAGACTGGGTGCAAACCAAGGAATGGTGGAATACTGAGCTCGAAGGAATTGTTCCCTACAGCCTTGGTGATGGTGTACGGCCCATATCGAAGCAGGCGAAGCTTGCGGTGGGGTCCAATGAGGCGCTCCTTCTACAAATGTAGCCATACTTTATCGCCCACCTGGAAGTTGTGTGGCACCCGGTGTTGATCATGGTGTTTCTTTTACTTCGCACTGGCTCTATCCAATATATCATGAACCTGTTAGTGGATGTGTTGAATACACTCAATGAAGCTACTTGCTTTGTCAACATCAGACTGGACATGAGCTGAATCGGCCTGAGCAGCTGCAAATGGCATGGCTACGTCAATGGGACATAGTGGCTAGAATCCCAAGCCCACCTGAAAGGGGCTATGGCCAATTGAACTGTGGAGAGTCTGGTTATAACTATGTTGTACATAGGGGAGGCTCTCGTCCCATCTGCGTGGATTCTTTGAATTGTACATGTGTAGAATGTGTACAATCATTCTGTTGACGACCTTTGTCTGGCCATCTATTTGGGGATGGAAAGCTGTGGACTTGGTGAGATTTGTGTCCAAAATTGACCAGAGGCTGGACCAAAATGTGCTGAGGAACCTGCTATCTCGATCGAATATGATAGACTGTGGGATCCCAAAGTGAACCCACACTCGTTCAAAGAAGAGTTTAGCAGTGGCTTCTACTGTGATATTCTTCTTACAGGCCGCTATAATGGCCATCTTCGAGAATCTGTCAATGACCACGAAAACACAGTCATTTCCATTCTTAGTAGAAGGCAGGCCCGACATGTAATCCATGGAGATGGATTCCCAAGGTCGAATAGGGGTATGTAGTGGAGTATGTAGGCCTTGCTTCTTGATGGTCGGTTTAGCAATGACACAAGCAGTGCAGGATCTGATGTGCTTCTCGACATCCTTTCGAAGGTTCGGCCAATAGAAATACTTCTGCAGTATTGCTACTATTTTCCCGACCCTGAAATGCCCTGTGACTCGACTGTAGTGTGCTTCCCATATCATCTTGGCACGCTCACTTGAAGGAACACAAAGGTGTCCCAGGTGACATAAAAGTGCATCTTGGAGGTGAAAATTTGGAACTTGTGTACCCCCAAGAGTGCCTTGTAAGTGTGGCCGAATTCTGGGTCGCTCTCATAGAGAAGCGGCCAATCAGAAGTCTTGTGCCCACAAGAGTTGAGCACGGTGGTGAGCACCACGATCGGTGCTCGGCTTAGGTAGTCTACAACATTATTGGTGCTACCCTTCTTGTACTTGATGTTCAAATGAAACTGTTGCAGATATGTGGACCACTTCTAATGGCGATCATTCTGCAACTTCCCTTGTGTTTGTATGAACTATAGGGGCCGGTGGTCTATGTGGATGATTTTTTCCTTCCCCAAAATGTAATGCTTCCATTATCGACAAGCTTGCACAATGGAATACATTTCTTTGTCATAAGTGGGATACTTGCGAACTGTGTCATACAATGTCTCACTGTTATATGCCACTGCGTGTCCCTGTTGAGTAAGAACTACCCCAATAGCATAGTCAGAGGCATTTGTCTCGATCTCAAATGGTTGTTGCAAGTCTAGTAATGTGAGCACTGGGGCAGAACAGAGGCGATTTTTCAATTCTGTGAACGCCTTCTGTTGAGGTTCCGACCAAAAGAAATTTTCTCTCTCTCCTCCCTTGCTGACTTGACTAAAGGGCCAAGTGATATGAGAGAATCCCAACATGAATCTATGGTAGAAATTAGCAAGACCCTGAAACCTATGAAGCTCTGTTATAGTGGTTGGGGCTGGCCAATCCCGAATGACTTGGATTTTGGCTGGATCCACATGCACCCCCCTTTCATCAATAATGTATCCCAGATATTGAGCCTGGGTCATGACAAACGTGCACTTCTCCATGTTGGCACACAACTTGTGTTGCTGCAGTGTTTGGAGGACTTGTCGGATGTGGTGAAGGTGCTCTTCCCAAGTTTGGCTGAAGATCAGAATGTCATACAAGTACACCACTACAAATGAGTTGGTGAAAGGCTGCAAGATGTCGTCCATCATCCTCATGAAGGTTTCGGGAGCATTCGTCAACCCAAAAGGCATGACCAGCCATTTGAAAAGGCATTCCTTGGCTTTGAAGGTAGTCTTCCACACATCGGAGGGTTCAATTGGTACCTGGTGATACCCAGACTTCAGGTCGATCTTGCTGAAATATTTTGCACCTTTGAGTTGGTCCAGAAGGTCATCAATCCATGGGATTGGGTACCTATTATAGACAGTGATCTTGTTCAGCGCCCGATAGTCAATACAGAGTCTCCATGTCCCATCCTTCTTCTATACCAACACGATCGGGCTCCCACAGGGCGATGAACTTGGTCTGATGTGACCTTTTTGCAACAGATCCTGAATCTACCTCTTGATTTCATCATTCTCTAGAATAGAGCGTCGATAGATCGGTCCATTGGGTAGGAGCGCACTTGGGGTTAGATCAATCGGGTGCTTGACCTGACAGTGCAGAGGAACCCCTGTGGGTGAGGTGAAGATTTCCCCGTACTCCTCCACAACCTTATCCATTTGTTGTTGTTGTGCAGAGGAGCCTTGTCTGGAGGTCGTGGCCATAGTCTTCTTCTTGCCCTGGGGTCGGATCATCAGGAAAACGAATTTCCTGGTTTGGGAAATGAGCTTACTGCATTGTTTTGCAGTAACCAAAGAGATAGCGGTAGGAGGTGGTACCTCTGGTATCCTGTACAACTTATTTCCCAAAGTAATAATAACAGCACGAGGTCGAGACTCATACACAGCATGACGCTTCCACAAGTATGGTTGTCCTAATAATACATCAGAAACATCAATAGGAACAACGTCACATAATACCTCATCCGTGAAGGGCTTGATGCTATAGGGAAGGCGACACTGCTGGCTGACGCGGAGATCTCGTCCTTGGTGAAGCCACCCGATGGTGTATGGATGTGGGTGAGCTGTGGTTGGCAAGCCCAACCGCTTCACGGCGTCTGCTGAAATGAGGTTCTTTTGGCTCCCATTGTCGACGATGAACTGTACAGGGGAGCCCTTTACCCACATCTGGGAGTGGAAGAGACGTTCCTCCTCCTCTGGATCTTCCGGTTCCTCCTTCTGGACCTTTGTAGTGGCAACAGTGGCGTTGGGCTCCGCATCAATAATCTGTTTCCTTTTTTCATTCCCCTTTTCAGGTTCTGATTCGGAGTCGGAGCATGCATCTGACTCAGAAGCCCTCATCTCGGCCACTAGCGACTGCTTGGCCCGACACTCACTTGTGTTGTGAGTGGAGCTCTTATGGAACTCACACCACTTTCCCGTGTCCTTCTTTGGCTTTGCGGTGCTGTTCTTTTCTTGTGGCTTCGACGAGTTGTCTTTAGCCGCCATGCCTTGGCTCTGTCCTTTGTTCTGCGGTTTGGAAGCACCTTTCCCTTGCTTTTGATTCGCAGATCCAAAGTCTCGCTTCTTCTGCTTGAATTTCTGCTCAATCTTGGCAGCATACCGGTATGCCGTACCAAGAGAGGAGATGTCGAGGAACTCCATTTCCTCCTGAATGTATCTGTGCAGACAGCTGCGATACTTTAGCACCAAATGTTTCTCTGAATCTTTGATACCCAACTTTGTGCGCAGGGTATGGAACAGATTCGTCAGCTCGTGCACATCTTGATCCCTTTGTTGTCGCAGCGTGGTCCATTTTATGTACTTGTCCTCATAGCTCCCCACAGGATAGTACTGTTCCTTGACGGCGTCTCGGAAATAATTCCAAGTTGGTACGGCCGAGAACAGAGAGGGTTCTGTCTGGTCTTTGTTCTCACAGTAGGTTTCCCACCAGTCCTTAACATGGGGGGTAGCTTTGAGGAGTGCAAAAATAATCTTCTCCCGGTTTGAAAAGTCATGAACCGAGAAATATCCTTCTAACAGATTCAACCATCTATCTACGGCATCTGCGTCTATTTGACCCTCAAATATGGGAATGTAAAAATTTACTTGTACCTTAAAAGGAGTCGCACCTCCAGAGTGGCTGCTGGATGCAGATGCGCCGCCGGTGGGCAGCCGTTGAAGGATCTGAGCAAAGTTATCCATCATCGCGTTCCTTTGTTTTTCGAGGGCCTCCTCGAGCAATATTTTGATAAGATCTCCTGCTCCCTCATCTTTCTTTTCGTCCCCCATGGGCGTCCGTCAAGGTTTGCGAGGCTGATCTTGCAAAGGTTCCACCAGATCAAGCCCTAGCTCCTTATACCCCGACCTCGTTGGGGACATGCAAAGAAGGATCGAAAAAAAACAGACCGCTCTGATACCACTAATCCGGATTTATGCAGGAACGCAACAAAATAAACACATAACCATAAATACAGAGATGCAGCGGAAATAACACTTCATTTCATTAATATCAAAGAACTGAAATTTGCTTACAGACAGAATGGAAATAAAACTAGCTAGGGCGCTAGTAGCTATCTCTGAGAAGAGATGTGGCGGCTACAGGCCTTTGAACTGAGTTACAATGAGGCTCGAGGGCCTATTTATTATTTAGAAACAATGGGAAATCCTAAACAGCCAAAACCCTAACCCTAGGAGATGAAGCGCCAAAACTATGGGCCCCATTTGGGTAAATTGGTGTTTCAACTTCCCAGGGGCGTAACTTTGGCATACAATCTCCATTTGACGCGTACCATACTACGTTAGAAAGATCTATCTGAGAACTACAAATTTCGAATGAGCAACATCGGTCCATGACCGATGTCGCTCTCCGTTTTCCCAAAAAATGTCGTTTAGGGCCTCAAAACGACTCCGGAAGTTTAGGACCCGAAAAACTACTAAAAATAGTAACTTGTGCAGAAACTGAAAAAATGAAAGAGACAATGGTGGGGCCGCAAGTGGAATAGGTGGGTGACCACCAATATCCACATGGATCAGATTCCATAGAATAGTTGACACGTGGCCTAAGGCCTGACCCCCTAAAACCGCCTTTTCGCGTGCCATCGCACATTAACGTTCAACTAAGGAGGCAGTGCAATATCGTTGAACGCCGTCGATATGGAGGGAAGCCATTAAACCGGTGGTCGCATTCGGAAGAAGCTCGAAGGTTAACCTAAGGTATGGCATGCATAATAAATTAAAATCCATGTCGTGTGGGCCCAGGGACCAAAGTCATTTATTTAAAAAAGTATTGGTTATCAATATGAGATATTGAAGGGTGACAACCTTATTATAAGGTGGCAAGAGAATTAAAGCTCAGGTTCATTTAATTTTCAAAGTTTGTTGATTATGTTTACTTGTCAAATTCCTCGAATTTGATAAATAAAATCAAAGAAGTTGTGGAAGACCACGTGGAGGTGAACGAAGTTAAGCAGGATCAAATGTAGACAGAGCGACAATAGCAGACCATCTCTCCTTAGGAGCTGACTTTCAGTTTTTTTGCTGTCACTAATACACATGCAACGACATATTATATAATCAGATCCTATTTTTCTTATTTCAACAACCCCTTAAAATGAATTCTCCAATTATTTCTTTCAAGGTATCCATCAAGACCATAATATGCCCTCTGTCATAACTTAAGGAAATTTATTTTATCTTGGCTCTTGCTTAAATTAGGGAGATCAAATTATTCTTATGACATTGGAGAATATTTCATGGCTTCCATCCTTCTTATCGTATTTATCTTAACCATCCTGATTCATATATGTTCCTTCATCATGCCTATCACATCAAACTTACTTATGAACATATTCACCATCTGAAGTTTATGTACCTACACAACTTAGATAGCAAGTACAAACAAATCTATATAAGCATGAAGTTAACCACATAAAAATCATACAATATTGGAAGCATTATACTTTATAAATATAATCAACAAGAGATGTTACTACTTCAACTTCTTTCCCATATTTTGGTAAATACCCTAAATCACAAAAACAACTCAATCAAGATGTCAATTTCATTATATCTAGAGCCTTAATATCTGCTTAAGACCATGTTGAGATATAACAACAAGTTATTCTATGACATATTTCAAATCCTCAAAGAAACAAGTATAATTCAACAATGCATCTAACAAATTTCTAAATTCATATGTTATATTTCTACTAGGATTTAGTGCAAGATCATAGATTTTATACATGGGTCATTAAGCTTCAACAATGAAAACTAATGATAACTCAATTTTAGATTTCAATGATATTTCATAAATCTCATATTATCACAGTCTCATAATCTATTAGAGAATTTAACTTTTATTAATGGTTAATTACAAAACCCTATAATTCACAAACACTATCTCCTAGAGTATCAAACTTTAACTAGGGCTTAGCAACAAACCCTTGGACATAGGAACATAAAACATGAGGTCAACACATATATATAGGATTCCATCATCATGCACAAGCATATCACAACAACATAAGTTAGTCAAACCCAATGGTTCCATCTATAAAAAGTTAAATGTAATAAAACTAATAAAATTCAATTTGTCACATTGTAATTTTGTTTCTATTAACAAAATTACTAATAATTTTTTTAGTTAAAAATGAATAATTATATATATATATATATATATAATTTCATTTCCAACCATATCAAAGCCTTGTGGAAGAAATTTTTGTAACAATATGGGAATCTTCATGGAGAGACCGATTTCAGATTCGAATGACTTGTCCATGCTAAGAAGAAAAAGAGAGACCTGTAGCTAAATCACTATTGGTAGAAATTTAATCTACTCATTTATTTCCAACACAAACTAGAAAATATACATATGTATTGTTAAATTGGAGGATATGTTTAACTCCCCCTTCAACCAGTTCAAGACTCTCAAGATTAATGAAAAGTGTTATTTTTAACTAACCCAACCTCCATGGTCTCCTTATGAATATAAGATTGTACAAATTCCCCAATCCAATAATTTTTATTGGGATGGTCTTATTAAAATGTTTCCTAAAAGTATCATGCTAAATTTTTATTCTCTTTAATCTAATAATCTTCTAATATACCTTGTAAATATATATTTTTTTGCTAAATGTAAAGTTATTTTATTTTAAATAATAATAATACTATTATACATAAATATTGAAAAATATAATTATTATACTTTAAAATTTAATAAATACAAAATTATTTTTCAATTAAAACTTGTGAAACTTTCCCATTAATTATGATTAAATAATTAATAAATATAATTATAATAAAAAGTATTCTAATGTTTCTAAACCTCAATCTAAGACAGTAAAATGGTAGCACATTTTAATGTTTTGTAAACACAAATAAATTAAAAGAAAAAATTGTAAACAATTATTTCAGTTATAGAATTAGTAATTAATATAGTTACAGCTTTAATGAGAAATGTTATTTGATATAAATATCTTTTCAAATAATATTTAAAACATTCAAAATATATAAATTTTAATTTAAATGCAAAACTTTGTTATTTGTCCAGTGGTATTATTTATTTCTATTATGATATATGATTTATGAATTTAGAAAAATATTAATTTATATTTAAAAAATATTTATAATGGTACATTTTGTACTATATCTATTATATATTTTTATTTTGATATATGATTTGTGAATTTAGAAAAATATTAATTTTATATTTTAAACATATTGATAATGGTACATTAAATGCACTATATATGATCACCGCAACTTGCAAATGAAATGGAAGTGTCTTTGGGGAAAAAGAAATGGGCGCATCTTATTTCGACATAAAAATTTTAATTAAGAAAAGATACTTACGGGACTCGGGATGTAAATTCGATGTAAATTACCTCATACTTCACGTTCAAAAGGTAATAATGTTGATGGAATTGATATGATATGCACCTAAAAGGATACCATCCATAAGTATAACTAATTTAAGTGTAATATGTAATCTTCCAATAATGATAGTACGAATAAAGGTAATAAAAACGATTAATAGATAAAAGCAATTACGGAATTTAGATGCTCTCTCATCAAGCCTCGATTAATTTGTTCATTAGGGATTTAGACTAATTCAAATCCCTAACTTGCTCCAAAAATATGTTGTATTTTTCCTTGAAGAATTCAATAATACTTAATTTGGGAAACACTATTTCGCTGCACTTTTTTCTTTCTAGTTCGAATTTGTGTATTCTTGTGTTGACACTATCATAAGTAAAAAAATCCAGATATATATTGATTTTGATAATCTTTGTCCACCAATGAACTTTACATTTTGACTTGTTATAATTCAAAATTATGACTATTGAATTTTGTTATTTCTATCTTGGAATTCCTCACTATTTCCTTTCACCGCAACAATCACTTCCATGGATCTCTCACTACAATAGGAGGACACAAATGTGTCCTTTTGAAGGAAAAACTTCCCTCATACCAAACGTAGGTTTTAAAAGTGAAAATTTTATTTCTACAAATGGATTCTTAATAAAATAGAATAATAGCAATGGTAAACTGCATATCAACAAAAATATTTTATCTTCAAAATCAAATTTGGGAAAACCATCAAGTCGTTTTCAATATATATTCTTTTGTACAATATTGAAAATTAATATATATCTTGCAACATCCATAAAACATCAATCCATTTACCTTCAATTAGGATACAAATGTAGTTATTTGACTAAAACTACAAAACCATGGGATAAACCACCATGCACCACAAAACATCTTTTAGCAAAAACTGCGTTGAAAATTGCTGAAACAATATGCAAAAAAGCAACAATTTTTTTTAAGAACGCTACCTATAAACCATCACATAGGGGGAATCACACCACTTTGTGAATCCTTCAAGTAGAGTTGGGATTTCCCCCCATGTGACCCTCCTAATTAGGGGGGCATCTCCCCCCCATCTTGTCTTTTGATCCATTTGCTACCCCTAGTGTAATGTAAGATATGTGAGGATTTCGATGCAAGGAATGTGAAATGTACCCCAAAAAATGAAATAGAGATGGAAAGTCTAAATGACCACAAATGCCAAGTTTGATAACAACTTATAGTCACTATTCATGTAGATTACTTCTCTTTATCTATGCTAGGGGTTGAGATATGACTTGGGGACGTTGATCTAGATAATGGATGATATGTTGGGTTCCTTCTACATAGAGATTGAATAGTATTGGAGGGAAGAATATTCCCAAGGGAATTTTGAGCGTAAAAAAGAAGAGACATTCCTTCTGATTGTCTCGGTTGTGAATGGAGTGCCATGATGGGATTTTTTGGGGTGTTTCTTGTCAAATATTTAGTGGTACAAATTTCATATAATAATATATAATTATGATGGTAATGATGATGTTGAGTAACATATACTAAGAGTGAATATATTATATTAGACCTTCATAATGCATAAAGATATTACTCAGAATTGTTTGAATTTTTATTATTATTCGGGAAAAGCATTAAGTGAAGCATTTTAAGAACAAAATAGCTTTGTTGAATTAAAAGGTCAATAAGGTTGGTAGTCTCACAAATATTTTGAAATTTAGATCTAATCTGAGTATGTGCAAAACAATGTAAAAGAATTTAGTGATTTTGATATTTAACCCTCTTAGTGCTACAATGGTGACAGACACTTTCATTCCATGGTGTTTGTGTAATTGACAAATGTCTAGTTTTACAATAAAGATCATGATATTTTTTCTTATTTTAACAACATTTATTTTGTTCTTCAAATTGTTTAAAAAAAAGTCTACATACTTCTAGTTTTCCAGATTTACGTCGATCACCTCCTTAATATAATATTTCAGTTTCCTTTTACCATCTAGCTCTTTATCACCCCACTATTTAATAATAATTAAGTTTCAATGTTCTAATATCTTAAATATTAATATCCTTATTCTTCAAACTGATATCCTCCTTCATCTCCCAATAGTCTAGCCAAGGTTATGAATCCTTAAGCCATCCGACTTGAGTCGAAGGTGGTTTTACTTAAGTTACAAACAATGTTAGGAAACCTCTTGTATTCCATGTTATTTAACCCCTTCTTATAAAAAAAACATTATTATCGTGCTCTCAATGGGGTAAATGCATGGTTTAATGAAGAGGATATGATATTAGGGTGTATTTTATTTAATATCAACATAAGAAAATTAGGTTATTTCCCTTAGACATAATATAATAACTAGACAAAATAGCTACCATAATATGAAAATATAACTAAAATTTAAGTTAATAATAATTTAAAAAATTGGTGATTATGAAATTTATTATATAAATTTATCTGTGAAAATTTTCTTCCATAATTTATTATTTGTTATATAATTCTTCATCAATTTAACTTTAATTTCATGAAAAAACAACAAATATCACTAATAGACATAAATTATGATCCTTGGTGGGGGTAGTGGACTGTTGGAACTCATTGACGTACGAAGTACGACATAAATTTTTTTGCATGGGTGGAGCAGGGAAATAAATATAACCTCCCTTTATGTTGTAGTAAATGTCTATCGCTCAGATCATGTGAAACATCATCCCTGACCTACATGAGAGGGAATAGGATAGTCTTGGGGATTCATGGCATCTACAGTGAGGTGGTTAAATAGCATCAAACATGTAGCAGTATGGATGGCTTTAGTCTCTCTACGGGGTGCGAATTTATCTATATTTACCTTTCTTTGGGTCATATGGTTATGGTGACAGACCTTCAACCTTCGCGCCTCCTATAGTATTGTTAAGGTAACAATTCTCCTTGTCATTCTCAAGGAAATTTTCTTTTTCATTCTTTGGTCAGAGGATATGATAGTTGGAGAAGTGGCTTGTATTGGGGGTAGGTGTCTCGATCCTGGGTGACTTATTGAATTGGTATTTTGAGTGGTGGTGCTTTGGTCCCTTGTGTAAGGTGGCTAGTGCTTTTTCTAGCTGTGTTAAGGTTTCTGGTGATGGTGACTTTTCTCGAGTTGAGGCTTTGGATAATTCCATATATTGGCTCCCCGTGATTGGCATTATTTTTTTTTCTCTCGTCGTGTTGTTGGACATAGTATTGCTTTCAGCAAAGCCCAGTGGACCTGGAGGCACTCGAGCTTCTCGGATTATGGGTGTTTTTCCTTCCCTCTGTTTAGTTGGGTGGTTTTTGCTTTGGACCCTCTAGGTGAGGGATTGTCTGGCAGTGTTAACCTAGGTATGTGAAATAATAGTGGTGAATTCAGATAATGGATACCAGCGTGACTGATTCGTTTCTCCTATTTTGGCTGTGGCATGGAGTGTAGGGCCTATGCTAGCAATCAGTGGGATGGTAGAGTGTTTAGATGCTAGAAGTGTGGTTCAGGGGTCGACTAGGTGAATGTTGATGTAAATTTGGGTTCATTATGGGACTATGTCTTTTGGTAGGGCTTCCATGATGAAGTTGGTTCCTTGATCCTTGTGAGCTTGTGTGATGGAAAAGTCGAAATTACCCTGGCTAAGATAGGAGAAAACTAATTTCCTTGGTGCCTGCGGTGGTGGTGTGGGAGTCAATGCTAATTATGGCAATCATGATGCTAAAATAATGCGAGGAAAATCTCGTGGGGGTTGTGGAGGTTGTAGTGGGAAATATTTTTGGCTAGTCCTCTGGGTGATAGGGATTGCAGGATCCTGGCACAATGTAGCTGAGGAGTAGGAAACAAGAGCAAGGGCATACATTGTGGATGAGGTCTGAGATCACTAGGGCAGAGTGCAAGACCGAAGACATGGGGTTAGTTGGACGTGTAGCTTCTAGTCATAACAGGAGAAATTTGGTGCAATATGAAATGTTCCAATCCATCATGGACACGTTGGAATCACATGAAAGGGTCCGGAGGGAAGAACACGAGGTAGTTATGGCTAAGCTGTAGATTTTTCATTACTTTCAATGTGAAATTCTTGAATGAATTTTGATTGTTTGGAATGTTGAAATTTGCAACAAGAAACATTGAAAATGGAAACTAGAAATGGAATCCAGAAAATGGCACCCAGAAATGGTACCGTATGAGGCTTCAGATTTAATTTTCCCTTAATTAAATTGGAAGAAAAATTGTAATTTCATCTCATGACAACTTGTATTAGTTATGAGAGTCAATAAGACTTAGTTAGCTTAGGAAATTCAAGTTAGAAGTCAAATAGGAGGCATTCAAAGGGATTTTCTATTTTTAGGGGGTCCAAATATAGTTATTTGTGAGTTGTAATTAGTTAACTCAATTAATTAAGTTAAAATTAGTTTAAATAGTTCTAACTGAGAGATGACCTACTCATAGGTCTAGTGAATTAAATATGATTTAATCCACAAGTATTGATCAATCACTTAACTAACAATTCACTATAAATAGATGTTCCATGTCATTTCGAAGGAAGGCCCAGCTGAGACTGCAGTTAAAGGGAAGGTATCTATCAGTTGTACTATTAGAAAATTCTATAGGTCATGCATGAGGTCATTGGGAAGGACTTGAAGGATTTCACAATCATTAATTGGTATTTTCATAATTAATAGGGGCTCAATTGGCCCAAGAATGTGTAAGCAAAGAAGGATAGGAAGAGGCAAGCAAAAGGTTAAACACTTGACCAATTTTTCTTAGATTTCAAGCCAGATTCGAGCAGGATCAGAGTGAGACAGTGAGGAGAGTGCATGAAGTTTATCCAGTGTGAGAAAGAATTGTATTGTTTCATGATATTCACCATATGAAATTTAGAGATAGAGGAGTTTTGAGCAGTTTCTTTCCCCAGATACATTTTGTGTTGTGCGATTGATAGTTTCTTTCTCTTGCTTATATGTGATTGTGAAATCCTATTTTTTTTTTGCAAATTGTTGAAGGATTAAATGTTTTATTTTAGTACATTAAAAGATCATATTGAATCCTATTGGTAGATTTTGTACATGGTATCAAAGTGCCAAGGATCGTAATAGAAGCTAATAAATTGAGTTTTTTTGAAGAGGTTCAGATTTAAAGATTTATCGTTTGATATCTAGTAGCATAAGAAGATGTCTTTCGATGGCTTGAGACTCAAATATGCTCCTCATGAGATTTTTATTACATAGCATGGAAGGGCAGGATGGATGCAGTGCTCGGGAAACGGTTATTCCGCAGGCCACGAGAAGGTTATTCCATTTGAGACTGGTAGCATTTGTGGTCCGAATTGGTAATAGAAGAGGTAATGTGGAGCACTAGAGACAATACCTCCATAAAATAGAAAGAAGAAGATTTTTCATTGGTCGTAAAAGGCAATAGATCCAAGGGAAATAATTCCCAAGGTGAGGAGAGCAACAAAGAATTTTCCAAGGTCAAGCCTTTTCACTTTCATGGGCACTCACATTATACCTCAAATTGTCCACAGAGGAAGGAAAGTAATAAGGAGCCTGCAGTTGTAGTGACTGAAGTGATAGATCTACAATTCAAGCTTGATTTTACTCACATTGCATGCATGGAAAACACTGTAATGGGATGAATGTGGTATCTAGACATCAGTTCCTCTATCCATATAACGAGGAATATATATATCTTTAATGACATGGAGGAGAAGGACCTCTAGCAAAACATAGTGTTTGGATATGATGAGAGCTACAACACAACTGACATAGGTACAATTAACTCTCTAAGGGAGTCTAGCTCCTTTCTCATACTGACAAATGTTTTGTGTGTTCCAGGACTAAACAAGAATCTCATTTACGTAGTCGTATTGGAATACTGTGGCTATGATTTCATATTTAGAAAAGGAAATGTGTTCCTTAGACACATCACCATGGGACAGGTAAAACAGATCGATGTAAGAGTCAAGAACATGTATGCTATCAAGTTCTAGGTTGCATGAAAAAATTTGAGTAGCAAATCAGAAGTTAGTGACTTGGTGGTTGAAAGGGAGCACAAATTACCTCTCAATATGCAGTCTCAAAAGTTTGTGGATCAACCACATTTGGAGAATAAAACAGGAGACTGAGTGGAGGCGTCCACTCAAGAAGAAACCTTTAGAAGGGGGGAATTTCGAGCTAGATGGGAAAAGGTATCAAATGAAACCATGTGTCTAGTTGAGAGGTGGGGCGATGTGCGCACATAATCCTAAGAGAATAAATTTGGGGAGGATCCGTTGAGATGGCTTGTCTCATGGATCACACCTGTCTACGAGGAGCCCACAGTACACAGTAGTAGGATGGACGAGTTAGATTTATGCAGCCACATGTCAAGAAGATAGAAATCATAGTGATAGATGTCAGATACTGGAGCACAGATTAGAGTTGGCAGTAATGCAGAGGGCACAGATGCATTGTCAACAGAAGTGCATAGTTTCTAGTAGATGATGTAGTAATCAATAGTAGTCATATACTTTGATGACACATGCATCATAGTAATTGAGTTTTTTGGAGACTTTTTAGTTTGAAGAGTTGTAAGAGAAAACAGAGGTAGATAAGTTTTGCATGCAGAACATTCCAAAGGTATAAGATCGAGATAGATTGAATTCCTTTCTTGTTGAGAGGGCATGGTGAAATTTGCAACAAGAAACATTGGAAATGGAAACAAAAAATGGAATCTAGAAAATGGCACCCAAAAATGTTACCATATGAGGCTTCTCCTTCAATTTTCCCTTAATTAAATTGGAAGAAAAATTGTAATTTCATCTCATTACAACTTGTATTAGCTAACTGAGTGAGGAAGACTTAATTAACTTGGGAAATTTGATTAGAGGTCAAAAACGAGGCATGCAAAGGTATTTTCTATTTTTAGGGTGTCCAAATAAAGTTATTTGTCAATTGTAATTAGTTAACTCAATGTTTTCTAACAACTAAAAATTTTAACTAGTTTTTAACAACTATCTTTGGGAAATTATGCATCCATACTATTTATTCATGAGGGTTGCTTATATTTTTAACCTTGTCCTGAGCATGAACCACATTATCTGGTTCGAAACGTCGACCAAATCCTAATGATGTGATTAATAGGAAATATATTTATCTCAATTAATTGAGTTAAAATAAGTTTAAAAATTTCTAATTGGGAGATGAGCTAGTGATAGACTGAGTGAATTAAATCTGATTTAATTCACTAGTGATCAATGAGTTAACTGATAGTTCACTTGTTTCATTTCAGTTCTAAGGAAGGCCAAATTGATACTGAGGTTAAAGGGAATGGATCTATTAGTTGTACTATTAGAAAATTATACATGTCATGCATGAGGTCATTGAGAAGACCTTGAAAGATTGCGCAATAATTAATTGGTATTTTCCTAATTAATAGAGGCTCAAATAGCCCAAGATTGCATAATAAAGACAAGCTAGGTAGAGGAATGAAAAAGGTTAAATAATTTATTGATTTTGCTTATATTAACATCTATCTACATATCTTTTGAGTAATGAAAAATCTTCCAGTTACAAAAAAAAATTAGTCAGAAATTAGGTTCATGTAATTTGTATTTGTATTTTATAATTGATTTTGATTTCAAAAATAAATAAATAAATATAAGAGTGTTATCTAATATTTTAGCGAGTGTATTATAAAATGTTATCGAGCTCCAAATGTCATAAACACAATTATTTAAATATAAAAAGTTTTTTAAAATTGAGTTATTTTAAATCATTATAAAATTATAATGTACTTGCAACTCAAATAGGTTCGCCATATAATTCTACTAGTAACTTACTTGTACACGGTAATAAATAAAAACACAAATAAAAAATCTTTATAATACTTTAAAAATCATTTTGTGTCAAATGCATTTTAATTAATTAACTATCTTTTGAAATCGTTAAAATGGGTTCGCGATATAATGCTACTTGCAACTCAAATGGGTTCGCTATATAATGCTACTAGAAACTTACTTCTGCACGGTAATAAATAAAAACACAATTAAAAAATATTTATAATATTTTAATTTTTTATTTTTCACATTTTGTATTCTGTTAGCTAACAAATATTTTGAACTTCGTTGCTCGTCCATTCATAAGTTGGTACTAATGACGTTTACGGAAAAAAAAAAAAAAAGGAGAGTCAAAAATTTTTCACATGAAAATTTGGTCAAAATGCCCTACAACTTTGTCGGAAAAAACAAACTGTACAAAATAAGATTTACATATTTTCAAACCCATCATGAAAGCCTCTACTCTACTGAAAAAAATAAGTTCTACATACTTGCAAACCCATCATGGAAGCCTCTACTGAAAAAGAAACCATGATGAAAGCCGGCCATATAATTGCACTATTTCTACTGGGGTGCATTGGCACGGTACATAAATTCTTGCAGCAATAACTTAACATATGAATCAAACTCTTCCACCATACCACTTTCAAGAAAATCGCCAAAAACTTGTACAACATCGTTCCTTCTTTCAAGGCCATCTTCCTTGATAAGGGCGGCAACGATTTCTATACCTAAATGCAAATGAGACGATCCCAGGCATTTGAAACCCGCAAGGACGAGTTGCACCATTCTGACAATTTCTGTTACTATATTTGATGCTTGGAGTGTCTCCTTGGACTGCGAGAGAAATGCATTTTCTCTTTCTTCAAGAGACGTGGTGGCTGTGAGTATGGCATTAATTAACGAGAGCCCTCCTTCAAGTGCTACGCTAATTACTTCAAAATTCTTATCTTCATCATTTTCATTATTTTTTTTCACCATTCTTGACCTACTTTCATCCAGCAGGTGCAGGTGATGCAAACGCGATATGCAAAGAATTACTGAATGAACTACAACGTCAACCCAATTAGACTGTGAGTTAATGCAACTCATTCGAGTTTTTGTCCACACAGCCTTTAGAATTAACATTCCGTTGTAGAGGTCTTCATTACCTATATCGCTCAAGTTTGCACGCTCTAACACACTGAGAGTGACCCTAACGCAGAAGTTGTGGAGCCTAGTTCCCGCAAGATTTTCAACGTTCAAGTCGTAAAACATCTGACGATATATTCTTAAAACCATGCTCCGGATTTTCAAGCGATAGCGAAAATAGTGGACTCGGTAACTTACTTGAATACAAGCCAAGACAGGCGGCAGCGACTTCCTCTCACTTTACGAGAAATGTGAACACACGACCCCTTCGGTCTTCAACCTCGCCTTACAATCTCTTCTTGTGATCTTGAAAGAACTGTCCTCACACAGGCGGCCCAGAAGGCTTCAATATTATTCAAGAAAAATATTACATACCATGTTATGCTGCAGAATAGAGCCTTGAAGTCTCAGAACTCTTCAGAGCATAGCCATACACACTCGCTTACAATGCTTCACACACATACACACACTAACACTCGATGCCTACCATATTTACAAGATATGATATATATAGAAAATTATGAGCATAATTGAGGGTCCTTGTCAGGCATTACTGGCCCAGACGGTGTCTACTCAATTATCTCGAGTACAATTATAATAAAAGAGATTCCCACTACCAAGGTCCTTTCGGACTCCT
Source organism: Pinus albicaulis (assembly GCA_034641835.2). Lineage (NCBI taxonomy): Eukaryota > Viridiplantae > Streptophyta > Pinopsida > Pinales > Pinaceae > Pinus > Pinus albicaulis. Next base: position 1,176,694,041 of record CM076580.1, read on the forward strand.
ATCATCATTAGTTTGCTCGCTAGGTTCAAAGTCATTTGGCCACTCAGATGGTGAAGGGGACCGACTAAAATTAGCATGTGATTGATGTAACCAATCCAAGTACTGAGTTTCCCACTCATGATCTTCCTGTGTTTGAGCATCTTGACAAATATCCACAAAGATAGTCTCTTTTTCTTCGGATGCCACATTTTTACCTTTTTCTGTAGCTTCTTTTCTTAGTGCGGCTGCTGTTGAAGATTCTCCTCTCGTGATTTGCTTTGATGACTGTCCTGTATTCAACTTTACCGTATCTGTCATCACATAGATATTCTTTTGAGGAAATAGATATCGATCAGCTGATTTTGTCCATTTGTTGACATATGCTGTTGGATCTACTTCAATATCAAGAAAAGAATCTTTTCGGCTAGTGCGAAATTCAAGAGAAGACTGAACTGCCAGCTCAACTCCATCTACGAGTTCTATCTTGAAGATTTGAAACATATTTACAGAATGTTCGATGGCACACTGAATCCACATTCGACAAGTGTGATTAATATCTGGTTGCCTTTTCCATCCTAATTCAAAATTAAAAGCAGAGCAAACTTTGTTGGACAATAAAAGACTAATTAAACAAACCACATCACTAGACCAATGTCTAGATTTTACACATATGGTAATTAAGGCTTCTTGATTAATTATAAGTTTAATTGCCTTATTTTGTCCTTGGAGTTCTTCTAATGATCTGATCATAGCCAACTTTTCTGTGAGAGTGATTTTTCAGAACTCTTTTAACCATAGTGTAATCTTTTTTACTTCATCCATATTTTCAGCCAATATAGATTCGTCAAACGTTTCTGGTCCATAGATTTGTGAAAATGGATTTGGCTTTACTGGATTTTGGAATTCCAGACTCTGATAATCCCATGGAGTGGAGAAGGCTCTTAAATATTGCAGAGACCTTTCAATGCACTGAGAAACTCTCACCTGTGGCTTCTTCTGACATAATCCATTTTTAAATTCCCAATCTGCAAAAGGCTCGAAAAGTTCATATTGGGGAAAAGTGTCAGTCCCTTCAAAATGTTCATCATTTCTTTGAATATATGCTTCTTCCAGTTTGTCAAAAAGATCAGGGATCCTCATTGTTTTAAGAAACCTGTCTACCTTCTCAGCCATATTAATCTCATCTATGTCAAGCATTTTAGCAGTTGTATAAACTGCCAAAGAGAAGTCGAGACCACCAATAATCTGATAATAGTTTAAAGTCATCAAAACTTTAATCATATCATCAGTGTAGCATCTAGACCAATAATCATCAAGATTTTTAAAATAAATCTTTACTTTCATGTTGGGCAAGGGATAGACTTTCACCAATTCTTCGTCTAATCCTAACAGGATACCAACATTTTTTGATTGCCATGCTTGGCATCTCTGTATCCACTTGTTTCTCTGTATTCTGAACCCAACTAATCTCTTGATTTCTTCAGCTACATGGGGAAGCACCAAATCTAAAATATGAAATCTTTTAACAAAATTTGCAAAATCATCATCAGTAGATGTCTTTCCAGGTAATTGAAATAAATCTGTTCTAATGCTAGAACTCTGATGAACATGTGCTTTATTCATATCTCTTGTTAAAGCATCTGCCAGATAATTAGAATTTCCAAGAACCCATTCTACCTCAAAATCATACATCTGGAACCATATTTGCCAAGCTAATAATCTACCACGTGCAAGTTGCTTAGAAATCTTGGCAGCTAAGAAATACTTAAAATTCATGGAGCCAGTTCCGATCAAGAATTTTGCTGGAGCCAAATATACTTCAAACTTTTGAATGCCATTGAAGATGGCAAGTGTTTCTTTCTCAACGATAAAATAATTCTTTTCGTGAGGTAAGAACTCACCAGAGGCATATGCACAGAGATTTTCTTCATAAAGATTTTCCTCACCTTGAACAGGGATCTTTTCAAACAAGATAGCAGCCCAAAAATTATCAGAAGCATCAGTTTGGAGAATAAGAGAACCATTACCAAGAGGTTTTAACTCTGGAAGTTTAAGACATTCTCCTTTTAGCTCTTGAACTGTCGTGGTAGCTTCTTGAGACCATCCACCATGCAAATGTTTACGAATTGGGGCAGTTTTTTCGGACAGCCGAGGAATGTATTTGTGAATATAATTCAGTATCCCCAAAAATCTCTGGATCATTTTAGTGTCAGTTAATTCATCTGGAAACTCAGAGAGTTTTGTGAGGACATGCGGCTACATTTGGATCTTTCCATTTACAATATGAATACCAAGAAAGTCAATATTTTCTTGGAAGAGGATCATCTTTTTCTCAGATATAACAATACCATGCTTGCGAACTTCATCGAGAAAAATCTCTAAATGCTGCAAATGATCTTCAAGATTATCACTATGAACCAAAATATCATCAATATAGACTACAATAAAATCATATTTTCCAAAAATAAAATCCATACGCCGCTGAAAGAAAGCAGGCACATTCTTTAAACCAAACGGAACAACCTTCCATTGAAAGAATCCTGCAGGACAAGTGAAAGTAGTTTTATGTCTATCTTCTGGTCTGATTTGTATTTGATAATATCCAGACTTCATATCAAATTTACTGAATATTTTACTGTTATGGATTTTCTGCATTATACTCTCTTGGCGTGGTAGAGGATAATTAAAACTTTTGGTGATTGCATTCAAAGGCTTGTAATTAATCACCATCCTGGCTTTTCCTCTAACTATTTCTGAATGATTTCTTACCAAGAATGCAGAACATGAATAACGAGAATCACTTGGTTCAATTAACTGAAGATTCAACAATTCTTCAATCTTCTTTCTCATTTCCTTTTCATCTGAGGGAGTACAGGGTATTAATTTACCTTTAACTCCATTGTCATGCAGGGTGACAATTTCTTGTTGAGGACTTTCAACAGCCCAAAAAGCTTGAGGATTCTCAGAGCAGTTTTTTATTAATTCTTCAAATATAGTAGTCTGCTCTAGTGACCATTCAAGATTTCTATTGGCTTTTTTCTTGCTATTATTTTTCTGAGATCTTTCTTCATAAATCTGAAGGACTTCTTGCCAATTGTTTGAGTCCTTGACTGGTCGTTTGATCCCTATTTTCTTTTGGCTATTCTCTTTTCTTGCTTCACAGTTGGCCAAAGTTAGTCGCGGAATAGAGATGGCCCTTTTCTTGATGTTGAAGATAAGTTTATCTTCACTAATGGTAACAGGTAAGACTAAATTAAGAAAAGGCATGCCAAGGGATAAACTAGTAGAAGAATCATAATATTGAACAGCAGAGATTTTAACAATACTCCCCCCAGCTTTTAAAGAAATGTCATCGACATAATGAGTAAGGGAGACAGTACCACCAATAGTTTCAGAGACAAGGATATGGTTTAAAGGCTTCCAAATACCTTTAAACAAGGACGGTCGAGCAAGATTATTTGAACCACCAGTATCAATAAAGGCATCAATAGAAATCCATTGATTGCGGACTTGGACTTCAACTGGAATGTATAAAAGATTGTTGGTTTTAACAATCTTTTTCAAAAAAGCATTTTCTTTGACAACAGGAGGAACAGGACAAGCAGAAGAAGGAGAAACAGTCTTTTGATATGGACAAAAAGAATTCAAGATGGGTGTTGAAGGCAATGAAAGTAAAACGGGAGAGGAATTCTTACTATCCAGAGATAGTGACTGAGTATCAGAGGGAGCAAGTGAAACATTATCTTCGAAAGAGGAGTCAGAAGTTTCACTAGTTTCATCTTCTTCAATATACTGATCACTGTAATGCAATTCTTCTTCTTGATCATAACAATCAGAATCATAACAACGATTCATTTTTTGTGAACTTTCAATAGGAACATCGGAATTAGACAAAGAGGCATCTGTCAAAATATAAACATCAGAAACATCGTCTTGAGAGTCAACAACTGACCAATTATCAACAAAATCTTCAACTTCAATGCAAGCTTTCAACTTATTAGAGGAGCTCTTAGGACATGTGCGGGCATAATGTCCTTCTTGTTTACAGATAAAGCAGGCATTATCTCTTTTTGGTTGTTTGCGTTTCTTAAGATATCGAAATTTGCGAAACGGTCTTTTTGGATTTGCTACCTTCTTAGGTCTGTATTTGCCATACCTTCTTGATTTCTTCTTCTTAAATGGAGTCCAGGGAAAAACAGAACGACAAACATCTATTCCAGGAGAAAATTCAGAGGCTTTCTTTTGCCAGCAAAGATACTTAATTTTTTCTTGACACCTGAATAAAATATCTATCCAATATGTTTGATCTATTTTCCTATTTTGGACTTCTAGATCTTTTAAAATCATGTCTCCTAGATTACCAGGCAACTTAGAAAGGAATGAGATTTTTTGCACAGAATCATTAATCAGATTGGCCTTATATACTTTGGTCATATAGTCAGTACCAAACTGATTAAAAAACTTGATATCTTTTAACTCCATTCTAGTTAAGTCTGTGATAATCTGCTTTTTCTCATCTGTTGGTTCTGGAACAAACTGTGTTTTTAACAATAATTCAAGGGTAGCAAGACCTGCAGCAGTAACATTCATTCTTTCTTCATCTGAAGGAGCAATCCACCAATCATAGACAATACCAGCCATGCGTTTTTCAGCTAATGCAAAAATAGATATATTGTCTAATCTTGAGACAACTTGCATTTGATAAAGAGACCCAATCCAGACCCTAATAGATTCAGCTGGATTAGATGATTTATCTAAATCCAGAACATAGCCACTTGAATTAGCAGAAAATAAATCTTCTTCCACTCTAGGGTACTTAGGGACTTCTTTGAAAATATGGGCTTTCTATAAAGATGAAAAAATAAATGAAGGAAACTTTGTAGCAGCATTCTCAAGAGTAGCAATTTCACTTTTGGGTTTTTGAAAATTTAGAGGTCTGCTAGCTTCTACAAATTTTTCAGAGGTCTTCCTCTCAGACGCTTGGGTACTTGACTCAATACCACTTTCTGTGATATTTTCATCGGCATCCCAATAATTGGGGGCGTCCATGGAGAGAGAAAATGTAGGAGTTTTAGATTCTCTTCTTTTTCTTTCTTTCTTTTTCTGATGCTTGGCTTCTCTTCGTCTTCCTTCTTCTTGTTGTTCTTCTTGAAGCAGTTTGAGATTAGCAAGAATTTCTTCAGATTGAGAACCAAGGTCATCTAACACATCTTCTTCATGTGCACACCAGGTTGTGAGATAATTCCCTAATTGATAGACTTCCTCTAAGTCTTTAGGGTCTGTGGCATTATGTTCTATAAGTGGTGCACAATCAGCTCTAGTGGTCGGCTGTTTGGACATAAACGAGGTGGTACAGAATTTTGTTTTTGGAGGCTATTTTCCACCTTTAACAAAATGTTTATTAGCATGCTGCCATTCTTCAACAGGAGAAAAAGACACATGGGATATACGATGCATTTTCTGTACAGCAAGAAATGGTTTTGACTCAGGTATATACAATTCATTTGATGCTAAAACAGGGGTAGCCGAAAAAGCTACTTCTTCTATAGGAGGTAAATCAACTCGTTGAGAAGAGGAAGAAGATTCTTCTTGTGAGAAAGGAACTACATATCTTTTTGGCTTGACAAGAGGTCGAGGCACAACTGGTTTAGGAGGTATTAATTTTACCCTACCATCAGAGATAGCAATTCTTTTCAATTTAGATTCAGGCTTCTTGTCATCTATGATAGACTTATATTGGAAATACCAATTGTTTGGAAGTTCAACAGGATCATACAAAACACCTTCAACTTGGGCATTGGACATGCCAACAGTCACACAGTCTTTCAAAACATGTTGTTTCAACTTTGGATGTGCAGTATTTATAAGCTGAAAAGACGTCTGTACTAGGACGGAAAGATATTCACTATCGTCAGCTAATTGGAGTCCTTGAACTCCAGTCATCAACTTCCAACAATCTTGAAGATGGACATCAGTAAGACTGATAGAATAATCTAGGAATATAGTTCCATATTGACAGCCAGTAGATAGATTACCCATTATAGTTCCAATACGGGCATGGTCATAGTTTTGGTGACGGGTATCGAAAACTTCAGCAATACAAGGAGTGTTTAACCCGTGACGAAATAACGGAGCAAGACCAATACGAATTCCACCAAAGTGAAGATAGTTGTAATTTTTATCAAGAGCATACTGACGGAACTTCTTAACTTCATCTTTTGAAAATAAATTCAGAGAAACTATCTGGACAGAGGGACCAAAATTTTTTATAGTAACCTCCACTTCTTTCAGAAAAGATTTAGACCTTAACATAAAGAACGTAGGAAGCTTGTAAATATCGGTAGCATGAAGAGAAGGAGGGTTCCAGGTTTCAGGGTTATCGACAACTTCATGCGACTCATCCGATTCGACAGACCGAGAGGCGACTTCATTTACAATTTTACGATCTATAGTTGAAAACGAGCGTAACAGATTTTCCATTACAGAATCGAGACAGGGCTCTGATACCAGAAAATAGTGGACTCAGTAACTTACTTGAATACAAGCCAAGAACAGGTGACAGCGACTTCCTTCCTCTCACTTTACGAGAAATGCGAACACACGACCCCTTCAGTCTTCAACATCGCCTTACAATCTCTTCTTCGAAATAGGAGTCAGAAGTTTCACTAGTTTCATCTTCTTCAATATACTAATCACTGTAATGCAATTCTTCTTCTTGATCATAACAATCAGAATCATAACAATGATTCATTTTTTGTGAACTTTTAATAGGAACATCGGAATCAGACAAAGAGGCATCTGTCAAAATATATACATCAGAAACATCGTCTTGAGAGTCAACAACTGACCAATTATCAACAAAATCTTCAACTTCAATGCAAGATTTCAACTTATTAGAGGAGCTCTTAGGACATTTGCGGGCATAATGTCCTTCTTGTTTACAGATAAAGCAGGCATTATCTCTTTTTGGTTGTCTGCGTTTCTTAAGATATCGGAATTTGCAAAATGGTATTTTTGGATTTGCTACCTTCTTAGGTCTGTATTTTCCATACCTTCTTGATTTATTCTTCTTAAATGGAGTCCAGGGCAAAACAAAACGACAAACATCTATTCCAGGAGAAAATTCAGAGGCTTTCTTTTTCCAGCAAAGATACTTAATTTTTTCTTGACACCTCAATAAAAGATCTATCCAATATGTTTGATCTATTTTCTTATTTTGGACTTCTAGATCTTTTAAAATCATGTCTCCTAGATTACCAGGCAACTTAGAAAGGAATGAGATTTTTTGCACAGAATCATTAATCAGTTTAGCCTTATATACTTTGGTCATATAGTCAGTACCAAACTGATTAAAAAACTTGATATCTTTTAACTCCATTCTAGTTAAGTCTGTGATAATCTTCTTTTTCTCATCTGCTGGTTCTGGAAAAAACTGTGTTTTTAACAATAATTCAAGGGTAGCAAGACCATCCAACTAGAAGGCAAGACAACCCAGAACAAATCCCGAACAAAAGGTGTGGAGGAAAATGAGTATCCTTAAAACCAATGAGATCCACGAGCCTGCACACTTCCTTGAACACTTGTTTCAAAGCATCACATGAAGAGATGTACCGATAGCATAAATAAGAAAACTGGTCATCTATCACCCGCAACAAGTATTCGTATCCTCCAATTGAACAAAACGAATCCCTATTTTCAGGTTGGTATTGGCAACAGAGGCGGAGAAGATTAAATTTTTTCCATAAGACTTTCCAATAATTCTCTGCCGGCAGCTCTCCACTTTCGTTCTCAGCATCTACGAGACATTCATAATCTGAAATCAATCCCTCCATTAAAATTTTCATATTTGCTTCGCCCAATATTTCAGTATAGTCGGAAATGACATCTAACTTTAGGGTTAGGCTTGAGTTGTTCATAATGTATCGTTGCATTTCTTGTCTCCGTTTAGTCTGGGGAATAACATTGGTAATGTCAAAGGGCTGGCGGGTAAATGGGTTAACTGCTTCATGCTTGTCATCCCAAATAGTTTCCAGTGTCGCTCGGTTGTATAGAACCTGAGCTGGGTCTTCTGTGAGCGGCAATCTAACTGGATCATACGCAAATTTTTGCAGCAACACATCTACATACCTTTCAGGAATCTCAGAATCCATTTTCGGCGTTAACGACGATCCCGGAAGATTTTTCTTTTATCTTACAAAATGGTTGTTTCTATTTTGTAAGATAAGAATATATATATATACAAGCTTAAATGTGGCTGATATCTTAACTTAACTTATGATGCATCGGTTTAGCCTAATTATTTTTTAAAGATGTGTTTGTGTTAATTAATTGTTAAAAAAAAATATATTTAATTATTTTTAAGTATAATAAACTGTTTGTAGTTTATAGTTAGTACATTGGTTCATATTTTTAATTTTATTTCAAATTGTTTTGAATAGGTTTGATTTTGGTTATTTTTATTTTTTTATTTTTATATGAGATTTAGCTATAGATGATTCAGTATAATTGGTTATGGATGTGTATAGTTCATATTTGACATGTTTATTATAATCTATAATGTTTAACCATAATCGATATAGGTGGATAAGGGTTGTTCATAAATTTTGAGTTTCATTATTATAATATTGAACTCAATTACATTGGATATGATAGTCTATCTTTTAGTCAAATTTAGTAGGAAATTTGGTGTGATAGTGACTTGCTTATATGAAATTTTCTTGAAGCCTGAAAGCTATATCCTATAAAATAACTATATATTTACAAAACCACTACACACTAATGGTTATAAAATCGATCTTTTACAAAAATTATGAGCTCATAAACTGTGAATTCATTTCATTTAAGAGTGTTTTATGCACCTTTTTTTTAATCATAAATATGGTGAGTTTGTATTTGATAATTATGTGTATGTGTATGAGTAACTTTTGTTTTCTTTCTCCTCAAACAAGGGGCTTACAGACCAATTTGGTGTTTTTCTTGGTCTTATTAATACTATTAATATTATTATTTATGATGTAGTTTTCATGATTAAATAGTTGGTTTAATGATAAAGTGTTTTTTTTAGAGTTATATTACTTGTTTGAGTTGTAGTAATTGAACCCCTTGCTGTTGAATAACCCTTTATTATTGATCTTTTCATTGTTTTATTTTTTCTAGCTTTTCTTCCTTATTTCTCTTCATCTCCTTAAAATTTATTCATGAGTTTGAGATGATACATTTGAATACCTAGATATGAGTGCAAGCTAATGATGGTCTCTTATAACACTTTAATGGTAATACAAACTAGGAAAAAAGAGAATCTACTAACTTGGAGAAATGGTTAGAGATACATACGGAATAAATTTTAAGATGGTGTAAGAATATGAAATGTAGATAAATGAGTCAAATTTCCAATTGTATAATTTTTTTAATAGAAATCATCTCTAACTGTATCAATTTTGAGTTAGAGATCAGTTATAGTGGTTGGGGCTGGCCAATCCCGAATGACTTGGATTTTGGCTGGATCCACATGCACCCCCCTTTCATCAATAATGTATGCCAAATATTGAACCTGGGTCATGCCAAACGTGCACTTCTCCATATTGGCACACAACTTGTGTTGCCGCAATGTTTGGAGGACTTGTCGGATGTGGTGAAGGTGCTCTTCCCAAGTTTGGTTGAAGATCAGAATGTCATACAAGTACACCACTACAAATGAGTTGGTGAATGGCTGCAAGATGTCGTCCATCATCCTCATGAAGGTTGCGGGAGCATTCGTCAACCAAAAAGGCATGACCAGCCATTTGAAAAGGCATTCCTTGGCTTTGAAGGTAGTCTTCCACACATCGGAGGGTTCAACTGGTACCTGGTGATACCCAGACTTCAGGTCGATCTTGCTGAAATATTTTTCACATTTGAGTTGGTCCAGAAGGTCATCAATCCGTGGGATTGGGTACCTATTCCGGACAGTGATCTTGTTCAGTGCCCGATAGTCAATATAGAGTCTCCATGTCCCATCCTTCTTCTGTACCAACACGATCAGGCTCCCACGGGGCGATGAACTTGGTCTGATGTGACCTTTTTGCAACAACTCCTAAATCTACCTCTTGATTTCATCATTCTCTAGAACAAAGCACTAATAGATCGGTCGATTGTGTAGCGGCGCACTTAGGGTCAGATCAATCAGGTGCTTGACCTGACAGTGCAGAGGAACCCCTGTGGGTGAGGTGAAGATGTCCCCGTACTCCTCCACAACTTTATCCATTTGTTGTTGTCGTGCAGAGGAGCCTTTTCTGGAGGTCGTGGCCATAGTCTTCTTCTTGCCCTGGGGTCGGATCATCAGGAAAACGAATTTCCTGGTTTGGAAAATGAGCTTACTGCATTGTTTTGTAGTAACCAAAGAGATAGCGGTAGGAGGTGGTACCTCTGGTATCCTGTACAACTTATTTCCCAAAGTAACAATTACAGCATGTGGTCGAGACTCATACACAGCATGACACTTCCACAAGTATGGTTGTCCTAATAATACATCAGAAACATCAATAGGAACAACGTCACATAGTACCTCATCCGTGAAGGGCTTGATGTTATAGGGAAGGCGACACTGCTGGCTGACGCGGAGATCTCATCCTTAGTGAAGCCACCTGATGGTGTATGGATGTGGGTGAGCTGTGGTCGGCAAGCCCAACCGCTTTACTGCGTCTGCCGAAATGAGGTTCTTTTGGCTCCCATTGTCGACAATGAACTGTATAGGGGAGCCCTTTACCCACATCTGGGAGTGGAAGAGACGTTCCTCCTCTTCTGGATCTTTCGGTTCCTCCTTCTGGATCTTTGTAGTGGAAACAGTGGCATTGGGCTCTACATCAACAATCTGTTTCCCTTTTCCATTCCCCTTTTTAGGTTCTGAGTTGGAGTCGGAGCATGCATCTGACTCAGAAGCCCTCATCTCGGCCACTAGCGACTGCTTGGCTCGACACTCACTTTTGTTGTGAGTGGAGCTCTTATGGAACTCACACCACTTTCCTGTGTCCTTCTTTGGTTTTGTGGTGATGTTATTTTCTTGTGGCTTCGACGGGTTGTCTTTAGCAGCCATGCCTTGGCTTTGTCCTTTTTTTTGTGGTTTGGAAGCACCTTTCCCTTGCTTTTGATTTTCAGATCCAAAGACTCGCTTCTTCTGTTTGAATTTCTGCTCAATCTTGGAAGCATACCGGTATTCCGTACCAAGCGAGGAGATGTCGAGGAACTCCATTTCCTCCTGAATGTATCTGTGTAGACAGTTACGATACTTTAGCACCAGATGTTTCTCTGAATCTTTGATACCCAAATTTGTGCACTAGGTATGGAACATATTTGTCAGCTCATGCACATATTCATCCCTTTGTTGTCGCAGCGTGGTCCATTGTATGTACTTGTCCTCATAGCTCCCCACGATATAGTACTGTTCCTTGATGGCGTCTAAGAAAGAATTCCAAGTTGGTACGACCAAGAATAGAGACGGCTCTGTCTGGTCCTTGTTCTAACAGTAGGTTTCCCACCAGTCCTTAACATGGGGGGTAGCTTTGAGGAGTGCAAAAATAATCTTCTCCCGGTTTGAAAAGTCATGAACAGAGAAATATACTTCTAATAGATTCAACCATCTATCTACAACATCTGCATCTATTTGACCCTCAAATATGGGAATGTCAAAATTTACTTGTACTTTAAAGGGAGTCGCGCCCCTAGAGTGGCTGCTGGATGCAGATGTACCGTCAGTGGGCAGTCGTTGAAGGATCTGAGCAAAGTTATCCATCGTCACGTTCCTTTGTTTTTCGAGGGCCTCCTCGAGCAATATTTTGATTGGATCTCCTGCTCCCTCATTTTTCTTTTTGTCTCCCATGGGCATCTGTCGAGGTTTGCGACGCTGATCTTGCAAAGGTTCCACTAGATCGAGCCCTAGCTCCTTATACCCCGACCTCATTGGGGACATGCAAAGAAGGATCGAGAAGAAGCAGATTGCTCTGATACCACTGATCCGGATTTATGCAGGAACGCAAAAAAATAAACATATAACCATAAATACAGATATGCAGTGGAAATAACACTTCATTTCCTTAATATCAAAGAACTGAAATTTGCTTACAAACAGGATGGAAATAAAACTAGTCAGGACGCTGGTGGCTATCTCTGAGAAGAGATGTGGCGTCTACAGGCCTCTGAACTGAGTTACAATGAGGCTCGAGGGCCTATTTATTATTTAGAAACAATGGGAAATCCTAAACTACCAAAACCCTAACCCTAGGAGATGAAGTGCCAAAACTATGGGCCCCATTTGGGTAAATTGGTGTTTCAACTTCCGAGGGGCGTAACTTTGGCATACGATCTCCATTTGACGCGTACCATACCTCGTTAGAAAGATCTATCTGAGAACTACAAATTTTGAATTAGCAACATCGGTCCAAACCGATGTCACTCTCCGTTTTCCCAAAAAATGTCGTTTAGGGCCTAAAAACGGCTCCGGAAGTTTAGGACCCGAAAAACTACTAAAAATAGTAACTTGTGCAGAAACTGAAAAACTAAAAGAGACAATGGTGGGGCCGTAAGTGGAATAGGTGGGTGACCACCAATATCCACCTGGATTAGATTCCATAGAATCGTTGACACGTGGCCTAAGGCGTGACCCCCTAAAACCACCTTTTCGCGTGCCATCGCGCATTAACGTTCAACTAAGGAGGCAGTGCGATATCGTTGAACGTCGTCGATATGGAGGGAAGCCATCAAACGGTGGTCGCATTCGGAAGAAGCTCGAAGGTTAACCTAAGGTATGGCATGCATAATAAATTAAAATCCATGTCGTGTGGGCCCAGGGACCAAAGTCATTTATTTAAAAAAGTATCGGTTATCAATATGAGAGATTGAAGGGTGACAACCTTATTATAAGGTGGCGAGAGAATTAAAGCTCAAGTTCATTTAATTTTCAAAGTTTGTTGATTATGTTTACTTGTCAAATTCCTCGAATTTGATAAATAAAATCAAAGAAGTTGTGGAAGACCACGTGGAGGTGAACGAAGTTAAGCAGGATCAAATGTAGACAGAGCGACAATAGTAGACCATCTCTCCTTAGGAGCCGACTTTCAGTTTTTTAGCTGTCACTAATACACATGCAACGACATATTATATAATCAGATCCTGTTTTTCTTATTTCAACAACCCCTTAAAATGAATTCTCCAATTATTTCTTTCAAGGTATCCATCAAGACCATAATATGCCCTCCGTCATAACTTAAGGAAATTTATTTTATCTTGGCTCTCGCTTAAATTAGGGAGATCAAATTATTCTTATGACATTGGAGAATATTTCATGGCTTCCATCCGTCTTATCGTATTTATCTTAACCATCATGATTCATATATGTTCCTTCATCATTCCTATCACATCAAACTTACTTATGAACATATTCACCATCTGAAGTTTATGTACCTACACAACTTAGATAGCAAGTACAAACAAATCTATATAAGCATGAAGTTAACCACATAAAAATCATACAATATTGGAAGCATTATACTTTATAAATATAATCAACAAGAGATGTTACTACTTCAACTTCTTTCCCATATTTTGGTAAATACCCTAAATCACAAAAACAACTCAATCAAGATGTCAATTTCATTATATCTAGAGCCTTAATATCTGCTTAAGACCATGTTGAGATATAACAACAAGTTATTCTATGACATATTTCAAATCCTCAAAGAAACAAGTATAATTCAACAATGCATCTAACAAATTTCTAAATTCATATGTTATATTTCTACTAGGATTTAGTGCAAGATCATAGATTTTATAGATTTGTCATTAAGCTTCAACAATGAAAACAAATGATAACTCAATTTTAGATTTCAATGATATTTCATAAATCTCAGATTATCATAGTCTCATAATCTATTAGAGAATTTAACTTTTATTAAGGGTTAATTACAAAACCCTATAATTCACAAACACTATCTCCTAGAGTATCAAACTTTAACTAGGGCTTAGCAACAAACCCTTGGACATATGAACATAAAAAATGAGGTCAACACATATATATAGGATTCCATCATCATGCACAAGCATATCACAACAACATAAGTTAGTCAAACCCAATGGTTCCATCTATAAAAAGTTGAATGTAATAAAACTAATAAAATTCAATTTGTCACATTGTAATTTTGTTTCTATTAACAAAATTACTAATAATTTTTTTAGTTAAAAATAAATAATTTTTCATATAAATATATATATATATATATATATATATATATATATATATAATTTCATTTCCAACTATATCAAAGCCTTGTGGAAGAAATTTTTGTAACAATATGGGAATCTTCATGGAGAGACCGATTTTAGATTCGAATGACTTGTCCATGCTAAGAAGAAAAAGAGAGACCTGTAGCTAAAGCACTATTGGTAGAAATTTAATCTACTCATTTATTTCCAACACAAACTAGAAAATATACATATGTATTGTTAAATTGGAGGATATGTTTAACTCCCCCTTCAACCACTTCAAGGTTGTCAAGATTAATGAAAAGTGTTATTTTTAACTAACCCAACCTCCATGGTCTCCTTATGAATATAAGATTGTACAAATTCCCCAATCCAATAATTTTTATTGAGATGGACTTATTAAAATGTTTCCTAAAAGTATCATGCTAAATTTTTATTCTCTTTAATCTAATAATCTTCTAATATACCTTGTAAATATATATTTTTTTTTTCTAACTGTAAAGTTATTTTATTTTAAATAATAATAATACTATTATACATTAATATTGAAAAATATAATTATTATACTTTAAAATTTAATAAATAGAAAATTATTTTTCAATTAAAACTTGTGAAACTTTCCCATTAATTATGATTAAATAATTAATAAATATAATTATAATAAAAAGTATTCTAATGTTTCTAAACCTCAATCTAAGACAGTAAAATGGTAGCACATTTTAATGATTTGTAAACACAAATAAATTAAAAGAAAAAAATGTAAACAATTATTTCAGTTATAGAATTAGTAACTAATAATGAGAAATGTTATTTGATATAAATATCTTTTCAAATAATATTTAAAACATTCAGAATATATAAATTTTAATTTAAATGCAAAACTTTGTTATTTGTCTAGTTGTATTATTTATTTCTGTTATGATATATGATTTATGAATTTAGAAAAATATTAATTTTATATTTAAAAAATATTTATAATGGTACATTTTGTACTATATCTATTATTTATTTTTATTATGATATATGATTTGTGAATTTAGAAAAATATTAATTTTATATTTTAAACATATTGATAATGGTACATTAAATGCACTATATCTGATCACCACAACTTGCAAATGAAATGGAAGCGTCTTTGGGGAAAAAGAAATGGACGCATCTTATTTCGACATAAAAATTTTAATTAAGATGTAAATTCGATGTAAATTACCTCAAATTCGATGTAAATTCGATGTAAATTACCTCAAATTCGGGATGTAAATTCGATGTAAATTACCTCAAATTCGATGTAAATTCGATGTAAATTACCTCATACTTCACGTTCAAAAGGTAATAATGTTGATGGAATTGATATCAAATGCACCTCAAAGGATACCATCCATAAGTATAACTAATTTAAGTGTAATATGTAATCTTCCAATAATGATAGTACGAATAAAGGTAATAAAAACGATTAATAGATAAAAGCAATTAGGGAATTTAGATGCTCTCTCATCAAGCCTCGATTAATTTGTTCATTAGGGATTTAGACTAATTCAAATCCCTAACTTGCTCCAAAAATATGTTGTATTTTTCCTTGAAGAATTCAATAATACTTAATTTGGGAAACACTATTTCGCTGCACTTTTTTCTTTCTAGTTCGAATTTGTGTATTCTTGTGTTGACACTATCATAAGTAAAAAAATCTAGATATCTATTGATTTTAATAATCTTTGTCCACTAATGAACTTTACATTTTGACTTGTTATAATTCAAAATTATGACTATTGAATTTTGTTATTTCTATCTTGGAATTCCTCACTATTTCCTTTCACCGCAACAATCACTTCCATGGATCTCTCACTACAATAGGGGGACACAAATGTGTCCTTTTGAAGGCAAAACTTCCCTCATACCAAACATAGGTTTTAAAAGTGAAAATTTTATTTCTACAAATGGATTTTTAATAAAATAGAATAATAGCAATGATAAACTGCATATCAAAAAAAATAGTTTATCTTAAAAATCAAATTTGGGAAAACCATCAAGTCGTTTTCAATATATATTCTTTTGTACAATATTGAAAATTAATATATATCTTGCAACAACCATAAAACATCAATCCATTTACCTTCAATTAGGATACAAATGTAGTTATTTGACTAAAACTACAAAACCATGGGATAAACCACCATGCACCACAAAACATCTTTTAGCAAAAACTGTGTTGAAAATTGCTGAAACAATATGCAAAAAAGGAACAATTTTTTTTAAGAACACTACCTATAAACCATCACATAGGGGTAATCACACCACTTTGTGAATCCTTCAAGTAGAGTTGGGATTTCCCCCCATGTGACCCTCCTAATTAGGGGGGCATCTCCCCCCCATCTTGTCTTCTGATCCATTTGCTACCCCTAGTGTAATGTAAAATATGTGAGGATTTCGATGCAAGGAATGTGAAATGTACCCCAAAAAATGAAATAGAGATGGAAAGTCTAAATGACCACAAATGCCAAGTTTGATAACAACTTATAGTCACTATTCATGTAGATTACTTCTCTTTATCTGTGCTAGGTGTTGAGACATGACTTGGGGATGTTGATCTAGATAATGGATGACATGTTGGGTTCCTTCTACATAGAGATTGAATAGTATTGGAGGGAAGAATATTCCCAAGGGAATTTTGAGCGTAAAAAAGAAGAGACATTCCTTCTGATTGTCTTGGTTGTGAATGGAGTGCCATGATGGGATTTTTTGGGGTGTTTCTTGTCAAATATAAAGTGGTACAAATTTCATATAATAATATATAATTATGATGGTAATGATGATGTTGAGTAACATATACTAAGAGTGAATATATTATATTAGACCTTCATAATGCATAAAGATATTACTCAGAATTGTTTGAAGTTTTATTATTATTCGGGAAAAGCATTAAGTGAAGCATTTTAAGAACAAAATAGCTTTGTTTAATTAAAAGGTCAATAAGGTTGGTAGTCTCACAAATATTTTGAAATTTAGATCTAATCTGAGTATGTGCAAAACAATCTAAAAGAATTTAGTGATTTTGATATTTAACCCTCTTAGTGCTACAATGGCGACAGACACTTTCATTCCATGGTGTTTGTGTAATTGACAAATGTCTAGTTTTACAATAAAGATCATGATATTTTTTCTTATTTTAACAACATTTATTTTGTTCTTCAAATTGTTTAAAAAAAAGTCTACATACTTCTAGTTTTCCAGATTTACGTCGATCACCTCCTTAATATAATATTTCAGTTTCGTTTTACCATCTAGCTCTTTATCACCCCACTATTTAATAATAATTAAGTTTCAATGTTCTAATATCTTAAATATTAATATCCTTATTCTTCAAACTGATATCCTCCTTCATCTCCCAATAGTCTAGCCAAGGTTATGAATCCTTAAGCCATCCGACTTGAGTCAAAGGTGGTTTTACTTAAGTTACAAACAATGTTAGGAAACCTCTTGTATTCCATGTTATTTAACCCCTTCTTATACAAAAAAAATTATTATCGTGCTCTCAATGGGGTAAATGCATGGTTTAATGAAGAGGATATGATATTAGGGTGTATTTTATTTAATATCAACATAAGAAAATTAGGTTATTTCCCTTAGACATAATATAATAACTAGACAAAATAGCTACCATAATATGAAAATATAACTAAAATTTAAGTTAATAATAATTTCAAAAATTGGTGATTATGAAATTTATTATATAAATTTATCTGTGAAAAATTTCTTCCATAATTTATTATTTGTTATATAATCCTTCATCAATTTAACTTTAATTTCATGAAAAAACAACAAATATCACTAATAGACATAAATTATGATCCTTGGTGCGGGTAGTGGACTGTTGGAATTCATTTACGTATGAAGTACGACATAATTTTTTTTGCATGGGTGGAGCAGGGAAAGAAATATACCCTCCCATTATGTTGTAGTAAAATGTCTATGGCTCAGATCATGTGAAACATCATCCGTGACCTACATGAGAGGGAATAGGATAGTCTTGGGTATTCATGGCATCTGCAGTGAGGTGGTTAAATAGCATCAAACATGTAGCAGTATGGATGGCTTTAGTCTCTCTACGGGGTGTGAATTTATCTATATTTACCTTTATTTGGGTCATATGGTTATGGTGACAGACCTTCAACCTTCGCGCCTCCTATAGTATTGTTAAGGTAACAGTTCTCCTTGCCATTCTCAAGGAAATTTTCTTTTTCATTCTTTGGTCAGAGGATCTGATAGTTGGAGAAGTGGCTTGTATTGGGTGTAGGTGTCTCGATCCTGGGTGACTTATTGAATTGGTATTTTGAGTGGTGGTGCTTTGGTCCCTTGTGTAAGGTGGTTAGTGCTTTTTCTAGCTATGTCAAGGTTTCTGGTGGGGGTGACTTTTCTCGAGTTGAGGCTTTGGATAATTCCATATATTGGCTCCCCGTGATTGGCATTATTTTTTTTTCTCTCGTCGTGTTGTTGGACATAGTATTTCTTTCGGCAAAGCCCAGTGGATCTGGAGGCACTCGAGCTTCTTGGATTATGGGTGTTTTTCCTTCCCTCTGTTTAGTTGGGTGGTTTTTGCTTTGGATCCTCTAGGTGAGGGATTGTCTGGCAGTGTTAACCTAGGTATGTGAAATAATAGTGGTGAATTCAGATAATGGATACCAGCGTGACTGAGTCGTTTCTCCTATTTTGGCTGTGGCATGGAGTGTAGGGCCTATGCTAGCAATCAGTTGGATGGTAGAGTGTTTAGATGCTAGAAGTGTGGTTCAGGGGTGGACTAGGTGAATGTTGATGTAAATTTGGGTTCATTATGGGACTATGTCTTTTGGTAGGGCTTCCATGATGAAGTTGGTTCCTTGATCCTTGTGAGCTTGTGTGATGGAAAAGTCGAAATTACCCTGGCTAAGATAGGAGAAAACTAATTTCCTTGGTGCCTGCAGTGGTGGTGTGGGAGTCAATGCTAATTATGGCAATCATGATGCTAAAATAATGCGAGGAAAAGCTCGTGGGGGTTGTGGAGGTTGTAGTGGGAAATATTTTTGGCTAGTCCTCTGGGTGATAGGGGTTGCAGGATCTTGGCACAATGTAGCTGAGGAGTAGGAAACAAGAGCAAGGGCATACATTGTGGATGAGGTCTGAGATCACTAGGGCAGAGTGCAAGACCGAAGACATGGGGTTAGTTGGACGTGTAGCTTCTAGTTATAACAGGAGAAATTTGGTGCAATATGAAATGTTCCAATCCATCATGGACACGTTGGAATCACATGAAAGGGTCCGGAGGGAAGAACACGAGGTAGTTATGGCTAAGCTGTAGATTTTTCATTACTTTCAATGTGACATTCTTGAATGAATTTTGATTGTTTGGAATGTTGAAATTTGCAACAAGAAACATTGAAAATGGAAACTAGAAATGGAATCCAGAAAATGGCACCCAGAAATGGTACCGTATGAGGTTTCAGATTTAATTTTCCCTTAATTAAATTGGAAGAAAAATTGTAATTCCATCTCATGAAAACTTGTATTAGTTATCAGAGTCAATAAGACTTAGTTAGCTTAAGAAATTCAAGTTAGAAGTCAAAGAGGAGGCATTCAAAGGGATTTTCTATTTTTAGGGGGTCCAAATATAGTTATTTGTGAGTTGTAATTAGTTAACTCAATTAATTAAGTTAAAATTAGTTTAAATAGTTCTAACTGAGAGATGACCTACTCATAGGTCTAGTGAATTAAATATGATTTAATCCACAAGTATTGATCAATCACTTAACTAACAATTCACTATAAATAGATGTTCCATGTTATTTCTAAGGAAGGCCCAGCTGAGACTACAGTTAAAGGGAAGGTATCTATCAGTTGTACTATTAGAAAATTCTATAGGTCATGCATGAGGTCATTGGGAAGGACTTGAAGGATTTCACAATCATTAATTGGTATTTTCATAATTAATAGGGGCTCAATTGGCCCAAGAATGTGTAAGAAAAGAAGGATAGGAAGAGGCAAGAAAAAGGTTAAAGACTTGACCAATTTTTTTTAGATTACAAGCCAGATTCGAGCAGGATTAGAGTGAGACAGTGAGGAGAGTGCATGAAGTTTATCCAGTGTGAGAAAGAATTTTATTGTTTCATGATCTTCACCATATGAAATTTAGAGATAGAGGAGTTTTGTGCAGTTTCTTTCCCCAGATATATTTTTTGTTCTGCGATTGATAGTTTCTTTCTCTTGCGTATATGTGATTGTGAAATCCTGTTTTGTTTTTGCAAATTGTAGAAGCATTAAATGTTTTATTTTAGTACATTAAAATATGATATTGAATCCTATTGGTAGATTTTGTACATGGTATCGAAGTGCCAAGGATCGTAATAGAAGCTAAGAAATTGAGTTTTTTTGAAGAGGTTCAGATTTGCAGATTTATCCTTTGATATCTAGTAGCCGATGAAGATGTCTTTTGATGGCTTGAGACTCAAATATGCTCCTGAGGAGATTTTTATTACATAGCATGGAAGGGCAGGATGGATGCAGTGCTCGATTAATTTGTTCATTAGGGATTTAGACTAATTCAAATCCCTAACTTGCTCCAAAAATATGTTGTATTTTTCCTTGAAGAATTCAATAATACTTAATTTGGGAAACACTATTTCGCTACACTTTTTTGTTTCTAGTTCGAATTTGTGTATTCTTGTGTTGACACTATCATAAGTAAAAAAATCCAGATATATATTGATTTTGATAATCTTTGTCCACCAATGAACTTTACATTTTGACTTGTTATAATTCAAAATTATGACTATTTAATTTTGTTATTTCTATCTTGGAATTCCTCACTATTTGCTTTCACCGCAACAATCACTTCCATGGATCTCTCACTACAATAGGGGGACACAAATGTGTCCTTTTGAAGGAAAAACTTCCCTCATACCAAACGTAGGTTTTAAAAGTGAAAATTTTATTTCTACAAATGGATTCTTAATAAAATAGAATAATAGCAATGGTAAACTGCATATCAACAAAAATGTTTTATCTTCAAAATCAAATTTGGGAAAACCATCAAGTCGTTTTCAATATATATTCTTTTGTACAATATTGAAAATTAATATATATCTTGCAACATCCATAAAACATCAATCCATTTACCTTCAATTAGGATACGAATGTAGTTATTTTACTAAAACTACAAAACCATGGGATAAACCACCATGCACCACAAAACATCTTTTAGAAAAAACTGTGTTGAAAATTGTTGAAACATTATGCAAAAAAGGAACATATTTTTTTAAGAACACTACCTATAAACCATCACATAGGGGGAATCACACCACTTTGTGAATCCTTCAAGTAGAGTTGGGATTTCACCCCATGTGACCCTCCTAATTAGGGGGGCATCTCCCCCCCATATTGTCTTCTGATCCATTTGCTACACCTAGTGTAATGTAAAATGTGTGAGGATTTCGATGCAAGGAATGTGAAATGTACCCCAAAAAATGAAATAGAGATGGAAAGTCTAAATGACCACAAATGCCAAGTTTGATAACAACTTATAGTCACTATTCATGTAGATTACTTCTCTTTATCTATGCTAGGGGTTGAGATATGACTTGGGGACGTTGATCTAGATAATGGATGATATGTTGGGTTCCTTCTACATAGAGATTGAATAGTATTGGAGGGAAGAATATTCCCAAGGGAATTTTGAGCGTAAAAAAGAAGAGACATTCCTTCTGATTGTCTCGGTTGTGAATGGAGTGCCATGATGGGATTTTTTGGGGTGTTTCTTGTCAAATATAAAGTGGTACAAATTTCATATAATAATATATAATTATGATGGTAATGATGATGTTGAGTAACATATACTCACTAGAAAATTTGGCGGAAATTCCGATGGCCAATTCCTCGCTATTCCGACACATAGTCGTCGCAAGAGCGATAGTTCGAGGGCAGAAAAACCATGGTTTCTCATGCCGTCGCAATTCCGACGCACGTAAAAAGTGTCGCACTATCGACACCTCTTCTGTCGCTTCCGAACAAGTGTCACTCTTCCGATGTCTCACAAACCGTCGCGCATCCGACGTTTGTAATCTGTCGCAATTCCAACCCAACGTGGTCTGACGTTTTTGACGTCACTCTTCCGACGTCTGTAAGATGTCACAATGCCAACGATATGTGGTCCGACATTTGGAACGTCGCTCTTCCGACGTCTGTAAGATGTCGCAACTCCGACGAAATGTGGTACGACGTTTTGAACGTCATTCTTCCGACGTTTGTAATCTGTCGCAATTCTGACGAAATGTGGTCCGACATTTTTATACTGTCTCTCATCCGACGTTTCTAGGTTGTCGCAGTTCCGACGTCTACAAGGTGTCGGTAGACCGACGGAGGGTTCAATTTAAAAAAAAAAATTAAAACTTTAAAAGACGAGAAACTTTGTTTTGAATATATTATATGAAGTAAAACAGTCCATGAAGTCATTACATTTTCACATCTGAAGATTGGAACCCAAATATCCATCCAGAAAAGTGGAAGTCGCACCCCAGAGAGGCATCTATAAGAAAGTGAAATAGCAGTGTGTAGAATAGTAAAGCAATAGATAGAGTACCGATGTTCATTATTCCAAATACAAATTAAAGTACCCAAAACCCTGCAACAGAGAAAAACGCTAATCATGTGAGGAGTGTGATATGTCCAAAATATAAAAAGACCATCAGACCATATGAATAAACCAGCAACATAGACCAGCATCGCTAGTTTTGAAGGCAGAGTGATAAACATTAATCCTTTTTTTTTCACAAGAGAAAAAACGTTGTTTTGAATATATTATATGAAGTAAAACAGTCCATGAAGTCATTACATTTTCACATCTGAAGATTGGAACCCAAATATCCATCCAGAAAAGTGGAAGTCCCACCCCAGACAGTGATAGAAAAATACCCCATGTCACATACGGGGACTTGATATAAAACCCAGTAACGGTCCACATGGAGATTATCGACAATCTGAGAAAGCATCCAAATATGCCCGAGGCATCTATAAGAAAGTGAAATAGAAATATGTAGAATAGTAAAGCAACAGATAGAGTACCGACGTTCATTGTTCCAAATACAAATTAAAGTACCCAAAATCCTTGAACAGAGAAAAACGCTAATCATGTGAGGAGTGTGATATGTCCAAAATATAAAAAGACCATCAGACCACATCAATAAACCAACAACGTAGACCAGCATCGCTAGTTTTGAAGACAGGTGATAAACATTAATCATTTTTTTTTCACAAGAGAAAAAACGTTGTTTTGAATATATTATATGAAGTAAAACAGTCCATGAAGTCATTACATTTTCACATCTGAAGATTGGAACCCAAATATCCATCGAGAAAAGTGGAAGTCCCACCCCAGACAGTGATAGAAAAATACCCCATGTCACATACAGCGACTTGATATAAAACCCAGTAACGGTCCACATGGAGATTATCGACAATCTGAGAAAGCATCCAAATATGCCGGAGGCATCTATAAGAAAGTGAAATAGCAGTATGTAGAATAGTAAAGCAACAGATAGAGTACCGACGTCCATTGTTCCAAATACAAATTAAAGTACCCAAAATCCTTGAACAGAGAAAAACGCTAATCATGTGAGGAGTGTGATATGTCCAAAATATAAAAATACCATCAGACCATATCAATAAACCGGCAACATAGACCAGCATAGCTAGTTTTGAAGGCAGAGTGATAAACATTAATCATTTTTTTTTCACAAGAGAAAAAATGATGTTTTGAATATATTATATGAAGTAAAACAGTCCATGAAGTCATTACATTTTCACATCTGAAGATTGGAACCCAAATATCCATCCAGAAAAGTGGAAGTCCCACCCCGGACAATGATAGAAAAATACCCCATGTCACATACAGGGACATGATATAAAACCCAGTAACGGTCCACATGGAGATTATCGACAATCTGAGAAAGCATCCAAATATGCCCAAGGCATCTATAAGAAAGTGAAATAGCAGTATGTAGAATAGTAAAGCAACAGATAGATTACGTACCGACGTCCATTGTTCCAAATGCAAATTAAAGTACCCAAAATCCTTGAACAGAGAAAAACGCTAATCATGTGAGGAGTGTGATATGTCCAAAATATAAAAAGACCATCAGACCATATCAATAAACCAGCAACATAGACCAGCATCGCTAGTTTTGAAGGCAGAATGATAAACATTAATCATTTTTTTTTCGGAAGAGAAAAAATGCTATTTTGAATATATTATATGAAGTAAAACAGTCCATGAAGTCATTACATTTTCACATCTGAAGATTGGAACCCAAATATCCATCCAGAAAAGTGGAAGTCCCACCCCAGACAATGATAGAAAAATACCCCATGTCACATACAGGGACATGATATAAAATCCAGTAACGGTCCAAATGGAGATTATCGACAATCTGAGAAAGCATTCAAATATGCCCGAGGCATCTATAAGAAAGTGAAATAGTAGTATGTAGAACATTAAAGCAACACATAGAGCATTGTTCCTAATACAAATTAAAGTACCCAAAATCCTTGAACAGATCAAGAAAAACGCTAATCATGTGAGAATTCTAAGTAAAGTTAATCTATTAACATTGCGAACAAAATTACACCGAAGTCAAAAATATTGCCTGGCCATACTCATGGCAAATTTGTCATCAAAAAATTAAAAAATTAAGAAGACTGCCCTCATACGGGGAAACCAGTCTTGAAGTTTTAATTTACAGAATTCAAAAATATTACAAAGGTCTAGCACAGTAAAATAAACTAAAAGCAGCCCAATTAAGTGGGCCTGCTAAGCAAGAAAAACAAATTAACCAAACTACTCCTCCGGTGGTTCCTCCACGATTCGACACCATCCTTCGGAAGGTTCAGGATCGCTAGGTGCTACCTCCACATGCATGCCACGGCTCCCCTCCTGAAGGCCCGAATGTTGGCCGACTTTTTCCAAGCTCGGACCCGCCGGACGGGTGCATTCTTCCTCCGTTTGGGCCTCCTCATGGAAGACCACACTGACTAGAGCCGTGATTTGAGATCGGTTGAGGGAGCAATTAAAGGAAAATTGCGCAGTGTGCGTCGTGGGAGAAGGAGAACTAGCGGTGGGGAAGCCAGGAGCAGGGGAATTTATACGGTGGCCAGATCCTACAAGCCGACCCCGCCCACTCCTAGTATTTGGATATCGACCTAATTAATAATCACTGGACTGGCCGGAGGTTGACTCTGTTGAGGTGCTGGAGGGAGCGCGCCGGGGTTAACCTCTAGTGCTCCCCCTACGGCAACACATCCTATGACGCACGCGAGGCATGGGTGCAATCTCAGGTGCAGTGGGCACAAGAGGAGACGACGAAGCAGAATTCCAATTAACAGAGGAAAACAGACAAAGACAGAACCGAGAGAAATGCAAATATGCAGCAAAGTCTAGGCAGAAGTTCAGCTGGCCACTTCTCCTTATCGTCACAGTTAGCAGGCAGTGTAATCCAGCAACCGGCTTGTCTAAAAAACCATGGCTAAACGCCATTTTGTCGATCCGTCTGCAATTCAATCAAAGGACGCCCGTAATAATTAATCTCTGATCATTTATAATGAGAGCCGAAGGCCGGATCAAATTGGAGCTTGCGGAATCGCTAAGAGGAGTGGAGGTCCGATTTTGAATAGTGTTAAAAATTAATTAATGCAGATTTGATGTGAAAACTTAATTGAACAACGTTAAATGTTAATGCAATTGATATGAAATCACCATATCCATGTCCCATCACCTTAAACGCCATCGAATGCACCCGTAGCCGAGAGCAGGGAAAGTTTTTATTGAGGAAACGTGGCAGAAATTGATTGGAGCGGATCTTTGTTTGGGCCGCTCGCGCAGTGGAAATCCGGACCCGTAAAATATTAGGGCAAATTTGATAAGAAATTCGTGTCACAAAATTGGCCGACATCAGCAGGCTATTTTGGAACACGAATTTGGTTTGAATTATGGTTTATCGCCATTTGAAGTCCGGCGGGCTCGACTTACGAACAATTTTGTTTGATCCCATCTTATAAAATTTGTGTTGGTTTTCTTTGATAATACACATATTTATAATAAATCATGGGAATACCACACTTAACATGTGGAAAATTTATATAAATAATTATTGAGAACAATCATTTTTATGTAAAAATATCCAAGGCGAGGTCTGTGTAGAGAACTGGGGTCGTGAAAACTGTTAAAATATAAAAATCCCACTTAATAAAGAGACAAAATTGTTGTGCTTTCGGAACCTGACCCGAGGATTGGACATGAGTTAACAAACAAAAGGATAGCGGAACCAGACTTGCACCCGTGGTCAAGCCCTCTACCAAAACCACGAGCGGAATCTCAAAAGCGGGTTGCCCATATCGCACGGCTTTTACGGAGTAGGCGGTATTTCCTATTCGCAAACGATTCCATAGGGAATGCGACACGTGGCGAAGTGACCCCCGGAAAACCACCGTTTAACCCGCGCCATCGCACGTTAAAGCCCAACGTTGGAAGCCGAGTGTAATTGCCAAGAGTCGTTGATTTGGAAAAGGGCCATCGGATGGTGGTCGCACGTTGAACTTGCCCGGAGGTTAACTAAGGTGTGCGGAGGATATCCAGGTATGATACGACTGTTTGATTGGTTATTGATATATATTGGTGGGGCCGGAGTATAATGAAATTGTTTAATTAAACGATTGGCGGATAATTAGCATAAGTCTGGAGCATGATTGTTGTAAGGCTGGGTGGTGAAATATAGAGTCGAAAGTTCATTACAAGTTATTTATTTAAAAAGAAACGTGGAGTATAAATACAAAGTGTTGAAAGTTAAACATTGGTTATAAGGATTGGAGATAATATAAAGTCGGGAATATAAATTAAAGTCCAACCATTGTGGATAGTATTTATTTATCAAATTCTATGAATTTGATAAATAAACCCGAAGAAAGAATAAGTCAATTAAGACTCAGGCTGGAGGAAAAGAACGGGGTACACCAAGGGAAAATGCTGACAGAGCGATTGTAGACACACCAGCTCTCCTTGGGGGTCCAATTTCAGTTTTGTTGCGTCACACGATGATCTCTCTTCTCTGGCATTTACTTGTATTGAAGATCACTATTCTAGGAATAAGGAGTTATTTTCTCCAAAAATAACCCTAGCCAAACATTGACAATGCATCAAGGATATCTTTCTATGCTTCATAAGCACAGGATTGTATTTAAGCACAACAACCAGCATTAACGCAATTCACCAACCAGAAATTAAACAAACAGAAATTTACCCGACAGTTTTGTAAATTCAAAAGGAGGACACATGGAGCATTAACATTGGATCGCATGAAATTGAAGGGAATCTAAAAACCTAAAAACCAGACCTGAATTTTTTATAGGGCACATTGAATTGAGAATTCGAGTTAAAATCATGCAGAAGTCAGCATCCCATTTTGGAACACGAATTTGGTTTGAAATTCAATCTATTCAGACTTTTGAAGTCTGATGGAAAGGGTTCTTTAATGTTTTGATAGTTTAATATATACATATGTTTTAAACATATGTTATATATATATCATATGCGAAATGAAAGGTGGGCCATAGAATTTAGTTTTAAATTTATTTTTTTTTAAAGAGGGTTTATTATAATATGTTTTATATGTTACGGCATATAAAAATAAAAAGGTCGAAAAAGCTTGGTAGTTTTTTTTATAGACAGTACGTAAATTTTTTATTACACAACAGTGTGTAAAAAGTGAAAGACCGAGTGTAACTTTTTAAGTGTGTATGCACAACAGTGCGAAAGTGAAAAACACAGTAGAGTGTTTTAGAGACAGAGTATGTTTGTTTTGAACAGACAGTGAGTTGGTTTTATGCAATGCGTTTTGTAGCAGTCATAATTTTGTAATCCCTCTCAGTGAGGAAGTAGTGTAATAGTTTTTTTTTGAGTTATTGAAGGGAATAGAAGTTTGTTTTCAAAGTATTGAAACTCTGTCTCCTGTCAAAGAAATTTTTATTTTCTCTATGTTAGAGGAAAGGAGATTTATTCTCCATTCATTGTTCTAGAATTTTTCAATATTCCAACATTTGCAAGAACAACAGATGTTGTGGTTCCATCCCTAGCTAAATCATTTGTCTTTGCCGCAACTTTCCTTATCAACTTGGCCCCAATATTTTCAACTGGGTCCTCTAATTCAACCAATAAAAAGGCCAAAACCATAGCATTGAGATACATTTCATTACACTGTCAATAACAATAAAATTTGACTCAGCCATAACCCTTTCCTTTTATTGTTGTAAAAAGCTTTATGCATTACTCTAATGTGGCTAGTCCATACGCCAAGTAGACCACTGGGTAACAAATATGTTTCCTTTCACCTTTGAGTTTTCAAATTATGCCTACCAAATCTAAGACATTTAAGAGGGGGAACTAATACAACGTTAAAAAGAAAACCAGAGCACACATATACAAATTACCTCCTTAGCTACTGTCACACCATCATTAACTATTTTCGGAGAACCATGCTTGCTCTCCAAGACAACATTTTGCCCTTCGCCCCAAGGGTGACTCCAACAAGATCAGCGAGTTTGTTCACACCGCCTGCAAGACAAATTGACAATGCTTTTAGTAAGTGTGCAATTGAATGCCAGACCATATTCCAAAACAACCCTCCATGAAAAATTAAAATAACACATTAAAATCGAATATAAGTGGACAAGGAAAGATCCACCGCAATGAAGTTTCACGTGCAGGTGACCTTCCTTTAAACATAATTTTTTCTCTGACCTGCAATTTTTTTGTCACTGAGCCATCCTTATTGAAGTACAACTCCTTTTCCATAGCTCTTGTATTAACTACCTTCTCTATGTTGCGTAATCTCAGAGTCCCTCTTCTGCTTGAGCGATTAAAGGAAATGGGCGAAAAAACTGAAAGAGAAGAAAATTGTCTGCCATAATTATCAAACATTGCACCCAACTTCTTCCCCTTTCCATTGTTACCCAATGAGGTAGATGTGGCAATTGTTGTCATACTTCCCAAAGAAGAGGCCATCTTCTCTTATGCTGAATATAGAATTACAAGATCTTCATATTAGTATGAACCTTAAAAAACATGACTCCCATTGCTAAAAATCACTTTTAAGTTGTAACAGGAAAACTAAACAACTATCGCAACTTTTGGCAACTTCTGGAGCATTAAGAGAGAAACAACAAAAGAGAAATACAACCACAATCCTCATTTTAATGAGACCAGACTATATATTTGCATTAAGATAATAGAAAGAAATCACGACTATATTAAGGCCAGCACAAAACAATCTTTAACCAGTGTCTCTCGCGGCCTTGAGGTTGCCATGCTAGAGGTTGCATATTTTTAATTTAAATTCTTGACCTCTCGTGCCCATCTATGAATGCATCCAATGGGATATCTACATCAAATGCTCCTTTATATTCCCAAAAACAAATTCCCTACTACAAGAGCACCAGTATTGATGGATCACCCCACACCATCCCACCCACTAGAAACGGTGAAAAAGGAAACCCGAGAAAACTTCTGAAATATCTCAAGATGACTATATGGGTGGTTCTTATGAATCAATCAACCATTCAAAACATGCTCATCAATCCAAACCATGAGTATTATGTGACAATATTCAAGCAGGCACTGAATCGGATTTCTGAAGCTATGTTAGAGAAACCCTAAACTCTCACTGAAAATAGGTGAAATGTGGCACCACTCGGAGATTGACATGTGCCAATTGGTACAAGTGGTAGACAATTGGCATGCTCAAACAACGAGGTGATGCAGGAATGACATGAGGGAGAAAATATCAGAAAAGCCCCAAATATGGAGAACTAAAGCTCATCACCAACCTAAGATTGACAACTTTACATGATGTAACCTATGAAATCGTAAATGGAGAAATCATAGTAACAATAAAGTAACCTATGTAACAATAAAGTCGGACTCATCCTGGGAGTGGTAATGGGAGAAATCATAGTGAACAACAGGAAACATGCATTGTTGCTTACAATCAAATAGATGAAAAAACACATACAAAAAACCTAGATAATAATCATGAACAAGCTTAATATTGAATTATGAACTGTAAAGGAACTTACAAAATGTGACATTATGAACCTGGTCAAGCGCACAAGCAAAAATACCCTGGACATGACCCTGGTTGACAAGTTTTATTGCTCATGATGCAAGAGGATTTGTACCTGCACTCCCAAGTCAATCAAAATCCATCATTATCTATACAATAAATACAAGTAATTGATGTAGTATTTTTTACTCTAAGATGCATTCTTATGATAATGTTAGAACATATGTTGAAAATGTCAAAACATAGCTGAATAAGCTCCTCTTCGTTTCAAGAACAATTTATTGGAGTCGCATGAACTTGGAACAAGCCTCCCACGATCTGAAAGAGTAGCAACTAAGTCAACGGTGACTTTTTTGTTGCTACGCTGGATCGAGGGAGGTTTGCTCCAAGATTAAATCGCTCCAATAAATTATTCTCTACTAAACAGGGCCAACCATGTGAAGGTGGAAGCTCTTATGGCCCCTCCCCCCCTCACATCACTCTCAATTCCCCAATACCCAATCTATATTTCATTTTTTACTTTCATGAGCATAAAAAAAAATATTCAATAACTAATAAAAAAACAATTCAACAAAAAGTATACAAGGAAACATTGCAATTAATACTTGACATAAAAATAGTATGATAAATGAGTTTTTTATATAATGAAAAAAACGTTCCAAGTATGGTAACGTTTGTCTTATAATAATACAATATTTTACATTATCAAATTTTCTTTTTCTTCTTCCTATTTCTAAAGCTCCTAATTACATCATCAATATCATCATGCTCTGCTCTTGTTTCGTGCCTTTCGACCCGCACTGCTGACCTAGTTGCGTAGTCACGATGTCTGGTCTCATCCAGTGACGGGGCATCGCCTACAAAAATAGATAATATTAAATTTTAATTGTCAGTTTTTAAATATCATTGAACTAGTTCGGTAATATTAATAAAAAAAATTGCAATGAGATTATTTACATGGTGCACCAGTTGTCGCCGCTGACCTAGTTGCGTAGTCACGATGTCTGGTCTCATCCAGTGACAGGGCATCGCCTACAAAAACAGATAATATTAAATTTTAATTGTCAGTTTTTAAATATCATTGAACTAGTTCGGTAATATTAATAAAAAAAAAATTGCAATGAGATTATTTACCTGGTGCACCAGTTGTCGCCGTTGGGACTGTTGCCCTGTCTTCCTCTCTGGTGGTAAGATCCTCAAGGGAAACATTCTCTATCATTTAAACAAAAAACGTTATAAGGACAACCATCAAGGTATAATTAGAAAAAATTATAAGTGGAAATTAATTACCGTCACGGCCCTCACTGATAGCAGCATTGTCGGCCTGGTCCCCACTACAATGATCAGGTTGCATGAGACGATCATCTACATCTGGCTCTAAAACTGGGTTACTTTCCTCGTCGGTAGTGCTGCTCCCCTAATTTAAACAAAGTTGTTAGAAATTAACTTTATGGACGAAAACAAAAATATTGAAAGGTTAATGTTTTACCTTATCAGGCATTCTAGATCTTGGGACCTGCCCCAAGCTACTGCGACGTTCAACTACAGCTTGATAGCCAAAACGAAAAGCGATATTTTTATCTTCCTCTGTAGTTTCTGTTCCGAAGTCATCACCCTACATTACATATGATTGTGTATTTTTAATCATATCTGATAGGATTACAAAAACATTGGAAGGCGATACAATTAATTATAAGATGTTTAGCTACTTAATTACAATTCTTGCAGCTAATTTCAAGTAGCCACCCTGGCCGAGCTTGTGATGGCCCTTTTTCTCAATCCTAGCTTTGGTTGCCTTTGAGGTGTCAGACAACCTAGCATCAAAAGATTGAAGTCATATATGACGTAACACACTTTAATTTTAGACATAAATAAAATTAAAGCTATTGAATTAAAGTTGCAATTTACCTTGTGGGTCCAGTTGGCATTTTTCCTTCTTTCTTTTCCCTTTTCTCTTTTCCGTCATGGATGAGTGCTCTCCACTCACTCTCTGAAACTGTGAGAGGACGCTCATATCTAGGGTTAAATTTCAATTGCATCCTATAGGTGCCCTGGTATATTTCAAATATTTGTCGGCTACCTGAGCCACCGCTTTTCTGTCAAATGTGCCGACCCCAAAAAGGGCTTCTAGATAATCTAGAAGTTCTTTTTTCAGGTTGGAATTCTAGGAATTCCACCCTGTACGTATGGTTGGGCCAAGAATTACCAACGCATGGCTCTCCAGAATCCTGTAGAACTCATTGTTTCCTACACAGAATAAAACCAAAAAAAGAAGAAGATATTATCATTAATTTAAAAATAAAAATCATGATAAATATATTTTAGATAAAGTACATGAAATAGTTAAAATATTAAAATTTACCTGGGAGTTGTACATGCTTTATAGGGACACCCTCATCGTTCACCAACAACGTGCCATTAATGGTCCCTATGGAGCTGACACGTGTAGCTCCAGGAAATGCAATAATGTAGTTGGCCATATCGGCCTCATCATTGCCAACATGTTCAGCGGTTGGTTGGGTGTCTGCTTGGGCAGGGTGTGTTTCTTGGCTAGCACCTAAAGGAGTAGAAGGTGTACGAGAGGGTTGTTGGGAAATCTCTTGCCCTTGTGTCCCACTACCACCAACACCGGGTTCAGAAAATGCCAGTAAGCGCTACATACAAAAGAACTTTTTGTTAGTTTAGTCAATGTAAAAATTAAAAATCAAACTATCACAATTCATCTCATGCAGAACAAAAAAAATATCCTTTTGATTTTTTATTATTACCTGATATCTTTCTAGCTGGCTCATAAGATGTTTTATCCTCTCTTCTGTTTCAGGTGTTTGAGGCGCGTCTATCAAAGTATTAAATTTCGACCTTGCATCTCGTGCCTTTTTTTGCAACAAGAACACTGGAGATAGGGATGAAGAAAGCTCTTCCTCAAAGAGGGAATCATCGGGCGTACCATGGCTAGGTGTCTGCATATTTGAACAAAATTAATATTATTTCAATTATGTAAATAACTAAAATACCTGAAGATAGAGCAATGCTGGCACTTTACATGTTCTTCCGCTGGCCTCTTTCAGTGATCATCCCGTCTCGGGGTTTTTCCTGCACTGCTCTGATCAGTCTGCCACATTGCAATAAAATTATAAATGTAAAAACTTGAAAACAATATCTAACTTGAAAACACAAAATGAAAACTGAAATAATTGCTAATAAGACACCAGAAGATAGAGTTAGAGTTTCAAATATGCCTTGCATTGAATTCAGTCCTGGAAACATGTCATTGCACATTAAGGCACCCAAACATTCAATCCACGAATGATATATTTAAGTAGGCTTCTCCTATTCTGGGAAAACACCATACCTATAATGCACTTGCATGTATAAAGGGAAAGGAAAACATGTTTTCATACAACGGTGACAAAGGCATCTTGGGGAAAGGTATCCTCACTTTTTATTTATGTTGTTCACCCACACCACTCTCGTGTTTTCACTAATCCTGTTTTTTCATTTTTGGATTCAAATTAGGTTAAGGCCTTAAGTATTTTTTGACCTTTCGGTGTAGTTTTTATAAGTGGCATGTATGGATTTTCCATTAATTCTGCACTTTTTCTCTTCATGCGCATGTTTCCCTGGAAATCAAATGCATGATTTAGTCCCATATATTTAACAAGTTGTTGGATCAACTCCATTGGAAATATCATGTTTCCTATTCAATCAAAATTTATCTCAGTTAGGGTAGGTAGGAAGGTTTTCCCTTTGTATTAATAGGGCACTTCTAGCTTGCATTTTTATTATATCTTTCAAATTTAGTGTCATTTCAATTAGGGCATGAATTTTTGCAACTTTCAAGGTGAGAATGAAAAAAGACAAATTTTTGTGATGGATGACTGTATATGACTCCATGGCCAGAGGAAAAGGCACTAATCTACTTCTTCAAATATATATAGTTCTCATTCACCTCATACAGAGATGGTCCCTGATTTTGAGCCAAATGTTGCAGCAAAAATTTCCCCCCTCCATAATTTGATATTCAATGGAAATTTCTTAAATTGATGATGGGGCATGATTATGGAACATTGGCACATACATATGTAATGGAATTCCAAGATCATGATATATTTTTGCATATGTTTATGGCAATGTTCCACCAAGTCCCCTGGAGGTGGGAGCGAGGGGGTGAGGGAGCGCGGGAGCGGCCTATGCAAAAGCTCCCTACCAATTTTCAGGAAACGTGGGGGGACGTCGGGGTCATAAAAATTATAAAATTTAATATTTATAATGTAACTATATTTTTGCAAGGAATGTATATATAGTCATCATACACTTGCATCATGAAAGATAAATCATAAATGATAAAATTACAAATCGATGAATGATGAATCATATAATTGAAACAAATTTAAAAGTTAAAAGTTAAAACATAAATCATACAATCATGCATGTAAGTTTGTAAGTGTTTAACTATATAATCATTAATGTAACTACTAACAATGTACAATGAAAATAAAGTTTAAGATATCATATGACATATTATATCAAGATTCAGAATAGAGTTTAAACTAAAGTTTACAACTCAAGTCTGAAACATAAAACTTAAACGCAAATAAGTTATGTTTGAAACATAAAACATAAAACATAACATATGAATATCAAATGATATCATCATAATGATAAATGAGCATAAATGCTCAAGTTAATGCCCCACTAGTCTCTGCATCCAACTTTTGCACGAATATATCAAGATCAACCATGTCACCATCTGAATCAGAATCACTTGGATTCTCAAATATGCTAAGTGGCACATCAAATTTTAACACGAAACCATAAACTAAAAGGGGCAGTGAGGGGATGTGAGGGGGCGTGAAGGGGGGTGTGAGGGGGCGTGAGGGGGCGTGAAAGGGGGTGTGCGGGGGCGTGAGGGGGTGTGAGGGAAACATCCCCTAGAAGTCCCCAAGACCTCGAAGCGTGAGGGGGCGAGGAATCTAGACCCCTAGGTGGGGGGGCGAGACCCCATGTAACACTAGTTTATGGAGGTGGTGGAGAAAAAAAGAGCTCAAATAGAGCTGAAATTTTTCACATAAAAAGGACTGTGGGCTTGACTAATGGTTCCATTTAAAAAATGATATCTAGACAGAGAATAATTGTAGCATGCAAACATGCATTGAAAATCCATCTGAGTTTGCATTGTATTACTTATGATGGATTAAAATTTGGGTTTCAAAATGCCAGGTTGTGGCATGATTTTGTCGAAAAACCCTCAGTTGGATTCTCATGTTGGTTTAATTTATATTTTAAGTTTGTTTTGCAATATTTGGGTGATATTAACTCTTGAACTAGGTTACCAATGTGTAACAATCATATTTCAAAGATAAAGTTGTGATTTTTTTATATTATTATTATTATCTATTAGCTACGAGTATTGACACCTAATGCCTGGAATTTTGACATCTTGATAGCATGGATAATTTCGAAAATGTTTCTAGTAATGTTAACATAATAACTATCATTACGTGTCTTCACTTTTGTCACCATAATAGACTTGTGATATGGACTCATCACACAACTTCATATGCTATGTCCCAACAAGTTCAAACTGGTTGAACCTATCTCATAGTGTGGTTATTAAGGACAAGTTGCTTGGTATATAACTCGATAGCATAGACCGCGTTGCGGTTCTAAAAAGAATCCTCAAGTGTCAAAAAAACTTCACAATATGTTCTACTATAAAGCCTTTTGGGATACCTGAAATAATATATGTATCATTGATGACTTTTAAAGTATGACAAGATCCAGAGGGAAAGGAAATCAATGGAAGAGTGATCCACCAATGAGAACCTAGAATTTAGATCAGATGAGTTAGAGTCTAGGAAATTGAAACCATATAATTTTAATTAGTGATGAAGGACAT
Source organism: Pinus albicaulis (assembly GCA_034641835.2). Lineage (NCBI taxonomy): Eukaryota > Viridiplantae > Streptophyta > Pinopsida > Pinales > Pinaceae > Pinus > Pinus albicaulis. The sequence goes on from CM076580.1 coordinate 1,176,730,278, forward strand.
CACATAGGTAATTATATTTTCATGTAGAATAATCTGTTAATTCAAATTTAAACTACATAATATGAAAGGCATACCATAAATTTTTCTACGTAAGTCCAAACAACCTATAAAAAGGGAAAACCTTCTTTTTCCACGGGAAATAATTTACCTTTCCTTTTTCAAGACAATCTAAATCACAAAAAATATGAACTATACTGCACACATTCTTGGATAATGTGCAAGTGGAAAGGGAATACCTACACAAGTGATGCACACATGTACATTTGAACACTAATAGATTTTTGTAGTTGAAATGCAATGGTTGTTTTCATTTAAATGTAGGGTTTTTAAAGCAGGGAGAAATAATGGCTGCCAAATTAATAAGCGTTTCTTTGGGAAAAATTTAAATCTTGTATTGGGTGATGAAGATAATAGAGGGTATTGAATCTTGATTCTTGACATTTAGAGAGAACCATACAGCCTAACACAATCCAATGGAATTGACCAAAAAAACCCAAATAGAGTCAACCCTACTATAGGAGGAAGGGCCTGTAGTAAGAACTTACCATTTTGCAAGAGTTGAGGGCGAATGCTGTTATGCAAGAGATGAGGGCGAACGCTGAGGGCGAATGCTGAGGGCAAATACTGTTCTGTAAGAGCTGAGGGCGAATGCAGGGTGAATGCTATTCTAAAAGCGCTGAGGGCAAATCCAGGGCGAATGCTGTTATGCAAGAGCTCAGGGCGAATGCTGAGGGCGAATGCTGTTCTGCAAGAGCTCAGGGCGAATGCTGAGGGCGAATGCTGTTCTGCAAGAGCTGAGGGAAAATGCTGAGGGAGAATGTTGTTCTGCAAGAGTGGAGGGCAAATGCACGCATGATATCAGACGTTAATGTAGCACACATGTACATTTGAACACTAATAGATTTTTGTAGTTGAATTGCAATGCTTGTTTTCATTTAAATGTAGGGTTTTTAAAGCAGGGAGAAATAATGGCTGCCAAATTAATAAGCGTTTCTTTGGGAAAAATTTAAATCTTGTATTGGGTGATGAAGATAATAGAGGGTATTGAATCTTGATTCTTGACATCTACAGAGAACCCTATAGCCTAACACAACCCAATGGAATTGACCAAAAAAACCAAATAGAGTCAACCCTACTATAGGAGGAAGGGCCTGCAGTAAGAACTTACCATTTTGTAAGAGCTGAGGGTGAATGTTGTTCTGCAAGAGCTGAGGGCGAACGCTGAGGTCGAATGCTAAGGGAAAATGCTGTTCTGCAAGAGTTGAGCATGAATACTGAGGGCAAATGCTGTTCTGCAAGAGCTGAGGGCGAATGCTGTTCTGCAAGAGCGGAGCGCGAATTTGCACGTCATATCACACGTCAATGTAGCTCTTGCGACGCATATGAAACAATAAAATCATTTTTATGTACCGCGCATATATGTTTCGAATTTTTATGTAGCACGCATATAAGTTTCGTATTTTTATGTGGCGCGCATATAAGTGTCGTTTTACCGACGGCGGAAAAAGCGTCGCTAATGCGACCGGTACTTAAACATCGCAGTGGTGACACCTAGACATTGTGTCGCACTTGCGACGATTTAAGTCGTCTCAATAGCGACGCTTTGGGCCATAATGTCGAAATTGCGATGTCTTCCTCCAAACGTCGCAATTGTGACACTTTTCTAAGTGTCGGTATTGCGACACTTTTCTATAAACGTCGGTATAGCGACGGTTTCAGGCGGGATGGAAAAAATTTGGGGAAATTTCTGACATTTGGTCAAAAGCGTCGGAACCAAGTGTCGGAATTTGCGCCAAATGTAGTATTGACTAAGAGTGAGTATATTATATTAGACCTTCATAATGCATAAAGATATTACTCAGAATTGTTTGAAGTTTTATTATTATTCGGGAAAAGCATTAAGTGAAGCATTTTAAGAACAAAATAGCTTTGTTGAATTAAAAGGTCAATAAGGTTGGTAGTCTCACAAATATTTTGAAATTTAGATCTAATCTGAGTATGTGCAAAACAATGTAAAAGAATTTAGTGATTTTGATATTTAACCCTCTTAGTGCTACAATGGTGATAGACACTTTCATTCCATGGTGTTTGTGTAATTGACAAATGTCTAGTTTTACAATAAAGATCATGATATTTTTTCTTATTTTAACAACATTTATTTTGTTCTTCAAATTGTTTAAAAAAAAGTCTACATACTTCTAGTTTTCTAGATTTACGTCGATCACCTCCTTAATATAATATTTCAGTTTCCTTTTACCATCTAGCTCTTTATCACCCCACTATTTAATAATAATTAAGTTTCTATGTTCTAATATCTTAAATATTAATATCCTTATTCTTCAAACTGATATCCTCCTTCATCTCCCAATAGTCTAGCCAAGGTTATGAATCCTTAAGACATCCGACTTGAGTCGAAGGTGGTTTTACTTAAGTTACAAACAATGTTAGGAAACCTCTTGTATTCCATGTTATTTAACCCCTTCTTATACAAAAAACATTATTATCGTGCTCTCAATGGGGTAAATGCATGGTTTAATGAAGAGGATATGATATTAGGGTGTATTTTATTTAATATCAACATAAAAAAATTAGGTTATTTCCCTTAGACATAATATAATAACTAGACAAAATAGCTACCATAATATGAAAATATAACTAAAATTTAAGTTAATAATAATTTCAAAAATTGGTGATTATGAAATTTATTATATAAATTTATCTGTGAAAATTTTCTTCCATAATTTATTATTTGTTATATAATCCTTCATCAATTTAACTTTAATTTCATGAAAAAACAAAAAATATCACTAATAGACATAAATTATGATCCTTGGTGGGGGTAGTGGACTGTTGGAACTCATTGACGTACGAAGTACGACATAAATTTTTTTGCATGGGTGGAGCAGGGAAATAAATATAACCTCCCTTTATGTTGTAGTAAATGTCTATCGCTCAGATCATGTGAAACATCATCCCTGACCTACATGAGAGGGAATAGGATAGTCTTGGGGATTCATGGCATCTACAGTGAGGTGGTTAAATAGCATCAAACATGTAGCAGTATGGATGGCTTTAGTCTCTCTACGGGGTGCGAATTTATCTATATTTACCTTTCTTTGGGTCATATGGTTATGGTGACAGACCTTCAACCTTCGCGCCTCCTATAGTATTGTTAAGGTAACAATTCTCCTTGCCATTCTCAAGGAAATTTTCTTTTTCATTCTTTGGTCAGAGGATCTGATAGTTGGAGAAGTGGCTTGTATTGGGTGTAGGTGTCTCGATCGTGGGTGACTTATTGAATTGGTATTTTGAGTAGTGGTGCTTTGGTCCCTTGTGTAAGGTGGTTAGTGCTTTTTCTAGCCGTGTCAAGGTTTCTGGTGGTGGTGACTTTTCTTGAGTTGAGGCTTTGGATAATTCCATATATTGGCTCCCCGTGATTGGCATTATTTTTTTTTCTCTCGTCGTGTTGTTGGACATAGTATTGCTTTCGGCAAAGCCCAGTGGACCTGGAGGCACTCGAGCTTCTGGGATTATGGGTGTTTTTCCTTCCCTCTGTTTAGTTGGGTGGTTTTTTCTTTGGACCCTCTAGGTGAGGGATTGTCTGGCAGTGTTAACCTAGGTATGTGAAATAATAGTGGTGAATTCAGATAATGGATACCAGCGTGACTGAGTCGTTTCTCCTATTTTGGTTGTGGCATGGAGTGTAGGGCCTATGCTAGCAATCAGTTGGATGGTAGAGTGTTTAGATGCTATAAGTGTGGTTCAGGGGTCAACTAGGTGAATGTTGATGTAAATTTGGGTTCATTATGGGACTATGTCTTTTGGTAGGGCTTCCATGATGAAGTTGGTTCCTTTATCCTTGTGGGCTTGTGTGATGGAAAAGTCGAAATTACCCTGGCTGAGATAGGAGAAAACTAATTTCCTTGGTGCCTGCGGTGGTGGTGTGGGATTCAATGCTAATTATGGCAATCATGATGCTAAAATAATGCGAGGAAAAGCTCATGGGGGTTGTGGAGGTTTTAGTGGGAAATATTTTTGGCTAGTCCTTTGGGTGATAGGGGTTGCAGGATCCTGGCACAATGTAGCTGAGGAGTAGGAAACAAGAGCAAGGGCATACATTGTGGATGAGGTCTGAGATCACTAGGGAAGTGTGCAAGACCGAAGACATGGGCCTAGTTGGACGTGTAGCTTCTAGTCATAACAGGAGAAATTTGGTGCAATATGAAATGTTCCAATCCATCATGGACACGTTGGAATCACATGAAAGGGTCTGGAGGGAAGAACACGAGGTAGTTATGGCTAAGCTGTAGATTTTTCATTACTTTCAATGTGACATTATTGAATGAATTTTGATTGTTTGGAATGTTGAAATTTGCAACAAGAAACATTGAAAATGGAAACTAGAAATGGAATCCAGAAAATGGAACCCAGAAATGGTACCGTATGAGGCTTCAGATTTAATTTTCCCTTAATTAAATTGGAAGAAAAATTTTAATTTCATCTCATGACAACATGTATTAGTTATCAGAGTGAATAAGACTTAGTTAGCTTAGTAAATTCAATTTAGAAGTCAAAGAGGAGGCATTCAAAGGGATTTTCTATTTTTAGGGGGTCCAAATATAGTTATTTGTGAGTTGTAATTAGTTAACACAATTAGTTAAGTTAAAATTAGTTTAAATAGTTCTAACTGAGAGATGACCTACTCATAGGTCTAGTGAATTAAATATGATTTAATCCACAAGTATTGATCAATCACTTAACTAAAAATTCACTATAAATAGATGTTCCATGTCATTTCTAAGGAAGGCCCAGCTGAGACTGCAGTTAAAGGGAAGGTATCTATCAGTTGTACTATTAGAAAATTCTATAGGTCATGCATGAGGTCATTGGGAAGGACTTGAAGGATTTCACAATCATTAATTGGTATTTTCATAATTAATAGGGGCTCAATTGGCCCAAGAATGTGTAAGCAAAGAAGGATAGGAAGAGGCAAGCAAAAGGTTAAACACTTGACCAATTTTTCTTAGATTACAAGCCAGATTCGAGCAGGATCAGAGTGAGATAGTGAGGAGAGTGCATGAAGTTTATCCAGTGTGAGAAAGAATTGTATTGTTTCATGATCTTCACCATATGAAATTTCGAGATAGAGGAGTTTTAAGCAGTTTCTTTCCCCAGATACATTTTGTGTTGTGCGATTGATAGTTTCTTTCTCTTGCTTATATGTGATTGTGAAATACTGTTTTGTTTTTGCAAATTGTAGAAGGATTAAATGTTTTATTTTAGTACATTAAAAGATCATATTGAATCCTATTGGTAGATTTTGTACATGGTATCGAAGTGCCAAGGATCGTAATAGACGCTAAGAAATTGAGTTTTTTTGAAGAGGTTCAGATTTGCAGATTTATCCTTTGATATCTAGTAGCAGATGAAGATGTCTTTCGATGGCTTGAGACTCAAATATGCTCCTGAGGAGATTTTTATTACATAGCATGGAAGGGCAGGATGGATGCAGTGCTCGAGGAGAACAGACCAAAGGAATTCATAGTCAGTGACATTCCATAGCCTGTAGCAGCATATGCTCAACTTCTTGTTGCATTGAAGAAGGTGGAAGAGGTGAGAAGGATCTTGTTAGAAGGAGTTCCATATGATATTGTCTCAAGTCTCCATGAGAAGGTTATTCCATTTGAGACTGGTAGCATTTGTGGTCCGACTTGGTAATAGAAGAGGTAATGTGGAGCACTAGAGACAATACCTCCATAAAATAGAAAGAAGAAGATTTTTCATTGGTCGTAAAAGGCAATAGATCCAAGGGAAATAATTCCCAAGGTGAGGAGAGCAACAAAGAATTTTCCAAGGTCAAGCCTTTTCACTTTCATGGGCACTCACATTATACCTCAAATTGTCCACAGAGGAAGGAAAGTAATAAGGAGCCTGCAGTTGTAGTGACTGAAGTGATAGATTTACAATTCAAGCTTGATTTTACTCGCATTGCATGCATGGAAAACACTGTAATGGGATGAATGTGGTATCTAGACATCAGTTCCTCTATCCATATAACGAGGAATATATATCTCTTTAATGACATGGAGAAGGACCTCTAGCAAAAAATAGTGTTTGGATATGATGAGAGCTACAACACAACTGACATAGGTACAATTACCTCTCTAAGGGAGTCTAGCTCCTCTCTCAGACTGACAAATGTTTTGTGTGTTCCAGGACTAAACAAGAATCTCATTTACGTAGTCGTATTGGAATACTGTGGCTATGTTTTCATATTTAGAAAAGGAAATGTGTTCCTTAGACACATCACCATGGGACAGGTAAAACAGATCGATGTAAGAGTCAAGAACATGTATGCTATCAAGTTCTAGGTTGCATGAAAAAATTTGAGTAGCAAATCAGAAGTTAGTGACTTGGTGGTTGAAAGGGAGCACAAATTACCTCTCAATATGCAGTCTCAAAAGTTTGTGGATCAACCACATTTGGAGAACAAAACAGGAGACTGAGTGGAGGCGTCCACTCAAGAAGAAACCTTTAGAAGGGGGGAATTTCGAGCCAGATGGGAAAAGGTATCAAATGAAACCATGTGTCTAGTTGAGAGGTGGGGCGATGTGCACACATAATCCCAAGAGAATAAATTTGGGGAGGATCCGTTGAGATGGATTGTCTCATGGATCACACCAGTCTACGAGGAGCCCACAGTACACAGTAGTAGGATGGATGAGTTAGATTTATGCAGCCACATGTCAAGAAGATAAAAATCATAGTGATAGGTGTCAGATACTGGAGCACAGATTAGAGTTGGCAGTAATGCAAAGGGCACAGATGCATTCTCAACAGAAGTGCATAGTTTCTAGTAGATGATGTAGTAATCAATAGTAGTCATATACTTTGATGACACATGCATCATAGTAATTGAGTTTTTTGGAGACTTTTTAGTTTGAAGAGTTGTAAGAGAAAACAGAGGTAGATAAGTTTTGCATGCAGAACATTCCAAAGGTATAAGATCGAGATAGATTGAATTCCTTTCTTGTTGAGAGGGCGTGGTGAAATTTGCAACAAGAAACATTGGAAATGGAAACAAAAAATGGAATCTAGAAAATGGCACCCAAAAATGTTACCATATGAGGCTTCTCCTTCAATTTTCCCTTAATTAAATTGGAAGAAAAATTGTAATTTCATCTCATTACAACTTGTATTAGCTAACTGAGTGAGGAAGACTTAATTAACTTGGGAAATTTGAATTAGAGGTCAAAAACAAGGCATGCAAAGGTATTTTCTATTTTTAGGGTGTCCAAATAAAGTTATTTGTCAATTGTAATTAGTTAACTCAATGTTTTCTAACAACTAAAAATTTTAACTAGTTTTTAACAACTATCTTTGGGAAATTATGCATCCATACTATTTATTCATGAGGGTTGCTTATATTTTTAACCTTGTCCTGAGCATGAACCACATTATCTGGTTCTAAACGTCGACCAAATCCTAATGATGTGATTAATAGGAAATATATTTATCTCAATTAATTGAGTTAAAATAAGTTTAAAAATTTCTAATTGGGAGATGAGCTAGTGATAGACTGAGTGAATTAAATCTGATTTAATTCACTAGTGATCAATGAGTTAACTGATAGTCACTTGTTTCATTTCAGTTCTAAGGAAGGCCAAATTGATACTGAGGTTAAAGGGAATGGATCTATTAGTTGTACTATTAGAAAATTATACATGTCATGCATGAGGTCATTGAGAAGGCCTTGAAAGATTGCGCAATAATTAATTGGTATTTTCCTAATTAATAGAGGCTCAAATAGCCCAAGATTGCATAATAAAAACAAGCTAGGTAGAGGAATGAAAAACGTTAAATAATTTATTTATTTTGCTTATATTAACATCTATCTACATATCTTTTGAGTAATGAAAAATCTTCCAGTTACAAAAAAAAATTAGTCAAATTAGGTTCATGTAATTTGTATTTGTATTTTATAATTGATTTTCATTTCAAAAATAAATAAATTATCTAATATATTAGCAAGTCTATTATAAAATGTTATCGAGCTCCAAATGTCATAAACACAATTATTTAAATATAAAAAGTTTTTTAAAATTGAGTTATTTTAAATCATTATAAAATTATAATGTACTTGCAACTCAAATAGGTTCGCCATATAATTCTACTAGTAACTTACTTGTACACGGTAATAAATAAAAACACAAATAAAAAATCTTTATAATACTTTAAAAATCCTTTTGTGTCAAATGCATTTTAATTAATTAACTATCTTTTGAAATCGTTAAAATGGGTTCGCGATATAATGCTACTTGCAACTCAAATGGGTTCGCTATATAATGCTACTAGAAACTTACTTCTCCACGGTAATAAATAAAAACACAATTAAAAAATATTTATAATATTTTAATTTTTTATTTTTCACATTTTGTATTCTGTTAGCTAACAAATATTTTGAACTTCGTTGCTCGTCCATTCATAAGTTGGTACTAATGACGTTTACGGAAAAAAAAAAAGGAGAGTCAAAAATTTTTCACATGAAAATTTGGTCAAAATGCCCTACAACTTTGTCGGAAAAAACAAACTGTACAAAATAAGATTTACATATTTTCAAACCCATCATGAAAGCCTCTACTCTACTGAAAAAAATAAGTTCTACATACTTGCAAACCCATCATGGAAGCCTCTACTGAAAAAGAAACCATGATGAAAGCCGGCCATATAATTGCACTATTTCTACTGGGGTGCATTGGCACTGTACATAAATTCTTGCAGCAATAACTTAACATATGAATCAAACTCTTCCACCATACCACTTTCAAGAAAATCGCCAAAAACTTGTACAACATCGTTCCTTCTTTCAAGGCCATCTTCCTTGATAAGTGCGGCAACGATTTCTATACCTAAATGCAAATGAGACGATCCCAGGCATTTGAAACCCGCAAGGACGAGTTGCACCATTCTGACAATTTCTGTTACTATATTTGATGCTTGGAGTGTCTCCTTGGACTGCGAGAGAAATGCATTTTCTCTTTCTTCAAGAGACGTGGTGGCTGTGAGTATGGCATTAATTAACGAGAGCCCTCCTTCAAGTGCTACGCTAATTACTTCAAAATTCTTATCTTCATCATTTTCATTATTTTTTTTCACCATTCTTGACCTACTTTCATCCAGCAGGTGCAGGTGATGCAAACGCGATATGCAAAGAATTACTGAATGAACTACAACGTCAACCCAATTAGACTGTGAGTTAATGCAACTCATTCGAGTTTTTGTCCACACAGCCTTTAGAATTAACATTCCGTTGTAGAGGTCTTCATTACCTATATCGCTCAAGTTTGCACGCTCTAACACACTGAGAGTGACCCTAACGCAGAAGTTGTGGAGCCTAGTTCCCGCAAGATTTTCAACGTTCAAGTCGTAAAACATCTGACGATATATTCTTAAAACCATGCTCCGGATTTTCAACTGATAGCATCCAACTACAAGGCAAGACAGCCCAGAAAAAATCCCGAACAAAAGGTGTGGAGGAAAATGAGTATCCTTAAAACCAATGAGATCCACGAGCCTGCACACTTCCTTGAACACTTGTTTCAAAGCATCACATGAAGAGATGTACCGAAAGCATAAATAAGAAAACCGGTCATCTATCACCGGCAACAAGTATTCGTATCCTCCAATTGAACAAAACGAAACCCTGTTTTCAGGTTGGTATTGGCAACAGAGGCGGAGAAGATTAAATTTTTTCCATAAGACTTTCCAATAATTCTCTGCCGGCAGCTCTCCACTTTCGTTCTCAGCATCTACGAGACATTCATAATCCGAAATCAATCCCTCCATTAAAATTTTCATATTTGCTTCGCCCAAGATTTCAGTGTAGTCGGAAATGACATCTAACTTTAGGGTTAGGCTTGAGTTGTTCATAATGTATCGTTGCATTTCTTGTCTCAGTTTAGTCTGGGGAATAACATTGGTAATGTCAAAGGGCTGGCGGGTAAATGGGTTAACTGCTTCGTGCTTGTCATCCCAAATAGTTTCCAGTGTCGCTCGGTTGTATAGAACCTGAGCTGGGTCTTCTGTGAGCGGCAATCTAACTGGATCATACGCAAATTCTTGCAGCAACACATCTACATACCTTTCAGGAATCTCAGAATCCATATTCGGCGTTAGCGACGATCCCGGAAGATTTTTCTTTTATCTTACAAAATGGTTGTTTCTATTTTGTAAGATAAGAATATATATATATACAAGCTTAAATGTGGGTGATATCTTAACTTAACTTATGATGCGTCGGTTTAGCCTAATTATTTTTTAAAGATGTGTTTGTGTTAATTAATTGTTAAAAAAATAATATATTTAATTATTTTTAAGTATAATAAACTGTTTGTAGTTTATAGTTAGTACATTGGTTCATATTTTTAATTTTATTTCAAATTGTTTTGAATAGGTTTGATTTTGGTAATTTTTATTTGTTTATTTTTATATGAGATTTAGCTATAGATGATTCAGTATAATTGGTTATGGATGTTTATAGTTCATATTTGACATGTTTATTATAATCTATAATGTTTAACCATAATCCATATAGGTGGATAAGGGTTGTTCATAAATTTTGAGTTTCATTATTATAATATTGAACTCAATTACATTGGATATGATAGTCTATCTTTTAGTCAAATTTAGTAGGAAATTTGGTGTGATAGTGACTTGCTTATATGAAATTTTCTTGAAGCCTGAAAGCTATATCCTATAAAATAACTATATATTTACAAAATCACTACACACTAATGGTTATAAAATCGATCTTTTACAAAAATTATGAGCTCATAAATTGTGAATTCATTTCATTTAAGAGTGTTTTATACACCTTTTTTTTAATCAGAAATATGGTGAGTTTGTATTTGATAATTATGTGTATGTGTATGAGTAACTTTTGTTTTCTTTCTCCTCAAACAAGGGGCTTACAGACCAATTTGGTGTTTTTCTTGGTCTTATTAATACTGTTACTATTATTATTTATGATGTAGTTTTCATGATTAAATAGTTGGTTTAATGATAAAGTGTTTTTTTTAGAGTTATATTACTTGTTTGAGTTGTAGTAATTGAACCCCTTGCTGTTGAATAACCCTTTATTATTGATCTTTTCATTGTTTTATTTTTTCTAGCTTTTCTTCCTTATTTCTCTTCATCTCCTTAAAATTTATTCATGAGTTTGAGATGATACATTTGAATACCTAGATATGAGTGCAAGCTAATGATGGTCTCTCATAACACTTTAATGGTAATACAAACTAGGAAAAAAGAGAATCTACTAACTTGGAGAAATGGTTAGAGATACATACGGAATAAATTTTAAGATGGTGTAAGAATATGAAATGTAGATAAATGAGTCAAATTTCCAATTGTATAATTTTTTTAATAGAAATCATCTCTAACTGTATCAATTTTGAGTTAGAGATCAGTTATAATGGTTGGGGCTGGCCAACCCCGAATGACTTGGATTTTGGCTGGATCCACATGCACCCCCCTTTCATCAATAATGTGTAACACCCCCAATTTATGTGGTTGAATTTCAATGATAGACATTTAAACTTAAATCCTAAGGGGAGTGGACCCCAAAGGATGAATGTTTTGTGAATGTAAGTAAATATTTAAATTGAGGAAATAAATAAAATGTTGTTGGGCAGGTTGACCAAAAAAGAGATTATGAGATCACTTGCTAAATCCATGAGGAGGGATGAGGCAAATAGTTCCCCACAATCTTTCAAAAATCCTTGGAAGAAATTTATGAAAAATTTAGATTTTGAGGAAAAATCTGAATTTCCCCAATGAAGAGGAAAGTAGTTGGGAAGAGGTAAAAAGCTGGAAAAGCTGAGGAAAATCTCAGGACAGCTTTAAAGAATCCCTAAATTGGGAAGCCTAGGCAATCAGGAAGAAAAGCATCCTGAGATTCTGGACGCAGAATTAGAATCATGCTTTGGGGAATAATAGCTTAAATAAGCTGCTCTGGTATAGGTTAGAGGTTGATCTGTTCCAAGTAATGATCTCAGCTCTGGGGTGAGTTCTGGGAGATAGAAGAACTCTCAGGTTGGGAGGTTGGTCAACTTCTTGAGTGGTATGTTTTTCAATTATGGATGATTTTATTTCAATTGGTATGAATTGGCTACATATAAAAATAATTATCTTATAGTCAAAACATATATGCTACAGTTAACAGAATTAGTTGCAAGGCATTCACCTTTAAAATTCTGTATGGTTGTAGTTTAAAAAAAAAATAAAAAAATCTGTGGAATAGAATCCAACAGAATTTCTGAGCCAGTGCTGCTCAGATATGAGGATACTTATTTCCACAGGAACCTGTTGGGTAGCTTAATCTGTCTATGTTTCACAAATTAGTTTCAGATCTATATAGAGGAAATGGAAAAGCTAAAGCCTCTGCACTATAGGGAATAGTAGCCTTTATTACATTATAACTCTCGGTGCATGAGGAAATAAAGTTAGAGATTGCCTGGACTAATATCAAGAATTTTCCAATTTCCATACCTAGACCTCAAAGAAAAAAAAAAAAAAAAAAACTTTAACAGAATAATTATTGTAGCATGCAAATGATTACATATTATAGCAGAATGAGTGAATATTTCAGTACACTAGGTTATTCTTAAATAGTACCAGGTGGGTTCATTCTAGCTATCAAACACAGGAATAACCAGGAAGATCGTGTCGGAAATCTCCTGAAATCTCCGAGTAGAATAACAGATCATGAGGAATACTACTATGTTTAAATTGTTACATTAACAACAAGAAAAAAAAAGAGATAGTTATATCCTGGACTTTCTTGACTGGTTTAAGACGCCGGTAGTCAAGGGAACACGGTTGCCAAATAAAATCTACATCTGCCGAGTTGAACTACTGATCCAACACCATTTAAAATCATGGATAGTATGTAAACTTCTTGTCAGTCAGCCGCCATTTTAATAGAGTATATTCAATTTCTTTGGATTCGACATCTCAAGAAAACCCAATAGAAAAAAAAAACGATGTCTTGCCACAATTGCTACGATAACACTTTACTACTGTAGAAAGCATGAAGAATTACCAAAGTATGAGCTACTAGGGAAAATGCGAAAATGTACAGTCATTTGTGGCAGCAGATAAGTCCTCGATTTATATCATTCCCAAACGATTGGTAATATACCTCTCTGGAAATTAGAAAATAAACATAATTGGAGTAGGCAACTATTAACTCAAAACAAAATACAATTGCCTCGCATGAAACATTTGCACCAAAAGAGAGAGGGTTCAGATAATTACCATTAAACCACGAATGGACACAACAGTAAGACCACAAATTATATTACTACTCTTGATACTTGATAAGCAAGCCAAGAAGAGTATTCCCACAAGAAATCTGAGTATTTTATTTCGCCCTAAAATTTACATGAGATCAGAAACAAAACAACCATGGAGTAACTAAGTTGATCGAGCTTAATCACATAGTTCCGCGAGGAGCCAGTGTCTTAAATGTCCGTATACAATCCCATGGCCACGACCATTATATATCAAATGAAAATAATAAAAGAACAGTATAAGTAGGTCTAAAGCAAAACAAGAACAATCCGTGCGACTGATCGTTGAGATATGTTGCAAAACCTATGTAATCATGAATGACAGAAGTCAGTCGAATGAAATCGCAGAAGGCGCAGTCATTGAGGCAACCACTTAGCTGCGCAAGCAGACCTTTACACACCTGCAATAAACCGAAACGCGTGTTGTTATGAAGTTCTTGATCCATAATAACATCTACCCACAACGAGACTATCGCAAAGGATGAAACAAAAATGCAGTAAACAGGATTTATACCTGTGGGGTTACGCCGAGAGCCAACCTAGAGGCCCTGAAACACACACAACGAGAAGGAGAAGTAAATGGGGTGTACGCGAGACAATAAAATCAACCGTTACAGAGTGAGTTGAGTTTTAAACCTGATGGCGGCGAGGGTTCGATGTGAGTAGCCCAGGCCAGTCACTCTCATCAGAAAAATCCCTATTCGTCATTGTGCAACCTGCAACCACATGCGAATAGTTGGGGAACTCGAAATCAGTATATGCATCATTGGTATCACCGGATTAGGGAGCTAAGACACCTACAGAATTGGGTTCTTAAATAAAACCAAACAGATTTCGTATGGGAGATGGCGGAAATAAAACCAGCGATCACCACGATGATATCTACCTTACCGATTCTCCGAAAAATGTTGTGAGTAATTTCCAGAACGCCGTCTTGAGGGCGTCGGTCCCACGTGGCTGTGGGAGAAGGAGACCAACATGCATAAACCAAAATAGATCAGGATCGACCACTGAAAGTGTTCCGCAATAGAATTAATGCATAACCAGTATTATTCGTGAATTCAACAAACTGAGTAAAGACAAATCTTACCTGTGTTGATGGAGCGTTCGAGTGCCCTGTCAAAAAAAAAAAAAAAACCCACGAAGTTGCAATCTGGTGCGAAATCAGTCCCAAGAGGAACGAAGAACGCCAACCCGTCCAAATGAAACTCTGGTAATGAGATCAGGAGATAAGTAGAAAACCCTAGCACCAGAAATCGTTAACCGTCCACATGTAGGGACGAGTGTAGAGAATGAACTTGAATTGGGATTAGCACCAGACATGACTCCAGGATGGGTATGCCCAATAAATCCCGAGAGGGATCGCGACATTAAATTTTGTAGGGATGCCTCGTACTGCCAATAGTGTGATCTGACCAGAAATCGTGGTACTTGACCTCCATCACCCGTTCAAGGGAGCCAGAGTTTAAATGCGGATAGGTCACACAGAACCGAATTGCCAAATCGACCTGCTAACTCTCCCTGACGTGTCGGTTGTGTAACAAAAATAAACGAAAAGATAGTACAGGGATTGTTGGTACAAAACAAAATGAATCAACCGACGGGCATCGGAAAAGATGTGTTCCTGAGATAAAATTTATAGCGTGTAGAACTAACCAAAATATAAGTTATCATGCGTGATACGATGAAAATCACAAAGGGTCAGTGGAACGAAGACGTGTAGATTGTTGACTTTAATTAGTTTCACAATTAATACGAGTAGTACGAGCTTGTCCCGAATAAAATACAAATTCTCATTGAAATTCGGTGTAACGTTCAGTTATTAATGGAAAAATAACATTTGGTGGGGAATAAGTTATATCTTCCCCTTTTATATAAGAATTTTGGTATGGTGATGTAAAATAAAGGGATACATGGTAGGGTTATGAAAATAATTTTACATATAGTAGCTTGTTAAAACATTTAACATGGGGGGTATGTTTATTTAATTTTATGGTTAATGTGGCAAGTAAAAATTTGGCAAACGAAGGAAAAAAAAAAAAAAAAAATTGTGTAGAGAGGGGTGTGACAAATGGTATCAGAGCCCAAGTAAAAAAAACTGGGTTGTTGTTATTGTGCTCACTGTTGCTGAATGTTGTTGCATAAATGAAAAAAAAAAAAATTTCCTGACCTGTGCTATGAGTGTGTACAGTGGTGCGTAAATGGAGGAAGGTGGAGAAATTTATGTGGATCTGCGTGATGGGTTTAGTACACCAGATCCCAATGCCCCGGTAATGGCTATGTTGCACAGGTTGCAACGAGAGCTGGCTGAACTAATAAGCCAGAATGACATGTTGTCATCAGCCAGTAAGGAGTAGGAAAAGCTCATCAGAGAGCTAACTTCCCGGAACAGTCAAGAAGGTGAAGGTTCTGGAAAGAGGAAGATGGATGAGTCTGACGATGAGAATGCTGCTAGACATCAATATAAACAGAAAAGAGAATTACAAGGGGAATTCCGAAAGATCAAACCTCCCTCCTATGATGGGGAGAAGGAGGAAGATGTTGAAGCCTGGTTGTTGAACATGATTAAGTATTTCCAAGTGTATGAATATGAGAGCAATCTGAAGGCCAGATTGGTTGTTTACCAGCTACAAGGTAAAGCTACCTTGTGGTGGGAGGAGACAAAAATGGTGCATGCCATTGATGAAAAGACAGTTACTTGGGAAGATTTTCAGGTTAAGTTCAAAAAATCGTTATTTGAATGAGCATTATTATGATGATAAAGCAAAAGAATTCCATGAACTTAGACTGGGACAGCTCACTATTGATGAGTTTGTCACTAAGTTTACAAATTTATCGAGATATGTCCCTTATATTAGGGAAGAGAAGGCAAAGGTCCAAAGATTTCTGAATTGTTTGCCTATTGTATATAAAGAGAAAATTAAGTTCGACAACCCAAAGACAATGGACGAAGCTGTTAGAAAAGAAAGATTATGCTATCAGCAGTTTAAAGGGAAGGCTGAACAAGGAAAAAGCTGGTTGAACAAAGGTGAGTTCAAGGGGAAAAGACAAAAACCGGCATATCTAAAGAATTTTGGTAGATATCATCAACGGAAAAAGTTTAATAAACCCAAGGAAAGCCAAACTGCTCAATCCCAAGTGTCTTCAAAACAGGTAGATGGGGACAATAAAAAGGAAGGAACAGTCAGAATGAAGGAACCTTTGAAATGTTGGGGCTGTGGAGAACCCCATCTTTTGAGGGACTGTCCTCACTGAAACATTCATATGATCAGCAGAGAGCGAGAAGCGACAACAGTAAATGACATATCCAGGAATATACCAACTATCAGTGCAGCCTTGGAAAATCGGCAAGCAGAACATCAAGCAACCATGGTGGAAATGGAGGGTAAGATTTCTGACCTACCTGTTACTGTTTTGATTGATCCAGGTGCTTCTTTGAGTTATATTAGTTCGGGAATTGTAGAAAAATGCAAAATTAAACCTGAAAAATTTCAGCAGTCATGGTTGGTATAGCTGGCCACTGGGACTAAGAGAAAAGTAACACATAAATTACCCAAAACCACAATCCAATTAAATGGATTTCCAACAGAAGTAAACCTGAACATACTGCCATTAGGATCCTATGACTTGGTGATAGGAATGGATTGGCTGGAAAAGAGGAAAGCCCTGATGAATTGCTGGGATAAAACCCTGCACTGTGTGGATGAAGAAGGGAAACCTTTTACTCTAAAAGGAAAAACAAAATCCATTTCAGTAAGACAAATATCAGCCCTACAATTAAAACGAACAGCTAGAAAAGGATACCCAGTTTTTGCAGTACATGTGGAGGAAGTAGAACAGAAAACTGGAGAAGATCTGCTGAATGAATTACCAGTGGTAAGGGAATTTAAAGAATTTTTTCCAGATGAAATTCCTCATCTTCCCCCCAAAAGAGAAATTGACTTTACCATAGATCTGGTGCCGGGAGCAACACCTGTTTCCCGAGCCCCCTATCGAATGAGTCCCCCTGAACTTATAGAGCTTAAGATGCAATTGCAAGAATGACTAGATAAAGGTTACATTAGACCAAGTGTGTCTCCTTGGGGAGCACCGGTCTTATTTGTGAAAAAGAAAGATGGAACTTTTAGGATGTGCATTGACTATCGTCAACTAAACAAGTTGACCATTAAAAATAGATATTCGCTCCCTAGAATTAATGATCCTTTTGATCAGGTGAGAGGGGCCTCGGTCTTTTCAAAGATTGACTTAAGAACTGGGTATCACCAGCTCAGAATCAAGGAAGAAGACATCAGCAAAACAGCTTTTTGAACCCGGTATGGACACTACGAATTTGTAGTCCTACCTTTTGGATTGACAAATGCCCCTGCCACATTTATGTGTCTGATGAACAATGTGTTAAATAAGTATTTGGATAAATTTTTTCTGGTGTTCATAGATGATATCTTAGTCTACTCCAAAAATGAGGATGAACATAAAGAACACTTGAGAATAGTGTTGCAGACTTTAAAAGAAAACCAGTTATATGCCAAATTCAACAAATGTGAATTTTATAAAGATAAAATTCAATATCTGGGCCATATTATTTCTAAAAAAGGGCTGGCAGTTGACCCTGAAAAGATAAAAGCCATTAAAGAATGGCCAGTCCCAACTGATGTTTCAGCAGTAAGGTCATTCATGGGGATTGCAGGCTATTATCACAGATTTGTGGAGAGATTTTCTGCGATAGCACATCCCATCACTTCATTGCAAAGAAAGGGTGTCAAGTTCGTATGGACTGAAAAATGTCAAGTCAGTTTCGAGAAATTAAAACAGAAACTTACTTCAGCCCCTATACTAAAGATTGCAGATCCTGATAAGGAATTTGTTGTATGTACAGATGCTTGCAGAGAAGGGTTGGGAGGAGTCCTGTTGCAGGAGAACTCAGTTATTGCCTATGAATCTCAGAAACTGAAAATACATGAACAGAATTATAGTGCCTATGACTTGGAATTAGCAGCTGTTATCCATGCATTGAAAATGTGGCGGCACTACCTTCTTGGGAAGAAGTTTACCTTGATGACTGATCACATTAGCCTAAAATATTTTTTTTCCCAAACTGATCTAAATGCAAGACAATCCAGATGGCTGTCCTTTTTAAGTGAATTTGATATGGACATAAAACATATCAAGGGAAAAGAAAATAAAGTTGCTGATGCATTAAGCAGGAATGCTTGCCAGAATATAACCAGCCTTGGAAGTAGTGCGCAGATCGAAGTAGAAGAGTTAGTGAGAAAAGCAGCAAATCAAGATCCAAATTATGAAACACTCTTGGTGAAACTACAGAAACGGGAGAAAACTGATTTCACTCAAAACCAAAAAGGGCTGCTCTACTATAAAAACAAGTTGTATATTCCAAATGTAGAGTCCTTAAAAAGAGAGATTTTGGATGAATATCACAAACAGCCATATGCAGGACATCTAGGATATCAGAAAATGTTAACAGCCCTGAAAAAGTTGTTGTTCTGGCCCGGAATGAAGAGATATGTGGCTGAATATTTAAGTAGGTGCATGGAATGTCAACTAGTCAAAGTTGAGCGTCAGCATCCAGCAGGCCTTTTAAACCCTTTACCAATTGCAGAGTGGAAGTGGGACACGGTTTCTATGGATTTTATTACAGGATTACCCAAAACCAAATACCAACATGACTTAGTAATGGTGGTAGTAGACACCTTAACAAAAGCTGCACACTTTATACCCATCAAGTCTACTTTTGGGACAGCTCAAGTAGCGAATGTGTTTCTGAAGGAGGTAGTAAGGCTGCATGGGAGCCTTGTCTGGAGGTCGTGGCCATAGTCTTCTTCTTGCCCTGGGGTCGGATCATTAGGAAAACAAATTTCCTGGTTTGGGAAATGAGATTACTGCATTGTTTTGTAGTAACCAAAGAGATAGCGGTAGGAGGTGGTGCCTCTGGTATCCTGTACAACTTATTTCCCAAAGTAACAATAATAGCATGTGGTTGAGACTCATACACAGCATGACACTTCCACAAGTATGGTTGTCCTAATAATACATCAGAAACATCAATAGGAACAACGTCACATAGTACCTCATCTGTGAAGGGCTTGATGCTATAGGAAGGTGGCACTGCTCGCTAACGCGGAGATCTCATCCTTAGTGAAGCCACCCGATGGTGTATGGATGTGGGTGAGCTGTGGTCAACAAGCCAAACCGCTTTACTGCATCTGCCGAAATGAGGTTCTTTTGGCCCCCATTGTCGATAATGAACTGTATAGGGGAGCCCTTTACCCACATCTGGGAGTGGAAGAGACGTTCCTCCTCTTCTGGATCTTTCGGTTCCTCCTTCTGGATCTTTGTAGTGGAAACAGTGGCATTGGGATCTGCATCAACAATCTGTTTCCCTTTTTCATTCCCCTTTTTAGGTTCTGATTCGGAGTCGGAGCATGCATCTGACGCAGAAGCCCTCATCTCGGCCACTAGCGACTGCTTGGCCTGACACTCACTTGTGTTGTGAGTGGAGCTCTTATGGAACTCACACCACTTTCCCGTGTCCTTCTTTGGCTTTGCGGTGATGTTCTTTTCTTGTGGCTTCGACGGGTTCTCTTTAGCAGCCATGCCTTGGCTTTGTCCTTTGTTTTGTGGTTTGGAAGCACCTTTCCCTTGCTTTTGATTTTTAGATCCAAAGACTCTTTTTTTCTGTTTGAATTTCTGCTCAATCTTGGAAGCATACCGGTATGCCGTACCAAGCGAGGAGATGTCGAGGAACTCGGTTTCCTCCTGAATGTATCTGTGTAGACAGTTACGATACTTTAGCACCAGATGTTTCTCTGAATC
Organism: Pinus albicaulis; assembly: GCA_034641835.2. Classification (NCBI taxonomy): domain Eukaryota; kingdom Viridiplantae; phylum Streptophyta; class Pinopsida; order Pinales; family Pinaceae; genus Pinus; species Pinus albicaulis. The sequence goes on from CM076580.1 coordinate 1,176,750,461, forward strand.
TTTGATACCCAACTTTGTGCACTAGGTATGGAACATATTTGTCAGCTCATGCACATATTGATCCCTTTGTTGTCGCAGCGTGGTCCATTGTATGTACTTGTCCTCATAGCTCCCCACGATATAGTACTGTTCCTTGATGGCGTCTAAGAAAGAATTCCAAGTTGGTACGACCAAGAATAGAGACGGTTCTGTCTGGTCCTTGTTCTCACAATAGGTTTCCCACCAGTCCTTAACATGGGGGGTAGCTTTGAGGAGTGCAAAAATAATCTTCTCCCTGTTTGAAAAGTCATGAACAGAGAAATATACTTCTAATAGATTCAACCATCTATCTATGGCATCTGCATCTATTTGACCCTCAAATATGGGAATGTCAAAATTTACTTGTACTTTAAAAGGAGTCGCGCCCCTAGAGTGGCTGCTGGATGCAGATGCGCCATCAGTGGGCAGTCGTTGAAGGATCTGAGCAAAGTTTTCCATCGTTGCGTTCCTTTGTTTTTCGAGGGCCTCCTCGAGCAATATTTTGATAGGATCTCCTGCTCCCTCATCTTTCTTTTTGTCTCCCATGGGCATCTGTCGATGTTTGCGAGGCTGATCTTGCAAAGGTTCCACTAGATCGAGCCCTAGCTCCTTATACCCCGACCTCATTGGGGACATGCAAAGAAGAATCGAGAAGAAGAAGACTGCTCTGATACCAATGATCCGGATTTATGCAGGAACGCAAAAAAATAAACATATAACCATACATACAGATATGCAGTGGAAATAACACTTCATTTCCTTAATATCAAAGAACTGAAATTTTCTTACAGACAGGATGGAAATAAAACTAGTCAGGACGCTGGTGGCTATCTCTGAGAAGAGATGTGGCGTCTACAGGCCTCTGAACTGAGTTACAATGAGGCTCGAGGGCCTATTTATTATTTAGAAACAATTGGAAATCCTAAACAGCCAAAACCCTAACCCTAGGAGATGAAGCGCCAAAACTATGGGCCCCATTTGGGTAAATTGGTGTTTGAACTTCCCAGGGGCGTAACTTTGGCATACGATCTCCATTTGACGCGTACCATACCTCGTTAGAAATATCTATCTGAGAACTACAAATTTCGAACGAGCAACATCAGTCCATGATCAATGTCGTCCTCCGTTTTCCCAAAAAATGTCATTTAGGGCCTCAAAACGGCTCCAGAAGTTCAGGACTCGAAAAACTACTAAAAATAGTAACTTGTGCAAAAATTGAAAAACTGAAAGAGACAATGGTGGGGCCGCAAGTGGAATAGGTGGGTGACCACCAATATCCACCTGGATCAGATTCCATAGAATAGTTGACACGTGGCCTAAGGCGTGACCCCCTAAAACTGCCTTTTCGCGTGCCATCGCGCATTAACGTTCAACTAAGGAGGCAGTGTGATATCGTTGAACGCCGTCGATATGGAGGGAAGCCATCAAACAGTGGTCGCATTCAGAAGAAGCTCGAAGGTTAACCTAAGGTATGGCATGCATAATAAATTAAAATCCATGTCGTGTGGGCCCAGGGACCAAAGTCATTTATTTAAAAAAGTATCGGTTATCAATATGAGATATTGAAGGGTGACAACCTTATTATAAGGTGGCGAGAGAATTAAAGCTCAGGTTCATTTAATTTTCAAAGTTTGTTGATTATGTTTACTTGTCAAATTCCTCGAATTTGATAAATAAAATCAAAGAAGTTGTGGAAGACCACGTGGAGGTGAACGAAGTTAAGCAGGATCAAATGCAGACAGAGCGACAATAGCAGACCATCTCTCCTTAGGAGCCGACTTTCAGTTTTTTTGCTGTCACTAATACACATGCAACGACATATTATATAATCAGATCCTGTTTTTCTTATTTCAACAACCCCTTAAAATGAATTCTCCAATTATTTCTTTCAAGGTATCCATCAAGACCATAATATGCCCTCCGTCATAACTTAAGGAAATTTATTTTATCTTGGCTCTCGCTTAAATTAGGGAGATCAAATTATTCTTATGACATTGGAGAATATTTCATGGCTTCCATCCTTCTTATCGTATTTATCTTAACCATCATGATTCATATATGTTCCTTCATCATGCCTATCACATCAAACTTACTTATGAACATATTCACCATCTGAAGTTTATGTACCTACACAACTTAGATAGCAAGTACAAGCAAATCTATATAAGCATGAAGTTAACCACATAAAAATCATACAATATTGGAAGCATTATACTTTATAAATATAATCAACAAGAGATGTTACTACTTCAACTTCTTTCCCATATTTTGGTAAATACCCTAAATCACAAAAACAACTCAATCAAGATGTCAATTTCATTATATCTAGAGCCTTAATATCTGCTTAAGACCATGTTGAGATATAACAACAAGTTATTCTATGACATATTTCAAATCCTCAAAGAAACAAGTATAATTCAACAATGCATCTAACAAATTTCTAAATTCATATGTTATATTTCTACTAGGATTTAGTGCAAGATCATAGATTTTATACATGGGTCATTAAGCTTCAACAATGAAAACCAATGATAACTCAATTTTAGATTTCAATGATATTTCATAAATCTCAGATTATCACAGTCTCATAGTCTATTAGAGAATTTAACTTTTATTAAGGGTTAATTACAAAACCCTATAATTCACAAACACTATAGAGTATCAAACTTTAACTAGGGCTTAGCAACAAACCCTTGGACATAGGAACATAAAAAATGAGATCAACACATATATATAGGATTCCATCATCATGCACAAGCATATCACAGCAACATAAGTTAGTCAAACCCAATGGTTCCATCTATAAAAAGTTAAATGTAATAAAACTAATAAAATTCAATTTGTCACATTGTAATTTTGTTTCTATTAACAAAATTACTAATAATTTTTTTAGTTAAATAAAAATAATTTTACATATATATATATATATATATATATATATATATATAATTTCATTTCCAACTATATCAAAGCCTTGTGGAAGAAATTTTTGTAACAATATGGGAATCTTCATGGAGAGACCGATTTTAGATTTGAATGACTTGTCCATGCTAAGAAGAAAAAGAGAGACCTGTAGCTAAAGCACTATTGGTAGAAATTTAATCTACTCATTTATTTCCAACACAAACTAGAAAATATACATATGTATTGTTAAATTGGAGGATATGTTTAACTCCCTCTTCAACCACTTCAAGGCTGTCAAGATTAATGAAAAGTGTTATTTTTAACTAACCCAACCTCCATGGTCTCCTTATGAATATAAGATTGTACAAATTCCCCAATCCAATAATTTTTATTGGGATGGTCTTATTAAAATGTTTCCTAAAAGTATCATGCTAAATTTCTATTCTCTTTAATCTAATAATCTTCTAATATACCTTGTAAATATATATATTTTTTGCTAACTGTAAAGTTATTTTATTTTAAATAATAATAATACTATTATACATAAATATTGAAAAATATAATTATTATACTTTAAAATTTAATAAATAGAGAGTTATTTTAATTAAAAATTGGAGAGAGCCATTGAACGCACAGGAATCACACACAAAATAATTAATTTCTATATTGCAATAATTAGATACATCAAATATATAGGTGAACTCATACTAATCTTAGAGAGAGAAGTTGAGAGATTCTCTCAACTTCCTCAACAAACCCAATCCATGATCAATCTAAAGTAAGCATGATCCTAACTAAATCTAATACCCTCCCTTAATGCTTACTTTACAAAACATATAATTAATCACAATTACAACACTTTAAATTTTTTGTGTCTTTGTCTGATCTGGTCTTCATTAACATCTGTACCCACTCTGAGATCTCATAGGAAACGCTCTTTTCTCCACCATTTTCGAGCTACCATTCAACCCATTTAAAATACATTGTTTCTGAGCAGCAATAATGAACTGTTGCAAGATCAACAGTATTGACAACTCGGCTCGTCGGGGCTTCCGTGATAGAGCTGACAAGTGATGAACCATCCTATGGACCAATCACCATCTGATTTCGCTTTCGGCTCTCCATCAGTGGCTAGGGAAATGGTCTGAATACTGAATGTGTTCAAGAGCTAATCTAACAACTTGACCTGCTAACCTGTAACTGATGCTCCTTGGCCCGTAGCACAACAAGATCAGCATATAACAAATTCACACAATCAAATTAGTCAATTTTTCTCTCGTCCCTGTAGGACGTCAAGAACGACTATTTTAAATAATGCTAATTTGCTCAATAATTGGTTCTGCTTCAAAAATTTACAAACAAAATAATAACAACTATGCACACCACTCAATTATCCTTATGAAGTACCAACACCCACCAGTCCACCGTAAATTCATGCTCCTTTGCTCGCAATATCTCCGGCAGTATAGCCATACCCAGAATCCATTTTCAGATTCTGCATACATAATACGCCTGCATCACTGTACACCTTTAATCTGACCCAAAATGACAAAGAGAATCCAAAATCGAAACCAAGTCACAAGGCTCTGCATTTTCAGTCCCGAGTGTGCACAAGACGCTTTGGATCCACCAGTAGCATAACTATATAATGAATTAACAATATCCATGAAATCCTTGAATAAAGCTCATTTCAAGCACGCGTATCTTTGCAACGCCACTACTGGAACTTCCCACGTTTCGTACCGTCAACCTCATTTCGTCTGGGCTTCGTTTCCGCTTTGCCCTCCTCTGCCTGAATTCTGAGCTTCAACTGACCAAGTAACCGACGTTCAGATTGAATTTTATTGCTCATGCTCCATGCCTCCAAGGGTTTTGAATCTTCGACTAGGGTGCGAAGATTCTTTATTTCTTCAGAATTTATGCATCCAGATGTTGCCAGCTTGCCGTCTTACAAAGAGAAATAATGTACGATTTCAGAAAACTTTGGGAGTTGCATCTTCGAGGTCAAAGGAGGATTCTGGAATGCCAATTATCTCCCATTGGAGAATGTTGATGCCCTTTTCGTCCGATTCGTGTCCATTGAACCGGTTCCGGCCAGTCCGTCTGCAATAACGCACCTCCACCAACAACTTTCAACTGCTGGCACTGCATAACACTATTCTCCACGTACAGCGGTTCCGCGTATGGGAAGAAACCTTTCAACGCTGTAGAGAATCAACACAACAGTGATTCTCTCCATTATTTTGCCTGTACATTTGCTTGTTATGTCCAATCTGGATTCTTTCCGTGGATTCAAATGATCATATTTCCATGTACAGCATAATGACAACACCCCACTAAGCACGGCAAAATTAAACCAGTAATCATCCCATCAAGTAGCATGCAAGCCCGACATGACAAATCTATCACAAAGAATACGTAGCAGAAAAAAAAAAAAAAAAAAAAAGACTGGCAAGTGAGGCCACACACAACAGATTTTAAATAGGGCGAAACATAACGATAATTCTAGGAACAGTTTAAGAATCTCTGACAGCAGACATAACTATCCCAATGATAGCCGAATACAAATAATGATTAGGCAGGTATTTAATTTTACTGCTCAACGCTCCGTATAAAAGCGTCATATCATTCTCACTCGCGGTTTCTAACAGTAACTCTAACACTCAAACAGACACACATAATTTAAACAGTAATCTACACACAATCCTATTCTCACAATTTTCTCTCCATCTTTCTGAGCACTCCCGTGAGGGATTAAGCTCAGCGTAGCTCCGATACCAAATTAAAAATTGGAGAGAGCCATTGAACACACAGGAATCACACACAAAATAATTAATTTCTGTATTGCAATAATTAGATACATCAAATATATAAGTGAACTCATACTAATCTTAGAGAGAGAAGTTGAGAGATTCTCTCAACTTCCTCAACAAACCCAATCCATGATCAATCTAAAGTAAGCATGATCCTAACTAAATCTAATAATTTTTCAATTAAAACTTGTGAAACCTTCCCATTAATTATGATTAAATAATTAATAAATATAATTATAATAAAAAGTATTCTAATGTTTCTAAACCTCAATCTAAGACAGTAAAATGGTAGCACATTTTAATGTTTTGTAAACACAAATAAATTAAAAGAAAAAATTGTAAACAATTATTTCAGTTATAGAATTAGTAATTAATATAGTTACAGCTTTAATGAGAAATGTTATTTGATATAAATATCTTTTCAAATAATATTTAAAACATTCAAAATATATAAATTTTAATTTAAATGCAAAACTTTGTTATTTGTCTAGTTGTACTATTTATTTCTATTATGATATATGATTTATGAATTTAGAAAAATATTAATTTTATATTTAAAAAATATTTATAATGGTACATTTTGTACTATATCTATTATTTATTTTTATTATGATATATGATTTGTGAATTTAGAAAAATATTAATTTTATATTTTAAACATATTGATAATGGTACATTAAATGCACTATATCTGATCACCACAACTTGCAAATGAAATGGAAGCGTCTTTGGGGAAAAAGAAATGGGCGCATCTTATTTCGACATAAAAATTTTAATTAAGAAAAGATAATTACGGGACTCGGGATGTAAATTCGATGTAAATTACCTCATACTTCACGTTCAAAAGCTAATAATGTTGATGGAATTGATATCATATGCACCTCAAAGGATACCATCCATAAGTATAACTAATTTAAGTGTAATATGTAATCTTCCAATAATGATAGTACGAATAAAGGTAATAAAAAAGATTAATAGATAAAAGCAATTAGGGAATTTAGATGCTCTCTCATCAAGCCTCGATTAATTTGTTCATTAGGGATTTAGACTAATTCAAATCCCTAACTTGCTCCAAAAATATGTTGTATTTTTCCTTGAAGAATTCAATAATACTTAATTTGGGAAACACTATTTCGCTACACTTTTTTGTTTCTAGTTCGAATTTGTGTATTCTTGTGTTGACACTATCATAAGTAAAAAAATCCAGATATATATTGATTTTGATAATCTTTGTCCACCAATGAACTTTACATTTTGACTTGTTATAATTCAAAATTATGACTATTTAATTTTGTTATTTCTATCTTGGAATTCCTCACTATTTGCTTTCACCGCAACAATCACTTCCATGGATCTCTCACTACAATAGGGGGACACAAATGTGTCCTTTTGAAGGAAAAACTTCCCTCATACCAAACGTAGGTTTTAAAAGTGAAAATTTTATTTCTACAAATGGATTCTTAATAAAATAGAATAATAGCAATGGTAAACTGCATATCAACAAAAATGTTTTATCTTCAAAATCAAATTTGGGAAAACCATCAAGTCGTTTTCAATATATATTCTTTTGTACAATATTGAAAATTAATATATATCTTGCAACATCCATAAAACATCAATCCATTTACCTTCAATTAGGATACGAATGTAGTTATTTTACTAAAACTACAAAACCATGGGATAAACCACCATGCACCACAAAACATCTTTTAGAAAAAACTGTGTTGAAAATTGTTGAAACATTATGCAAAAAAGGAACATATTTTTTTAAGAACACTACCTATAAACCATCACATAGGGGGAATCACACCACTTTGTGAATCCTTCAAGTAGAGTTGGGATTTCACCCCATGTGACCCTCCTAATTAGGGGGGCATCTCCCCCCCATATTGTCTTCTGATCCATTTGCTACACCTAGTGTAATGTAAAATGTGTGAGGATTTCGATGCAAGGAATGTGAAATGTACCCCAAAAAATGAAATAGAGATGGAAAGTCTAAATGACCACAAATGCCAAGTTTGATAACAACTTATAGTCACTATTCATGTAGATTACTTCTCTTTATCTATGCTAGGGGTTGAGATATGACTTGGGGACGTTGATCTAGATAATGGATGATATGTTGGGTTCCTTCTACATAGAGATTGAATAGTATTGGAGGGAAGAATATTCCCAAGGGAATTTTGAGCGTAAAAAAGAAGAGACATTCCTTCTGATTGTCTCGGTTGTGAATGGAGTGCCATGATGGGATTTTTTGGGGTGTTTCTTGTCAAATATAAAGTGGTACAAATTTCATATAATAATATATAATTATGATGGTAATGATGATGTTGAGTAACATATACTCACTAGAAAATTTGGCGGAAATTCCGATGGCCAATTCCTCGCTATTCCGACACATAGTCGTCGCAAGAGCGATAGTTCGAGGGCAGAAAAACCATGGTTTCTCATGCCGTCGCAATTCCGACGCACGTAAAAAGTGTCGCACTATCGACACCTCTTCTGTCGCTTCCGAACAAGTGTCACTCTTCCGATGTCTCACAAACCGTCGCGCATCCGACGTTTGTAATCTGTCGCAATTCCAACCCAACGTGGTCTGACGTTTTTGACGTCACTCTTCCGACGTCTGTAAGATGTCACAATGCCAACGATATGTGGTCCGACATTTGGAACGTCGCTCTTCCGACGTCTGTAAGATGTCGCAACTCCGACGAAATGTGGTACGACGTTTTGAACGTCATTCTTCCGACGTTTGTAATCTGTCGCAATTCTGACGAAATGTGGTCCGACATTTTTATACTGTCTCTCATCCGACGTTTCTAGGTTGTCGCAGTTCCGACGTCTACAAGGTGTCGGTAGACCGACGGAGGGTTCAATTTAAAAAAAAAAATTAAAACTTTAAAAGACGAGAAACTTTGTTTTGAATATATTATATGAAGTAAAACAGTCCATGAAGTCATTACATTTTCACATCTGAAGATTGGAACCCAAATATCCATCCAGAAAAGTGGAAGTCGCACCCCAGAGAGGCATCTATAAGAAAGTGAAATAGCAGTGTGTAGAATAGTAAAGCAACAGATAGAGTACCGATGTTCATTGTTCCAAATACAAATTAAAGTACCCAAAACCCTGCAACAGAGAAAAACGCTAATCATGTGAAGAGTGTGATATGTCCAAAATATAAAAAGACCATCAGACCATATCAATAAACCAGCAACATAGACCAGCATCGCTAGTTTTGAAGACAGAGTGATAAACATTAATCATTTTTTTTTCACAAGAGAAAAAACGTTGTTTTGAATATATTATATGAAGTAAAACAGTCCATGAAATCATTACATTTTCACATCTGAAGATTGGAACCCAAATATCCATCCAGAAAAGTGGAAGTCCCACCCTAGACAGTGATAGAAAAATACCCCATGTCACATACGGGGACTTGATATAAAACCCAGTAACGGTCCACATGGAGATTATCGACAATCTGAGAAAGCATCCAAATATGCCCGAGGCATCTATAAGAAAGTGAAATAGCAGTATGTAGAATAGTAAAGCAACGGATAGAGTACGTACCGACGTCCATTGTTCCAAATACAAATTAAAGTACCCAAAATCCTTGAACAGAGAAAAACGCTAATCATGTGAGGAGTGTGATATGTCCAAAATATAAAAAGACCATCAGACCATATCAATAAACCGACAACATAGACCAGCATCGCTAGTTTTGAAGGCAGAGTGATAAACATTAATCATTTTTTTTTCACAAGAGAAAAAACGTTGTTTTGAATATATTATATGAAGTAAAACAGTCCATGAAATCATTACATTTTCACATCTGAAGATTGGAACCCAAATATCCATCTAGAAAAGTGGAAGTCCCACCCCAGACAGTGATAGAAAAATACCCCATGTCACATACAGGGACTTGATATAAAACCCAGTAACGGTCCACATGGAGATTATCGACAATCTGAGAAAGCATCCAAATATGCCCGGGGCATCTATAAGAAAGTGAAATAGCAGTATGTAGAATAGTAAAGCAACAGATAGAGTACCGACGTCCATTGTTCCAAATACAAATTAAAGTACCCAAAATCCTTGAACAGAGAAAAACGCTAAACATGTGAGGAGTGTGATATGTCCAAAATATAAAAAGACCATCAGACCATATCAATAAACCAGCAACATAGACCAGCATCGCTAGTTTTGAAGGCAGAGTGATAAACATTAATCATTTTTTTTTCACAAGAGAAAACACGATGTTTTGAATATATTGTATGAAGTAAAACAGTCCATGAAGTCATTACATTTTCACATCTTAAGATTGGAACCCAAATATCCATCCAGAAAAGTGGAAGTCCCACCCCAGACAATGATAGAAAAATACCCCATGTCACATACGACGACTTGATATAAAACCCAGTAACGGTCCACATGGAGATTATCGACAATCTGAGAAAGCATCCAAATATGCCCAAGGCATCTATAAGAAAGTGAAATAGCAGTATGTAGAATAGTAAAGCAACAGATAGAGTACGTACCGATGTCCATTGTTCCAAATACAAATTAAATTACCCAAAATCCTTGAACAGAGAAAAACGCTAATCATGTGAGGAGTGTGATATGTCCAAAATATAAAAATACCATCAGACCATATCAATAAACCAGCAACATAGACCAGCATCGCTAGTTTTGAAGGCAGAGTGATAAACATTAATCATTTTTTTTTCACAAGAGAAAAAACGTTGTTTTGAATATATTATATGAGGTAAAACAGTCCATGAAGTCATTACATTTTCACATCTGAAGATTGGAACCCAAATATCCATCCAGAAAAGTGGAAGTCCCACCCCAGACAATGATAGAAAAATACCCCATGTCACATACAGGGACATGATATAAAATCCAGTAACGGTCCACATGGAGATTATCGACAATCTGAGAAAGCATTCAAATATGCCCGAGGCATCTATAAGAAAGTGAAATAGTAGTATGTAGAACAGTAAAGCAACAGAGAGAGCATTGTTCCTAATACAAATTAAAGTACCCAAAATCCTTGAACAGATCAAGAAAAACGCTAATCATGTGAGAATTCTAAATAAAGTTAATCTATTAACATTGCGAATAAAATTACACCAAAGTCAAAAAAATTGCCTGGCCATACTCATGGCAAATTTGTCATCAAAAAATCAAAATATTGAGAAGACTGCCCTCATATGGGGAAACCAGTCATGAAGGTTTAATTTACAGAATTCAAAAATATTACAAAGGTCCAACACAGTAAAATAAACTAAAAGCAGCCCAATTAAGTGGGCCTGCTAAGAAAGAAAAACAAATTAACCAAACTACTCCTCCGGTGGTTCCTCCACGATTCGGCACCATGCTTCGGAAGGTCCAGGATCGCTAGGTGCTACCTCCACATGCATGCCACGGCTCCCCTCCTGAAGGCCTGAATGCTGGTCGGCTTTTTCCGAGCTCGGACCCACCGGACGGGTGCATTCTTCCTCCATTTGGGCCTCCTCGTGGAAGACCACACTGACTAGAGCCGTGATTTGAGATCGGTTGAGGGAGGAATTAAAGGAAAATTGCACAGTGCGCGTCGTGGGAGAAGGAGAACTAGCGTTCGGGAAGCCAGGAGCAGGGGAATTTATATGGTGGCAAGATGCTACAAGCCAACCCCGCCCACTCCTAGTATTTGGATATCGACCTAAGTAATAATCACTGGACTGGCTAGAAGTTGACTCTGTTGAGGTGCTGGAGGGAGCGCGCCGGGGTTGACCTCTAGTGCTCCCCCTGCGGCAACGCATCCTATGACGCACGCGAGGCATGGGTGAAATCTCAGGCGGAGTGGGCACAAGAGGAGACGACGAAGCAGAATTCCAATTAACAGAGGAAAATAGACAGAGACAGAACCGAGAGAAATGAAAATATGCAGCAAAGTCTAGGCAGAAGTTCAACTAGCCACTTCTCCTTATCGTCACAGTTAGCAGGCAGTGTAATCCAGCAACCGGCTTGTCTGAAAAACCATGGCTAAACGCCATTTTGTCTACCCGTCTGTAATGCAATCAAAGGACGCCCGTCATAATTAATCTCTGATCATTAATAATGAGATCCGAAGGCTGGATCAAATTGGAGCATGCAGAATCGCTAAGAGGAGTGGAGGTCCGATTTTGAACATTGTTAAAAATTAATTAATGCAGATTTGATGTGAAAACCTAATTGAACAGCGTTAAATTTTAATGCAATTGATATGAAATCTCCATATCCATGTCCCATCACCTTAAATGCCATCGAATGCACCCGCAGGCGAGAGCAGGGCAAGTTTTTATTGAGGACACGTGGCAGAAAATTTATTGGAGCGGATCTTTGTTTGGGCCACTCGCGCAGTGGAAATCCGGACCCGTAAAATATTAGGGCGAATTTGATAAGAAATTCATGTCACAAAATTGGCCGACGTCAGCAGGCTATTTTGGAACGCGAATTTGGTTTGAATTATGGTTTATCGCCGTTTGAAGTCCGGCGGGCTCGACTTACGAACAATTTTGTTTGATCCCATATTATAAAATTTGTGTTGGTTTTCTTTGATAATACACATATTTATAATAAATCATGGGAATACCACACTTAACATGTGGAAAAGTTATATAAATAATTATTGAGAACAATCATTTTATGTAAAAATATCCAAGGCGAGGTCTGTGTAGAGAACCGAGGTCGTGAAAATTGTTCAAATATAAAAATCCCGCTTAATAAGGAGACAAAATTGTTGTGCTTTCGGAACCTGACCCGAGGTTTGGACATGAGTTAACAAACAAAAGGATAGCGGAACCAGACTTGCACCCGTGGTCAAGCCCTCTACCAAAACCACGAGCAGAATCTCAAAAGCGGGTTGCCCATATCGCATGGCTTTTGCGGAGTAGGCGCTATTTCCTATTCGCGAACGATTCCATAGGGAATGCGACACGTGGCGAGGTGACCCCTGGAAAACCACCGTTTAACCCGCGCCATCGCATGTTAAAGTCCGACGTTGGAAGCCGAGCGAAATTTCCAAGAGTCGTTGATTTGGAAAAGGGCCATCGGATGGTGGTCGCACGTTGAACTTGCCCGGAGGTTAACTAAGGTGTGCGGAGGATATCCAGGTACGATACGAGTGTTTGATTTTTTATTGATATATATAGGTGGGGCCGGAGTATAATGAAATTGTTTAATTAAATGATTGGCGGATAATTAACATAAGTCTGGAGCGTGATTGTTGTAAGGCTGGGTGGTGAAATATAGAGCCGAAAGTTCATTACAATTTATTTATTTAAAAAGAAACGTGGAGTATAAATACAAAGTGTTGAAAGTTAAACATTGGTTATAAGGATTCGAGATAATATAAAGTCGGGAATATAAATTAAATTCCAACCATAGTGGATAGTATTTATTTATTAAATTCTACGAATTTGATAAATAAACCCGAAGAAAGAAGTCAATTAAGACTCATGCTGGAGGAAAAGAATGGGGTACACCAAGGGGAAATGCTGACAGAGCGATTGTAGACACACCAGCTCTCCTTGGGGTTCCAATTTCAGTTTTCTTGCGTCACACGATGATCTCTCTTCTCTGGCATTTACTTGTATTGAAGATCACTATTCTAGGAATAAGCAGTTATTTTCTCCAAAAATAACCCTAGCCAAACATTGACAATGCATCAAGGATATCTTTCTATGCTTCATAAGCACAGGATTGTATTTAAACACAACAACCAGCATTAACGCAATTCACCAACCAGAAATTAAACAAACATAAATTTACTCGATAGTTTTGTAAATTCAAAAGGAGGACACGTGGAGCATTAACATTGGATCGCATGAAATTGAAGGGAATCTGAAAACCTGAAAACCGGACCCGAATTTTTTATAGGGCACATTGAATTGAGAATTCAAGTTAAAATCAGGCAGACGTCAGCATCCCATTTTGGAACGCGAATTTGGTTTGAAATTCAATCTATTCAGACTTTTGAAGTCCGACGGAAAGGGTTCTTTAATGTTTTGATTGTTTAATATATACATATGTTTTAAACATATGTTATATATATATCATATGCGAAATGAAAGGTGGGCCATAGAATTTAGTTTTAATTTTATTTTTTTTAAAAGAGGGTTTATTATAATATGTTTTATATGTTACGGCATATAAAAATAAAAAGGACAAAAAAGCTTGGTAGTTTTTTTTATAGACAGTACGTAAAATTTTTATTACACAGCAGTGTGTAAAAAGTGAAAGACTAAGTGTAACTTTTTAAGTGTGTATGCACAGCAGTGCGAAAGTGAAAAACACTGCAAAGTGTTTTAGAGACAGAGTATGTTTGTTTTGAACAAACAGTGAGTTGGTTTTATGCACTGCGTTTTGTAGCAGTCATAATTTTGTAATCCCTCTCAGTGAGGAAGAAGTGTAATAGTTTTTTTTTGAGTTATTGAAGGGAATAGAAGTTTGTTTTCAAAGTATTGAAACTATGTCTCCTGTCAAAGAAATTTTTATTTTCTCTATGTTAGAGGAAGGGAGATTTATTCTCCATTCATTGTTCTGGAATTTTTCAATATTCCAACATGTGCAAGAACAACAGATGTTGTGGTTCCATCCCCAGCTAAATCATTTGTCTTTGCCGCAGCTTGCCTTACCAATGTGGCCCCAATATTTTCAACTGGGTCCTCTAATTCAACCAATAAAAAGGCCAAAACCATAGCATTGAGATACATTTCATTACACTGTCAATAATAATAAAATTTGACTCAGCCATAACCCTTTCCTTTTATTGTTGTGAAAAGCTTTATGCATTACTCTAATGTGGCTAGTCCATAGGCCAAGTAGACCACTGGGTAACAAATATGTTTCCTTTCACCTTTGAGTTTTCAAATTATACCTACCAAATCTAAGACATTTAAGAGGGGGAACTAATACAACGTTAAAAAGAAAACCAGAGCACACATCTACAAATTACCTCCTTAGCTACTGTCACACCATCATTAACTATTTCGGAGAACCATGCTTGCTCTCCAAGACAACATTTTTCCCTTCGCCCCAAGGGTGACTCCAACAAGATCAGCAAGTTTGTTCACACCGCCTGCAAGACAAATTGACAATGCTTTCAGTAAGTGTGCAATTGAATGCCAGACCATATGCCAAAAAAACCCTCCATGAAAAATTAAAATAACACATTAAAATTGAATATAAGTGGACAAGGAAAGATCCACCGCAATGAAGTTTCACATGCAGGTGACCTTCCTTTAAACATAATTTTTTCTCTGACCTGCAATTTTTTTGTCACTGAGCCATCCTTGTTGAAGTACAACTCCTTTCCCATAGCTCTTGTATTAACTACCTTCTCTCTGTCGCGTAATCTCAGAGTCCCTCTTCTGCTTGAGCGATTAAAGGAAATGGGTGAAAAAACTGAAAGAGAAGACAATTGTCTACCATAATTATCAAACATTGCACCCAACTTCTTCCCCTTTCCATTGTTACCCAATGAGGTAGATGTGGCAATTGTTGTCATACTACCTAAAGCAGAGGCCATCTTCTCTTATCTTGAATATAGAATTACAAGATCTTCATATTAGTATGAACCTTAAAAAACATGACTCCCATTGCTAAAAACCACTTTTAAGTTGTAACAGGCAAACTAAACAACTATCACAACTTTTGGCAACTTATGGAGCATTAAGAGAGAAAAAACCAAAGAGAAATACAACCACAATCCTCATTTTAATGAGACCGGACTATATATTTGCATTAAGATAATAGAAAGAAATCACGACTATATTAAGGCCAGCACAAAACAATCTTTAACCGGTGTCTCTCGCGGCCTTCAGGTTGCCATGCTAGAGGTTGCATATTTTTAATTTAAATTCTTGACCTCTCGTGCCCATCTATGAATGCATCCAATGGGATATCTACATAAAATGCTCCTTTATATCCCCAAAAACAAATTCCCTACTACAAGAGCACCAGTATTGATGGATCACCCACACCATCCCACCCACTAGAAACGGTGAAAAAGGAAACCCGAGAAAACTTCTGAAATATCTCAAGATGACTATATGGGTGGTTCTTATGAATCAACCAACCATTCAGAACATGCTCATCACTCCAAACCATGAGTATTATGTGACAATATTCAAGCAGGCACTGAATCGGATTTCTGAAGCTATGTTAGAGAAACCCTAAACTCTCACTGAAAATAGGTGAAATGTGGCACCACTCAGAGATTGACATGTACCAATTGGTACAAGTGGTAGACAATTGGCATGCTCAAACAACGAGGTGATGCAGGAATGACATGAGGGAGAAAATATCAGAAAAGCCCCAAATCTGGAGAACTAAAGCTCATCACCAACACGAGATTGACAACTTTACATGATGTAACCTATGAAATCGTAAATGGAGAAATCATAGTAACAATAAAGTAACCTATGTAACAATAAAGTCGGATTCATCCTGGGAGTGGTAATGGGAGAAATCATAGTGAACAACAGGAAACATGCAGAGTTGCTTACAATCAAATAGATGAAAAAACACATACAAAAAACCTAGATAATAATCATGAACAAGCTTAATATTGAATTATGAACTGTAAAGGAACTTACAAAATGTGACATTATGAACCTAGTCAAGTGCACAAGCAAAAATATCCTGGACATGACCCTGGTTGACAAGTTGTATTGCTCATGATGCAAGAGGATTTGTACCTGCACTGCCAAGTCAATCAAAATCCATCATTATCTATACAATAAATATAAGTAATTGATGTAGTATTTTTTACTCGAAGATGCATTCTTATGATAATGTTAGAACATATGTTGAAAATGTCAAAACATGCCTGAATAAGCTCCTCTTCGTTTCAAGAACAATTTATTGGAGTCGCATGAACTTGGAACAAGCCTCCCACGATCTGAAAGAGTAGCAACTAAGTCAACAATGACTTTTTTGTTGCTACGCTGGATCGAGGGAGGTTTGCTCCAAGATTAAATCGCTCCAATAAATTATTCTCTACTAAACAGGGCCAACCACGTGAAGGTGGAAGCTCTTATGGCCCCTGCCCCCCCCCCCTCACATCACTCTCAATTCCCCAATACCCAATCTATATTTCATTTTTTACTTTCATGAGCATAAAAAAAAATATTCAATAACTAATAAAAAAACAATTCAACAAAAAGTACGCAAAGAAACATTGCAATTAATGCTTGACATAAAAATAGTATGATAAATGAGTTTTTTATATAACGCAAAAAACGTTCCAAGTATGGTAACGTTTTTCTTATAATAATACAATATTTTACATTGTCAAATTTTCTTTTTCTTCTTCCTATTTTTAAAGCTCCTAATTACATCATCAATATCATCGTGCTCTGCTCCTATTTCGTGCCTTTCAACCCGCACTGCTGACCTAGTTGTGTATTCACGATGTCTGGGCTCATCCAGTGACGGGGCATCGCCTACAAAAACAGATAATATTAAATTTTAATTGTCAGTTTTTAAATATCATTGAACTAGTTCGTTAATATTAATAAAAAAAATTGCAATGAGATTATTTACCTGGTGCACCAGTTGTCGCCGCTGACCTAGTTGCGTAGTCACGATGTCTGGTCTCATCCAGTGACGGGGCATCGCCTACAAAAACAGATAATATTAAATTTTAATTGTCAGTTTTTAAATATCATTGAACTAGTTCGGTAATATTAATAAAAAAAATTGAAATGAGATTATTTACCTGGTGCACCAGTTGTCGCCGTTGGGACTGTTGCCCTGTCTTCCTCTCTGGTGGTAAGATCCTCAAGGGAAACATTCTCTATCATTTAAACAAAAAACGTTATAAGGACAACCATCAAGGTATAATTAGAAAAAATTATAAGTGGAAATTAATTACCATCATGGCCCTCACTGATAGCAGCATTGTCGGCCTAGTCCCCACTACAATGATCAGGTTGCAAGAGAGAATCATCTACATCTGGCTCTAAAACTGGGTTACTTTCCTCGTCGGTAGTGCTGCTCCCCTGATTTAAACAAAGTTGTTAGACATTAAATTTATGGACGAAAACAAAAATATTGAAAGGTTAATGTTTTACCTTATCAGGCATTCTAGATCTTGGGACCTGCCCCAAGCTACTGCGACGTTCAACTATAGCTTGATAGCCAAAACGGAAAGTGATATTTTTATCTTCCTTCGTAGTTTCTGTTCCGAAGTCATCACCCTACATTACATATGATTGTGTATTTTTAATCATATATGATAGGATTACAAAAACGTTGGAAGGCAATACAATTAATTATAAGATGTTTAGCTACTTAATTACAATTCTTGCAGCTAATTTCAAGTAGCCACCCTGGCCGAGCTTGTGATGTCCCTTTTTCTCAATCCTAGCTTTGGTTTCCTTTGAGGTGTCAGGCAACCTAGCATCAAAATATTGAAGTCAGATATGACGTAGCACAATTTAATTTTAGACATAAAGAAAATTAAAGCTATTGAATTAAAGTTGTAATTTACCTTGCGGGTCCAGTTGGCATTTTTCCTTCTTTCTTTGCCCTTTTCTCTTTTCCGTCATGGATGAGTGCTCTCCACTCACTCTATGAAACTGCGAGAGGACGCTCATATCTAGGGTTAAATTGAAATTGCGTCCTATAGGTGTCCCTGGTATATTTCAAATATTTGTCGGCTACCTGAGCCACCGCTTTTCTGTCAAATGTGCCGACCCCAAAAAGGGCTTCTAGATAATCTAGAAGTTCTTTTTCAGGTTGGAATTCTGGGAATTCCACCCTGTACGTATGGTTGGGCCAAAAATTACCAACGCATGGCTCTCCAGAATCCTGTAGAACTCATTGTTTCCTACACAGAATAAAACCAAAAAAAAAAGAAAGATATTATCATTAATTTAAAAATAAAAATCATGATAAATATGTTTTAGATAAATTACATGAAATAGTTAAAATATTAAAATTTACCTGGGAGTTGTACATGCTTTATAGGGACACCCTCATCGTTCACCAACAACGTGCCATTAATGGTCCCTGTGGAGCTGACATGTGTAGCTCCAGGAAATGCGATAATGTAGTTGGCCATATCAGCCTCATCATTGCCAACACATTCAGCGGTTGGCTGGGTGTCTGCTTGGGCAGGGTGTGTTTCTTGGCTAGCACCTAAAGGAGTAGAAGGTGTACGAGAGGGTTGTTGGGCAATCTCTTGCCCTTGTCTCCCACTACCACCAACACCGGGTTCAGCAAATGCCAGAAAACGCTACATACAAAAGAACTTTTTGTTAGTTTAGTCAATGTAAAAATTAAAAATCAAACTATCACAATTCATCTCATGCAGAACAAAAAAAATATCCTTTTGAATTTTTATTATTACTTGATATCTTTCTAGCTGGCTCATAAGATGTTGTATCCTCTCTTCTGTTTCAAGTGTTTGAGGCACGTCTATCAAAGTATTAAATTCCGACCTTGCATCTCGTGCCTTTTTTTGCAACAAGAACACTGGAGATAGGGATGAAGAAAGCTCTTCCTCAAAGAGGGAATCATCGGGCGTACCATGGCTAGGTGTCTGCATATTTGAACAAAATTAATATTATTTCAATTATGTAAATAACTAAAATACCTGAAGATAGAGCAATGCGGGCACTTTACATGTTCTTCCGCTGGCCTCTTTCCGCGATCATCCCGTCTCGGGGTTGTTCCTGCACTGCTCTGATCAGTCTGCCACATTGCAATAAAATTATAAATGTAAAAACTTGAAAACAATATCTAACTTGAAAACAAAAAATGAAAACTAAAATAATTTCTAATAAGACACTGGAAGACAGAGTTAGAGTTTCAAATATGCCTTGCATTGAATTCAGTCCTGGAAACATGTCATTGCACATTAAGGCACCCAAACATTCACTCCACGAATGATATATTTAAGTAGGCTTCTCCTATTCTAGGAAAACACCATACCTATAATGCATTCATTTGCATGTATAAAGGGAAAGGAAAACATGTTTTCATACAACGGTGACAAAGGCATCTTGGGGAAAGGTATCCTCACTTTTTATTTATGTTGTTCACCCACACCACTCTCGTGTTTTCACTAATCCTGTTTTTTCATTTTTGGATTCAAATTAAGTTAAGGCCTTAAGTATTTTGACCTTTCGGTGTAGTTTTTATAAGTGGCATGTATGGATTTTCTATTAATTCTGCACTTTTTCTCTTCATGCGCATGTTTCCCTGGAAATCAAATGCATGATTTAGTCCCATACTTTTAACAAGTTGTTGGATCAACTCCATAGGAAATATCATGTTTTCTATTCAATCAAAATTTATCTCAGTTAGGGTAGGTAGGAATATTTTCCATTTGTATTAATAGGGAACTTCTAGCTTGCATTTTTATTATATCTTTCAAATTTAGTGTCACTTCAATTAGGGCATGCATTTTTGCAACTTTCAAGGTGATAATGAACAAAGACAAATTTTTGTGATGGATGACTGTATATGACTCCATGGCCAGAGGAAAAGGCACTAATCTACTTCTTCAAATATATATAGTTCTCATTCACCTCATACGGAGATGGTCCCTGATTTTGAGCCAAATGTTGCAGCAAAAAGTTCCCCCCCTCCATAATTTGATATTCAATGGAAATTTCTTAAATTGATGATGGGGCAAGATTATGGAACATTGGCACATACATATGTAATGGAATTCCAAGATCATTATATATGTTTGCATATGTTTATGGCAATGTTCCACCAAGTCCCCTGGAGGTGGGAGCGAGGGGACGAGGGAGCGCGGGAGCGGCCTATGCAAAAGCTCCCTACCAATTTTCAGGAAACGTGGGGGGACGTTGGGGTCATAAAAATTATAAAATTTAATATTTAAAATGTAACTATATTTTTGCAAGGAATGTATATACATTCATCATACACTTGCATCATGAAAGATAAATCATAAATGATAAAATTACAAATCGATGAATGATAAATCATATAATTGAAACAAATTTAAAAGTTAAAAGTTAAAACATAAATCATACAATCATGCATGTAAGTTTGTAAGTTTGTAACTATATAATCATTAATGTAACTACTAACAATGTACAATGAAAATAAAGTTTAAGATATCATATGACATATTATATCAAGATTCAAAATAGAGTTTAAACTGAAGTTTACAACTCAAGTCTGAAACATAAAACTTAAACACAAATAAGTTATGTATGAAACATAAAACATAAAACATAACATATGAATATCAAATGATATCATCATACTGATAAATGAGCATAAATGCTCAAGTTAATGCCCCACTAGTCTCTGCATCCAACTTCTGCACGAATATATCAAGATCAACCATGTCACCATGTGAATCAGAATCACTTGGATTCTCAAATATGCTAAGTGGCACATCAACTTTTAACACGAAACCATAAACTAAAAGGGGCGGTGAGGGGACGTGAGGGGGCGTGAAGGGGGGTGTGAGGGGGCGTGAGGGGGCGTGAAAGGGGGTGTGCGGGGGCGTGAGGGGGCGTGAGGGAAACATCCCCTAGAAGTCCCCAAGACCTCGGAGCGCGAGGGGGAAAGGAATCTAGACCCCTAGGTGGGGGGGCGAGACCCCGTGTAACACTGGTTTATGGAGGTGGTGGAGCAAAAAAGAGCTCAAATAGAGCTGAAATTTTCACATAAAAAGGACTGTGGGCTTGACTAATGGTTCCATTTAAAAAATGATATCTAGACAGAGAATAAGTGTAGCATGCAAACATGCATTGAAAATCCATCTGAGTTTGCATTGTATTACTTATGATGGATTCAAATTTGGGTTTCAAAATTCCAGGTTATGGCATGATTTTGTCGAAAAACCCTTAGTTGGATTCTCATGTTGGTTTAATTTATATTTTAAGTTTGTTTTGCAATCTTTGGTTGATATTAACTCTTGAACTAGGTTACCAATGTGTAACAATCATATTTCAAGGATAAAGTTGTGATTTTTTTATATTATTATTATTATCTATTAGCTACGAGTATTGATACGTAATGCCTGGAATTTTGACATCTTGATAGCATGGAAAATTTCGAAAATGTTTATAGTAATGTTAACATAATAACTATCATTATGTGTCTTCAATTTTGTCACCATAATAGACTTGTGATATGGACTCATCACACAACTTCATATGCTATGTCCCAACAAGTTCAAACTGGTTGAACCTACCTCATAGTGTGGTTATTAAGGAAAAGTTGCTTGATATATAACTTGATAGAATAGACCGCGTTGCAGTTCTAAAAAGAATCCTCAAGTGTCAAAAAAACTTCACAATATGTTCTACTATAAAGCCTTTTGGGATACCTGAAATAATATATGTATCATTGATGACTTTTAAAGTATGACAAGATCCATAGGGAAAGGAAATAAATGGAAGAGTGATCCACCAATGAGAACCTAGAATTTAGCATCAGATGAGTTAGAGTCTAGGAAATTGAAACCCTATAATTTTAATTAGTGATGAAGGACATCACATAGGTAATTATATTTTCATGTAGAATAATTTGTTAATTCAAATTTAAACTACATAATATGAAAGGCATACCATAAATTTTTCCACGTAAGTCAAAACAACCTATAAAAAGGGAAAACCTTCTTTTTCCATGGGAAATAATTTACCTTTCCTTTTTCAAGATAATCTAAATCACAAAAAATATGAACTATACTGCACACATTATTGGATAATGTGAAAGTGGAAAATGAATACCCTACACAAGTGATGCACACATGTACATTTGAACACTAATAGATTTTTGTAGTTGAAATGCAATGCTTGTTTCATTTAAATGTAGGGTTTTTAAAGCAGGGAGAAATAATGGCTGCCAAATTAATAAGCGTTTCTTTGGGAAAAAATTTAAATCTTGTATTGGGTGATGAAGATAATAGAGGGTATTGAATCTTGATTCTTGACATCTAGAGAGAACCCTACAGCCTAACACAATCCAATGGAATTGACCAAAAAAACCCAAATAGAGTCAACCCTATTATAGGAGGAAGGGCCTGCAGTAAGAACTTACCATTTTGCAAGAGCTGAGGGCGAATGTTGTTCTGCAAGAGCTGAGGGCGAACGCTGAGGGCGAATGCTGAGGGCAAATGCTGTTCTGCAAGAGCTGAGGGCGAATGCAGGGCGAATGCTGTTCTGAAAGAGCTGAGGGCGAATCTAGGGCGAATGCTGTTCTGCAAGAGCTCAGGGCGAATGCTGAGGGCGAATGCTGTTCTGCAAGAGCTCAGGGCGAATGCTGAAGGCGAATGCTGTTCTGCAAGAGCTGAGGGCGAATGCTGAGGGCGAATGGTGTTCTGCAAGAGAGGAGGGCGAATGCGCGCGTGATATCAGACGTTAATGTAGCACACATGTACATTTGAACACTAATAGATTTTTGTAGTTGAAATGCAATGCTTATTTTCATTTAAATGTAGGGTTTTTAAAGCAGGGAGAAATAATGGCTGCCAAATTAATAAGCGTTTCTTTGGGAAAAATTTAAATCTTGTATTGGGTGATGAAGATAATAGAGGGTATTGAATCTTGACTCTTGACATCTACAGAGAACCCTACGGCCTAACACAATCCAATGGAATTGACCAAAAAAACCCAAATAGAGTCAACCCTACTATAGGAGGAAGGGCCTGCAGTAAGAACTTACCATTTTGCAAGAGCTGAGGGTGAATGTTGTTCTGCAAGAGCTGAGGGCGAACACTCAGGGCGAATGTTGAGGGAAAATGCTGTTCTGCAAGAGCTGAGCACGAATACTGAGGGCAAATGCTGTTCTGCAAGAGCTGAGGGCGAATGTTGTTCTGCAAGAGCGGAGCGCGAATGTGCGCGTCATATCACACGTTAATGTAGCTCTTGCGACGCATATGAAACAATAAAATAATTTTTATGTACCACGCATATATGTTTCAAATTTTTATGTAGCGTTCATATAAGTTTCTTATTTTTATGTGGCGCACATATAAGTGTCGTTTTACCGACGGCGGAAAAAGCGTCGCTATTGCAACCGGTACTTAAACGTCGCAGTGGCGACACCTAGACATTGTGTCGCACTTGTGACGATTTAAGTCGTCTCAATAGCGATGCTTTGTGCCATAATGTCGCAATTGTGACGTCTTCCTCCAAACGTCGCAATTGTGACACTTTTCTAAGTGTCGGTATTGCGACACTTTTCTATAAATGTCGGTATAGCGACGGTTTCGGGCGGGATGGAAAAAATTTGGGGAAATTTCCGACATTTGGTCCAAAGCGTCGGAACCAAGTGTCGGAATTTGCGCCAAATGTAGTAGTGACTAAGAGTGAATATATTATATTTGACCTTCATAATGCATAAAGATATTACTCGGAATTGTTTGAAGTTTTATTATTATTCGGGAAAAGCATTAAGTGAAGCATTTTAAGAACAAAATAGCTTTGTTGAATTAAAAGGTCAATAAGGTTGGTAGTCTCACAAATATTTTGAAATTTAGATCTAATCTGAGTATGTGCAAAACAATGTAAAAGAATTTAGTGATTTTGATATTTAACCCTCTTAGTGCTACAATGGTGACAGCCACTTTCATTCCATGGTGTTTGTGTAATTGACAAATGTCTAGTGTTACAATAAAGATCATGATATTTTTTCTTATTTTAACAACATTTATTTTGTTCTTCAAATTGTTTAAAAAAAAGTCTACATACTTCTAGTTTTCCATATTTACGTCGATCACCTCCTTAATATAATATTTCAGTTTCCTTTTACCATCTAGCTCTTTATCACCCCACTATTTAATAATAATTAAGTTTCAATGTTCTAATATCTTAAATATTAATATCAATCTATACACCTTTTTTTTAATCAGAAATATGGTGAGTTTGTATTTGATAATTATGTGTATGTGTATGAATAACTTTTGTTTTCTTTCTCCTCAAACAAGGGGCTTACAGATCAATTTTGTGTTTTTCTTGGTCTTATTAATACTATTACTATTATTATTTATGATGTAGTTTTCATCATTAAATAGTTGGTTTAATGATAAAGTGTTTTTTTTAGAGTTATATTACTTGTTTGAGTTGTAGTAATTGAACCCCTTGCTGTTGAATAACCCTTTATTATTGATATTTTCATTGTTTTATTTTTTCTAGCTTTTCTTCCTTATTTCTCTTCATCTCCTTAAAATTTATTCATGAGTTTGAGATGATACATTTGAATACCTAGATATGAGTGCAAGCTAATGATGGTCTCTTATAACACTTTAATGGTAATACAAACTAGGAAAAAAGAGAATCTACTAACTTGGAGAAATGGTTAGAGATACATACGGAATAAATTTTAAGATGGTGTAAGAATATGAAATGTAGATAAATGAGTCAAATTTCCAATTGTATAATTTTTTTAATAGAAATCATCTCTAACTGTATCAATTTTGAGTTAGAGATCAGTTATAGTGGTTGGGGCTGGCCAATCCCGAATGACTTGGATTTTGGCTGGATCCACATGCACCCCCCTTTCATCAATAATGTATGCCAAATATTGAACCTGGGTCATGCCAAACGTGCACTTCTCCATATTGGCACACAACTTGTGTTGCCGCAATGTTTGGAGGACTTGTCGGATGTGGTGAAGGTGCTCTTCCCAAGTTTGGTTGAAGATCAGAATGTCATACAAGTACACCACTACAAATGAGTTGGTGAATGGCTGCAAGATGTCGTCCATCATCCTCATGAAGGTTGCGGGAGCATTCGTCAACCAAAAAGGCATGACCAGCCATTTGAAAAGGCATTCCTTGGCTTTGAAGGTAGTCTTCCACACATCGGAGGGTTCAACTGGTACCTGGTGATACCCAGACTTCAGGTCGATCTTGCTGAAATATTTTTCACATTTGAGTTGGTCCAGAAGGTCATCAATCCGTGGGATTGGGTACCTATTCCGGACAGTGATCTTGTTCAGTGCCCGATAGTCAATATAGAGTCTCCATGTCCCATCCTTCTTCTGTACCAACACGATCAGGCTCCCACGGGGCGATGAACTTGGTCTGATGTGACCTTTTTGCAACAACTCCTAAATCTACCTCTTGATTTCATCATTCTCTAGAACAAAGCACTAATAGATCGGTCGATTGTGTAGCGGCGCACTTAGGGTCAGATCAATCAGGTGCTTGACCTGACAGTGCAGAGGAACCCCTGTGGGTGAGGTGAAGATGTCCCCGTACTCCTCCACAACTTTATCCATTTGTTGTTGTCGTGCAGAGGAGCCTTTTCTGGAGGTCGTGGCCATAGTCTTCTTCTTGCCCTGGGGTCGGATCATCAGGAAAACGAATTTCCTGGTTTGGAAAATGAGCTTACTGCATTGTTTTGTAGTAACCAAAGAGATAGCGGTAGGAGGTGGTACCTCTGGTATCCTGTACAACTTATTTCCCAAAGTAACAATTACAGCATGTGGTCGAGACTCATACACAGCATGACACTTCCACAAGTATGGTTGTCCTAATAATACATCAGAAACATCAATAGGAACAACGTCACATAGTACCTCATCCGTGAAGGGCTTGATGTTATAGGGAAGGCGACACTGCTGGCTGACGCGGAGATCTCATCCTTAGTGAAGCCACCTGATGGTGTATGGATGTGGGTGAGCTGTGGTCGGCAAGCCCAACCGCTTTACTGCGTCTGCCGAAATGAGGTTCTTTTGGCTCCCATTGTCGACAATGAACTGTATAGGGGAGCCCTTTACCCACATCTGGGAGTGGAAGAGACGTTCCTCCTCTTCTGGATCTTTCGGTTCCTCCTTCTGGATCTTTGTAGTGGAAACAGTGGCATTGGGCTCTACATCAACAATCTGTTTCCCTTTTCCATTCCCCTTTTTAGGTTCTGAGTTGGAGTCGGAGCATGCATCTGACTCAGAAGCCCTCATCTCGGCCACTAGCGACTGCTTGGCCCGACACTCACTTGTGTTGTGAGTGGAGATCTTATGGAACTCACACCACTTTCCCGTGTCCTTCTTTGGCTTTGCGGTGATGTTATTTTCTTGTGGCTTCGACGGGTTGTCTTTAGCAGCCATGCCTTTGCTTTGTCCTTTGTTTTGTGGTTTGGAAGCACCTTTCCCTTGCTTTTTATTTTTAGATCCAAAGACTCACTTCTTCTGTTTGAATTTCTGCTCAATCTTGGAAGCATACTGGTATGCCGTACCGAGCGAGGAGATGTCGAGGAATTCCATTTCCTCCTGAATGTATCTGTGTAGACAGCTACGATACTTTAGCACCAGATGTTTCTCTGAATCTTTGATACCCAACTTTGTGCACTAGGTATGGAACATATTTGTCAGCTTATGCACATATTGATCCCTTTGTTGTCGCAGCGTGGTCCATTGTATGTACTTGTACTCATAGCTCCCCACGAGAGAGTACTGTTCCTTGATGGCGTCTCAGAAAGAATTCCAAGTTGGTACGACCAAGAATAGAGATGGTTCTTTCTGGTCCTTGTTCTCACAGTAGGTTTCCCACCAGTCCTTAACATGGGGGGTAGCTTTGAGGAGTGCAAAAATAATCTTCTCCTGGTTTGAAAAGTCATGAACAAAGAAATATACTTCTAATAGATTCAACCATCTATCTAGGGCATCTGCATCTATTTGACCCTGAAATATGGGAATGTCAAAATTTACTTGTACTTTAAAAGGAGTCGCGCCCCTAGAGTGGCTGCTGGATGCAGATGTGCCGTTAGTGGGCAGCTGTTGAAGGATCTGAGCAAAGTTATCCATCGTCGCATTCCTTTGCTTTTCAAGGGCCTCCTCGAGCAATATTTTGATAGGATATCCTGCTCCCTCATCTTTCTTTTTGTCTCCCATGGGCATCTGTCGTGGTTTGTGAGGCTGATCTTGCAAAGGTTCCACTAGATCAAGCCCTAGCTCCTTATACCCCGACCTCATTGGGGACATGCAAAGAAGGATCGAGAAGAAGCAGACTGCTCTGATACCACTGATCCGGATTTATGCAAGAACGCAACAAAATAAAAATATAACCATAAATACAGATATGCAGTGGAAATAACACTTCATTTCATTAATATCAAAGAACTGAAATTTGCTTACAGACAGGATGGAAATAAAACTAGTCAGGACGCTGGTGGCTATCTCTGAGAAGAGATGTGGCCTCTACAGGCCTCTAAACTGAGTTACAATGAGGCTCGAGGGCCTATTTATTATTTAGAAACAATGGGAGATCCTAAACAGCCAAAACCCTAACCCTAGGAGATGAAGCGCCAAAACTACGGGCCCCATTTGGGTAAATTGGTCTTTCAACTTCCCAAGGCCGTAACTTTGGCATACGATCTCCATTTGACGCGTACCATACCGCGTTAGAAAGATCTATCTGAGAACTAAAAATTTTGAATGAGCAACATCGGTCCATGACCGATGTCGCTCTCCGTTTTCCCAAAAAATGTCGTTTAGGGCCTCAAAACGGCTCCGGAAGTTCAAGACCCGAAAAACTACTAAAAATAGTAACTTGTGCAGAAACTGAAAAACTGAAAGAGACAATGGCGGGGCCGCAAGTGGAATAGGTGGGTGACCACCAATATCCACCTGGATCAGATTCCATAGAATAGTTGACACGTGGCCTAAGGCGTGACCCCCTAAAACCGCCTTTTCATGTGCCATCGCGCATTAACGTTCAACTAAGGAGGCAGTGCGATATCGTTGAATGCCGTCGATATGGAGGGAAGCCATGAAACGGTGGTCGCATTCAGAAGAAGCTCGAAGGTTAACCTAAGGTATGGCATGCATAATAAACTAAAATCCATGTCGTGTGGGCCCAGGGACCAAAGTCATTTATTTAAAAAAGTATCGGTTATGAATATGAGATATTGAAGGGTGACAACCTTATTATAAGGTGGCGAGAGAATTAAAGCTCAGGTTCATTTAATTTTCAAAGTTTGTTGATTATGTTTACTTGTCAAATTCCTCGAATTTGATAAATACAATCAAAGAAGTTGTGGAAGACCACGTGGAGGTGAACGAAGTTAAGCAGGATCAAATGCAGACAGAGCGACAATAGCAGACCATCTCTCCTTAGGAGCCGACTTTCAGTTTTTTTGTTGTCACTAATACACATGCAACGACATATTATATAATCAGATCCTGTTTTTCTTATTTCAACAACCCCTTAAAATGAATTCTCCAATTATTTCTTTCAAGGTATCCATCAAGACCATAATATGGCCTCCGTCATAACTTAAGGAAATTTATTTTACCTTGGCTCTTGCTTAAATTAGGGAGATCAAATTATTCTTATGACATTGGAGAATATTTTATGGCTTCCATCCTTCTGATCGTATTTATCTTAACCATCATGATTCATATATGTTCCTTCATCATGCCTATCACATCAAACTTACTTATGAACATATTCACCATCTGAAGTTTATGTACCTACA
Organism: Pinus albicaulis; assembly: GCA_034641835.2. NCBI lineage: Eukaryota > Viridiplantae > Streptophyta > Pinopsida > Pinales > Pinaceae > Pinus > Pinus albicaulis. The sequence continues at coordinate 1,176,779,640 of CM076580.1, forward strand.
CAACTTAGATAGCAAGTACAAACAAATCTATATAAGCATGAAGTTAACCACATAAAAATCATACAATATTGGAAGCATTATACTTTATAAATATAATCAACAACAGATGTTACTACTTCAACTTCATTCCCATATTTTGGTAAATACCCTAAATCACAAAAACAACTCAATCAAGATGTCAATTTCATTATATCTAGAGCCTTAATATCTGCTTAAGACCATGTTGAGATATAGCAACAAGTTATTCTATGACATATTTCAAATCCTCAAAGAAACAAGTATAATTCAACAATGCATATAACAAATTTCTAAATTCATATGTTATATTTCTACTAGGATTTAGTGCAAGATCATAGATTTTATACATGGGTCATTAAGTTTCAACAATGAAAACCAATGATAACTCAATTTTAGATTTCAATGATATTTCATAAATCTCAGATTATCACAGTCTCATAATCTATTAGAGAATTAAACTTTTATTAAGGGTTAATTACAAAACCCTATAATTCACAAACACTATCTCCTAGAGTATCAAACTTTAACTAGGGCTTAGCAACAAACCCTTGGACATAGGAACATAAAAAATGAGGTCAACACATATATATAGGATTCCATCATCATGCACAAGCATATCACAACAACATAAGTTAGTCAAACCCAATGGTTCCATCTATAAAAAGTTAAATGTAATAAAACTAATAAAATTCAATTTGTCACATTGTAATTTTGTTTCTATTAACAAAATTACTAATAATTTTTTTAGTTAAAAATAAATAATTTTACATATATATATATATATATATATATAATTTCATTTCCAACTATATCAAAGCCTTGTGGAAGAAATTTTTGTAACAATATGGGAATCTTCATGGACAGACCGATTTCAGATTCGAATGACTTGTCCATGCTAAGAAGAAAAAGAGAGACCTGTAGCTAAAGCACTATTGGTAGAAATTTAATCTACTCATTTATTTCCAACACAAACTAGAAAATATACATATGTATTGTTAAATTGAAGGATATGTTTAACTCCCCCTTGAACCACTTCAAGGCTGTCAAGATTAATGAAAAGTGTTATTTTTAACTAACCCAACCTCCATGGTCTCCTTATGAATATAAGATTGTACAAATTCCCCAATCCAATAATTTTTATTGGGATGGTCTTATTAAAATGTTTCCTAAAAGTATCATGTTAAATTTTTATTCTCTTTCATCTAATAATATTCTAATATACCTTGTAAATATATATTTTTTTGCTAAATGTAAAGTTATTTTATTTTAAATAATAATAATACTATTATACATAAATATTGAAAAATATAATTATTATACTTTAAAATTTAATAAATAGAAAATTATTTTTCAATTAAAACTTGTGAAACTTTCCCATTAATTATGATTAAATATTTAATAAATATAATTATAATAAAAAGTATTCTAATGTTTCTAAACCTCAATCTAAGACAGTAAAATGGTAGCACATTTTAATGTTTTGTAAACACAATAAATTAAAAGAAAAAATTGTAAACAATTATTTCAGTTATAGAATTAGTAATTAATATAGTTACATCTTTAATGAGAAATGTTATTGGATATAAATATCTTTTCAAATAATATTTAAAACATTCAAAATATATAAATTTTAATTTAAATGCAAAACTTTGTTATTTGTCCAGTTGTATTATTTATTTCTATTATGATATATGATTTATGAATTTAGAAAAATATTAATTTTATATTTAAAAAATATTTATAATGGTACATTTTGTACTATATCTATTATTTATTTTTATTATGATATATGATTTGTGAATTTAGAAAAATATTAATTTTATATTTTAAACATATTGATAATGGTACATTAAATGCACTATATCTGATCACCGCAACTTGCAAATGAAATGGAAGCGTCTTTCGGGAAAAAGAAATGGGCGCATCTTATTTCGACATAAAAATTTTAATTAAGAAAAGATACTTACGGGACTCGGGATGTAAATTCGATGTAAATTACCTCATACTTCACGTTCAAAAGCTAATAATGTTGATGGAATTGATATCATATGCACCTCAAAGGATACCATCCATAAGTATAACTAATTTAAGTGTAATATGTAATCTTCCAATAATGATAGTACGAATAAAGGTAATAAAAACGATTAATAGATAAAAGCAATTAGGGAATTTAGATGCTCTCTCATCAAGCCTCGATTAATTTTTTCATTAGAGATTTAGACTAATTCAAATCCCTAACTTGCTCCAAAAATATGTTGTATTTTTCGTTGAAGAATTCAATAATACTTAATTTGGGAAACACTATTTCGCTGCACTTTTTTCTTTCTAGTTCGAATTTGTGTATTCTTGTGTTGACACTATCATAAGTAAAAAAATCCAGATATATATTGATTTTGATAATATTTGTCCACCAATGAACTTTACATTTTGACTTGTTATAATTCAAAATTATGACTATTGAATTTTGTTATTTCTATCTTGGAATTCCTCACTATTTCCTTTCACCGCAACAATCACTTCCATGGATCTCTCACTACAATAGGGGGACACAAATGTGTCCTTTTGAAGGAAAAACTTCCCTCATACCAAACGTAGGTTTTAAAAGTGAAAATTTTATTTCTACAAATGGATTCTTAATAAAATAGAATAATAGCAATTTTATCTTCAAAATCAAATTTGGGAAAACCATCAAGTCGTTTTCAATATATATTCTTTTGTACAATATTGAAAATTAATATATATCTTGCAACACCCATAAAACATCAATCCATTTACCTTCAATTAGGATACGAATGTAGTTATTTGACTAAAACTACAAAACCATGGGATAAACCACCATGCACCACAAAACATCTTTTAGCAAAAACTGTGTTGAAAATTGCTGAAACAATATGCAAAAAAGGAACAAATTTTTTTAAGAACACTACCTATAAACCATCACATAGGGGGAATCACACCACTTTGTGAATCCTTCAAGTAGAGTTGGGATTTCCCCCCATGTGACCCTCCTAATTAGGGGGGCATCTCCCCCCCATCTTGTCTTCTGATCCATTTGCTACCCCTGGTGTAATGTAAAATATGTGAGGATTTCGATGCAAGGAATGTGAAATGTACCCCAAAAAATGAAATAGAGATGGAAATTCTAAATGACCACAAATGCCAAGTTTGATAACAACTTATAGTCACTATTCATGTAGTTTACTTCTCTTTGTCTATGCTAGGGGTTGAGATATCACTTGGGGACGTTGATCTAGATAATGGATGATATGTTGGGTTCCTTCTACATAGAGATTGAATAGTATTGGAGGGAAGAATATTCCCAAGGGAATTTTGAGCGTAAAAAATAAGAGACATTCCTTCTGATTGTCTCGGTTGTGAATGGAGTGCCATGATGGGATTTTTTGGGGTGTTTCTTGTCAAATATAAAGTGGTATAAATTTCATAGAATAATATATAATTATGATGGTAATGATGATGTTGAGTAACATATACTAAGAGTGAATATATTATATTATACCTTCATAATGCATAAAGATATTACTCAGAATTGTTTGAAGTTTTATTATTATTCGGGAAAAGCATTAAGTGAAGCATTTTAAGAACAAAATAGCTTTGTTGAATTAAAAGGTCAATAAGGTTGGTAGTCTCACAAATATTTTGAAATTTAGATGTAATCTGAGTATGTGCAAAACAATCTAAAATAATTTAGTGATTTTGATATTTAACCCTCTTAGTGCTACAATGGTGATAGACACTTTCATTCCATGGTGTTTGTGTAATTGACAAATGTCTAGTTTTACAATAAAGATCATGATATTTTTTCTTATTTTAACAACATTTATTTTGTTCTTCAAATTGTTTAAAAAAAAGTCTACATACTTCTAGTTTTCCAGATTTACGTCGATCACCTCCTTAATATAATATTTCAATCTCCTTTTACCATCTAGCTCTTTGTCACCCCACTATTTAATAATAATTAAGTTTCAATGTTCTAATATCTTAAATATTAATATCCTTATTCTTCAAACTGATATCCTCCTTCATCTCCCAATAGTTTAGCCAAGGTTATGAATCCTTAAGTCATCCGACTTGAGTCGAAGGTGGTTTTACTTAAGTTACAAACAATGTTAGGAAACCTCTTGTATTCCATGTTATTTAACCCCTTATTATACAAAAAACATTATTATCGTGCTCTCAATGGGGTAAATGCATGGTTTAATGAAGAGGATATGATATTAGGGTGTATTTTATTTAATATCAACATAAGAAAATTAGGTTATTTCCCTTAGACATAATATAATAACTAGACAAAATAGCTACCATAATATGAAAATATAACTAAAATTTAAGTTGATAATAATTTCAAAAATTGGTGATTATGAAATTTATTATATAAATTTATCTGTGAAAAATTTCTTCCATAATTTATTATTTGTTATATAATCCTTCATCAATTTAACTTTAATTTCATGAAAAAACAACAAATATCACTAATAGACATAAATTATGATCCTTGGTGGGGGTAGTGGACTGTTGGAACTCATTGACGTACGAAGTACGACATAAATTTTTTGGCATGGGTGGAGCAGGGAAAGAAATATACCCTCCCATTATGTTGTAGTAAATGTCTATGGCTCAGATCATGTGAAACATCATCCCTGACCTACATGAGAGGGAATAGGATAGTCTTGGGGATTCATGGCATCTGCAGTGAGGTGGTTAAATAGCATCAAACGTGTAGCATTATGGATGGTTTTAGTCTCTCTACGGGGTGCGAATTTATCTATATTTGCCTTTCTTTGGGTCATATGGTTATGGTGACAGACCTTCAACCTTCGCGCCTCCTATAGTATTGTTAAGGTAACAATTATCCTTTTCATTCTCAAGGAAATTTTCTTTTTCATTCTTTGGTCAGAGGATCTGATAGTTGGAGAAGTGGCTTGTATTGGGTGTAGGTGTCTCGATCCTGGGTGACTTATTGAATTGGTGTTTTGAGTGGTGGTGCTTTGGTCCCTTGTGTAAGGTGGTTAGTGCTTTTTCTAGCTGTGTCAAGGTTTCTGGTGGTGGTGACTTTTCTCGAGTTGAGGCTTTGGATAATTCCATATATTGGCTCCCCGTGATTGGCATTATTTTTTTTTCTCTCGTCATGTTGTTGGACATAGTATTGCTTTCGGCAAAGCCCAGTGGACCTGGAGGCACTCGAGCTTCTCGGATTATGGGTGTTTTTCCTTCCCTCTATTTAGTTGGGTGGTTTTTGCTTTGGACCCTCTAGGTGAGGGATTGTCTGGCAGTGTTAACCTAGGTATGTGAAATAATAGTGGTGAATTCAGATAATGGATACCAGCGTGACTGAGTCGTTTCTCCTATTTTGGTTGTGGCATGGAGTGTAGGCCTATGCTAGCAATCACTTGGATGGTAGAGTGTTTAGATGCTAGAAGTGTGGTTCAGGGGTCAACTAGGTGAATGTTGATGTAAATTTGGGTTCATTATGGGACTATGTCTTTTGGTAGGGCTTCCATGATGAAGTTGGTTCCTTGATCCTTATGGGCTTGTGTGATGGAAAAGTCGAAATTACCCTGGCTAAGATAGGAGAAAACTAATTTCCTTGGTGCCTGCGATGGTGGTGTGGGAGTCAATGCTAATTATGGCAATCATGATGCTAAAATAATGCGAGGAAAATCTCATGGGGGTTGTGGAGGTTGTAGTGGGAAATATTTTTGGCTAGTCCTCTGGGTGATAGGGGTTGCAGGATCCTGGCACAATGTAGCTGAGGAGTAGGAAACAAGAGCAAGGGCATACATTATGGATGAGGTCTGAGATCACTAGGGAAGTGTGCAAGACCGAAGACATGGGCCTAGTTGGACGTGTAGCTTCTAGTCATAACAGGAGAAATTTGGTGCAATATGAAATGTTCCAATCCATCATGGACACGTTGGAATCACATGAAAGGGTCTGGAGGGAAGAACACGAGGTAGTTATGGCTAAGCTGTAGATTTTTCATTACTTTCAATGTGACATTCTTGAATGAATTTTGATTGTTTGGAATGTTGAAATTTGCAACAAGAAACATTGAAAATGGAAACTAGAAATGGAATCCAGAAAATGGCACCCAGAAATGGTACCGTATGAGGCTTCAGATTTAATTTTCCCTTAATTAAATTGGAAGAAAAATTTTAATTTCATCTCATGACAACATGTATTAGTTATCAGAGTCAATAAGACTTAGTTAGCTTAGTAAATTCAATTTAGAAGTCAAAGAGGAGGCATTCAAAGGGATTTTCTATTTTTAGGGGGTCCAAATATAGTTATTTGTGAGTTGTAATTAGTTAACTCAATTAGTTAAGTTAAAATTAGTTTAAATAGTTCTAACTGAGAGATGACCTACTCATAGGTCTAGTGAATTAAATATGATTTAATCCACAAGTATTGATCAATCACTTAACTAAAAATTCACTATAACTAGATGTTCCATGTCATTTCTAAGGAAGGCCCAGCTGAGACTGCAGTTAAAGGGAAGGTATCTATCAGTTGTACTATTAGAAAATTCTATAGGTCATGCATGAGGTCATTGGGAAGGACTTGAAGGATTTCACAATCATTAATTGGTATTTTCATAATTAATAGGGGCTCAATTGGCCCAAGAATGTGTAAGCAAAGAAGGATAGGAAGAGGCAAGCAAAAGGTTAAACACTTGAGGAGAGTGCATGAAGTTTATCCAGTGTGAGAAATAATTGTATTGTTTCATGATCTTCACCATATGAAATTTAGAGATAGAGGAGTTTTGAGCAGTTTCTTTCCCCAGATACATTTTGTGTTGTGCGATTGACAGTTTCTTTGTCTTGCTTATATGTGATTGTGAAATCCTGTTTTGTTTTTGCAAATTGTAGAAGGATTAAATGTTTTATTTTAGTACATTAAAAGATCATATTGAATCCTATTGGTAGATTTTGTACATGGTATCGAAGTGCCAAGGATCGTAATAGACGCTAAGAAATTGAGTTTTTTTGAAGAGGTTCAGATTTGCAGATTTATCCTTTGATATCTAGTAGCAGATGAAGATGTCTTTCGATGGCTTGAGACTCAAATATGCTCCTGAGGAGATTTTTATTACATAGCATGGAAGGGTAGGATGGATGTAGTGCTCGAGGAGAACAGACCAAAGGAATTCATAGTCAGTGACATTCCATAGCCTGTAGCAGCATATGCTCAACTTCTTGATGCATTGAAGAAGGTGGAAAAGGTGAGAAGGATCTTGTTAGAAGGAGTTCCATATGATATTGTCTCAAGTCTCCATAAGAAGGTTATTCCATTTGAGACTGGTAGCATTTGTGGTCCGACTTGGTAATAGAAGAGGTAATGTGGAGCACTAGAGACAATACCTCCATAAAATAGAAAGAAGAAGATTTTTCATTGGTCGTAAAATGCAATAGATCCAAGGGAAATAATTCCCAAGGTGAGGAGAGCAACAAAGAATTTTCCAAGGTCAAGCCTTTTCACTTTCATGGGCACTCACATTATACCTCAAATTGTCCACAGAGGAAGGAAAGTAATAAGGAGCCTGTTGTTGTAGTGACTGAAGTGATAGATTTGCAATTCAAGCTTGATTTTACTTGCATTGCATGCATGGAAAACACTGTAATGGGATGAATGTGGTATCTAGACATCAGTTCCTCTATCCATATAACGAGGAATATATATCTCTTTAATGACATGGAGGAGAAGGACCTCTAGAAAAACATAGTGTTTGGATATGATGAGAGCTACAACACAACTGACATAGGTACAATTACCTCTCTAAGGGAGTCTAGCTCCTCTCTGATACTGACAAATGTTTTGTGTGTTCCAGGACTAAACAAGAATCTCATTTACGTAGTCGTATTGGAATACTGTGGCTATGATTTCATATTTAGAAAAGGAAATGTGTTCCTTAGACACATCACCATGGGACAGGTAAAACAGATCGATGTAAGAGTCAAGAACATGTATGCTATCAAGTTCTAGGTTGCATGAAAAAATTTGAGTAGCAAATCAGAAGTTAGTGACTTGGTGGTTGAAAGGGAGCACAAATTACCTCTCAATATGCAGTCTCAAAAGTTTGTGGATCAACCACATTTGGAGAATAAAACAGGAGACTGAGTGGAGGCGTCCACTCAAGAAGAAAGCTTTAGAAGGGGGGAATTTCGAGCCAGATGGGAAAAGGTATCAAATGAAACCATGTGTCTAGTTGAGAGGTGGGGCGATGTGCACACATAATCCTAAGAGAGTAAATTTGGGGAGGATCCCTTGAGATGGCTTGCCTCATGGATCACACCTGTCTACGAGGAGCCCACAGTACACAGTAGTAGGATGGTTGAGTTAGATTTATGCAGCCACATGTCAAGAAGATAGAAATCATAATGATAGATGTCAGATACTGGAGCACAGATTAGAGTTGGCAGTAATGCAGAGGGCACAGATGCATTGTCAACAGAAGTGCATAGTTTCTAGTAGATGATGTAGTAATCAATAGTAGTCATATAATTTGATGACACATGCATCATAGTAATTGAGTTTTTTGGAGACTTTTTAGTTTGAAGAGTTGTAAGAGAAAACAGAGGTAGATAAGTTTTGCATGCAGAACATTCCAAAGGTATAAGATCGAGATAGATTGAATTCCTTTCTTGTTGAGAGGGCATGGTGAAATTTGCAACAAGAAACATTGGAAATGGAAAAAAAAAATGGAATCTAGAAAATGGCACCCAAAAATGTTACCATATGAGGCTTCTCCTTCAATTTTCCTTTAATTAAATTGGAAGAAAAATTGTAATTTCATCTCATTACAACTTGTATTAGCTAACTGAGTGAGGAAGACTTAATTAACTTGGGAAATATGAATTAGAGGTAAAAAGCAAGGCATGAAAAGGTATTTTCTATTTTTAGGGTGTCCAAATAAAGTTATTTGTAAATTGTAATTAGTTAACTCAATGTTTTCTAACAACTAAAAATTTTAACTAGTTTTTAACAACTATCTTTGGGAAATTATGCATCCATACTATTTATTCGTGAGGGTTGCTTATATTTTTAACCTTGTCCTGAGCATGAACCACATTATCTGGTTCGAAACTTCGACCAAATCCTAATGATGTGATTAATAGGAAATATATTTATCTCAATTAATTGAGTTAAAATAAGTTTAAAAATTTCTAATTGGGAGATGAGCTAGTGATAGACTGAGTGAATTAAATCTGATTTAATTCACTAGTGATCAATGAGTTAACTGATAGTTCACTTGTTTCATTTCAGTTCTAAGGAAGGCCAAATTGATACTGAGGTTAAAGGGAATGGATCTATTAGTTGTACTATTAGAAAATTATACATGTCATGCATAATTCTCTGCCGGCAGCTCTCCACTTTCGTTCTCAGCATCTACGAGACATTCATAATCCGAAATCAATCCCTCCATTAAAATTTTCATATTTGCTTCGCCCAAGATTTCAGTGTAGTCGGAAATGACATCTAACTTTAGGGTTAGGCTTGAGTTGTTCATAATGTATCGTTGCATTTCTTGTCTCAGTTTAGTCTGGGGAATAACATTGGTAATGTCAAAGGGCTGGCGGGTAAATGGGTTAACTGCTTCGTGCTTGTCATCCCAAATAGTTTCCAGTGTCGCTCGGTTGTATAGAACCTGAGCTGGGTCTTCTGTGAGCGGCAATATAACTGGATCATACGCAAATTCTTGCAGCAACACATCTACATACCTTTCAGGAATCTCAGAATCCATTTTCGGCGTTAACGACGATCCCGGAAGATTTTTCTTTTATCTTCCAAAATGGTCGGCAAGCCCAACCGCTTTACTACATCTGCCGAAATGAGGTTCTTTTGGCTCCCATTATCGACAATGAACTGTATAGGGGAGCCCTTTACCCACATCTGTGAGTGGAAGAGACGTTCCTCCTCTTCTAGATCTTTCGGTTCCTCCTTCTGGATCTTTGTAGTGGAAATAGTGGCATTGGGCTCTGCATTAAAAATCTTTTTCCCTTTTTCATTCCCCTTTTTAGGTTCTGATTCGGAGTCGGAGCATGCATCTGACTCAAAAGCCCTCATCTCGGCCACTAGCGACTGCTTGGCCCGACACTCACTTGTGTTGTGAGTGGAGCTCTTATGGAACTCACACCACTTTCCCGTGTCCTTCTTTGGCTTTGCGGTGATGTTCTTTTCTTGTGGCTTCGATGAGTTGTCTTTAGCCGCCATGCCTTAGCTCTGTCCTTTGTTTTGCGGTTTGGAAGCACCTTTCCCTTGCTTTTGATTCGCAGATCCAAAGTCTCGCTTCTTCTGCTTGAATTTCTGCTCAATCTTGGCAGCATACCGGTATGCCGTACCAAGCGACGAGATGTCAAGGAACTCCATTTTCTCCTGAATGTATTTGTGCAGAAAACTGCGATACTTTAGCACCAGATGTTTCTCTGAATCTTTGATACCCAACTTTGTGCACAGGGTATGGAACAGATTCGTCAGCTCATGCACATCTTGATCCCTTTGTTGTCGCATCGTGGTCCATTGTATGTACTTGTCCTCATAGCTCCCCATGGGATAGTACTATTCCTTGACGACATCTCGGAAAGAATTCCAAGTTGGTACGGCCGAGAACAGAGAGGGTTCTGTCTGGTCCTTGTTCTCACAGTAGGTTTCCCACCAGTCCTTAACATGGGGGGTAGCTTTGAGGAGTGCAAAAATAATCTTCTCCCGGTCTGAAAAGTCATGAACAGAGAAATATACTTCTAATAGATTCAACCATCTATCTACGGCATCTGCGTCTATTTGACCCTCAAATATGGGAATGTCAAAATTTACTTGTACCTTAAAGGGAGTCGCAACTCCAGAGTGGCTACTGGATGCATATGCGCCGCTGGTGGGCAGCCGTTGAAGGATCTGAGCAAAGCTATCCATCATCGCGTTCCTTTTTTTTTCGAGGGCCTCCTCGAGAAATATTTTGATAGGATCTCCTGCTCCCTCATCTTTCTTTTCGTCCCCCATGGGCATCTGTCGAGGTTTGCGAGGCTGATCTTGCAAAGGTTCCACCAGATCAAGCCCTAGCTCCTTATACCCCGACCTCGTTGGGGACATGCAAAGAAGGATCGAGAAAAAGCAGACCGCTCTGATACCACTGATCCGGATTTATGTAGGAACGCAACAAAATAAACATATAACCATAAATACAGAGATGCAGCGGAAATAACACTTCATTTCATTAATATCAAAGAACTGAAATTTGCTTACAGACAGAATGGAAATAAAACTAGCTAGGGCGCTGGTAGCTATCTCTGAGAAGAGATGTGGCGGCTACAGGCCTCTGAACTGAGTTACGATGAGGCTCGAGGGCCTATTTATTATTTAGAAACAATGGGAAATCCTAAACAGCCAAAACCCTAACCCTAGGAGATGAAGCGCCAAAACTATGGGCCCCATTTGGGTAAATTGGTGTTTCAACTTCCCAGGGGCGTAACTTTGGCATACAATCTCCATTTGACGCGTACCATACTACGTTAGAAAGATCTATCTGAGAACTACAAATTTCGAATGAGCAACATCGGTCCATGACCGATGTCGCTCTCCGTTTTCCCAAAAAATGTCGTTTAGGGCCTCAAAACGACTCCGGAAGTTTAGGACCCGAAAAACTACTAAAAATAGTAACTTGTGCAGAAACTGAAAAAATGAAAGAGACAATGGTGGGGCCGCAAGTGGAATAGGTGGGTGACCACCAATATCCACATGGATCAGATTCCATAGAATAGTTGACACGTGGCCTAAGGCCTGACCCCCTAAAACCGCCTTTTCGCGTGCCATCGCACATTAACGTTCAACTAAGGAGGCAGTGCAATATCGTTGAACGCCGTCGATATGGAGGGAAGCCATTAAACCGGTGGTCGCATTCGGAAGAAGCTCGAAGGTTAACCTAAGGTATGGCATGCATAATAAATTAAAATCCATGTCGTGTGGGCCCAGGGACCAAAGTCATTTATTTAAAAAAGTATTGGTTATCAATATGAGATATTGAAGGGTGACAACCTTATTATAAGGTGGCAAGAGAATTAAAGCTCAGGTTCATTTAATTTTCAAAGTTTGTTGATTATGTTTACTTGTCAAATTCCTCGAATTTGATAAATAAAATCAAAGAAGTTGTGGAAGACCACGTGGAGGTGAACGAAGTTAAGCAGGATCAAATGTAGACAGAGCGACAATAGCAGACCATCTCTCCTTAGGAGCTGACTTTCAGTTTTTTTGCTGTCACTAATACACATGCAACGACATATTATATAATCAGATCCTATTTTTCTTATTTCAACAACCCCTTAAAATGAATTCTCCAATTATTTCTTTCAAGGTATCCATCAAGACCATAATATGCCCTCTGTCATAACTTAAGGAAATTTATTTTATCTTGGCTCTTGCTTAAATTAGGGAGATCAAATTATTCTTATGACATTGGAGAATATTTCATGGCTTCCATCCTTCTTATCGTATTTATCTTAACCATCCTGATTCATATATGTTCCTTCATCATGCCTATCACATCAAACTTACTTATGAACATATTCACCATCTGAAGTTTATGTACCTACACAACTTAGATAGCAAGTACAAACAAATCTATATAAGCATGAAGTTAACCACATAAAAATCATACAATATTGGAAGCATTATACTTTATAAATATAATCAACAAGAGATGTTACTACTTCAACTTCTTTCCCATATTTTGGTAAATACCCTAAATCACAAAAACAACTCAATCAAGATGTCAATTTCATTATATCTAGAGCCTTAATATCTGCTTAAGACCATGTTGAGATATAACAACAAGTTATTCTATGACATATTTCAAATCCTCAAAGAAACAAGTATAATTCAACAATGCATCTAACAAATTTCTAAATTCATATGTTATATTTCTACTAGGATTTAGTGCAAGATCATAGATTTTATACATGGGTCATTAAGCTTCAACAATGAAAACTAATGATAACTCAATTTTAGATTTCAATGATATTTCATAAATCTCATATTATCACAGTCTCATAATCTATTAGAGAATTTAACTTTTATTAATGGTTAATTACAAAACCCTATAATTCACAAACACTATCTCCTAGAGTATCAAACTTTAACTAGGGCTTAGCAACAAACCCTTGGACATAGGAACATAAAACATGAGGTCAACACATATATATAGGATTCCATCATCATGCACAAGCATATCACAACAACATAAGTTAGTCAAACCCAATGGTTCCATCTATAAAAAGTTAAATGTAATAAAACTAATAAAATTCAATTTGTCACATTGTAATTTTGTTTCTATTAACAAAATTACTAACAATTTTTTTAGTTTAAAATAAATAGTTTTACATATATATATATATATATATATATATATATATATATATAATTTCATTTCCAACTATATCAAAGCCTTGTGGAAGAAATTTTTGTAACAATATGGGAATCTTCATGGAGAGACCGATTTCAGATTCGAATGACTTGTCCATGCTAAGAAGAAAAAGAGAGACCTGTAGCTAAAGCACTATTGGTAGAAATTTAATCTACTCATTTATTTCCAACACAAACTAGAAAATATACATATGTATTGTTAAATTGGAGGATATGTTTAACTCCCCCTTCAAGCACTTCAAGGCTGTCAAGATTAATGAAAAGTGTTATTTTTAACTAACCCAACCTCCATGGTCTCCTTATGAATATAAGATTGTACAAATTCCCCAATCCAATAATTTTTATTGAGATGGACTTATTAAAATGTTTCCTAAAAGTATCATGCTAAATTTTTATTCTCTTTAATCTAATAATCTTCTAATATACCTTGTAAATATATATATTTTTTTGCTAAATGTAAAGTTATTTTATTTTAAATAATAATAATACTTTTATACATAAATATTGAAAAATATAATTATTATACTTTAAAATTTAATAAATAGAAAATTATTTTTCAATTAAAACTTGTGAAACTTTCCCGTTAATTATGATTAAATAATTAATAAATATAATTATAATAAAAAGTATTCTAATGTTTCTAAACCTCAATCTAAGACAGTAAAATGGTAGCACATTTTAATGTTTTGTAAACACAAATAAATTAAAAGAAAAAATTGTAAACAATTATTTCAGTTATAGAATTAGTAATTAATATAGTTACAACTTTAATGAGAAATGTTATTTGATATAAATATCTTTTCAAATAATATTTAAAACATTCAAAATATATAAATTTTAATTTAAATGCAAAACTTTGTTATTTGTCCAGTTGTATTATTTATTTCTATTATGATATATGATTTATGAATTTAGAAAAATATTAATTTTATATTTAAAAAATATTTATAATGGTACATTTTGTACTATATCTATTATTTATTTTTATTATGATATATGATTTGTGAATTTAGAAAAATATTAATTTTATATTTTAAACATATTGATAATGGTACATTAAATGCACTATATCTGATTATCGCAACTTGCAAATGAAATGGAAGCATCTTTGGGGAAAAAGAAATGGGCGCATCTTATTTCGACATAAAAATTTTAATTAAGAAAAGATACTTACGGGACTTGGGATGTAAATTCGATGTAAATTACCTCATACTTCACATTCAAAAGGTAATAATGTTGATGGAATTGATATCATATGCACCTCAAAGGATACCATCCATAAGTATAACTAATTTAAGTGTAATATGTAATCTTCTAATAATGATAGTACGAATAAAGGTAATAAAAATGATTAATAGATAAAAGCAATTAGGGAATTTAGATGCTCTCTCATCAAGCCTCGATTAATTTGTTCATTAGGGATTTAGACTAATTCAAATCCCTAACTTACTCCAAAAATATGTTGTATTTTTCCTTGAAGAATTCAATAATACTTAATTTGGGAAACACTATTTCGCTGCACTTTTTTCTTTCTGGTTCGAATTTGTGTATGCTTGTGTTGACACTATCATAAGTAAAAAAATCCAGATATATATTGATTTTGATAATCTTTGTCCACCAATGAACTTTACATTTTGACTTGTTATAACTCAAAATTATGACTATTGAATTTTTTTATTTCTATCTTGGAATTCCTCACTATTTCCTTTCACTGCAACAATCACTTCCATGGATCTCTCACTACAATAGGGGGACACAAATGTGTCCTTTTGAAGGCAAAACTTCCCTCATACCAAACGTAGGTTTTAAAAGTGAAAATTTTATTTCTACAAATGGATTCTTAATAAAATAGAATAATAGCAATGGTAAACTGCATATCAACAAAAATATTTTATCTTCAAAATCAAATTTGGGAAAACCATCAAGTCGTTTTCAATATATATTCTTTTGTACAATATTGAAAATTAATATATATCTTGCAGCATCCATAAAACATCAATCCATTTACCTTCAATTAGGATACAAATGTAGTTATTTGACTAAAACTACAAAACCATGGGATAAACCACCATGCACCACAAAACATCTTTTAGCAAAAACTGTGTTGAAAATTGCTGAAACAATATGCAAAAAAGGAACAAATTTTTTTAAGAACACTACCTATAAACAATCACATAGGGGGAATCACACCACTTTGTGAATCCTTCAAGTAGAGTTGGGATTTCCCCCCATGTGACCGTCCTAATTAGGGGGGCATCTCCCCCCCATCTTGTCTTCTGATCCATTTGCTACCCCTAGTGTAATGTAAAATATGTGAGGATTTCGATGCAAGGAATGTGAAATGTACCCCAAAAAATGAAATAGAGATGGAAAGTCTAAATGACCACAAATGCCAAGTTTGATAACAACTTATAGTCACTATTCATGTAGATTAATTCTCTTTATCTATGCTAGGGGTTGAGATATGACTTGGGGACGTTGATCTAGATAATGGATGATATGTTGGGTTCCTTCTACATAGAGATTGAATAGTATTGGAGGGAAGAATATTCCCAAGGGAATTTTGAGCGTAAAAAGGAAGAGACATTCCTTCTTGTCAAATATAAAGTGGTACAAATTTCATATAATAATATATAATTATGATGGTAATGATGATGTTGAGTAACATATACTAAGAGTGAATATATTATATTAGACCTTCATAATGCATAAAGATATTACTCAGAATTGTTTGAAGTTTTATTATTATTCGGGAAAAGCATTAAGTGAAGCATTTTAAGAACAAAATAGCTTTGTTGAATTAAAAGGTCAATAAGGTTGGTAGTCTCACAAATATTTTGAAATTTATATCTAATCTGAGTATGTGCAAAACAATCTAAAATAATTTAGTGATTTTGATATTTAACCCTCTTAGTGCTACAATGGTGACAGACACATTCATTCCATGGTGTTTGTGTAATTGACAAATGTCTAGTTTTACAATAAAGATCATGATATTTTTTCTTATTTTAACAACATTTATTTTGTTGTTCAAATTGTTTAAAAAAAAGTCTACATACTTCTAGTTTTCCAGATTTACGTCGATCACCTCCTTAATATAATATTTCAGTTTCCTTTTACCATCCAGCTCTTTATCACCCCACTATTTAATAATAATTAAGTTTCAATGTTCTAATATCTTAAATATTAATATCCTTATTCTTCAAACTGATATCCTCCTTCATCTCCCAATAGTATAGCCAAGGTTATGAATCCTTAAGCCATCCGACTTGAGTTGAAGGTGGTTTTACTTAAGTTACAAACAATGTTAGGAAACATCTTGTATTCCATGTTATTTAACCCCTTCTTATAGAAAAAACATTATTATCGTGCTCTCAATGGGGTAAATGCATGGTTTAATGAAGAGGATATGATATTAGGGTGTATTTTATTTTATATCAACATAAGAAAATTAGGTTATATCCCTTAGACATAATATAATAACTAGACAAAATAGCTACCATAATATGAAAATATAACTAAAATTTAAGTTAATAATAATTTCAAAAATTGGTGATTATGAAATTTATTATATAAATTTATCTGTGAAAAATTTCTATCATAATTTATTATTTTTTATATAATCCTTCATCAATTTAACTTTAATTTCATGAAAAAACAACAAATATCACTAATAGACATAAATTATGATCCTTGGTGGGGGTAGTGGACTGTTGAAACTCATTGACGTACGAAGTACGACATAAATTTTTTTGCATGGGTGGAGCAGGGAAAGAAATATACCCTCCCATTATGTAGTAGTAAATGTCTACGGCTCAGATCATGTGAAACATCATCCTGACCTACATGAGAGGGAATAGGATAGTCTTGGGGATTCATGGCATCTGCAGTGAGGTGGTTAAATAGCATCAAACATGTAGCAGTATGGATGGTTTTAGTCTCTCTACGGAGTGCGAATTTATCTATATTTACCTTTATTTGGGTCATATGGTTATGGTGACAGACCTTCAACCTTCGCGCCTCCTATAGTATTGTTAAGGTAACAATTCTCCTTGCCATTCTCAAGGAAATTTTCTTTTTCATTCTTTGGTCAGAGGATCTGATAGTTGGAGAAGTGGCTTGTATTGGGTGTAGGTGTCTCGATCCTGGGTGACTTATTGAATTGGTATTTTGAGTGGAGGTGCTTTGGTCCCTTGTGTAAGGTGGTTAGTGCTTTTTCTAGCTGTGTCAAGGTTTCTGGTGGTGGTGACTTTTCTCGAGTTAAGGCTTTGGATAATTCCATATATTGGCTCCCCGTGATTGGCATTATTTTTTTTTTCTCTCGTCGTGTTGTTGGACATGATATTGCTTTCGGCAAAGCCCAATGGACCTGGAGGCACTCGAGCTTCTCGGATTATGGGTGTTTTTCCTTCCCTCTGTTTAGTTGGGTGGTTTTTGCTTTTGACCCTCTAGGTGAGGGATTGTATGGCAGTGTTAACCTAGGTATGTGAAATAATAGTGGTGAATTAAGATAATGGATACCAGCGTGACTGAGTCGTTTCTCCTATTTTGGCTGTGGCATGGAGTGTAGGGCCTATGCTAGCAATCAGTTGGATGGTAGAGTGTTCAGATGCTAGAAGTGTGGTTCAGGGGTCGACTAGGTGAATGTTGATGTAAATTTGGGTTCATTATGGGACTATGTCTTTTGGTAGGGCTTCCATGATGAAGTTGGTTCCTTGATCCTTGTGAGCTTGTGTGATGGAAAAGTCGAAATTACCCTGGCTAAGATAGGAGAAAACTAATTTCCTTGGTGCCTGCGGTGGTGGTGTGGGAGTCAATGCTAATTATGGCAATCATGATGCTAAAATAATGCGAGGAAAAGCTCGTGGGGGTCGTGGAGGTTGTAGTGGGAAATATTTTTGGCTATTCCTCTGGGTGATAGGGGTTGCAGGATCCTGGCACAATGTAGCTGAGGAGTAGGAAACAAGAGCAAAAGCATACATTGTGGATGAGGTCTGAGATCACTAGGGCAGAGTGCAAGACCGAAGACATGGGGTTAGTTGGACGTGTAGCTTCTAGTCATAACAGGAGAAATTTGGTGCAATATGAAATGTTCGAATCCATCATGGACACGTTGGAATCACATTAAAGGGTCCGGAGGGAAGAACACGAGGTAGTTATGGCTAAGATGTAGATTTTTCATTACTTTCAATGTGACATTCTTTAATGAATTTTGATTGTTTGGAATGTTGAAATTTGCAACAAGAAACATTGAAAATGGAAACTAGAAATGGAATCCAGAAAATGGCACCCAGAAATGGTACAGTATGAGGCTTCAGATTTAATTTTCCCTTAATTAAATTGGAAGAAAAATTGTAATTTCATCTCATGACAACTTGTTTTAGTTATCAGAGTCAATAAGACTTAGTTAGCTTAGGAAATTGAAGTTAGAAGTCAAAGAGGAGGCATTCAAAGGGATTTTCTATTTTTAGGGGGTCCAAATATAGTTATTTGTGAGTTGTAATTAGTTAACTCAATTAGTTAAGTTAAAATTAGTTTAAATAGTTCTAACTGAGAGAAGACCTACTCATAGGTCTAGTGAATTAAATATGATTTAATCCACAAGTATTGATCAATAACTTAACTAAAAATTCACTATAAATAGATGTTCCATGTTATTTCTAAGGAAGGCCCAGCTGAGACTGCAGTTAAAGGGAAGGTATCTATCAGTTGTACTATTAGAAAATTCTATAGGTCATGCATGAGGTCATTGGGAAGGACTTGAAGGATTTCACAATCATTAATTGGTATTTTCATAATTAATAGGGGCTCAATTGGCCCAAGAATGTGTAAGCAAAGAAGGATAGGAAGAGGCAAGCAAAAGGTTAAACACTTGACCAATTTTTCTTAGATTACAAGCCAGATTCGAGCAGGATCAGAGTGAGACAGTGAGGAGAGTGCATGAAGTTTATCCAGTGTGAGAAATAATTGTATTGTTTCATGATCTTCACCATATGAAATTTAGAGATAGAGTAGTTTTAAGCAGTTTCTTTCCCCAGATACAATTTGTGTTGTGCGATTTATAGTTTCTTTCTCTTGCTTATATGTTATTGTGAAATCATGTTTTGTTTTTGCAAATTGTAGAAGGATTAAATGTTTTATTTTAGTACATTAAAAGATCATATTGAATCCTATTGGTAGATTTTGTACATGGTATCGAAGTGCCAAGGATCGTAATAGAAGCTAAGAAATTGAGTTTTTTTGAAGAGGTTCAGATTTGCAGATTTATCCTTTGATATCTAGTAGCAGATGAAGATGTATTTCGATGGTTTGAGACTCAAATATGCTCTTGAGGAGATTTTTATTACATAGCATGGAAGGGCAGGATGGATGCAGTGCTCGAGGAGAACAAACCAAAGGAATTCATAGTCAGTGACATTCCATAGCCTGTAGTATCATATGATCAACTTCTTGATGCATTGAAGAAGGTGGAAAAGGTGAGAAGGATCTTGTTAGAAGGAGTTCCATATGATATTGTCTCAAGTCTCCATGAGAAGGTTATTCCATTTGAGACTGGTAGCATTTGTGGTCGGACTTGGTAATAGAAGAGGTAATGTGGAGCACTAGAGAAAATACCTCCATAAAATAGAAAGAAGAAGATTTTTCATTGGTCGTAAAAGGCAATAGATCCAAGGGAAATAATTCCCAAGGTGAGGAGAGCAACAAATAATTTTCCAAGGTCAAGCCTTTTCACTTTCATGGGCACTCACATTATACCTCAAATTGTCCACAGAGGAAGGAAAGTAATAAGGAGCCTGCAGTTGTAGTGACTGAAGTGATAGATTTACAATTCAAGCTTGATTTTACTCGCATTGCATGCATGGAAAACACTGTAATGGGATGAATGTGGTATCTAGACATCAGTTCCTCTATCCATATAACGAGGAATATATATCTCTTTAATGACATGGAGGAGAAGGACCTCTAGCAAAACATAGTGTTTGGATATGATGAGAGCTACAACACAACTGACATAGGTACAATTACCTCTCGAAGGGAGTCTAGCTCCTCTCTCATACTGACAAATGTTTTGTGTGTTCCAGTACTAAACAAGAATCTCATTTACGTAGTCGTATTGGAATACTGTGGCTATGATTTCATATTTAGAAAAGGAAATGTGTTCCTTAGACACATCACCATGGGACAGGTAAAACAGATCGATGTAAGAGCAAGAACATGTATGCTATCAAGTTCTAGGTTGCATGAAAAAATTTGAGTAGCAAATCAGAAGTTAGTGACTTGGTGGTTGAAAGGGAGCACAAATTACCTCTCAATATGCAGTCTCAAAAGTTTGTGGATCAACCACATTTGGGGAATAAAATAGGAGACTGAGTGGAGGTGTCCACTCAAGAAGAAACCTTTAGAAGGGGGGAATTTCGAGCCAGATGGGAAAAGGTATCAAATGAAACCATGTGTCTAGTTGAGAGGTGGGGCGATGTGCGCACATAATCCTAAGAGAATAAATTTGGGGAGGATCCGTTGAGATGGCTATTCTCATGGATCCACACTGTCAGAGCCCACGGTACACGGTAGTAGGATGGATGAGTTAGATTTATGCGGCCACATGTCAAGAAGGTCGAAATCATAGTGATGAGTGAATCTTGAGCCTGAGATTGGGATTGGCGTGTCTGGAGAACGGATGCATTGTCAACAGAAGTGCATAGTTTCTAGTAGATGATGTAGTAATCAATAGTAGTCATATACTTTGATGACACATGCATCATAGTAATTGAGTTTTTTGGAGACTTTTTAGTTTGAAGAGTTGTAAGAGAAAACAGAGGTAGATAAGTTTTGCATGCAGAACATTCCAAAGGTATAAGATCGAGATAGATTGAATTCCTTTCTTGTTGAGAGGGCATGGTGAAATTTGCAACAAGAAACATTGGAAATGGAAACAAAAAATGGAATCTAGAAAATGGCACCCAAAAATGTTACCATATGAGGCTTCTCCTTCAATTTTCCCTTAATTAAATTGGAAGAAAAATTGTAATTTCATCTCATTACAACTTGTATTAGCTAACTGAGTGAGGAAGACTTAATTAACTTGGGAAATTTGATTAGAGGTCAAAAACGAGGCATGCAAAGGTATTTTCTATTTTTAGGGTGTCCAAATAAAGTTATTTGTCAATTGTAATTAGTTAACTCAATGTTTTCTAACAACTAAAAATTTTAACTAGTTTTTAACAACTATCTTTTTAATTATGCATCCATACTATTTATTCATGAGGGTTGCTTATATTTTTAACCTTGTCCTGAGCATGAACCACATTATCTGGTTCGAAACGTCGACCAAATCCTAATGATGTGATTAATAGGAAATATATTTATCTTAATTAATTGAGTTAAAATAAGTTTAAAAATTTCTAATTGGGAGATGAGCTAGTGATAGACTGAGTGAATTAAATCTGATTTAATTCACTAGTGATCAATGAGTTAACTGATAGTTCACTTGTTTCATTTTAGTTCTAAGGAAGGCCAAATTGATACTGAGGTTAAAGGGAATGGATCTATTAGTTGTACTATTAGAAAATTATACATGTCATCACATAGGGGGAATCACACCACTTTGTGAATCCTTCAATTAGAGTTGGGATTTCCCCCCATGTGACCCTCCTAAATAGGGGGGCATCTCCCCCCCATCTTGTCTTCTGATCCATTTGCTACCCCTAGTGTAATGTAAAATATGTGAGGATTTTGATGCAAGGAATGTGAAATGTACCCCAAAAAATGAAATAGAGATGGAAAGTCTAAATGACCACAAATGCCAAGTTTAATAACAACTTATAGTCACTATTCATGTAGATTACTTCTCTTTATCTATGCTAGGGGTTGAGATATGACTTGGGGACGTTGACCTAGATACTGGATGATATGTTGGGTTCCTTCTACATAGAGATTGAATAGTATTGGAGGGAAGAATATTCCCAAGGGAATTTTGAGCGTAAAAAAGAAGAGACATTCCTTCTGATTGTCTCGGTTGTGAATGGAGTGCCATGATGGGATTTTTTGGGGTGTTTCTTGTCAAATATTTAGTGGTACAAATTTCATATAATAATATATAATTATGATGGTAATGATGATGTTGAATAACATATACTAAGAGTGAATATATTATATTAGACCTTCATAATGCATAAAGATATTACTCAGAATTGTTTGAAGTTTTATTATTATTCGGGAAAAGCATTAAGTGAAGAATTTTAAGAACAAAATAGCTTTGTTGAATTAAAAGGTCAATAAGGTTGGTAGTCTCACAAATATTTTGAAATTTAGATGTAATCAGAGTATGTGCAAAAAAATCTAAAAGAATTTAGTGATTTTGATATTTAACCCTCTTAGTGCTACAATGGTGACAGACACTTTCATTCCATGGTGTTTGTGTAATTGACAAATGTCTAGTTTTACAATAAAGATCGTGATATTTTTTCTTATTTTAACAACATTTATTTTGTTCTTCAAATTGTTTAAAAAAAGGTCTACATACTTCTAGTTTTCCAGATTTACGTCGATCACCTCCTTAATATAATATTTCAGTTTCCTTTTACCATCTAGCTCTTTATCACCCCACTATTTAATAATAATTAAGTTTCAATGTTCTAATATCTTAAATATTAATATCCTTATTCTTCAAACTGATATCCTCCTTCATCTCCCAATACTCTAGCCAAGGTTATGAATCCTTAAGCCATCCGACTTGAGTCGAAGGTGGTTTTACCTAAGTTACAAACAATGTTAGGAAACCTCTTGTATTCCATGTTATTTAACCCCTTCTTATAAAAAAAACATTATTATCGTGCTCTCAATGGGGTAAATGCATGGTTTAATGAAGAGGATATGATATTAGGGTGTATTTTATTTAATATCAACATAAGAAAATTAGGTTATTTCCCTTAGACATAATATAATAACTAGACAAAATAGCTACCATAATATGAAAATATAACTAAAATTTAAGTTAATAATAATTTCAAAAATTGGTGATTATGAAATTTATTATATAAATTTATCTGTGAAAAATTTCTTCCATAATTTATTATTTGTTATATAATCCTTCATCAATTTAACTTTAATTTCATGAAAAAACAACAAATATCACTAATAGACATAAATTATGATCCTTGGTGGGGGTAGTGGACTGTTGGAACTCATTGACGTACGAAGTACGACATAATTTTTTTTGCATGGGTGGAGCAGGGAAAGAAATATACCCTCCCATTATGTAGTAGTAAATGTCTACGGCTCAGATCATGTGAAACATCATCCTGACCTACATGAGAGGGAATAGGATAGTCTTGGGGATTCATGGCATCTGCAGTGAGGTGGTTAAATAGCATCAAACATGTAGCAGTATGGATGGTTTTAGTCTCTCTACGGAGTGCGAATTTATCTATATTTACCTTTCTTTGGGTCATATGGTTATGGTGACAGACCTTCAAACTTCGCGCCTCCTATAGTATTGTTAAGGTAACAATTCTCCTTGCCATTCTCAAGGAAATTTTCTTTTTCATTCTTTGGTCAGAGGATCTGATAGCTGGAGAAGTGGCTTGTATTGGGTGTAGGTGTCTCGATCCTGGGTGACTTATTGAATTGGTATTTTGAGTAGTGGTGCTTTGGTCCCTTGTTTAAGGTGGTTAGTGCTTTTTCTAGCCATGTCAAGGTTTCTGGTGGTGGTGACTTTTCTTGAGTTGAGGCTTTGGATAATTCCATATATTGCCTCCCCGTGATTGGCATTATTTTTTTTTCTCTCGTCGTGTTGTTGGACATAGTATTGCTTTCGGCAAAGCCCAGTGGACCTGGAGGCACTCGAGCTTCTGGGATTATGGGTGTTTTTCCTTCCCTCTGTTTAGTTGGGTGGTTTTTTCTTTGGACCCTCTAGGTGAGGGATTGTCTGGCAGTGTTAACCTAGGTATGTGAAATAATAGTGGTGAATTCAGATAATGGATACCAGCGTGACTGAGTCGTTTCTCCTATTTTGGTTGTGGCATGGAGTGTAGGGCCTATGCTAGCAATCAGTTGGAGGGTAGAGTGTTTAGATGCTAGAAGTGTGGTTCAGGGGTCAACTAGGTGAATGTTGATGTAAATTTGGGTTCATTATGGGACTATGTCTTTTGGTAGGGATTCCATGATGAAGTTGGTTCCTTTATCCTTGTGGGCTTGTGTGATGGAAAAGTCGAAATTACCCTGGCTGAGATAGGAGAAAACTAATTTCCTTGGTGCCTGCGGTGGTGGTGTGGGATTCAATGCTAATTATGGCAATCATGATGCTAAAATAATGCGAGGAAAAACTCATGGGGGTTGTGGAGGTTGTAGTGGGAAATATTTTTGGCTAGTCCTTTGGGTGATAGGGGTTGCAGGATCCTGGCACAATGTAGCTGAGGAGTAGGAAACAAGAGCAAGGGCATACATTGTGGATGAGGTCTGAGATCACTAGGGAAGTGTGCAAGACCGAAGACATGGGCCTAGTTGGACGTGTAGCTTCTAGTCATAACAGGAGAAATTTGGTGCAATATGAAATGTTCCAATCCATCATGGACATGTTGGAATCACATGAAAGGGTCTGGAGGGAAGAACACGAGGTAGTTATGGCTAAGCTGTAGATTTTTCATTACTTTCAATGTGACATTATTGAATGAATTTTGATTGTTTGGAATGTTGAAATTTGCAACAAGAAACATTGAAAATGGAAACCAGAAATGGAATCCATAAAATGGCACCATATGAGGCTCCCAATTTAATTTTCCCTTAATTAAATTGGAAGAAAAATTGTAATTTCAGCTCATGACAACTTGTATTAGTTAACTGAGGCATGAAGACTTAGTTAGCTTAGTAAATTCAATTTAGAAGTCAAAGAGGAGGCATTCAAAGGGATTTTCTATTTTTAGGGGGTCCAAATATAGTTATTTGTGAGTTGTAATTAGTTAACTCAATTAGTTAAGTTAAAATTAGTTTAAATAGTTCTAACTGAGAGATGACCTACTCATAGGTCTAGTGAATTAAATATGATTTAATCCACAAGTATTGATCAATCACTTAACTAAAAATTCACTATAAATAGATGTTCCATGTCATTTCTAAGGAAGGCCCAGCTGAGACTGTAGTTAAAGGGAAGGTATCTATCAGTTGTACTATTAGAAAATTCTATAGGTCATGCATCAGGTCATTGGGAAGGACTTGAAGGATTTCACAATCATTAATTGGTATTTTCATAATTAATAGGGGCTCAATTGGCCCAAGAATGTGTAAGCAAAGAAGGATAGGAAGAGGCAAGCAAAAGGTTAAACACTTGACCAATTTTTCTTAGATTACAAGCCAGATTCGAGCAGGATCAGAGTGAGATAGTGAGGAGAGTGCATGAAGTTTATCCAGTGTGAGAAAGAATTGTATTGTTTCATGATCTTCACCATATGAAATTTCGAGATAGAGGAGTTTTAAGCAGTTTCTTTCCCCAGATACATTTTGTGTTGTGCGATTGATAGTTTCTTTCTCTTGCTTATATGTGATTGTGAAATCCTGTTTTGTTTTTGCAAATTGTAGAAGGATTAAATGTTTTATTTTAGTACATTAAAAGATCATATTGAATCCTATTGGTAGATTTTGTACATGGTATCAAAGTGCCAAGGATCGTAATAGAAGCTAAGAAATTGAGTTTTTTTGAAGATGTTCAGATTTGCAGATTTATCCTTTGATATCTAGTAGCAGATGAAGATGTCTTTCGATGGCTTGAGACTCAAATATGCTCCTGAGGAGATTTTTATTACATAGCATGGAAGGGCAGGATGGATGCAGTGCTCGAGGAGAACAGACCAAAGGAATTCATAGTCAGTGACATTCCATAGCCTGTAGCAGCATATGCTCAACTTCTTGTTGCATTGAAGAAGGTGGAAGAGGTGAGAAGGATCTTGTTAGAAGGAGTTCCATATGATATTGTCTCAAGTCTCCATGAGACGGTTATTCCATTTGAGACTGGTAGCATTTGTGGTCCGACTTAGTAATAGAAGAGGTAATGTGGAGCACTAGAGACAATACCTCCATAAAATAGAAAGAAGAAGATTTTTCATTGGTCGTAAAAGGCAATAGATCCAAGGGAAATAATTCCCAAGGTGAGGAGAGCAACAAAGAATTTTCCAAGGTCAAGCCTTTTCACTTTCATGGGCACTCACATTATACCTCAAATTGTCCACAGAGGAAGGAAAGTAATAAGGAGCCTGCAGTTGTAGTGACTGAAGTGATAGATTTACAATTCAAGCTTGATTTTACTCGCATTGCATGCATGGAAAACACTGTAATGGGATGAATGTGGTATCTAGACATCAGTTCCTCTATCCATATAACGAGGAATATATATCTCTTTAATGACATGGAGGAGAAGGACCTCTAGCAAAAAATAGTGTTTGGATATGATGAGAGCTACAACACAACTGACATAGGTACAATTACCTCTCTAAGGGAGTCTAGCTCCTCTCTCAGACTGACAAATGTTTTGTGTGTTCCAGGACTAAACAAGAATCTCATTTACGTAGTCGTATTGGAATACTGTGGCTATGTTTTCATATTTAGAAAAGGAAATGTGTTCCTTAGACACATCACCATGGGACAGGTAAAACAGATCGATGTAAGAGTCAAGAACATGTATGCTATCAAGTTCTAGGTTGCATGAAAAAATTTGAGTAGCAAATCAGAAGTTAGTGACTTGGTGGTTGAAAGGGAGCACAAATTACCTCTCAATATGCAGTCTCAAAAGTTTGTGGATCAACCACATTTGGAGAACAAAACAGGAGACTGAGTGGAGGCGTCCACTCAAGAAGAAACCTTTAGAAGGGGGGAATTTCGAGCCAGATGGGAAAAGGTATCAAATGAAACCATGTGTCTAGTTGAGAGGTGGGGCGATGTGCACACATAATCCCAAGAGAATAAATTTGGGGAGGATCCGTTGAGATGGATTGTCTCATGGATCACACCAGTCTACGAGGAGCCCACAGTACACAGTAGTAGGATGGATGAGTTAGATTTATGCAGCCACATGTCAAGAAGATATAAATCATAGTGATAGGTGTCAGATACTGGAGCACAGATTAGAGTTGGCAGTAATGCAAAGGGCACAGATGCATTCTCAACAGAAGTGCATAGTTTCTAGTAGATGATGTAGTAATCAATAGTAGTCATATACTTTGATGACACATGCATCATAGTAATTGAGTTTTTTGGAGACTTTTTAGTTTGAAGAGTTGTAAGAGAAAACAGAGGTAGATAAGTTTTGCATGCAGAACATTCCAAAGGTATAAGATCGAGATAGATTGAATTCCTTTCTTGTTGAGAGGACGTGGTGAAATTTGCAACAAGAAACATTGGAAACGGAAACAAAAAATGGAATCTAGAAAATGGCACCCAAAAATGTTACCATATGAGGCTTCTCCTTCAATTTTCCCTTAATTAAATTGGAAGAAAAATTGTAATTTCATCTCATTACAACTTGTATTAGCTAACTGAGTGAGGAAGACTTAATTAACTTGGGAAATTTGAATTAGAGGTCAAAAACAAGGCATGCAAAGGTATTTTCTATTTTTAGGGTGTCCAAATAAAGTTATTTGTCAATTGTAATTAGTTAACTCAATGTTTTCTAACAACTAAAAATTTTAACTAGTTTTTAACAACTATCTTTGGGAAATTATGCATCCATACTATTTATTCATGAGGGTTGCTTATATTTTTAACCTTGTCCTGAGCATGAACCACATTATCTGGTTCTAAACGTCGACCAAATCCTAATGATGTGATTAATAGGAAATATATTTATCTCAATTAATTGAGTTAAAATAAGTTTAAAAATTTCTAATTGGGAGATGAGCTAGTGATAGACTGAGTGAATTAAATCTGATTTAATTCACTAGTGATCAATGAGTTAACTGATAGTCACTTGTTTCATTTCAGTTCTAAGGAAGGCCAAATTGATACTGAGGTTAAAGGGAATGGATCTATTAGTTGTACTATTAGAAAATTATACATGTCATGCATGAGGTCATTGAGAAGGCCTTGAAAGATTGCGCAATAATTAATTGGTATTTTCCTAATTAATAGAGGCTCAAATAGCCCAAGATTGCATAATAAAAACAAGCTAGGTAGAGGAATGAAAAACGTTAAATAATTTATTTATTTTGCTTATATTAACATCTATCTACATATCTTTTGAGTAATGAAAAATCTTCCAGTTACAAAAAAAAATTAGTCAAATTAGGTTCATGTAATTTGTATTTGTATTTTATAATTGATTTTCATTTCAAAAATAAATAAATTATCTAATATATTAGCAAGTCTATTATAAAATGTTATCGAGCTCCAAATGTCATAAACACAATTATTTAAATATAAAAAGTTTTTTAAAATTGAGTTATTTTAAATCATTATAAAATTATAATGTACTTGCAACTCAAATAGGTTCGCCATATAATTCTACTAGTAACTTACTTGTACACGGTAATAAATAAAAACACAAATAAAAAATCTTTATAATACTTTAAAAATCCTTTTGTGTCAAATGCATTTTAATTAATTAACTATCTTTTGAAATCGTTAAAATGGGTTCGCGATATAATGCTACTTGCAACTCAAATGGGTTCGCTATATAATGCTACTAGAAACTTACTTCTCCACGGTAATAAATAAAAACACAATTAAAAAATATTTATAATATTTTAATTTTTTATTTTTCACATTTTCTGTTAGCTAACAAATATTTTGAACTTCGTTGCTCGTCCATTCATAAGTTGGTACTAATGACGTTTACGGAAAAAAAAAAAGGAGAGTCAAAAATTTTTCACATGAAAATTTGGTCAAAATGCCCTACAACTTTGTCGGAAAAAACAAACTGTACAAAATAAGATTTACATATTTTCAAACCCATCATGAAAGCCTCTACTCTACTGAAAAAAATAAGTTCTACATACTTGCAAACCCATCATGGAAGCCTCTACTGAAAAAGAAACCATGATGAAAGCCGGCCATATAATTGCACTATTTCTACTGGGGTGCATTGGCACTGTACATAAATTCTTGCAGCAATAACTTAACATATGAATCAAACTCTTCCACCATACCACTTTCAAGAAAATCGCCAAAAACTTGTACAACATCGTTCCTTCTTTCAAGGCCATCTTCCTTGATAAGTGCGGCAACGATTTCTATACCTAAATGCAAATGAGACGATCCCAGGCATTTGAAACCCGCAAGGACGAGTTGCACCATTCTGACAATTTCTGTTACTATATTTGATGCTTGGAGTGTCTCCTTGGACTGCGAGAGAAATGCATTTTCTCTTTCTTCAAGAGACGTGGTGGCTGTGAGTATGGCATTAATTAACGAGAGCCCTCCTTCAAGTGCTACGCTAATTACTTCAAAATTCTTATCTTCATCATTTTCATTATTTTTTTTCACCATTCTTGACCTACTTTCATCCAGCAGGTGCAGGTGATGCAAACGCGATATGCAAAGAATTACTGAATGAACTACAACGTCAACCCAATTAGACTGTGAGTTAATGCAACTCATTCGAGTTTTTGTCCACACAGCCTTTAGAATTAACATTCCGTTGTAGAGGTCTTCATTACCTATATCGCTCAAGTTTGCACGCTCTAACACACTGAGAGTGACCCTAACGCAGAAGTTGTGGAGCCTAGTTCCCGCAAGATTTTCAACGTTCAAGTCGTAAAACATCTGACGATATATTCTTAAAACCATGCTCCGGATTTTCAACTGATAGCATCCAACTACAAGGCAAGACAGCCCAGAAAAAATCCCGAACAAAAGGTGTGGAGGAAAATGAGTATCCTTAAAACCAATGAGATCCACGAGCCTGCACACTTCCTTGAACACTTGTTTCAAAGCATCACATGAAGAGATGTACCGAAAGCATAAATAAGAAAACCGGTCATCTATCACCGGCAACAAGTATTCGTATCCTCCAATTGAACAAAACGAAACCCTGTTTTCAGGTTGGTATTGGCAACAGAGGCGGAGAAGATTAAATTTTTTCCATAAGACTTTCCAATAATTCTCTGCCGGCAGCTCTCCACTTTCGTTCTCAGCATCTACGAGACATTCATAATCCGAAATCAATCCCTCCATTAAAATTTTCATATTTGCTTCGCCCAAGATTTCAGTGTAGTCGGAAATGACATCTAACTTTAGGGTTAGGCTTGAGTTGTTCATAATGTATCGTTGCATTTCTTGTCTCAGTTTAGTCTGGGGAATAACATTGGTAATGTCAAAGGGCTGGCGGGTAAATGGGTTAACTGCTTCGTGCTTGTCATCCCAAATAGTTTCCAGTGTCGCTCGGTTGTATAGAACCTGAGCTGGGTCTTCTGTGAGCGGCAATCTAACTGGATCATACGCAAATTCTTGCAGCAACACATCTACATACCTTTCAGGAATCTCAGAATCCATATTCGGCGTTAGCGACGATCCCGGAAGATTTTTCTTTTATCTTACAAAATGGTTGTTTCTATTTTGTAAGATAAGAATATATATATATACAAGCTTAAATGTGGGTGATATCTTAACTTAACTTATGATGCGTCGGTTTAGCCTAATTATTTTTTAAAGATGTGTTTGTGTTAATTAATTGTTAAAAAAATAATATATTTAATTATTTTTAAGTATAATAAACTGTTTGTAGTTTATAGTTAGTACATTGGTTCATATTTTTAATTTTATTTCAAATTGTTTTGAATAGGTTTGATTTTGGTAATTTTTATTTGTTTATTTTTATATGAGATTTAGCTATAGATGATTCAGTATAATTGGTTATGGATGTTTATAGTTCATATTTGACATGTTTATTATAATCTATAATGTTTAACCATAATCCATATAGGTGGATAAGGGTTGTTCATAAATTTTGAGTTTCATTATTATAATATTGAACTCAATTACATTGGATATGATAGTCTATCTTTTAGTCAAATTTAGTAGGAAATTTGGTGTGATAGTGACTTGCTTATATGAAATTTTCTTGAAGCCTGAAAGCTATATCCTATAAAATAACTATATATTTACAAAATCACTACACACTAATGGTTATAAAATCGATCTTTTACAAAAATTATGAGCTCATAAATTGTGAATTCATTTCATTTAAGAGTGTTTTATACACCTTTTTTTTAATCAGAAATATGGTGAGTTTGTATTTGATAATTATGTGTATGTGTATGAGTAACTTTTGTTTTCTTTATCCTCAAACAAGGGGCTTACAGACCAATTTGGTGTTTTTCTTGGTCTTATTAATACTATTACTATTATTATTTATGATGTAGTTTTCATGATTAAATAGTTGGTTTAATGATAAAGTGTTTTTTTTAGAGTTATATTACTTGTTTGAGTTGTAGTAATTGAACCCCTTGCTGCTGAATAACCCTTTATTATTGATCTTTTCATTGTTTTATTTTTTCTAGCTTTTCTTCCTTATTTCTCTTCATCTCCTTAAAATTTATTCATGAGTTTGAGATGATACATTTGAATACCTAGATATGAGTGCAAGCTAATGATGGTCTCTCATAACACTTTAATGGTAATACAAACTAGGAAAAAAGAGAATCTACTAACTTGGAGAAATGGTTAGAGATACATACGGAATAAATTTTAAGATGGTGTAAGAATATGAAATGTAGATAAATGAGTCAAATTTCCAATTGTATAATTTTTTTAATAGAAATCATCTCTAACTGTATCAATTTTGAGTTAGAGATCAGTTATAGTGGTTGGGGCTGGCCAATCCCGAATGAATTGGATTTTGGTTGGATCCAAATGCACCCCCCTTTCATCAATAATGTATCCCAGATATTGAACTTGGGTCATGCCAAACGTGCACTTCTCCATATTTGCACACAACTTGTGTTGCCGCAGTGTTTGGAGGACTTGTCGGATGTGGTGAAGGTGCTCTTCCCAAGTTTGGCTGAAGATCAAAATGTCATACAAGTACACCACTACAAATGAGTTGGTGAATGGCTGCAAGATGTCGTCCATCATCCTCATTAATCCGGATTTTATGCAAGAACGCAAAAAAATATATAAATAACCATGAACATAGAGATGCAGCGGAAATAATGCTTCATTTCATTAATATCAAATAATAGAAATATGCTTACAGGCATAATGGAAATAAAATAGCTAGGGTGCTGGTACCGAATCTCTGAGAAGAGATGTGATGGCTACATACCTCTGAACTGTGTTACAATGAGGCTCGAGGGCCTATTTATTGTTGAGAAACAATGTAGAATCTGAAACGTCCAAAAACCTAACCATAGGAGATGAGGCGCCAAAACTGTGGGCGCCCGTTTGGGTAAATTGGTGGTTCAACTTCCCGGGGGCATAACTTTGGCACCCGATCTCCGTTTGACGCGCTCAATAGCTCGTTAGAAATATCTATCCGAGGACATCAATTTTTGAACGAGCAACATCAGTCCATGGACCCATGTTGCTCTCCGTTTTTCCAAAAATTGTCATTTAGGGCCTCAAAACGACTCCGGAAGTTCAGGACCCGAAAAACTGCTAAAAATAGTAAGTTTTGTTGCAACTTGAAAATTGAAAGAACTGAAGATGGGGGTTCAAATGGAATAGGTGGGTGGCCACCAATATCCACCTAGATCAATAAGCCCCCAAAACGGCTCCGAGAGTGGAGGACCCGAAAACCTGCTAAAAATAGTAAGTTGTGCTGAATGCGAAAAGTTGCAAGAGTTGATGGTGCTGGTCCAAATGGAATGGGTGGGTGGCCACCGATATCCACCTGGATCATTCCTCCCTCCTTAGGAAGCAATGGTCCCCATTGTGTTGAGATCCTTCATGAGATGAGGCAAATTCTGTTGAACTGAGTATTAGATGTGCTGAAGATGTCATGGACCTGCGGGTGGACATGCTGGATGCGTTTAGTAAATTTGGTTTCTTTATCAGCCTCATACAGTACATGTTTGGATTCTGTATGTGTAGTTGCAGGATGTATGGAAACATCAGGTCGTGGTGAATTGGGAGTCAGATCAATGGAGTGCCTTTCCTGACACTGTAGAGGAACCTCTATGAGTGAGGATAAATTGTCATCATATTCCTCCATGACTTTGTCCATCTGCTGCAGCTGTGAAAGGGAGCCTTGTTTCGAGGTTGTGGCCACAATATTCTTCTTTCCCTCTGAGTGAGTCGTAAGGAAAATGAATTTCCTGATCTGGGAAACAATCTTACTGCGTTGTTTTGCAGTAGTCAAAGAGATGGCAGGAGGCGGTACTACCTCCGGTATCCTGTACAAGTTATTTCCCAAAGTAATAATAACAGCACGAGGCCTAGACTCATACACAGCATGTCGTCTCCATAAGTATGGTTGGCCCAATAATACATCAGCTACATCAAGAGGAGCAACATCACACAATACCTCATCGGTGAATGGCTTGATACTGTATGGAAGTCGGCACTGCTGGCGGATGCGGAGATCTCTCCCTGGGTGGAGCCACCCGATGGTATACGGCTGCGGGTGTGCTATGGTTGGTAGGCCGAGCCGCTTCACGACGTCTGCTGAAATGAGGTTCTTTTGGCTTTCGCTATCGACGAGAAACTGCAGCGGAGAACCCTTCACCCACATCTGCGACTGGAAGAGGCGCTCCCCCTCCTCTGGATCCTCTGGACCCTCCTTCTGGATCTTGGTGGTGGCAACAATGGAACTGGGATCCGCATCAATGATCTGCTTCCCTTTTTCATTGCCTTTGTTTGGTTCTAACTCAGGATCAGAAAATGGATCTGATTCGGGTGCCTTTAGTTTAGCCACCAAAGACTGTTTGGCCCGACACTCATTTGTGCTGTGAGTGGGGCTGTTATGAAATTCACACCACTTCCCTGTGTCCTTCTTTGGATTTGTGGTGTTTTTCTGAGTCACATTTCTTTGGCCTTGTCCCTTGTTCTTCGGTTCGGGGGCACATTTTGGATTCACAGATCCAAAGTCTCGCTTCTTCTGCTTAAATTTCTGCTCGATCTTGGCGGCATAGCGATATGCCGTGCCAAGCGATGTAATGTCGAGGAAATCCATTTCCTCCTGAATGTGTTTGTGCAGACAGCCGCGGTACTTGAGCACCAAATGTCTCTCTGAATCTTTAATACCCAACTTTGTGCGTAGGGTATGGAACAGATTCGTCAGTTCGTGCACATCTTGATCCTTTTGTTGCCGCGGCGTGGTCCATTGGATGTATTTGTCCTCATAGCTCCCCACAGGGTAATATTGTTCCTTGATGCCGTCTCGGAACGAATTCCAAGTGGGTGTGGCCGAGAACAGAGAGGGTTCCCCTTCGCCCTCTTGCTCACGGTAGGTTTCCCACCAGTCTTTGACATGGGGGGCAGCTTTGAGGAGTGCAAAAATAATCTTTTCTTGGTCAGAGAAGTCATGGACCGAGAAATACCCTTCCAACAAATTTAACCATCTGTCTACAGCGTCTGCATCTATTTTTCCTTCAAATATAGGAATGTCAAAGTTTACCTGTACCTTGAAGGGAGTGGCGCCTCCGGAGTGGCTGTTGGATGCAGATGCGCCATATGTGGGCAGTCGTTGAAGGATTTGAGCAAAGTTATCCATCATCACGTTCCTTTGTTTCTCGAGGGCCTCCTCGAGCAGTATTTTGATAGGATCTCCTGCTCCCTCGTCTTTCTTTTCTTCCGCCATGGGAGGTCATCGGGGTTTGCGAGGCTGATCTTGCAAGGGTTCAACCAGATCGAGCCCTAACTCCTTATACCCTGACCGCGTTGGGGACATGCAAAGAAAAACAAAGAAAGAGCAGACCTCCTCTGATACCACTAATCCAGATTTTATGCAGGAACGCAAAAAAATATATAAATAACCATGAACATAGAGATGCAGCGGAAATAATGCTTCATTTCATTAATATCAAATAATAGAAATATGCTTACAGGCATAATGGAAATAAAGTAGCTAGGGTGTTGGTAGCGAATCTCTGAGAAGAGATGTGATGGCTAAAGACCTCTGAACTGTGTTACAATGAGGCTCGAGGGCCTATTTATTGTTGAGAAACAATGTAGAATCTGAAACGTCGAAAAACCTAACCGTAGGAGATGAGGCGCCAAAACTGTGGGCGCCCGTTTGGGTAAATTGGTGGTTCAACTTCCCGGGGGCATAACTTTGGCACCGATCTCCGTTTGACGCACTCAATAGCTCGTTAGAAATATCTATCCGAGGACTTCAATTTTTGAACGAGAAACATCAGTCCATGGACCCATGTTGCTCTCCATTTTTCCCAAAAAATGTCGTTTAGGGCCTCAAAACAGCTCCAGAAGTTCAGGACCCGAAAAACTGCTAAAAATAGTAAGTTTTGTTGCAACTTGAAAATTGAAAGAACTAAATATGGGGGTTCAAATGGAATAGGTGGGTGGCCACCAATATCCACCTGGATCAATAAGCCCCCAAAACGGCTCTGAGAGTGGAGGACCCGAAAACCTGCTAAAAATAGTAAGTTGTGCTGAATGTGAAAAGTTGTAAGAATTGATGGTGCTGGTCCAAATGGAATGGGTGGGTGGCCACCGATATCCACCTGGATCACTCATGCAGGTTGCGGGAGCATTCGTCAACCCAAAAGGCATGACCAGCCATTCGAAAAGGCATTCCTTGGCTTTGAAGGTAGTCTTCCACACATCGGAGGGTTCAATTGGTACCTGGTGATACCTAGACTTCAGGTCAATCTTGCTGAAATATTTTTCACGTTTGAGTTGGTCCAGAAGGTCATCAATCCGTGGGATTGCGTACCTATTCCGGACAGTGATCTTGTTCAGCGCCCGATAGTCAATACAGAGTCTCCACGTCCCATCCTTCTTCCGTACCAACACGATCGGGCTCCCACAGGGCGATGAACTTGGTCTGATGTGACCTTTCTGCAACAGCTCCTGAATCTGCCTCTTGATTTCATCATTCTCCAGAACAGAGCGCCGATAGATCGGTCCATTGGGTAGCGACGCACCTGGGGTCAGATCAATCGGGTGCTTGACCTGACAGTGCAGAGGAACCCCTGTGGGTGAGGTGAAGATGTCCCCGTACTCCTCCACAACCTTATCCATTTGTTGTTGTCGTGCAGAGGGGCCCTGTCTGGAGGTCGTGGCCACAGTCTTCTTCTTGCCCTAGGGTCGGATCATCAGGAAAACGAATTTCCTGGTTTGGGAAATGAGCTTACTGCATTGTTTTGCAGTAACCAAAGAGATAGTCGTAGGAGGTGGTACCTCTGGTATCCTGTACAACTTATTTCCCAAAGTAATAATAACAGCACGAGGTCGAGACTCATACACAACATGACACTTCCACAAGTATGGTTGTCCTAATAATACATCAGAAACATCAATAGGAGCAACGTCACATAATACCTCATCCGTGAAGGGCTTGATGCTATAGGGAAGGCGACACTGCTGGCTGACGCGGAGATCTCGTCCTTAGTGAAGCCACCCGATGGTGTATGGATGTGGGTGAGCTGTGGTCGGCAAGCCCAACCGCTTCACGGCGTCTGCTGAAATGAGGTTCTTTTGGCTCCCATTGTCG
This sequence comes from Pinus albicaulis, assembly GCA_034641835.2. Taxonomy (NCBI): domain Eukaryota; kingdom Viridiplantae; phylum Streptophyta; class Pinopsida; order Pinales; family Pinaceae; genus Pinus; species Pinus albicaulis. The sequence continues at coordinate 1,176,816,682 of CM076580.1, forward strand.
ACAATGAACTGTACCGGGGAGCCCTTTACCCACATCTGGGAGTGGAAGAGACGTTCCTCCTCCTCTAGATCTTTCGGTTCCTCCTTCTGGACCTTTGTAGTGGCAACAGTGGCGTTGGGCTCCGCATCAATAATCTGTTTCCCTTTTTCATTCCCCTTTTCAGGTTCCGATTCGGAGTCGGAGCATGCATCTGACTCAGAAGCCCTCATCTCGGCCACTAGCGACTGCTTGGCCCGACACTCACTTGTGTTGTGAGTGGAGCTCTTATGGAACTCACACCACTTTCCCGTGTCCTTCTTTGGCTTTGCGGTGATGTTCTTTTCTTGTGGCTTCGACGGGTTGTCTTTAGCAGCCATGCCTTGGCTTTGTCCTTTTTTTTGTGGTTTGGAAGCACCTTTCCCTTGCTTTTGATTTTCAGATCCAAAGACTCGCTTCTTCTGTTTGAATTTCTGCTCAATCTTGGAAGCATACCGGTATTCCGTACCAAGCGAGGAGATGTCGAGGAACTCCATTTCCTCCTGAATGTATCTGTGTAGACAACTACGATACTTTAGAACCAGATGTTTCTCTGAATCTTTGATACCCAACTTTGTGCACTAGGTATGGAACATATTTGTCAGCTCATGCACATATTGATCCCTTTGTTGTCGCAGCGTGGTCCATTGTATGTACTTGTCCTCATAGCTCCCCACGAGATAGTACTGTTCCTTGATGGCGTCTCAGAAAGAATTCCAAGTTGGTACGACCGAGAATAGAGATGGTTCTGTCTGGTCCTTGTTCTCACAGTAGGTTTCCCACCAGTCCTTAACATGGGGGGTAGCTTTGAGGAGTGCAAAAATAATCTTCTCCCGGTTTGAAAAGTCATGAACAGAGAAATATACTTCTAATAGATTCAACCATCTATCTACGGCATCTGCATCTATTTGACCCTCAAATATGGGAATGTCAAAATTTACTTGTACTTTAAAAGGACTCGCGCCCCTAGAGTGGCTGCTGGATGCAGATGCGCCGTCAGTGGGCAGCCGTTGAAGGATCTGAGCAAAGTTATCCATCGTCGCGTTCCTTTGTTTTTCAAGTGCCTCCTCGAGCAATATTTTGATAGGATCTCCTGCTCACTCATCTTTCTTTTTGTCTCCCATGGGCATCTGTCGAGGTTTGCGAGGCTGATCTTGCAAAGGTTCCACTAGATCGAGCCCTAGCTCCTTATACCCCGACCTCATTGTGGACATGCAAAGAAGGATCGAGAAGAAGCAGACTGCTCTGATACCACTGATCCGGATTTATGCAGGAACGTAACAAAATAAACATATAACCATAAATACAGATATGCAGTGGAAATAACACTTCATTTCATTAATATCAAAGAACTGAAATTTTCTTACAGACAAGATGGAAATAAAACTATTCAGGACGCTGGTGGCTATCTCTGAGAAGAGATGTGGTGTCTACAGGCCTCTGAACTGAGTTACAATGAGGCTCGAGGGCGTATTTATTATTTAGAAATATTGGGAAATCCTAAACAGCCAAAACCCTAACCCTAGGAGATGAAGCGCGAAAACTATGGGCCCCGTTTGGGTAAATTGGTGTTTCAACTTCCGAGGGGCGTAACTTTGGCATATGATCTCCGTTTGACACGTACTATACCTTGATAGAAATTTATATTTGAGGACTACAAATTTTTAACGAGCAACATCGGTCAACCCATGTTCCTCTCTGTTTTCCCAAAAAACGTCGTTTAGGGCCTCAAAACGGCTCCGGAAGTTCAGGACCCGAAAAACTGCTAAAAATAGTAAGTTGTGCCGAAATTGAAAAACTGAAACAGAAAATGGTGGGGCCCCAAGTGGAATAAGTGGGTGACCACCAATATCCACCTGGATCAGATTCCATAGAATAGTTGACACGTGGCCTAAGGCGTGACCCCCTAAAACTGCCTTTTCGCGTGCCATCGCGCATTAACGTTCAACTAAGGAGGCAGTGTGATATCTTTGAACGCCGTCGATATGGAGGGAAGCCATCAAACAGTGGTCGCATTCAGAAGAAGCTCGAAGGTTAACCTAAGGTATGGCATGCATAATAAATTAAAATCCATGTCGTGTGGGCCCAGGGACCAAAGTCATTTATTTAAAAAAGTATCGGTTATGAATATGAGATATTGAAGGGTGACAACCTTATTATAAGGTGGCGAGAGAATTAAAGCTCAGGTTCATTTAATTTTCAAATTTTGTTGATTATGTTTACTTGTCGAATTCCTCGAATTTGATAAATAAAATCAAAGAAGTTGTGGAAGACCACGTGGAGGTGAACGAAGTTAAGCAGGATCAAATGCAGACAGAGCGACAATAGCAGACCATCTCTCCTTAGGAGATGACTTTCAGTTTTTTTGCTGTCACTAATACACATGCAACGACATATTATATAATCAGATCCTGTTTTTCTTATTTCAATAACCCCTTAAAATGAATTCTCCAATTATTTCTTTCAAGGTATCCATCAAGACCATAATATGCCCTCCGTCATAACTTAAGGAAATTCATTTTATCTTAGCTCTTGCTTAAATTAGGGAGATCAAATTATTCTTATGACATTGGAGAATATTTCATGGCTTCCATCCTTCTTATCGTATTTATCTTAACCATCATGATTCATATATGTTCCTTCATCATGCCTATCACATCAAACTTACTTATGAACATATTCACCATCTGAAGTTTATGTACCTACACAACTTAGATAGCAAGTACAAACAAATCTATATAAGCATGAAGTTAACCACATAAAAATCATACAATATTGGAAGCATTATACTTTATAAATATAATCAACAAGAGATGTTACTACTTCAACTTCTTTCCCATATTTTGGTAAATACCCTAAATCACAAAAACAACTCAATCAAGATGTCAATTTCATTATATCTAGAGCCTTAATATCTGCTTAAGACCATGTTGAGATATAACAACAAGTTATTCTATGACATATTTCAAATCCTCAAAGAAACAAGTATAATTCAACAATGCATCTAACAAATTTCTAAATTCATATGTTATATTTCTACTAGGATTTAGTGCAAGATCATAGATTTTATACATGGGTCATTAAGCTTCAACAATGAAAACTAATGATAACTCAATTTTAGATTTCAATGATATTTCATAAATCTCATATTATCACAGTCTCATAATCTATTAGAGAATTTAACTTTTATTAATGGTTAATTACAAAACCCTATAATTCACAAACACTATCTCCTAGAGTATCAAACTTTAACTAGGGCTTAGCAACAAACCCCATGGACATAGGAACACTAGTATGAGGTCAACACATATATATGATTCCATCATCATGCACAAGCATGTCACAACAACATAAGTTAAGTGTTATTGATGGTTCCATCTATAAAAAGTTAAATGTAATAAAACTAATAAAATTCAATTTGTCACATTGTAATTTTGTTTCTATTAACAAAATTACTAATAATTTTTTTAGTTTAAAATAAATAGTTTTACATATATATATATATATATATATATATATATATATATATATATATATATATATATATATATATATATATATATATATATATATATATATATATATATATATTAAATTTCATTTCCACCTATATTGAAGCCTTGTGGTATAAAGTTTTGTAACAATATGAGAATTTTCATTTAGAGACCAATTTCAGGTTCGAATGACTTGTCCATGCTAAGAAGGAAAAGAGAGACTTGTAGGTAGAGCATTATTGGTAGAAATTTAATCTAATCCTTTATTTCCAACACAAACTAGAAAATAGACATATGTATTGTTAAATTGGAGGATATGTTTAACTCCCCCTTCAACCACTTCAAGCCTTTCAAGATTAATGAAAGATGTTACTTTTGACTAACCCAACCTCCATGGTCTCCTTATCAATAGGGGATTGTGAAAATTCCCCAATCCAAAATTTTTTATTGAATGGTCTTATTAAATTGTTTCCTAACATTGTCATGCTAAATTTATTTTTATTCTCTTTAATCTAATAATCTTCTAATATACCTTTTAAATGTTTTTTTTGACTAAATATATAATTATTTTATTTTAATTTTTTTTTTAATAATAATAACATGATTATATATAAATATTGAAAAATATAATTATTATACTTTAAAAATTAATAAATATAATATTATTTTTTTATTAAAACTTGTGAAACTTTCCCATTAGTTATGATTAAATAATTAATAAATATAATTATAATAAAAAGTATTGTAATGTATCTAAACATCAATCTAAGATAGTCAGTAAAACGGTAGCACATTTTAATGTTTTGTAAACCGATATAAATTTAAAAAAAAATTAAGCAATTATTTAAATTATAGAATTAGTAATTAATTTTTTACAATTTTAATTAGAAATTCTATTGTATATAAAGAAAAAATTCAAAATATATAAATTTTAATTTAAATGCAAAACTTTGTTATTTGTCCAGCTGTATTATTTATTTCTATTATGATATATGATTTGTGAATTTAGAAATATATTAATTTTATATTTTAAAAATATTTATAATGGTACATGATGTACTATATCTATTATTTATTTTTATTATGATATATGATTTGTGAATTTAGAAAAATATTAATTTTATATTTTAAAAATATTTATAATGGTATATTAAATGCACTATTTCTGCTCACCGAAACTTGCAAATGAAATGGAAGCATCTTTGGGGAAAAAGGAATGGGAGCACCTTATTTCGACATAAAAATTTTAATTAAGAAAAGATACTTACGGGACTCGGGATGCAAATTCAATGTAAATTACCTCATACTTCCACGTACAAAATGTTGATGGAATTGATATCATATGCACTTCAGAGGATACCATCCATAAGTATAGCTAATTTAAGTTTAATATGTAATCTTCCAATAATGATAGTACGAATAAAGGTAATAAAAACAATTAATAGATAATAGCATATTTACCGAGTATTAGGCAATTTAGATGCTCCCTCATCAAGCCTCGATTAATTTGTTCATTGGGGATTTAGATTAATTCAAATCCCTATCTTGCTCCAAAAATATGTTGTTGTATTTTTCCTTCAAGAATTCAATAATACTGAATTTGGGAGACACTATTTTATTGCACTTTTGTCCTTCTAATTCAAATTTGTGTATTCTTGTGCTGACATTATTATAACTAAAAAACTTAGATTTATATTGATTCTGATAATCTTTGTTCACCAATGAACTTTACATTTTGACCTGCCATAACTCAAAATTATGATCATTGAATTTCATTATCTTTATTTTGGAATTTCTTACCATTTCCTTTCACCATAATAATTGCTTCCACGGATCTCCCACTACAAGAGGGTCAACCATAAGCCTGATCCAAACTTCTTAGACACAAATTAGTCCTTTTGAAGCCAAAACTTCCCTCATACCAAACGTAGTTTTTAAAAGTGAAAATTTTGTTTCTACAAATGGATTCTTAATAAAATAGAATAAAAGCAATGCTAAACTGCATATCAACAAAAATATTTTATCTTCAAAATCAAATTTGGGAAAACCATCAAGTCGTTTTCAATATATATTCTTTTTTACAATATCAAAAGTTAATATATATCTTGCAACATCTATAAAACATCAATCCATTTACCTTAAATTAGGATACATATGTAGTTCTTTAACCTAAACAACAAAACCATGGGATAAACAACCATGCACCACAAAACTTCTTTTAGAAAAAACTGTGTTGAAAATTTCCAAAACAATGTGCAAAAAACCAACAATTGTTTTTGAAGAACACTACCTATAAACCATCACATAGGGGGAATCACAACCCTTTGTGAACCATTCAAGTAGGGTTGGGATTTACCCCAATGTGACCCTCCTAATTAAGGGGGACTTCTGATCCATCTACTACCCCTAGTGTAATGTAAAATATGTGAGGATTTCCATGCAAAGAATATAAAATGCACCCCAGCAAATGAAATAGAGATGGAAAGTCAAAATGAGCACAAATGACAAGTTTGATAACAAATTATAGTCACTATTCATGTAGATTACTTCTCATTATCTATGCCACGGGTTGAGATATGACTTGAGGATGTTGATCTAGATAATAGATGATATGTTGGGCTCATTCTACATAGATATTGAATAGTATTGGAGGGAAGAATATTCCCAAGGTAATTTTGAGCGTAAAAGGGAGAGACATTCCTTCTGATTGTGTCAGTTGTGAATGGAGTGCCATGATGGGATTTGTTGGGGTGTTTCCTATGAACTATAAAGTGGTACAAATTTCCTATAATAATATATAATTATGATGGCAATGATGATGATGATTAACATATACTAAGAGTGAATATGTTATATTAGACCTTCATGCATAAAGATATTACTCAGAATTGTTTGAAGTTTTATTATTATTTAGGAAAAGAATTAAGTGAAGCATTTTAAGAACAACATAGTTTTGTTGAATTAAAAGATCAATAAGGTTGGTAGTGCCACAAATATTTCGAAATATAAATCTAATATAAGTATGTGCTAAACAATATAAAATAATTTAGTGATTTTGATATTTAACCCTCTTAGTGCTACAATGGTGATAGACACTTTCATTCCATGGTGTTTTTGTAATTGACCAATGTCTGGTTTTACAATAAATATCATGATATTTTTTCTTATTTTAACAATATTTATTTTGTTCTTCACATTGTTTAAAAAAAAACCTACATACTTCTAGTTTTCGAGATTTACGTTGATCACCTCCTTAATATAATATTTCAGTTTCCTTTTACCATCTAGCTCTTTATCACCCCACTATTTAATAATAATTAAATTTCAAAGTTCTAATATCTTTAATATTAATATCCTTATTCTTCAAACTGATATCCTCCTTTATCTCCCAATAGTCTCGCCAAGGTTACGAATCCTTAAGCCATCCCACTTGAGTCGAAGGTGGTTTTACTTAAGTTACCTAAACAATGTTAGGAAACATCTTGTATTCCATGTTATTTAACCCTTCTCTATAGAAAAAACATTATTATCGTGCTCTCAATGGGGTGAAATGCATGGTTTAATGAAAGAGATATGATATTAGGGTGTATTTTATTTTATATCAACATAAGAAAAGTTAGGTTATATCCCTTAGACATAATATAATAACTAGACAAAATAGCTACCATAATATGAAAAATATAACTAAAATTTAGTTAATAATAATTTCAAAAAATTGGTGATTATAGAAATTTATTATATAAATTTATCTGTGAAAAATTTCTTCCATAATTTATTATTTGTTATATAATCCTTCATCAATTTAACTTTAATTTCATGAAAAAAACAACAAATATCACTAATAGACATAAATTATAGATCCTTGGTGGGGGTAATTAATTTTATTTGGAACTCATTTTATGTACAAGTACGACATAAATTTTTTGCATGGGTGGGCAGGGAAAGAAATATACCCCTCCCATTATGTTGTAGTAAATGTCTATGGCTCGGATCATGTGAAACATCATCACGACCTACATGAGAGGAATAGGATCAAATCTTGGGGATTCATTGCATCTAGGTGAGGTGGCTAAATAGCATCAAACGTGTAGCGAGTATGGATGGCTTTAGTCTCCCTACGGGGTGCTGAGATTTATCTATGTTTACCTTTATTTGGGTCATATGGTTATGGTGACGAGACCTTCAACCTTCGCGCCTCTTATAGTATTGTTAAGGTAACAATTCTCCTTGCCATTCTCAAGGAAATTTTCTTTTTCATTCTTTGAGTCGGAGGATGCGATAGTTGGAGAAGTGGCTTGTATTGGGTGTAGGTGTCTCGATCGCTGGGTGACTTATTGAATTGGTATTTTTGAGTGAGAGGTGCTTTGGTCCCTTGTGTAAGGTGGTTAGTGCTTTTTTTCTAGATGTCAGGTTTTAGGTGGTGGTGACTTTTCTCGAGTTGAGCTTTGGATAATTCCATATATTGGCTCCCCAGTGATTGGCATTATTTTTTTTTCTCTCGTCGTGTTGTTGGACATGATATTGCTTTCAGCAAATAGCCCAGATGGACTGGAGAGCACTCAAAAGCTACTGGGATTATGGGTGTATTTTCCTTCCCTCTTGTTTAGTTGGGTGGTTTTTGCTTTTGGACCCTCTAGGTGAGGGATTGTATGGCGGTGTTAACCTAGGTATGTGAAATAATAGTGGTGAATAGGATAATGGATACAGCGTAGTGAGTCGTTTCTCCTATTTTGGTCATGGCATGGAGTGTAGGAGCCTATGCTAGCGATCAGGTTGGATGGTAGAGTGTTCGGATACTAGAAGTGTGGTTCGAGGGTCGACTAGGTGAATGTTGATGTAAATTTGGGTTCATTATGGGACTACTGTCTTTTGGTAGGGCTTCCATGATGAAGTTGAGTTCCTTGATCCTTGTGAGCTTGTGTGATGGAAAAAGTCAGAAATTGCATGCTAAGATAGGAGAAAACTAATTTCCTTAGTCACTGCGGTGGTGGTGGCAGGAGTCAATGCTAATTATGGCAATCATGATGCTAAAATAATGCGAGGGAAAAAAGGCTCGTGGGAGTTGTGGAGGTTGTAGTGGGAAATATTTTATGGCTATTCCCTGCGGGTGATAGGGGTTACGGGGATCAGGCACAATGTGGTGAGGAGTGAGGAAACGAAAGCAGGCATACATTGTGGATGAGAGTCCCGGAGATCACTAGGGCAGTGTCACAAGACCGAAGACATGGGAGTTAGTTGGACGATGTAGCTTCTAGTCATGCTGGGAGAAATTTGGTGTCAATATGAAATGTTCGAATCCATCATGGACACGTTGGAATCACATTAAAGGGTCGGGAGGGAAGAACACGAGATGTAGTTATGGCTAAGATGTAGATTTTTCATTACTTTCAATGTGACATTCTTTAATGAATTTTGATTGTTTGGAATGTTGAAATTTGCAACAAGAAACATTGAAAATGGAAACTAGAAATGGAATCGAGGAAAATGGCACCCCGAGTAAATGGTACGGTATGAGGCTTGGTTTAATTTTCCCCTTAATTAAATTGGAAGAAAATTGTAATTTCATCTCATGACAACTTGTTTTAGTTATCGAGTCAATAAGACTTAGTTTAAACTTAGGAAATTGAAGTTAGAAGTCAAAAGAGGAGGCATTCAAGGAGATTTTCTATTTTTTAGGGGGTCCAAAATATAGTTATTTGTGAGTTGTAATTAATTAACTCAATTAGTTAAGTTAAAATTGGTTTAAATAGTTCTAAGCTGAGAAGACCTACTCATGGGGTCTAGTGAATTAAATATGATTTAATCCCAAGTATTGATCAATAACTTAACTAAGAATTCACTATAAATAGATGTTCCATGTTATTTCTAAGGAAGGGCCCAGGTAGAGGCATGAGTTAAGGAAAGTGTCTATCGATTGTACTATTAGAAAATTCTATAGGTCATGCATGAGGTCATTGGGAAGGACTTGAAGGATTTCATGATATTTAATTTAGTATTTTCTGTAATTAATAGGACTCAATTGGCCCAAGAATGTGTAAGCAAAGAAGGATAGGAAGAGGGCAAACAAAAGGTTAAACACTTGACCAATTTTTCTTAGATTACAAAGCTTGAATTCGAGCGAGGATCGAGTGAGACGGTGAGGAAGTGCATGTGAAGTTTTATCCGGTGTGAGAAATAATTGTATGTGTTTCATGATCTTCACCATATAGAAATTTAGAAGATAGAGTAGTTTTAAGTGAGTTTCTTTCCCCGAGATACAATTTGTGTTGTGCGATTTATAGTTTCTTTCTCTTGCTTATATGTTATTGTAGAAATCATGTTTTGTTTTTGCAAATTGTAGAAGGATTAAATGTTTTATTTTAGTGCATTAAAAAGATCATATTGAATCCTATTGGTAGATTTTATTACCTTGGTATCGAAGTGCAAGGATCGTAATAGAAGCTAACGAAAATTGAGTTTTTTGAAGAGGTTTCGATTTGCGGATTTATCCTTTGATATCTAGTAGCGAGATGAAGATGTTTTTCGATGGTTTGAGACTCAAATATGCTCTTGAGGGAGATTTTTATTACATAGCATGGAAGGCAGGGATGGATGCGGTGCTCGAGGAGAACAAACCAAAAGAAATTCATAGTCGGTGACATTCACATAACTTTGTAGTATCATATGATCAACTTCTGATGCATTGAAGAAGGTGGAAAAGGTGAGAAGGATCTTGTTAGAAGGAGTTCCATGTGATATTGTCTCCAAGTCTCCATGAGAAGGTTATTCCATTTGAGGGTTGGTAGCATTTGTGGTCAGACTTGGTAATAGAAGAGGTAATGTGGAGCACTAGAGAAAATACCTCCATAAAATAGAAAGAAGAAGATTTTCATTGGGTGCATAAAATGCAATAGATCCAAAGGGAAATAATTCCCCCAAGGTGAGGGAGAAACAAAGAATTTTCCAAGGTCAAAGCCTTTTCACTTTCATGAGCACTCACATTATACCTCAATTGTCCAGGAAGGAAGGGGAAAGTAATAAAGAGCCTGTCGGTTGTAGTAGTAGTGATATATTTACAATTCAAGCAGATTTGCTATCTGCATTGCATGCATGGAAAACACTCTATAATGGGATGAATGTGGGTATCTAGACATCGGTTCCTCTATCCATATAACGAGGAATATGTCTCTTTAATGACATGGAGAGAAGGACCTCTAGCAAAAACATAGTGTTTGGATATGATGAGAGCTACAACACAAATGACATAGGTACAATTACCTCTCGAGAGAGTCCTAGCTCCTCTCTCATGCTTGACAAATGTTTTGTGTGTTCCGGGTACTAAACAAGAATCTCATTTACGTAGTACGTATTCGGAATACTGTTGGCTATGATTTCATATTTAGAAAAGGAAATGTGTTCCTTAGACACATCACCATGGGACGGAGATAAAGCAGGATCGATGTAAGAGCAAGAACATGTATGCTATCAAGTTCTAGGTTGCATGAAAAAGATTTGAGTAGCAAATCGGGGAAGTTGGTGACTTGGTGGTTGAAAGAGGGAGCACAATTACCTCTCAATATCGAGTCTCAAAAGTTTGTGGATCAATGACACATTTGGGAGAATAAAATAGGAGGCGAGTGGAGGTGTCCCACTCAAGAAGAGACCTTTATAGAAGGGGAAATTTCGAGCCGGATGGAAAAAGGTATCAAATGAAACCATGTGTCTAGTTGAGAGGTGGGGCGATGTGCTGCATATCTAGAGAGAAATAAATTTGGGGAGGATCAGATTGAGATGGCTTGTCTCATGGATCACACCATCTACTGAGGAGCCCTGACGGTGCACGGTAGTAGGATGGACGGGGAGTTAGATTTATAGAGCCACATCATCAAGAAGATAGAAATCATAGTGATAGATATAGAATCATGGAGACACGGATTAGAGTTGGCGATGTACTGAGAGGCACGGATGCATTGTCAGCGAAGTGCATAGTTTCTAGTAGATGATGTAGTAATCAATAGTAGTCATATACTTTGGTGACACATGCATCATCAGTAATTAGAGTTTTTGGAGACTTTTAGTTTAGAAGAGTTGTAAGAGAAAATAGAGGTAGATAAGATTTTTGCATGAAGAACATTCCAAAGGTATAAGATCGAGATAGATTGAATTCCTTTCTTGTTGAGAGGGCATGGTGAAATTTACAACAAGAAACATTGGAAACGGAAACAAAAAAATGGAATCTAGAAAATGGCACCAAAAAATGTTACCATATGAGGCTTCTCCTTCAATTTTCCCTTAATTAAATTGGAAGAAAAATTGTAATTTCATCTCATTACAACTTGTATTAGCTATGAGTGAGGGAAGACTTAATTAACTTGGGAAATTTGAATTAGAGGTCAAAAACAAGGCATGCAAAGGTATTTTCTATTTTTAGGTGTCCAAATAAAGTTATTTAATCAAATTGCAATTAGTTAACTCAATGTTTTCTAACAACTAAAAAATTTTAACTAGTTTGCTAACAACTATCTTTGGGGAAAATTATGCATCCATACTATTTATTCATGAGGGTTGCTTATATTTTTAACCTTGTCATGAGCATGAACCACATTATAAAGTTTCAAGCATTCAATAAATCCTAATGATGTGAGTTAATAGGAAATATATTTATCTTAATTAATTGAGTTAAAAATAAGTTTAAAAATTTCTAATTGGGAGATGAGCTAGTGATAAAGTGAGTGAATTAAATGCGATTTAATTCACTAGTGATCAATGCAGTTCACTGATAGTTCACTTGTTTCATTTAGTTCTAAGGGAAAGGCCAAATTGATCACAGGGTTAAAGGGAATGGATCTATTAGTTGTACTATTAGAAAATTATACATGTCATCACATGAGAGGAATCACTTTACCACTTTGTAGCCAGATCCTTCAATTAAGCAGTTGGGATTTCCCCCCATGTGACCCTCACTAAATGAGGGGGCACTCTCCCCCCATCTTGTCTTCACGATCCATTTGCTACCCTAGTGTACATGTAAAATATCTGAGGATTTTGCATGCAAGGAATGTGAAATGTACCCAAAAAATGAAATAGAGATGGAAAGATCTAAATGACCACTAAATGCAGGTTTAAATAACAACTTATAGTCACTATTCATGTAGATTACTTCTCTTTATCTATGCTAGAAAGTTGGAGATATGACTTGAAAGGGCAGTTGAGCCTAGATCTTGGATAGATATGTTTGGGATTCCTTCTACATAGAGATTGAATAGTATTGGAGGGAAGAGATATTCCCAAGGGAATTTTGAGCGTAAAAAAAAGGAGACATTCATTACAGATTGTCTCGGTTGTAGAATGGAAGTGCCATGATGCTGGATTTTTTTGGGGTGTTTCTTGTCAAATATTTAGTGGTACAAATTTCTTTATATAATAATATATAATTAGTGATGGTAATGATGATGTTGAATAACATATACTAGAGTGAATATATTATATTAGACCTTCATAATGCATAAAGATCATTACTCAAGTATTGCTTTGAGTTTTCTATTATTATTAGGAAAAGCATTAAGTGAAGAATTTTTAAGAACAAAATAGCTTTCATTGCGAATTAAAAGGTCAATAAGTTGGTATTGACTCTACTAAATATTTTGAAATTTAGATGTAATCGAATGTATGTACAAAAAAATCTAAAAGAATTTAGTGATTTTGATATTTAACCTTCTCTTCAGTGCTACAATAGGTATGGACACTTTTCATTCCATGGTGTTTATAGCCATAATTATGACGAAATGTCTAGTTTTACAATAAAGATCGTGATATTTTTCTTATTTCACTAACATTGTATGTTGTTCTTCAGATGTGTTTAAAAGTCTACATACTTCTAGTTTTTCGAGATTTCACGTCGATCACCTCCTTAATATAATATTTCAGTTTCTACCTTTTACCATCTAACTCTTTATCACCCACTATTTAACTAATAATTAAAGTTTCAATAGTTCTAATATCTTAAATATTAATATCCTTATTCTTTAAGCCGATATCTCCTTCATCTACAATAGTCTAGCCAAGGTTATGAATCGTAAGCCATCAGAGTTGAGTCGAAGGTGGTTTTACTTAGGATTCTAGCGACAATGTTGGAAACCTCTTGTATTCCATGTTATTTAACCCTCTGCTTATAAAAAAAACATTATTATGGGCTATCTCAATGGGTATGACCATGGTTTAATGAAAAGGATATGATATTAGGAGTGTATTTTTATTTAATATCAACATAAGAAAAATTAGGTTATTTCCTTAGACATAATATAATAACTAGAACAAAATAGCTACCGTACATATGAAGATATAACTAATTTAAGTTAATAATAATTTCAAAAATTGGTGATTATGAAATTTATTATATATAATTTATCATGTGAAAAATTTCTTCCATAATTTATTATTTTGTTACTATAATCGTTCATCGAATTTTAACTTTAATTTCGCAGAAAAAAAGGCAACATAATATCTTTACTAATAGACATAAATTATGATCCTAGGTGAGGGTAATTGAAGTATATGTCGGAACTCATTGACGTCGATGAAAGTACAGACATAGAATTTTTTTGCATGGGTGGAGCAGGGAAAGAAATATGCTCCTCCCATTATGCTGCATGTAGTCAAATCTCTAAAGCTCGGATCATGTGAAACATCATCGACCTACATGAGAGGGAATAGGATAATCTTCAGGATTCATGGCATCGCACGATGGAGGTGGGTTAAATAGCATCAAACATGTATGAGAACAGTATGGATGGTTTTAGTCTCTACTGGATGTGCGAATTTATCACTATTACCTTTATTTGCAGGAGTCATATGGTTATGGTGTGACAGGACCTTCAACCTTCGCGCCTCCTATAGTATTGTTAAGAGTGGCTATTCTCCTTGCCATTCTCAAGAAAATTTTCTTTTTTCATTCTTTGAGTCGGAGCATACGATAGTTGGAGAAGTAGGCTTGTATTGGGTGTAGGTGTCTCGATCGTGGGTGACTTATTGAATTGGTATTTTGAGTAGTGGTGCTTTGGGTGCTGTGTAAGGTGGTTAGTGCTTTTTCTAGCCAGTGTCAAGGTTTTACGGTGGTGGTGACTTTTCTTGAGTTGAAGGAGAAGCTTTGGATGAATTCCATATATTGGCTCCCAAGCTGATTGGCATTATTTTTTCTCTCGTCGTGTTGTTGGACATGTAGTATTGCTTTCGCAAGCCAGGTGGACACAGGAGCACTCCAAGCACGGGATTATGGAGTGCTTTTCCTTCCTACGGTTTGGTTGGGTGGTTTTTTCTTTGGACCCTCTGAGTGAGGATTATACATGCAGTCAGTTAACCTAGGTATTTGATAATCAGTGGTGAATTAGGATAACTGGATGCAGGCGTGGTACGAGTTGTTTCTCCTATTTTGGTTGTGGCATGGAGTGTAGGGCCTATGCTAGCAATCGAGTTGGATGGTAGAGTGTTTAGATGCTATAAGTGTGGATTTCGAGGGGTCAACTAGGTGAATGTTGATGTAAATTTGGGTTCATTATGGGACTATGTCTTTTGGTAGGGCTTCATGATGAAGTTGGTTCCTTTATCCTTGTGGGCTTGTGTGATAGAAAAAATTGAAATTACTACTGGCACAGGGAGATAGGGAGAAAACTAATTTCCTTGGGTACTGTTGGTGGTGGTGTGAGGAGTCAATGCTAATTATGGCAATCATGATGCTAAAATAATGCGAGGAAAAAGCTCATGGGGGTTGTGGAGGTTTTAGTGAAATATTTTAGCTCGATCCTTTTGGGTGATAGGGGTTGCGGGGGATCACTGGCTTTAATCTAGGGCGAGAAGTAGGAAAGCAAGAACAAGGGCATACATTGCTGGACTAGAGTCACGAGATCACTAGGGGAAGTGTGCAAGACACGAAGACATGGGCCTCGATTGGACATGCTAGCTTCTAGTCATAACAGGAGAACTTGGGTGCAATATGAAATGTTACCAATCCATCATGGACTTACGTTGGAATCACATGAGAAAGTGCGAGGGAAGAACACGTGGTACTATGGCTAAGCTGTAGAGTTTTTCATTACTTTCAATGTGACATTCTTGAATGAATTTTGATTGTTTGGAATGTTGAAATTTGCAACAAGAAACATTGAGAAATGGAAACTAGAAATGGAATCGAGAAAATGGCACCCAGAGAAATACAAAGTATTTGCATGTATGGAGGCTTGATTTAATTTTTCCCTTAATTAGAATTGGAAGAAAAAATTTTACATTTCATCTCATGACTATTACTTATGTAGTAGTTACTCAGAGTCAATAAGACTTAGTTAACTTAGTAAATTCAATTTAAAGAAGTCAAGAAGAGCTGATTCAAAGGGATTTTTCTATTTTTAGGGGGTCCAAATATAGTTATTTGTGAGTTGTATATTCAGTTAACTCAATTAGTTAGAGTTAAAATTAGTTTAAATAGTTCTAAGCTGAGAGATGACCTACTCATGAGGTCTAGTGAATTAAATATGATTTAATCCACAAAGTAGTGATCAATCACTTAACTAAAAATTCACTATAAATAGATATTCATGTCATTTCTGAAGAGAAGTGCCATTGTACTGATTAAAGGGAAGAGTATCTATCAGTTGTACTATTAGAAAATTCTATAGGTCATGCATGAGGTCATTGGGAAGGACTTGAAGGATTTCACAATCATTAATTAGTATTTTCATAATTAATAGAGGGCTCAATTGGCCCAAGAAATGTATAGCAAGAAAGAAGGATAGGAAGAGGCAGCAAAGGTTAAACACTTGAGGAGAGTGCGTAGAAGTTTTATCCGATGTGAGAAATAATTGTATTGTTTCATGATCTTCACTATATGAAATTTAGAGATAGAGGAGTTTTTGAGCGGTTTCTTTCCCCCAGGATACATTTTGTGTTGTGCGATTGACAGTTTCTTTGTCTTGCTTTATATGTGATTGTGAAATCTGTTTTGTTTTTGCATTGTAGAAGGATTAAATGTTTTTATTTTAGTACATTAAAAGATCATATTGAATCCTATTGGGTAGATTTTGTACTATAGTATCGGGATATGAGATCGTAATAAAGGCTAAGAAATTGAGTTTTTTGAAAGAAAGTTGAGTTTGAGAGTTTATCCTTTGATATCTAGTAGCAGAGATGAAGATGTCTTTCGATGGCTTTAGAGACTCAAATATGCTCTGAGGAGATTTTTATTCTACATAACATGGAAGGGTAGGATGGATGTAGTGCTCGAGGAGAACAGACCAAAGGAATTCATAGATCAGTAAACATTCCATAGCTTGTAGGTAGCATATGCATCAACTTCTTGATACATTGAAGAAGGTGGAAAAGGTGAGAAGGATCTTGTTAGAAGGAGTTCCATATGATATTGTCTCAAGTCTCCATAGAAGGTTATTCCATTTGAGGCTGCGTAGCATTTGTGTTGTCCGACTTGGTAATAGAAGGAGGTAATGTGGAGCACTAGAGACAAATACCTCCATAAAATAGAAGAGAGAGAAGATTTTTCATTGGTGTGCGTAAATGCAATCGATCCAGGAAATAATTCCCAAAGGTGAGGAGAGCAACAAAAAAATTTTTCAAGGTCAAGCCTTTTCACTTTCATGGGCACTCACATTATACCTCAAATTGTCCCACGAGAGGAAGGAGAAAAGTAATAGAGCACTCTGGGTTGTAGTGGTGAAGTGATAGATTTACAATTCAAGCTTGATTTTTACTTGCATGCATGTGGAAAAGCTCTTGTAATGGGATGAATGTGGTATCGAGACATCAGTTCCTCATATCCATATAACGAGGAGATATATATCTCTTTAATGACATGGAGGAGAAGGACCTCTAGAAAAACATAGTGTTTGGATATAGATGAGAGCTACAACACAGGCAGACATAAGTTCAATTACCTCTCTAAGGGAGTCTAACTCACTCTCGTCATGACAAATGTTTGTGTGTTCCGGACTAAACAAGAATCTCATTTACGTAGTCGTATTGGAATCCACATGGCTGTAGATTTCATATTTTAGAAAAGAAATGTGTTCCTTAGACACATCACCATGGAAACGAGTAAAAACGGATCTGATGTAAGAGTCAAGAACATGTATGCTATCAAGTTCTAGGTTGCATGAAAAAATTTGCAGTGTGCAAATCGGAAGTTAGTGACTTGGTGGTTGAAAGGGAGCTACAAATTACCTATCAATGTGCAGTCTCAAAAGTTTGTGGATCAACCACATTTGGGGAGAATAAAACGGAGGCGGGTGGAGGCGTCCGACTCAGAAGAAAAGCTTTAGAAGGGGAAATTTAGAGCCGGATGGAAAAGGTATCAAATGAAACCATGTATCTAGTTGAAGGTGGGGGCGATGTGCACACATAATCCCTAAGAGAATAAATTTGGGGAGGATCCCTTTGAGATGGCTTGCCTCATGGATCACACATATATCTACGAGGAGCCCACGGTACATGATGAGTAGGATGAGTGTGAGTTAGATTTATCAGGCACATGTCAAGAAGATAGAAATCATAATGATAGATGTGGAATCTTTAAAGACGCAGTTAGAGTTGAGTGTCTGCAGAGGGCACGAGATGCATTGTCAACGAGAAGTGCATAGTTTCTAGTAGATGATGTAGTAATCAATAGTAGTCTTATACTTTGATGACACATGCATCATAGTAATTGAGTTTTTTGGAGACTTTTTAGTTTGAAGAGTTGTAAAAGAAAAGTAGGAGGTAGATAAGTTTTGCATGCGAGAACATTCCAAAGGTATAAGATCGAGTATAGATTGAAGTTCCCTTTCTTGTATAGAAAGGAGCATAAGTGAAATTTGCAACAGAAACATTGGAAATGGAAACAAAAAATGGGAATCTGAGAAAATGGCACCCAAAAAATGTTATCATATGAGGCTTCTCATCAATTTTACCCTTAATTAAATTGGAAGAAAAAATTGTAATTTCATCTCATTACAACCATATATAGCTGTGAGTGAGAAGACTTAATTAACTTGTGAAATTTGAATTAGAGGTAAAAAACAAGGCATGCAAAGGTATTTTTCTATTTTTAGGGTGTCCAAATAAAGTTATTTGTCAATTATAATTAATTAACTCAATGTTTTCTAACAACTCAAAAAATTTTTAACTAGTTTTATGCAACTATCTTTGGAAATTATGCATCCATACTATTTATTCAGTGAGGTTATATATTTTTAACCCCTTTATGACGAGCATGAACCACATTATCACAGTTCGAAACTTAAACCAAATCCTAATGATGTGATTAATAGGAAATATATTTATCTCAATTAATTGAGTTAAAATAAGTTTTAAAAATTTCTAATTTGAGATGAGCTAGTGATAGGCGGAGTGAATTAAATCTGATTTAATTCACTAGTGATCAATGAGTTAAGCTGATAGTTCACTTGTTTCATTTTAGGTTCTAAGGAAAACTAAATTGATCACGAGGTTAAAGGGAATGGATCTATTAGTTGTACTATTAGAAAATTATCCCACATCATCCCATGCAGAGTCATTGAGGAGCACCTTGAAAGGTGCATCAATAATTAATTGAGTATTTCCTAATTAATAGGGGGCTCAAATAGCCCAAGATTGCACTAATAAAGACAAGCTAGAGTGAAGGAATGAAAAAGGTTAAATAATTTATTGATTTTGCTTTATATTAACATCTATGTACATATCTTTTGGAGTAATCAGAAAAATCTTCCGAGTTACTAAAAAAGAATATTAATCTATAAATTAGGTTCATGTAATTTGTATTTGTATTTTATAATTGATTTTATGATTTCAAAAAATAAATAAATAAATATAAGAGTGTTCGTCTAACTATTTTAGCGAGTCTATTATAAAATGTTATCGAGGAGCTCCCAAATGTTATAAACACATTATTTTAAATATAAAAAGTTTTTAAGAATTAGAGTTATAAAATCATTATAAAATGTATTAACTGTACTTTATAACTCAAATAGGATTATGCCATATAATTCTACTAATACACTTACTTGCTACGGTAATAAATAAAAACACAAATAAAAAATCTTTATAATACTTTAAAAATCCTTTTTGTGTCAAATGCATTTTGATTAATTAACTATCTTTTGAGATGAATCGTTAAAATGGGTTCACGATGATAATACTACTTGCAACTCAAATGGGTTAGCTATACTAATGCTACTAGAAAACTTACTTCTCCACGGTAATAAATAAAAACACAATTAAAAAATATTTATAATATTTTAATTTTTTATTTTTCACATATGTATTCAATTAGCTAACAAATATTTTTAAAGAACTTCGTTGCATCAAATTATTCATGAGTTGGTACTAATGGCGTTCCCAGGAGAAAAAAGGAGAGTCAAAAAATTTTTCACATGCAGATTTTGAGTCAAAATGCCCTACAACTTTGTCTTGGAAAAAACAAGCTGTACAAAATAAGATTTACACTATTTTCAAAGCCAACTCATGAAAGCCTCTACTCTACGAAAAAAAATACAGTTCTACATACTTGCAAACCCATCATCGAAGCCTCTCTTAGAAAAAGAAACCATGATGAAAGCCGGCCATATAATTGCACTATTTCTGCGAGGGTGCATTGACTGTTTGTACATAAATTCTTGCGGCAATAAGCTTAACATATCCTGAATCAACTCTTCCACCACTACCACTTTCAGAAAAAATACTTCCACGTTTGTACAACATCGTTCCTTCTTTCCAAGGCCATCTTCCTTGATCGATCGACAGCAATTTCTCCTACCTAAATGCAATGAAGGGCAGTCACAGGGCATTTGGAAACCCGCAGAGCAAATGAGTTACTCATCAGTGTTGGGACCATTTAGGTTACTATATTTGATGCTTGGAGTGTCTCACTTGGGTTCGCGAGAGAAATGCATTTCTCTTTCTTCGAAAGAACGTGGTGGTACATGAGTATGGCATTAATTAACGAGAGCCACTCTCTTCGAGTCTACGTATATACTTCAAAAATTCTTATCTTCATCATTTTCATTATTTTTTTTCACCATTCTTCGACCTACTTTCATCCGTAGGAGTGCGAGGTGATGCAAACGCGATATGCAAAGAATTCTTGAATGAACTACAAACAGTCAAACTTCCCAATTGATATGCGTGATTAAATCACAACTCATTCGATTTTATTCACATGACCTTTAGAATTAACATTCAGTGTAGAGTCTTCATTACCCTATATCGCTCAAGTTTGCACGCTCTAACTTTTACCCGGGGAGTGACCCCTAACGAGAAGTTCGTGAGACTAGATTCCCATAAGATTTTCAACGTCAAGCTCTCGTAACAACTACTCGACGTATCATTCTTAAAACCATATCGGATTTTCAGCGATAGCATCCAACTACAAAGCAGAACGGCCCAGAGAAAAAATCCAGAGACAAAAGGTGTGGAGGAAAATGAGCTATCCTTAAAACTCGAAGCTGAGATCTGAGCACTGCACACTTCCTTGAACACTTGTTTTCAAAGCATCACATGAAAGATGTGCATGAAAGCATAAATAAAGAAAACCGGTCATCATCTCAAGCAAACAACGTATTAGTATCCTCCAATTAAATTAAACGAAACACTGTTCGAGATTGTTATGACAACCCAGCGGGCGGGAAAATTAATGTGTCACTTCCATAAGACTTTCCAATAATTCTCTGCCAGCGGCTCTCCTACTTTGATTCTCGGCATCTACGAGACATTCATAATGCACGAAATCAATCCCTCCATTAAAATTTTCATATTTAGCTGCTTTAAAGATTTCGGTGTAGTCGGAAATGACATCTAACTTTACAGGGTTAGGCTTGAGTTACAGTCATAATGTATCGTTGCATTTCTTGTCTTGATTTCCAGGATAGAGACTCATTGGTAATCGTCAAGAGTGGCGCCAGGTAAATAGTTCAAAGCGCTTCGTGCTTGTCATCCCAAATAACGTTTCCGGTGTCTGTCGGTTGTATAGAACACCGAGCTGGGTCTTACGACGCGCAGCAATCTAAGCGGATCATACGCAATTCTTGCGGCAACACATCTACATACATCACGGAATCTAGGAATCCATTTTCGTGCGTAGCGCGATCCAGGAAGGATTTTTCTTTTTATCTTACAAAATGGTTGTTTCTATTTTTGTAAGATAAGAATATATATATATACAAGCTTAAATGTAGGGTAGATATCTTAACTTACTTATGATACGTCAGTAGTTTTAGCCTAATTATTTTTTAAAGATGTGTTTGTGTTAATTAAGATTATTAAAAAAATAATATATTTTAATTGACTAAGTATAATAAAGTATATTTGTAGTTTATAGTTAGATACATTAGTTTCACATATTTTTAATTTTATTTCAAAATTGTTTTGAATAGGTTTGATTTGGTTATTTTTATTTGTTTATTTTTATATGAGATTTAGCTATAGATGATTCGGTACTAATTGGTTATGGTTATGTTTTATAGTTCATATTTGTTGACATGTTTATTATAATCTATAATGTTTAACCATAATCCATATAGGTGGATAAGGGTTGTTCATAAATTTTGTAGTTTTCATTATTATAATATTGAACTCCAATTACATTGGGTATGATAGTCTATCTTTTAGTCAAATTTAGTAAGAGAATTGGTGTGATAGTGACTTTAGCTTATATGAAAATTTTCTTGAAGCATGAAAGCTATATCCTATAAAATAACTATATATTTTACAAATCACTACACACATAATGGATTTATAAAATGATCTTTTACAGGAAAATTATGAGCTCATAAATTGTGAATTCATTTCATTTAAGAGTGTTTTATACACCTTTTTTTAATGCGAGAAATATGGTGAGTTTGTATTTGATAATTATGTGTATGTGTATGAAATAACTTTTGTTTTCTTTATCCTCAAACAAGGAGCTTACGGACCAATTTGGTGTTTTTCTTGAGTCTTATTAATACTATTACTATTATTATTTATGATGTAGTTTTCATGATTAAATAGTTGGTTTAATGATAAAAGTAGTTTTAGAGTTACTATTACTTGTTTGAGTCAGTAATTGAACCCCTTGCTTTGTTGAATAACCCTTTTATTATTGATCTTTTCATTGTTTTATTTTTTTCTAGCTTTTCTTCTTATTTCTCTTCATCATCTCACTTAAAATTTATTCATGAGTTTGAGATGATACATTTGTGAATACCTAGATATGTAGTGACAAGCTAATGATGGTCTCTCATAACTACTTTCAATCGGTAATACAAACTAGGAAAAAAAGAAGAATCTACTAACTTGGAGAAATGGTTAGAGATACATCTGAATAAATTTTAAGATGGTGTAAGAATATGAAATGTAGATAAATGAGTCAAATTTCCAATTGTATAATTTTTTTAATAGAAATCATCTACTAATTGTATCAATTTTGAGTTAGAGATCGGTTATCATGGTTGGGGCTGGCAATGCCCAGAATGAATTGGATTTTGGTTGGATCCAAATGCACCCCCCTTTCATCGAAATAATGTATCCCGGATATTGAACTTGGGTCATGCCAAACGTGCACTTCTCCATATTTGCACACAACATGTTACTGCGGTGTTTGGAGGACTTGCTCGGATGTGGTGAAGGTGCTCTTCCCAAGTTATGGTTTGAAGATCAAATGTCATGACAATACACCACTACAAATGAGTTGGTGAATGGTGCACAAGATATGCAGTCCATCATCCTCATTAATCCGGATTTTATGCGAGAACGCAAAAAAAATATATCACAAATAACATGAACATAGGAATGCGTGCGGAAATAATGCTTCATTTCATTAATATCAAATAATAGAAATATACTTATGAGCATGAAAAATCAGGAAATAAAATAGCTGACGAGTGTTAGAGTACAGAATCTACGAGAGATATGATGGCTGACTACCCTACAAAGGCTGTGTTACAATGAGGCTGAGGGAGCTATTATTGTTGAGAAACAATGTAGAATGCGAAAACGTCCAAAAAACCTAACCATAGGGAGATGAGGCGTAAAGCGTGGGCGCCCGTTTGGGTAAGTGGTGGGTTCAAACTTCACGGGGGCATAACTTTGGCACCGATCTACAGTTGACAGCGCCTCGAAATACAGCTCAAAGTTAGAAATATCTATCAGGGACATCACATTTTAGAGCGACACCATCAGTCCCATGGACCCATGTTGCTCTCCCGTTTTCAAGGAGAATTGTCATTCTAGGACCTCAAACGACTCACGGGAAGTTCAGCAGGACCGAAAAAGCTACTAAAAATAGTAAGTTTTGTTGCAACATGAAAATTGAAAAGAAGCGAAGATGGGGGTTCAAATGGAATAGGGTGGAGGTGGCACCAATATCCACCCTAGATCAATAAGCCCCAAAGCAGCTCAGAGGAGTGGGAGGACCAAAGACATGAAAATAGTAAGTTGTCTATGAATGCGAAAAAGTTACAAAGAGTTGATGGTCTTGGTCCAAATGGAACTAGGTGGAGTGTACATAGGTATCACACCTGGATCATTCCTCCCTCCCTTGGAAGCAATGGTCCCCATTGTGTTGAGATCCTCCATGAGATGAGCAAATGCATTGAGGCTGAGTATTAGATGTGCTGAAGATGTGCACTGGACAAAACGGGTGGACATCTTTGGATGCGTTTAGTAAATT
Source organism: Pinus albicaulis (assembly GCA_034641835.2). Taxonomy (NCBI): domain Eukaryota; kingdom Viridiplantae; phylum Streptophyta; class Pinopsida; order Pinales; family Pinaceae; genus Pinus; species Pinus albicaulis. The sequence continues at coordinate 1,176,840,853 of CM076580.1, forward strand.
TGGTTTTCTTTATCGACCTCATCTGGGTTATGTTTGGATTACGTATGTGTAGTTGAGATGATGTATGGAAACATCAGAGTCGTGAGTGATTCTGCGAGTCGTGGATCAATGGAGTGCCTTTCGACGACTTTGTGAGGAACCTCTATGAGTGAGGAATAAATTGTCATCATATTCATCACTGACTTTGTCCATCTGCTGCGGTGAAAGAGCCCTATTTCGAGGTTGTGATCACAATATTCTTCTTTCCCTGCAGGTAGTCGTAAGGGAAATGAATTTTCACTGATGCAGAAGCTTAATCTTCTTGCGTTGTTTTGCGGTAGTCAAAGAGATAGCGGCGGAGCGGTACTACCTCAGGTGCTCTGCTGAAATTATTTTCCAAAGTAATAACAAACGACGAGGCCTGAGACTCATACACGGCATGTCGCCTCCATAAGTATGGTTGGCCCAATAATACATGAGCTACATCAAGAGGAACAACATCACATACTGTCCACAGGCTGAATGAAATCGTCGTGTGGAAGTCGACCTTTGCGCTGGCGAGATGCGGAGATCTCTCCTGGGTGGAGCCACCCCAGATGGTATACACAGTGTGGGTGTGCTATGGTTGGTAAGTGAGCACAGCTTCCACGACAATTGCTGAAATGAGGCAAGTTCTTTTTGGCATCCGTATTCGACTGAGCACGGCGAGCCTCTCTATCTGTGGCCCAGAAAGACGCTCCCCCTCCTCTGGGATCTCTGGACCACTCCTTCTGGGATCTTGGTGGGTGGCAACAATGGACGCGGGATCCCGCATCGATGATCTGCTTCCCTTTTTTCATTGCCTTTGTTTGGTTTCTAACTGGGATCGAAAAAATGGAATCTGATTAGGTGCCTGTTGAGTTTAGCCACCAAAAGAAGCTGGCTAGCCCGACACTCATTTGTACTTGTGTAAGTGGGGGCATGGTACAGTACCCACTTTCCCTGTGTTACTGGTTTGTTGTTTCACACAGTCCACAGTTTAACTTTGGCCTTGTACCCATAATGTTCTTGGTTTGGGGCACATTTTGGATTTAAGATCCAAAATCTCAGCTTCTTACCTTAAATTTAGCTGATCTTGGCAGCATAGTATGTGAGTGCCAAGCGATGTAATGTCGAGGAAATCCATTTCTACTCACGGATGTGTTTGTGCGGCTTGAACGCCGTGTGCTTGTGCCATTCAAATGTCTCTCTGAATCTCTGTGCACCAACTTTGTGCACACAAGGTATGGAGCAGATTCGTCGGTTCATGCACATCTTGATCCTTTTGTTGCCGCGAGGCGTGGTCCATTGGATGTATTTGTCCTCATAGCTCCCCACGGGAGTAATATTGTTCCTTGACCTGCCATCTCGAACGAATTTCCAGAAAGTACGGTGTGGTGAAACAGAGAAGGTTCCCATAAGCCCCTCTTGCTCACGAAGTAGGTTTCCACCGATCTTTGACATGGGGGCGGCTGAGAGTGCTAAAAACTAATCTTCTTGATCGAGAGAAGTCATCGGGACGAGAAATACCCTTCAATAAATTTAACCACGTACCTATAGCGTGCATCTATTTTCTTCAAATACAAGAATTTAAGCAAAGAGTTTGCCTGTACCTTGAAGGGAGTAGGCGCCTCGGAGAGTGGTTTGTTGGATGCAGATGCATATCATATGTGGGATCCGTTGAAGGATTTGAGCAAAGTTATCCATCATCACGTTCCTTTGTTTCTCGAGAGCCTCCTCGAGCAGTATTTTGATAGGATCTCCTGCTCCCTCGTCTTTCTTTTCTTCCGCCATGGGAGGTCGTCGGGGTTTGCGAGGTTGATCTTGCAAGGGTTCAACCAGATCGAGCCCTAACTCCTTATACCCTGACCGCGTTGGGGACATGCAAAGAAAAACAAAGAAAGAGCAGACCCGCTCTGATACCACTGATCCGGATTTATGCAGGAACGCAACAGAATATAGAAATAACCATGAACATAGAGATGCAATGGAAATAATGCTTCATTTCATTAATATCAAATAACAGAAATATGCTTACAGGCATAATGGAAATAAAATAGCTAGGGTGTTATAGCGAATCTCTCGAGAAGAGATGTGATGGCTACACCTCTCAATCGTGTTACAATGAGGCTCGAGGGCCTATTTATTGTTGAGAAACAATGGGTGAATCCAAACAATGTAGAATCAAACAAAGAAAGAGCGCACTTTCCGATACCACTAATCCAGCATTTTATGAACGCAACAAAATATATAAATAACCATGAACATAGAGATGCAGTGGAAATAATGCTTCATTTCATTAATATCAAATAACAGAAATATGCTTACAGGCATAATGGAAATAAAATAGCTAGGGTGCTGGTAGCGAATCTCTGAGAAGAGATGTGATGGCTACAGACCTCTGAACTGTGTTACAATGAGGCTCGAGGGCCTATTTATTGTTGAGAAACAATGTAGTCCTTTGGGTGATAGGGGTTGCAGGATCCTGGCACAATGTAGCTGAGGAGTAGGAAACAAGAGCAAGGGCATACATTGTGGATGAGGTCTGAGATCACTAGGGAAGTGTGCAAGACCGAAGACATGGGCCTAGTTGGACGTGTAGCTTCTAGTCATAACAGGAGAAATTTGGTGCAATATGAAATGTTCCAATCCATCATGGACACGTTGGAATCACATTAAAGGGTCCGGAGGGAAGAACACGAGGTAGTTATGGCTAAGATGTAGATTTTTCATTACTTTCAATGTGACATTCTTGAATGAATTTTGATTGTTTGGAATGTTGAAATTTGCAACAAGAAACATTGAAAATGGAAACTAGAAATGGAATCCAGAAAATGGCACCCAGAAATGGTACAGTATGAGGCTTCAGATTTAATTTTCCCTTAATTAAATTGGAAGAAAAATTGTAATTTCATCTCATGAAAACTTGTTTTAGTTATCAGAGTCAATAAGACTTAGTTAGCTTAGGAAATTGAAGTTAGAAGTCAAAGAGGAGGCATTCAAAGGGATTTTCTATTTTTAGGGGGTCCAAATATAGTTATTTGTGAGTTGTAATTAGTTAACTCAATTAGTTAAGTTAAAATTAGTTTAAATAGTTCTAACTGAGAGATGACCTACTCATAGGTCTAGTGAATTAAATATGATTTAATCCACAAGTATTGATCAATCACTTAACTAAAAATTCACTATAAATAGATGTTCCATGTCATTTCTAAGGAAGGCCCAGCTGAGACTGCAGTTAAACGGAAGGTATCTATCAGTTGTACTATTAGAAAATTCTATAGGTCATGCATGAGGTCATTGGGAAGGACTTGAAGGATTTCACAATCATTAATTGGTATTTTCATAATTAATAGGGGCTCAATTGGCCCAAGAATGTGTAAGCAAAGAAGGATAGGAAGAGGCAAGCAAAAGGTTAAACACTTGAGGAGAGTGCATGAAGTTTATCCAGTGTGAGAAATAATTGTATTGTTTCATGATCTTCACCATATGAAATTTAGAGATAGAGGAGTTTTGAGCAGTTTCTTTCCCCAGATACATTTTGTGTTGTGCGATTACAACTTGTATTATAACTTGTATTAGCTAACTGAGTGAGGAAGACTTAATTAACTTGGGAAATTTGAATTAGAGGTCAAAAACAAGGCATGCAAAGGTATTTTCTATTTTTAGGGTGTCCAAATAAAGTTATTTGTCAATTGTAATTAGTTAACTCAATGTTTTCTAACAACTAAAAATTTTAACTAGTTTTTAACAACTATCTTTGGGAAATTATGCATCCATACTATTTATTCATGAGGGTTGCTTATATTTTTAACCTTGTCCTGAGCATGAACCACATTATCTGGTTCTAAACGTCGACCAAATCCTAATGATGTGATTAATAGGAAATATATTTATCTCAATTAATTGAGTTAAAATAAGTTTAAAAATTTCTAATTGGGAGATGAGCTAGTGATAGACTGAGTGAATTAAATCTGATTTAATTCACTAGTGATCAATGAGTTAACTGATAGTCACTTGTTTCATTTCAGTTCTAAGGAAGGCCAAATTGATACTGAGGTTAAAGGGAATGGATCTATTAGTTGTACTATTAGAAAATTATACATGTCATGCATGAGGTCATTGAGAAGGCCTTGAAAGATTGCGCAATAATTAATTGGTATTTTCCTAATTAATAGAGGCTCAAATAGCCCAAGATTGCATAATAAAAACAAGCTAGGTAGAGGAATGAAAAACGTTAAATAATTTATTTATTTTGCTTATATTAACATCTATCTACATATCTTTTGAGTAATGAAAAATCTTCCAGTTACAAAAAAAAATTAGTCAAATTAGGTTCATGTAATTTGTATTTGTATTTTATAATTGATTTTCATTTCAAAAATAAATAAATTATCTAATATATTAGCAAGTCTATTATAAAATGTTATCGAGCTCCAAATGTCATAAACACAATTATTTAAATATAAAAAGTTTTTTAAAATTGAGTTATTTTAAATCATTATAAAATTATAATGTACTTGCAACTCAAATAGGTTCGCCATATAATTCTACTAGTAACTTACTTGTACACGGTAATAAATAAAAACACAAATAAAAAATCTTTATAATACTTTAAAAATCCTTTTGTGTCAAATGCATTTTAATTAATTAACTATCTTTTGAAATCGTTAAAATGGGTTCGCGATATAATGCTACTTGCAACTCAAATGGGTTCGCTATATAATGCTACTAGAAACTTACTTCTCCACGGTAATAAATAAAAACACAATTAAAAAATATTTATAATATTTTAATTTTTTATTTTTCACATTTTGTATTCTGTTAGCTAACAAATATTTTGAACTTCGTTGCTCGTCCATTCATAAGTTGGTACTAATGACGTTTACGGAAAAAAAAAAAGGAGAGTCAAAAATAAGTTTTTTTTTTATTGTACTTGCAAATCCATAGCAAAACATGTCACATGAAAATTTGGTCAAAATGCCCTACAACTTTGTCGGAAAAAACAAACTGTACAAAATAAGATTTACATATTTGCAAACCCATCATGAAAGCCTCTACTCTACTGAAAAAAATAAGTTTTACATACTTGCAAACCCATCATGGAAGCCTCTACTGAAAAGGAAACCATCATGAAAGCCGGCCATATAATTGCACTATTTCTACTGGGGTGCATTGGCACTGTACATAAATTCTTGCAGCAATAACTTAACATATGAATCAAACTCTTCCACCATACCACTTTCAAGAAAATCGCCAAAAACTTGTACAACATCGTTCCTTCTTTCAAGGCCATCTTCCTTGATAAGTGCGGCAACGATTTCTATACCTAAATGCAAATGAGACGATCCCAGGCATTTGAAACCCGCAAGGACGAGTTGCACCATTCTGACAATTTCTGTTACTATATTTGATGCTTGGAGTGTCTCCTTGGACTGCGAGAGAAATGCATTTTCTCTTTCTTCAAGAGACGTGGTGGCTGTGAGTATGGCATTAATTAACGAGAGCCCTCCTTATTTTAACAACATTTATTTTGTTCTTCAAATTGTTTAAAAAAAAGTCTACATACTTTTAGTTTTCCAGATTTACGTCGATCACCTCCTTAATATAATATTTCAGTTTCCTTTTACCATCCAGCTCTTTATCACCCCACTATTTAATAATAATTAAGTTTCAATGTTCTAATATCTTAAATATTAATATCCTTATTCTTCAAACTGATATCCTCCTTCATCTCCCAATAGTATAGCCAAGGTTATGAATCCTTAAGCCATCCGACTTGAGTTGAAGGTGGTTTTACTTAAGTTACAAACAATGTTAGGAAACATCTTGTATTCCATGTTATTTAACCCCTTCTTATAGAAAAAACATTATTATCGTGCTCTCAATGGGGTAAATGCATGGTTTAATGAAGAGGATATGATATTAGGGTGTATTTTATTTTATATCAACATAAGAAAATTAGGTTATATCCCTTAGACATAATATAATAACTAGACAAAATAGCTACCATAATATGAAAATATAACTAAAATTTAAGTTAATAATAATTTCAAAAATTGGTGATTATGAAATTTATTATATAAATTTATCTGTGAAAAATTTCTTCCATAATTTATTATTTGTTATATAATCCTTCATCAATTTAACTTTAATTTCATGAAAAAACAACAAATATCACTAATAGACATAAATTATGATCCTTGGTGGGGGTAGTGGACTGTTGGAACTCATTTACGTACAAGTACGACATAAATTTTTTTGCATGGGTGGAGCAGGGAAAGAAATATACCCTCCCATTATGTTGTAGTAAATGTCTATGGCTCAGATCATGTGAAACATCATCCCTGACCTACATGAGAGGGAATAGGATAGTCTTGGGGATTCATGGCATCTGCAGTGAGGTGGCTAAATAGCATCAAACGTGTAGCAGTATGGATGGCTTTAGTCTCTCTACGGGGTGCGAATTTATCTATATTTACCTTTCTTTGGGTCATATGGTTATGGTGACAGACCTTCAACCTTCACGCCTCTTATAGTATTGTTAAGGTAACAATTCTCCTTGCCATTCTCAAGGAAATTTTCTTTTTCATTCTTTGGTCAGAGGATCTGATAGTTGGAGAAGTGGCTTGTATTGGGTGTAGGTGTCTCGATCCTGGGTGACTTATTGAATTGGTATTTTGAGTGGAGGTGCTTTGGTCCCTTGTGTAAGGTGGTTAGTGCTTTTTCTAGCTGTGTCAAGGTTTCTGGTGGTGGTGACATTTCTCGAGTTAAGGCTTTGGATAATTCCATATATTGGCTCCCCGTGATTGGCATTATTTTTTTTTTCTCTCGTCGTGTTGTTGGACATGATATTGCTTTCGGCAAAGCCCAATGGACCTGGAGGCACTCGAGCTTCTCGGATTATGGGTGTTTTTCCTTCCCTCTGTTTAGTTGGGTGGTTTTTGCTTTTGACCCTCTAGGTGAGGGATTGTCTGGCAGTGTTAACCTAGGTATGTGAAATAATAGTGGTGAATTAAGATAATGGATACCAGCGCGACTGAGTCGTTTCTCCTATTTTGGCTGTGGCATGGAGTGTAGGGCCTATGCTAGCAATCAGTTGGATGGTAGAGTGTTTAGATGCTAGAAGTGTGGTTCAGGGGTCGACTAGGTGAATGTTGATGTAAATTTGGGTTCATTATGGGACTATGTATTTTGGTAGGGCTTCCATGATGAAGTTGGTTCCTTGATCCTTGTGAGCTTGTGTGATGGAAAAGTCGAAATTACCCTGGCTAAGATAGGAGAAAACTAATTTCCTTGGTGCCTGCGGCGGTGGTGTGGGAGTCAATGCTAATTATGGCAATCATGATGCTAAAATAATGCGAGGAAAAGCTCGTGGGGGTCGTGGAGGTTGTAGTGGGAAATATTTTTGGCTATTCCTCTGGGTGATAGGGGTTGCAGGATCCTGGCACAATGTAGCTGAGGAGTAGGAAACAAGAGCAAGGGCATACATTGTGGATGAGGTCTGAGATCACTAGGGCAGAGTGCAAGACCGAAGACATGGGGTTAGTTGGACGTGTAGCTTCTAGTCATAACAGGAGAAATTTGGTGCAATATGAAATGTTCGAATCCATCATGGACACGTTGGAATCACATTAAAGCGTCCGGAGGGAAGAACACGAGGTAGTTATGGCTAAGATGTAGATTTTTCATTACTTTCAATGTGACATTCTTTAATGAATTTTGATTGTTTGGAATGTTGAAATTTGCAACAAGAAACATTGAAAATGGAAACTAGAAATGGAATCCAGAAAATGGCACCCAGAAATGGTACAGTATGAGGCTTCAGATTTAATTTTCCCTTAATTAAATTGGAAGAAAAATTGTAATTTCATCTCATGACAACTTGTTTTAGTTATCAGAGTCAATAAGACTTAGTTAGCTTAGGAAATTGAAGTTAGAAGTCAAAGAGGAGGCATTCAAAGGGATTTTCTATTTTTAGGGGTCCCAAATATAGTTATTTGTGAGTTGTAATTAGTTAACTCAATTAATTAAGTTAAAATTAGTTTAAATAGTTCTAACTGAGAGAAGACCTACTCATAGGTCTAGTGAATTAAATATGATTTAATCCACAAGTATTGATCAATAACTTAACTAACAATTCACTATAAATAGATGTTCCATGTTATTTCTAAGGAAGGCCCAGCTGAGACTGCAGTTAAAGGGAAGGTATCTATCAGTTGTACTATTAGAAAATTCTATAGGTCATGAATGAGGTCATTGGGAAGGACTTGAAGGATTTCACAATCATTAATTGGTATTTTCATAATTAATAGGGGCTCAATTGGCCCAAGAATGTGTAAGCAAAGAAGGATAGGAAGAGGCAAGCAAAAGGTTAAACACTTGACCAATTTTTCTTAGATTACAAGCCAGATTCGAGCAGGATCAGAGTGAGACAGTGAGGAGAGTGCATGAAGTTTATCCAGTGTGAGAAATAATTGTATTGTTTCATGATCTTCACCATATGAAATTTAGAGATAGAGGAGTTTTAAGCAGTTTCTTTCCCCAGATACAATTTGTGTTGTGCGATTGATAGTTTATTTCTCTTGCTTATATGTTATTGTGAAATCTTGTTTTGTTTTTGCAAATTGTAGAAGGATTAAATGTTTTATTTTAGTACATTAAAAGATCATATTGAATCCTATTGGTAGATTTTGTACATGGTATCGAAGTGCCAAGGATCGTAATAGAAGCTAAGAAATTGAGTTTTTTTGAAGAGGTTCAGATTTGCAGATTTATCCTTTGATATCTAGTAGCAGATGAAGATGTATTTCGATGGTTTGAGACTCAAATATGCTCCTGAGGAGATTTTTATTACATAGCATGGAAGGGCAGGATGGATGCAGTGCTCGAGGAGAACAAACCAAAGGAATTCATAGTCAGTGACATTCCATAGCTTGTAGTAGCATATGATCAACTTCTTGATGCATTGAAGAAGGTGGAAAAGGTGAGAAGGATCTTGTTAGAAGGAGTTCCATATGATATTGTCTCAAGTCTCCTTGAGAAGGTTATTCCATTTGAGACTGGTAGCATTTGTGGTGCGACTTGGTAATAGAAGAGGTAATGTGGAGCACTAGAGAAAATACCTCCATAAAATAGAAAGAAGAAGATTTTTCATTGGTCGTAAAAGGCAATAGATCCAAGGGAAATAATTCCCAAGGTGAGGAGAGAAACAAATAATTTTCCAAGGTCAAGCCTTTTCACTTTCATGGGCACTCACATTATACCTCAAATTGTCCACAGAGGAAGGAAAGTAATAAGGAGCCTGCAGTTGTAGTGACTGAAGTGATAGATTTACAATTCAAGCTTGATTTTACTCGCATTGCATGCATGGAAAACACTGTAATGGGATGAATGTGGTATCTAGACATCAGTTCCTCTATCCATATAACGAGGAATATATATCTCTTTAATGACATGGAGGAGAAGGACCTCTAGCAAAACATAGTGTTTGGATATGATGAGAGCTACAACACAACTGACATAGGTACAATTACCTCTCGAAGGGAGTCTAGCTCCTCTCTCATACTGACAAATGTTTTGTGTGTTCCAGGACTAAACAAGAATCTCATTTACGTAGTCGTATTGGAATACTGTGGCTATGATTTCATATTTAGAAAAGGAAATGTGTTCCTTAGACACATCACCATGGGACACGTAAAACAGATCGATGTAAGAGTCAAGAACATGTATGCTATCAAGTTCTAGGTTGCATGAAAAAATTTGAGTAGCAAATCAGAAGTTAGTGACTTGGTGGTTGAAAGGGAGCACAAATTACCTCTCAATATGCAGTCTCAAAAGTTTGTGGATCAACCACATTTGGAGAATAAAACAGGAGACTGAGTGGAGGCGTCCACTCAAGAAGAAACCTTTAGAAGGGGGGAATTTCGAGCCAGATGGGAAAAGGTATCAAATGAAACCATGTGTCTAGTTGAGAGGTGGGGCGATGTGCACACATAATCCTAAGAGAATAAATTTGGGGAGGATCCCTTGAGATGGCTTGCCTCATGGATCACACCTGTCTACGAGGAGCCCACAGTACACAGTAGTAGGATGGATGAGTTAGATTTATGCAGCCACATGTCAAGAAGATAGAAATCATAGTCATAGATGTCAGATACTGGAGCACAGATTAGAGTTGGCAGTAATGCAGAGGGCACAGATGCATTGTCAACAGAAGTGCATAGTTTCTAGTAGATGATGTAGTAATCAATAGTAGTCATATACTTTGATGACACATGCATCATAGTAATTGAGTTTTTTGGAGACTTTTTAGTTTGAAGAGTTGTAAGAGAAAACAGAGGTAGATAAGTTTTGCATGCAAAACATTCCAAAGGTATAAGATCGAGATAGATTGAATTCCTTTCTTGTTGAGAGGGCATGGTGAAATTTTCAACAAGAAATATTGGAAATGGAAACAAAAAATGGAATCTAGAAAATGGCACCCAAAAATGTTACCATATGAGGCTTCTCCTTCAATTTTCCCTTAATTAAATTGGAAGAAAAATTGTAATTTCATCTCATTACAACTTGTATTAGCTAACTGAGTGAGGAAGACTTAATTAACTTGTGAAATTTGAATTAGAGGTAAAAAACAAGGCATGCAAAGGTATTTTCTATTTTTAGGGTGTCCAAATAAAGTTATTTGTCAATTGTAATTAGTTAACTCAATGTTTTCTAACAACTAAAAATTTTAACTAGTTTTTAACAACTATCTTTGGGAACCACTAGTTTTTAACCTTGTCCTGAGCATGAACCACATTATCTGGTTCGAAACTTCGACCAAATCCTAGTGATGTGATTAACCGGAAATATATTTATCTCAATTAATTGAGTTAAAATAAGTTTAAAAATTTCTAATTGGGAGATGAGCTAGTGATAGACTGAGTGAATTAAATCTGATTTAATTCACTAGTGATCAATGAGTTAACTGATAGTTCACTTGTTTCATTTCAGTTCTAAGGAAGGCCAAATTGATACTGAGGTTAAAGGGAATGGATCTATTAGTTGTACTATTAGAAAATTATACATGTCATGCATGAGGTCATTGAGAAGACCTTGAAAGATTGCGCAATAATTAATTGGTATTTTCCTAATTAATAGAGGCTCAAATAGCCCAAGATTGCATAATAAAGACAAGCTAGGTAGAGGAATGAAAAAGGTTAAATAATTTATTGATTTTGCTTATATTAACATCTATGTACATATCTTTTGAGTAATGAAAAATCTTCCAGTTACAAAAAAAAATTAATCATAAATTAGGTTCATGTAATTTGTATTTGTATTTTATAATTGATTTTGATTTCAAAAATAAATAAATAAATATAAGAGTGTTGTCTAATATTTTAGCGAGTCTATTATAAAATGTTATCGAGCTCCAAATGTTATAAACACAATTATTTAAATATAAAAAGTTTTTTAAAATTGAGTTATTTTAAATCATTATAAAATTATAATGTACTTGCAACTCAAATAGGTTCGCCATATAATTCTACTAGTAACTTACTTGTACACGGTAATAAATAAAAACACAAATAAAAAATCTTTATAATACTTTAAAAATCCTTTTGTGTCAAATGCATTTTAATTAATTAACTATCTTTTGAAATCGTTAAAATGGGTTCGCGATATAATGCTACTTGCAACTCAAATGGGTTCGCTATATAATGCTACTAGAAACTTACTTCTCCACGGTAATAAATAAAAACACAATTAAAAAATATTTATAATATTTTAATTTTTTATTTTTCACATTTTGTATTCTGTTAGCTAACAAATATTTTGAACTTCGTTGCTCGTCCATTCATAAGTTGGTACTAATGACGTTTACGGAAAAAAAAAAAAAAAGGAGAGTCAAAAATTTTTCACATGAAAATTTGGTCAAAATGCCCTACAACTTTGTCGGAAAAAACAAACTGTACAAAATAAGATTTACATATTTTCAAACCCATCATGAAAGCCTCTACTCTACTGAAAAAAATAAGTTCTACATACTTGCAAACCCATCATGGAAGCCTCTACTGAAAAAGAAACCATGATGAAAGCCGGCCATATAATTGCACTATTTCTACTGGGGTGCATTGGCACGGTACATAAATTCTTGCAGCAATAACTTAACATATGAATCAAACTCTTCCACCATACCACTTTCAAGAAAATCGCCAAAAACTTGTACAACATCGTTCCTTCTTTCAAGGCCATCTTCCTTGATAAGGGCGGCAACGATTTCTATACCTAAATGCAAATGAGACGATCCCAGGCATTTGAAACCCGCAAGGACGAGTTGCACCATTCTGACAATTTCTGTTACTATATTTGATGCTTGGAGTGTCTCCTTGGACTGCGAGAGAAATGCATTTTCTCTTTCTTCAAGAGACGTGGTGGCTGTGAGTATGGCATTAATTAACGAGAGCCCTCCTTCAAGTGCTACGCTAATTACTTCAAAATTCTTATCTTCATCATTTTCATTATTTTTTTTCACCATTCTTGACCTACTTTCATCAGTTATAGCTTCATGGTGCAGGTGATGCAAACGCGATATGCAAAGAATTACTGAATGAACTACAACATCAACCCAATTAGACTGTGAGTTAATGCAACTCATTCGATTTTTTGTCCACACAGCCTTTAGGATTAACATTCCGTTGTAAAGGTCTTCATTACCTATATCGCTCAAGTTTCCACGCTCTAACACACTGAGAGTGACCCTGACTATCAAGAAGCAGAAGTTGTGAAGCCTAGATCCCGCAAGATTTTCAACGTTCAAGTCGTAAAACATCTGACGATAAATTCTTAAAACCATGCTTCGGATTTTCAACTGATCGCATCCAACTACAAGGCATGACAGCCCAGCAAAAATCCCGAACAAAAGGTGTGGAGGAAAATGAGTATCCTTAAAACCAATGAGATCCACGAGTCTGCACACTTCCTTGAACACTTGTTTCAAAGCATCACATGAAGAGGTGTACCGATAGCATAAATAAGAAAATCGGTCATCTATCACCCGCAACAAGTATTCGTATCCTCCAATTGAACAAAACGAAACCCTGTTTTCAGGTTGGTATTGGCAATAGAGGCGGAGAAGATTAAATTTTTTCCATAAGACTTTCCAATAATTCTCTGCCGGCAGCTCTCCATTTTCCTTCTCAGCATCTACGAGACATTCATAATCCGAAATCAATCCCTCCATTAAAATTTTCATATTTGCTTCGCCCAAGATTTGAGTATAGTCGGAAATGACATCTAACTTTAGGGTTAGGCTTGAGTTGTTCATAATGTATCGTTGCATTTCTTGTCTCAGTTTAGTCTGGGGAATAACATTGGTAATGTCAAAGGGCTGGCGGGTAAATGGGTTAACTGCTTCGTGCTTGTCATCCCAAATAGTTTCCAGTGTCGCTCGGTTGTATAGAACCTGAGCTGGGTCTTCCGTGAGCGGCAGTCTAACTGGATCATACGCAAATTCTTGCAGCAACACATCTAGATACCTTTCAGGAATCTCAGAATCCATTTTCGGCGTTGACGACTATCCGGAAAATTTTTCTTTTATCTTACAAAATGGTTGTTTCTATATTTTGTAAGATAAGAATATATATATATACACCCTTAAATGTGGCTCATATCTTATCTTAACTTATAATGCGTCGGTTTAGTCTAATTATTTTTTAAAGATCGGTTTGTGTTAATTAATTGTTAAAAAAATAATATATTTAATTTTTTTTAATTATAATAAATTGTTTGTAGTTTATACTTAGTACATTGATTCATATTTTTAATTTTATTTCAAATTTTTTTGAATAGGTTTGATTTTGGTTATTTTTTATTTATTTATTTTTATATGAGATTTAGCTATGGATGATTCATTATAATTGGTGATGGACGTTTATAGTTCATATTTGACATTTTTATTATAATTTGGAGGAATGGTTAGAGATATATACGTCAATAAATTTTAAGATAGGTGCAAGAATATGAAATCTAGATAAATGAGTCAAATTTCCAATTGTATAATTTTTTTAATAGAAATTATCTTTAACTATGTCAATTTTGAGTTATCCTATCATTGTTATATTGTTTTCATGCAATTGTCATGCATATGACTTCATTAGCGCAACGTTTAAGTACGTAAATGACAAAACATTGAAACAAAAAATTGATAGATTTGTAGAAAACAAAGTGATTTTGTGTATATCAATTTTTAATTTTTTTGAAAAAAATTGATCTTAATTTCATATATTTTTTAGACTATGAAATTTTTTTATATCCTCGATAACATAAGCCTTCTATTAGCGGACCCTAAAAGAGCCTTAATATTATCTAGCAATCCCTTTTAATCTTACACTATAAGTCTTAATTTTCACTAGTCAACCATATAATTTTTATTCTTAGAAATAAAAAGGGGATGTTTTTCAATATTTCAATATATGTCAAGAGAATAATTTTCACTAGTCAACCATATAATTTTTATTCTTAGAAATAAAAAGGGGATGTTTTTCAATATTTCAATATATGTCAAGAGAATAATGTATTAAAAATAGTAAATATTATTAATATTGTTAAAAATTGTATAATTAGAATGTACATAGATAAATCGATAAGCTTATGTACTTTAATGGACGGTTAATTTGTTTATGATATCAAAAAATAATTTGAAAGGTAGAGATATAAATGTATTTTCTAGAAAAAATAATGCTTTCATGTAATTGTAGTGCAAATACCATGTTTTCCACCTCAAACTTATATGTGCACAGTCGTAACACAAAAAAAACATACATGATCCAAGTAATAAAGATGTGTCCATGGCGGTAGTTGAATTGGCGATGGCCTTGTTATGTAGTAATCTGTAAAACATGAGATTCAAACTTTAGGAGAGAAGTGTTTTGAATATGCAAGCTAAAATTAACATAGTGGAGAAAAAGACCCTTTGAACAAGGGACAAACCTTTCCTTTATATCTAGGAAAATATAGATTATTGATCATGAAACAACATGATCAATTATTGAGAATCAATAAACTATTTAGGTAGAGCGCAATTCTATTGGAAGAGATTTTGTAGATGAGTATATATCATAGATAGGATGACACTTGGTCAAGTAAATCTTACGAGATTTCATCTTATAACAATGGACAGAGATGTCATCTAACAGAATGTGGAATCATTTTGTTAATGAAAACTATTCCCATTCCCCTAATTTTCTCCCTTGGAAGGTACAAGAATTGACATATGTGTGCACAAAAGTAATGTTACAGATCATCATCTCACATCCAAACAAATGGATTTCAACCCAGATCAATCGTCATCCATTCACATTTTGCAGTCATCCCTTACAAATCCAAAATAATCTCCTGACCAAAAGTTCCAACAATCCTAGATTACATTGGCCAAAATCCCCAATTTTTAGGATCTTTGCACTCTGCTTTAGAAAAACATTCGATGGTGCACTTTACACAATTGAAAAATGTTTTGGTCAGTGCATGCTACATATTCAACAAGTGTGATGATACATAGAAAATGGTAAAAATAAAAAACTAATTTTGAAGGTTCTCTCTCGAGAAGCCTCGAAGGTGGTTTCAACCAGTTACTATTGGGTCATATTTAGAACTCCCAATATTGAGGTCTTATCTCTTATCCCCTAAAACTTACCTCCCTCAAAAGTGGGTCTAAGCCCTAGAATGGTAAATCCCAAACCACCTTTTTTACCCTATAATTTGAACATCTACCATAGATTCATCATTGGCTTTTGGAGACTCTTAGTTGTGCCCTCATGTTTCTCATTTGTGTCTAGAGGCCCATAATCCATCCATGTGCTTGAGGTATGATTCAAGGCTGTTGGCAATATGATGCAGAGTGTTGTCCTTGATGGCAACCCACTGAATGAAGATGAAGACATGAGACAGTTGACATGTGTTGTCCTTGATGGCAAACCACCTGATGAAGTTTGTCTTGACCTGATGGACTTGGTAAATGATGTAAATCTGATATGAAATGATGTTTTTTAGCAATATGATGTTGAGTGTTGTCCTTGAATGGCAACCCACTTGATGAAGATGATGACAACTTCTTGATGAAAGTTGTGCTTGAATATGTCTTGATGAACTAAATGTATCTATAGTGAGTACAGAAGGTAATGAAGAAAGGAATTCAGTATGTGATAGATTTATGATGAAAAGAGTATGTCTCTAGGCATACGCGGATTTGCCTAAGGGATGTCGCGTATGCACGCGGGAAAGAACGTGCCAAGTCGCGTATGGGCAAAAGCGCTCATAAAGTGCAAAACCAAGGGTAACCACCATGGTATTGACCCATTGTATTGGGTAATGATTCGTCTAAATGACCCCATCCAGGAATACCATCGGAAGTAATGTAGTTTTGGGCTCATGGTGTTGTTTTGGCTCATGGTATTGAAAAAGGGGCTCATGGTATTGAAAAAGGGTAAACATATATAAAGAGAAGAAATTCATTGTGCAAATCATGAGAGTGGGTGCAAGATGTCTGAACTTGAATGAATACTTCTCTCTGAATAATATCTGAATGGAAAGGGTTACAGTTGAATGATAGATATGAATGTATGATGCACCAATGATGAAGAAGGGGGTCTAGATCTAAAATATACTTGTATTTTCTAGATCTGTTTACGGAATGATTAGATCTGTGAGGAGGCGAACATCTGTCTGAGGTAAAGGGTAAAATCTGAAGTGATGTATCTATGGTGAAGAATTGCAATGACATAAAAGTCTGAAGAACCATACGCTAGTTCGCCGAAGAGGAAGCGCGTATATACGCGGCTTCGCTGAAGAGAAAGCGCGTATGCGCAATGAAATGAGCTCTATAATTTGTACATAGGTATACGCTGGCTCATGTGAACGGAAGTGCGTATATACGCGACATCAGCGAAAGGAAAGCGCGTATGCAAACTAGGGTTTGCTGAAGTCTATGGTAAGAAATGTTTGATCTGTTCTGCTGGTTTACTGATATCTGTCAGTAAGTTATACGTATCTGTTTCATGGTTGACTATGCTTAAAAGTATGGAAAGGGTCCAGTCTGAAAATATGATGAAACGTGGCCTTCATGTGGTGTCCTAAAGGAATTTTTGGATCCAGTGTGAAAATTGATGAAACGTGGTCCATAGACGTGCTGAGGGTTGTAGCCTTCAGTCAGGGGGTCGTAGCTCCCTTCCAGGTGAGGCTGGTAAACAAGATCGGGGGGTCGTAGCTCCCTTTGGAAGCGTGTGACTCGGGGTTGGAGCTCCCTTCCAGGAGAGGCTGGTAAACGAGCGCATGTGGGTGCCTGCGTGCTGGTAGAGTCTGCACCAGCACATATGTTGTAAGATGTTTTCTCTATAATAAAATATTGAAGGCTGAGCAACTGCAGCGGTGGTTTTCTCCCGACTTGGGTTTCCACCTAAAAATCCTAGTGTTCATGTGTGATGCTTTGTATGATGTAGTTTTATTAAATTTGTTACTACACATGTTTCTTGCTAACTTAACATCGAGATGAATGAATATTTCAAAGAACTAAGTTAATAAATATTGGATATTTAGATCTCTACTAATACATTGAGTTGTATGAAGGATATCTGCGTGTATCGTGAGTTTACTAAAGAGAAAGTAGCGTGCAGGTTTGGTAGAAAAAGTAAAGAATTTTGAATATGCGGTAAATACGATTTCACCCCCGCCCCCCCTCTCAGTATTTTTCCCAACAATTGGTATCGAAGCAGGTTCTTCTGCAGAAGCTTGATCGCTTGAAGGAGATCCGTCGCAATGGGAAGTCAAGAAGGAGTGATGTCTATAAAGCCACCTCTATTCAATGGAAGCAATCTGATATTCTGGAAGGTACGTACAAAAGCATATCTGCAAAGTCTTGGTGCAGATGTATGGGCGATCGTGGAAGAAGGTTATCAATACCCGGCAAGTATTCCTACTGATGCAGCAGAAAGGAAGAAGTATGAAACCAATGCCAAAGCAGTAAATGTCTTGCTAGGAAGCATGTCTGAATCAGAATTTGCTAAAGTGATGCAGCTACATTCAGCAAAAGAAATATGGGACAAAATCATTCTAAGCTATGAAGAAGACACAAAGGTAAAAAGTGCAAAACTCCAAACTCTTAGAATTGAATATGAAAATTTGAAGATGCATAGTGATGAAAGTGTTGCCAGTTTCTTTCTTCGTCTAGATGATATTGTAAATCGGATGAGAAATTTGGGTGAAACCATAACCGATACTACTTTGGTGGAAAAAGTCTTAAGATCCTTGACTTCAAAATTTGACTCTAAAGTTTCAGCTATTGAAGAAAGGCAAGATCTGCAAACTCTTACTATTGTTCAATTACATGGTATTCTGACTGCTTTTGAAATGAGACAAGGAGGTCCGTCTCAAATAAAAGAAGCTGCTTTTAAGGTATCTGCAAGAGGAAAAGAAAAGGAAGTTGTCAAAGAATCCAACTATATATCTGAAGAAGAAGAAGCGAATTTTGTGAGAAAGCTCCAACTAGGTACTGGAAGATTCAAAGGTAAGCTTCCCTTCAAATTTTTTGAGTGTGGAAAAGTTGGTCACTATGCTGCTAAATGTCCTTATAGAGAAAAACGTGGTAAAGGGAAACAATTTGAAAAGAGGAAGAGTTATTATGCAAATGAAGATGATGATGAAGTGTCTAGTGAAGATGAAGAATATTCTGACCATGATATTAAACTGCTCATGGCAAAAGAATCTAGAGAAGAAAAGGATACTTTTGTGGATTCTCTGGAAGACAATGATTTTCTTGAAGAAAAAAATCAACTCAAAGTAAGCCTAGAAGAAAAGAACATAATCATAGAGACTCTTGAAAATCAGCTTGAAGCAAAGAAAAAACGCATTGAGGAATTGGAGTGTGAAGTAGTAAGTCTAAGGAAAGATAATGAGAAAGGAAAAACTCTCAATCTTAGATTTGCTAAAAGTTCAGAAACCTTAGATGAAATTATCAATACTCAACGTTCTCCTCTCATAAAAACAGGTCTTGGATATATTGGAGAATCCTCTCAGGTTTCAGAACTATCTAAAGGCAGCAACTACTGGTTTACAATATTCTGCCTCTCAACAAGGAAGCAAGGATTCTTTACAGGTAAAGCAGGATCATCGCACTTCAAGGAACACTGACAGGAATAAATTTCAAAGGAGCTCCAACCAGCAGGTAAATCCAAATAGAAGATTTCGTGATTACAAAAATGTCTATTTC
This sequence comes from Pinus albicaulis, assembly GCA_034641835.2. NCBI lineage: Eukaryota > Viridiplantae > Streptophyta > Pinopsida > Pinales > Pinaceae > Pinus > Pinus albicaulis. The sequence goes on from CM076580.1 coordinate 1,176,860,096, forward strand.
AATGGACAATGTTTTACATGTCACAATTTTGGCCACAAAGCTGCTCAATGTGTTGCGTACAAAAACCATCATGACAAGAGAAGCAAGAAAGAAAAGGTTGGATACTGAACCAAAGAAGAATACCTATAACAACTTTCCTCCTGTTCAAAATTAAGTTGAATGTGCTTATTGCAATAACTTTGGCCATGAAGAATCTGAATGCAGGAGCAAAGTCCAGCCAAAACAACACTTTCCCTTAAGTTCCAAAGTATGAAAAAATAAGGAATTACAGGTTGAAAATTGTGGGATAGAATTATTTGCAGAAGGTGAAGAAAATCAATGGTACATTGATAGTGGATGCTCAAGACACATGACAGGTGACAAAAGCAAACTCCTTACATATAATGCTCTAGAAAAGGAAAAGAAAGTAACTTTTGGAAATGATTCTCCTGTTGTAATTAAAGGAAAAGGGTCCGTGTTTCTAAAAGAAAAGGTGAAGGCTAAGGATGTCATGTATGTGGATGGATTAAGGCATAACCTGTTAAGTGTAAGTCAAATGTGTGATCAAGGAACAGAAGTGGTCTTTAGTTCAAAAGAATGTGTGGTTCGTGATCTTGATATAGGTAAAATTATTATAAAAGGGAAAAGAAATCCAAGCAACCTGTATGTACTGAACTGCAAAGATCAATGTTACTTGATCAAGTCTTCAGAAAATTGGCTATGGCATAGAAGGCTGGGGCATCTGAGCTTCTCTCAAATCAACAAAGCAAGCAGACTTCAAGCTGTTCGTGGTCTTCCCAATATTAATCTACCAGAAAGTATCATATGCAAATCTTGTCAATTCGGTAAACAGACCAGAGTACGATTTAATGCCAAAGAAGGATCATCAAGTGAGCCTCTTGAACTCATTCATACTGACATATGTGGACCTATGAGGAAAAAGTCACCACGTGGGGAAGAATACTATATCTTATTTATTGATGATTACTCTAGAATGTGTTGGATCGGGTTCATTAAGCACAAAGATGAAGCATTTGAAAAATTTCAGATCTTCAAAGCATTGGTAGAAAATGAATTAGATCTAAAAATCAAGTGTCTTAGATCTGATCGAGGAGGAGAATATACATCAAATGAATTCTTTGAATTTTGTGAACAACATGGCATAAAAATACAATTCTCTGTAGCAGGCACTCCACAACAAAATGGCGTAGCAGAAAGAATGAATAGAACAATTCAACAAATGGCTAGAGCTATGCTCGATGATTCTGGAACTCCTGACATGTTCTGGGGTGAAGCAGCACATACAACAACTAACATTCTCAACAAGGCTCATGTTCGGGTAAATAGTGACAAAACTCCATATGAACTCTGGTATGGTAATTCTCCCTCTGTGAAGCATTTTAGAGTTTTTGGAAGTAAATTCTTTATCAAAAATAATGATGAAAAGCTTGGCAAGTTTGAACCTAGATCGGATGAAGGGATATTTCTTGGTTACTCATCTTCAAGCAAAGCTTACACATGTTACAATAAAAGGCTTCGAAAGATTGTTGAATGTATTGATGTTGTTATTGATGAGTCTCCTGCAGCTCCTAAAGAAGAAAAAAAAACAACAAAAGAAGATGATGGTGACTTATGGCCTTCTACATCAAATAGAAATGATATAAACAGTGGATCCAATGAAGAACCTAAAAATGATCTATCTGAAAAATCTCCATCCAGATATGTTCAAAAGAATCATCCTGAATCTCAAATTTTGGGAGACAAGGAATCGGGTGTACGAACGAGGAGAACTCTGGTAGGATCTTCTAGTCATCTTGCACTTCTATCCACAATTGAACCACACAATGTCAATCAAGCTAGCAAAGATGAATTTTGGAAGCAAGCCATGGATGAAGAGCTCGATCAAATTGAAAAGAATGACACTTGGGAATTGGTACCAAGACCACATGATAAAAATGTCATTGGAACCAAATGGATTTTCAAGAACAAGTTAAATGAGAATGGGGATGTTGTAAGAAACAAAGCTAGACTGGTTTGCAAGGGTATACTCAACAAGAAGGTATAGACTTTGAAGAAACTTTTGCTCCTGTAGCTAGACTTGAAGCCATAAGAATGTTTCTTGCTTTTTCAAGTTATCAACAAATCAAAGTTTATCAAATGGATGTTAAATTTGCTTTTCTTAATGGTGATCTAGAAGAAGAAGTATATATAGAACAACCGGAAGGATTCATTTTGGGAAATGATGCAAATCTTGTTTGTAGACTTAAAAAAGGCTCTATATGGTCTCAAACAAGCTCCAAGGGCTTGGTATTATCGTCTTGACAAATATCTTCATCAACAAGGTTTTTCAAAAGGGTCTGCTGATAGCAACTTATACACAAAAATTGAAAATGATAAACTATTTATTGTGGTTGTATATGTTGATGATATCATTTTTGGGAGTAACGAAGAATCTATGAGTCAAAAATTTGCTTCTGTCATGCAGCAAGAATTTGAAATGTCCTTACTTGGGGAACCAACATTCTTTCTTGGCTTACAAGTGCATCAAACTACAGATGGTATATTCCTATCACAAGAAAAATATCTTAAGCAAATTCTGAAGAAATATGGCATGGAAGAATGCAAACCTGTAAGTACACCAATGATAACCGGATGCAATCTCAGTTCTCATGATGATTCTCCCACGGTGAATCAACCAGAATACAGATCAATGATAGGAAGTCTACTTTGTCTCACTGGGACTAGACCAGACATTATGCATGCAGTTGGGATTGTTGGATGATTCCAAGCTAATCCAAAGGAGTCTCACCTTCAGGCTGTTAAAAGAATTTTCAAATATCTACAAGGAACTCAAGACTTTGGTCTATGGTATCCAAAGAATGCTGATCTTACTCTTCATGCTTACACTGATGCAGATTGGGCTGGAAGTGTTGATGATCGGAAAAGCACTAGTGGTGGTGCATTCTATGTGGGACCCCGGTTAGTATCTTGGTTCAGCAAGAAGCAAAATTCTATTGCCTTATCTACAACAGAAGCAGAATATGTGGCTGCCGCATCTTGTTGCACTCAACTCCTTTGGATGATGCAAACCTTACAAGATTTTCAAATCAAATGTACCCCTCCTGTCCCCATTAAGTGTGACAATACAAGTGCCATCAGTATTTCAAAGAATCCTGTTATGCATTCGAAGACCAAGCACATTCCCATCAAGTATCACTTCTTACGTGAACAAGTGCTTGAGCAAAAGGTGAAGTTGGAGTATGTTCCCTCCAAAGAACAAGTTGATGATATCTTTACCAAACCTCTGCCCAGGGAAGCGTTCGAGTATCTAAGACAGAAGCTGGGAGTGTTCTCTGCCAGTCAAAAGAACAAATCTGCATAAATTTAGAAGATGGCATTGGATACGCGGATTTCCTGAAACACAGTCGCGTATATACGTGAGTTCATGCACAGAAAACCGCGTATGTCTGATTGCTGACAATTTTCTGTTTGGAGTCAGCTCTCTTCAGCACAGCTGCAGTGCTGTTTGGTATCTCTGATACTGTTTGGTATCTCTGGTGGTGTTCCAGTTCTCATAATTCTATTTCTAATGTTTTGATAAAGATGCCTTGATGATTTGTTGGTGAAAGTGTTTAGGATGCACAAACTAAGGGGGAGCCTTAGTCATATGGAAAGGATGCTTGGATGCACAGATTCAGGGGGAGCATTAGCTTTGCTAAGTATAATGCATTGTTGGCATTATGATGGTTCTGAAATATGTTCTCTTTCTTGAGGACTTTCTGGTGTTGGTCTTAAATTTATATTTGTAGTTTGATGAAAAGGCCATGTAGAGATCCATGATGTAAAATTGTAATATTCAGTCATGTAAGGACTTGATAAATTTGTAAACCCACTTGGTTGGGTAGCTGAGTCAAATTTTGTAAACCCACTTGGTTGGGTAGCTGAGTCAAATTTGTAAACCCACTTGTTTGGGTAGTTGAGTCTCATATGTAAATCCACTTGGATGGATCTTTGATGTAAGTATGAGTCTTTGGTGATAGGAAATTCATAGAGTCATGTACTCCATTGGAAAATATGTTTGAATATTCAACATGAACTCAGGGGGAGCTTGGTCACTTCGGTATATATCAGATCTACAGAACGCTTCTTCCACATGAGGAGAAAAGGGGGAGAGTATGTTGGTTTTTGATCCGCCCTTTGCCCTTGATGTCAAAGGGGGAGAGTGACATGGTGTTTGAATGAAGATAATGGTGTCAAAGAATGGGGAGAGTGACATGGTGTCATTGTATTCTTAATATACCTATCTGTTGTGGTGATCAAACACCATCGTGGTTGCCATCAAGTCCAAAGGGGGAGATTGTTGGCAATATGATGCAGAGTGTTGTCCTTGATGGCAACCCACTGAATGAAGATGAAGACATGAGACAGTTGACATGTGTTGTCCTTGATGGCAAACCACCTGATGAAGTTATTCTTGACCTGATGGACTTGGTAAATGATGTAAATCTGATATGAAATGATGTTTGCTAGCAATATGATGCTGAGTGTTGTCCTTGAATAGCAACCCACTTGATGAAGATGATGGCAACTTATGACAGTTAACCATCGACATTATCTTGATGAGCCCCCACACAAACTATGATATCTCGGTGGTACGAAGGCAATGAAGAAAGGAATTCAGCATGTGCTAAATCTATGGTGAAAAGAGTATGTCTCAAGGCATACACGGATCTGTCTAGGAGAAGTCGCGTATGCATGCGGGAAACAACGTTCCAAATCACGTATGGGAAAAAGCGCTCATAAAGTGCAAAAGCAGGGGTAACCACCATGGTATTGACCCATTGTATTGGGTAATGGTTTGTTATTAAATGACCGATCCGAGAATACCAACAAGATAGCTGTTTGACCTTAGTGAACAAGAGGTAAACATGTATAAGCTATTAATTCATTGTGAAGAAATGATGAAGAGTGGGTGCAAGATGAGGACTTGAATGGACCGCTACTAACGAAGGATATCTGAATGGAAAGGGTTACAGTTGAATGATAGATCTGAATGTATGATGCACCAATGATGAAGAAGGGGATCTAGATCTGAAATGTACTTATATTTGCTAGATATGTTTATGAAATGATTAGATCTGTGATAAGGCGAACATCTGTCTGAGGTAAAGGGTAAAATCTGAAGTGATGTATCTGTTGTGAAGAATTGCAATGACATAAATCACGAAGTCCATCACTGGAGTTAGCGAAAGGAAGAATCGCATTAATATCATGACTTGAAAGAGAAAGCGCGTATGTGCAATAAAATTAGCTCTATAATATGTACAGAAGTATACGCTGGTTTATGTGAACGGAAGCGCGTATATATGCGACATCAGAGAAAGGAAAGCGCGTATGCAAACTAGGGTTTGCTGAAGTCTGTGGTAAGAAATTTCTGATCTGTTCTGCTGGTTTACTGATATCTGTCAGTGAGTTATATGTATCAGTTTCATGTTTGACTGTGCTTAAAAGTATGGAGTGGGTCCAGTCTGAAAATATGATGAAACGTGGCCTGCAAGTTGTGTTCTAAAGGATGCTTTGGATCCAGTGTGAAAATTGATGAAACGTGGTCCATAGAGGTGCTGAGGGTTGTAGCCTTCAGTCAGGGGGTCGTAGCTCCCTTCCAGGTGAGGCTGGTAAACGAGATCGGGGGGTCGTAGCTCCCTTCCAGGAGAGGCTGGTAAACGAGTCAGGGGGTTGGAGCTCCCTTCCGGGAGAGGCTGGTAAACGAGCGCAGGTGGGTGCCTGCGTGCTGGTCAAGTCTGCGCCAGCACATATGTTGTAAGATGTTTTCTCTATAATAAAATATTGAAGGTTGAGCAACTGCAGCGGTGGTTTTCTCCCGACTTGGGTTTCCACCTAAAAATCCTGGTGTTCATGTGTGATGCTTTGTGTGATGGTTTATTCTATTGTTACTACACATGTTTACTGCTAACTTAACATCAGATGAATGAATATTGCAAAGAACTAAGTTAATAAATATCTGCATATTTAGATCTCTGCTAATACGCAAGTTGTATGAAGGATATCCGCGTGTATATGCGAGTTTACTAAAGGAAAGTAGCGTATGGGTTTTAGAGAGTGAAAAAGTAAAAGGTTTTGAATATGCAGTAAATACTGATTCACCCCCCCCCCCCTCTCAGTATTTTTCCCAACAAAGGCTTTCTTAGTGGCCTACAATGGTTGTAATATCCTCCTACTTTTATTAATATAAAAGTGCATTGTTTTCCTATAGATTATATGTCATTTATTCTTATGTATAAAAATGAATCCTTGGATAGTTGTTTAGAGTAGTTTGTATATGCTATTTGTATGTTTTAGTTCTCTTTCCTATTTTGGATGTTCTACATCTTCCACTTTTAGCAATTGGAGTTGGAGCGAAAGCTTGAAAGTAGGGATAAGGAAGATACATGTATTGGATTCCTAGTAAGTATTCTTCCCATATTTCAAACTTCCTTAAGGAAATAGTAAAAAAAATTATTCTGGTTTATATATATACAAGCTTGAATCCATTGGTTTTAAATAGGAATTCATCCAACTTGGCTCCATATGACTTTGGAAATAAATATGAGACATTACATAGTCATGATTTTGATAGTAAGAACAAAGGAAACTAAAATCTAAAAGTGGGGTGGATGTAGCCTGCATCAAAGTGGTATCTTATCTATAATTCTTTATAAAAACTAAACTATTTAAAATGTGGAATTTTAAGTTAAAGGCACAAAGTTGGAAGAATTAGTTGAAGACATGAAGTTTGTGAAAATTGAAGAGATGATGCACTCTTAAGAAGGATTTTTTTGAAAGAGAAATTTATGGTAAATGTGCTCATGGAAAGAAGTTGATTCAAGAAGGAATATGCCCAGTGGGAGATGATATCTTCATACATATATTATGAGGACTTATTTAAATGTATTATGTTAAATCTTTTCATAAGAATTTGCGTTTGCAGGTAGAAAAGAGAAGGAAGGTACTCTCCATATAGAAAGTAACATTATCATAGAGAGAGAGAGGGAGCAAGAAAAGGTCTCATGAGAAGGACATTGTGACATAAACCCAATAGAAGATGATGTCGGAAATAATTTCATTGATGGCGAGGGGGCAGATCAGGATCAAAAAATATATAAATGAACAACAAGGAATAGAAGGCAAAAGGCCAGTGAAACTGCTACATTGAAGAAATTGTAATAATGTGAAATTGTTGATTGAGCTAAAGGCTTATGATGCAAAGGCAAGTCTCTAAGGAAAAGGAAAGACTCCAAGTCAAAGACAAAAATGCAAAAAGATGAATTTTTGTGATACATTAATGATATACATTTCTATTTTATGTTGGCATTAAGTTCATCCATTCAATAATTACATGTGGCTAAAATTATTATTGAATTACTTATGTATTTTGTGGACTAGTATTCAAAATATGAAGTGTGTGGAAATGAATGAATTGAAGGAAAAGAGTCAAGCCTATTCTCTTCCTATTCGTATGTGGAATAAAAACAACCATCAAACTATCTTTACAAAATATGTCATTTTGGAGTGCATAGTGAGGTTAGAGAGTTGGAGAATGTGTGAGATCTAATTGAGATATTATGCACATATGGAGCTAATGTGAAGCAGATTTGAAGGAAGAAAAGTCATAAGTAAAGACGGATTTATGCAGAGTTGATAACCAGGTAAATCAACATATTGTTTTCATGTTGTGTGAGGGGATTGTGGTCTCCTTTCAAGTTGTGGCTTGATAAAATGTTTAGTTGGAGCTGGTTGAGGTAGGAGCCTCCTGTGGGTGGTAGCCTGAAGAAAACACATGTGAGTTGGAGCTTCCTTATATGTTATAGCTTGCAGAAATTTGAGGTAGCAACTTCTTGTAGATTTGAGCCTACAGAAAATCAGATGTAATAACGAGTAGGAGCTTACCTTTGCATCACAACAATAATAAAACTGTGGTTTTTTCCCTTATGGGTTTCCACTTATATCTGGTGTCCACGTGCATTATTATTATGTGTTGATGTGATGTGTTAACCTACTTATTTTTTTTTTTTCACATATTTAGTTTGTTGATCATTATAATTGAGTTTGTCATGTAATGGATTTGTTAATGAGTTTAATAAAATAATTTTAATGTCGATGAATGGACTAAAATAATTCACCCCCCTCTTAGTTTAGTCAAGGTTTCATCAATTGGTATCAGAGCAGGCTACTTCTATATAAGTCTAGCAACTTGAAGGTTGGTATGGTTGAGTCATGAACAATCAAAGTGTACCTCTGTTGAGCTTATCGAACTTTCATGAAAGAAGAGATAAGGTTAAAACAATTTTAATGGCTTATGGACCTAAGCTATAGAAACTTGTATGAGATGGTTACTGCAAAGACTCTCCCTCTTTGCAAGAACAATAGTGGAATGCCAAGGAAAAATGTGTAATGCATAACAATGTTCATAACAAGGATCTTGATATACTAATGAATTTAACCTCTGCAAGATAAATTTGGAATAGGTTCCATCTCATGCATGAAGGAGACATTAGTGGATTCATTTTTAAGAAGGAAAAGATATACAATAAGAAGAAAAAACCCTTTCAAAAGGAAAAGGTTCAATCAAATGACGTACCTACTAGTGTGAATGGACGTTATTGCCATGACGAAAATATTGTTCAAGAACAAACCAAAATTGACCTTTTTTTCACTGAAATAGGAAGATTGAAGGATGAAAACAAAGATTTGAATACATTATTATAGATATTTGATGAAAGAAAACATGAATACGAGAAGGAAATAATTAGCCTAAGGACACAACTTGAAGAAAAGGAAAATAGAGGTGATGATGAATAATTGGCTAAAGAAGAATTAAGTACAGTGTGAGAGATTAGAGGCTGAGATTATTTCAAATAAAAGTGATCTAATTGAAAATAACATATTATATATAAGGTTAAAAGAATATAATATATCCATGAAGAAATAAGAAAAATCATCTATTCAAGAGGACACCACAATGTTGAAAATGCATGTAGAAGATGAGACAAGTGGTGTGGTTAACCAGGAGTTAAATAAAAGGTAAGGAACATAACTAAGATGGAAAAACAGATTGAAGAAAGTCAAATATGCTCCTAAATATGAATATATGAAGCTTGTAATAATTGAAAAGAGCAGTGGTGCATGCCTCCATTGCCAGAAACTTAGCCATATAATAACACACAGTTGGAGAAACGAAAACAAATACTATCAAAAAGAGATGTAGAGTACAAAGAAGCTACCTTAAGTAAGAAATCGAAGGAGACTTTGTTATAGCATCATTTATCACCTTTATATACTTGATGACTTATACATTGGCCTTGGGCCTCCCTTCCATTCATGCTTGGTCCAAATTCTTAAAAAATAGTATTTTGAATTCCATACGTGACTCTGCCCATATTTTTCCATGTGCAAACGTAGGTCCACTTATACTTGACCCTCATATCCAATTTAAAATATTAAAAAAAATATAAAACTCCTTATTAACTAGGTCGGGCTTATGGGTTTTTACTGTAACTTAACTACCCCATCCCTTGGCCAAACAGTTTCACAAATGAAAAAACTGATTTGAAGAGGTATAAATAAATCTCAAGGGAATGGCCTAAGGGGGGAGAGAGAATGCTATTGATATTATAGCATGCTAGAGCCTTGATCAAGTCTAATATTTCCCTGTGCCTCCTGCACTTTCGAGGTTCAGGAAACCCTTGTTTCCTTGTGATGATCACCCCGTCTTTATGTGACATCTATTGTGATCCCTTTATGGAACAAGCTTTGTGACATCAACTAGCACCATCAACAAAGCCAAAATGACTCATCCCATCCAAATACAAATTCCAAAGCAGATAAAAAAATCATCAAAGTCACATTGAAAATCGATAGATAGATATGAAAACAAATAGTATATACAAGCAAATAAAATTATACGCAACATCCTAGGCATAATACTTCTTGAGATAGACCCCATTTATGGGCTCCTCCAACTCATTCCCATCAAAATCAACCAAGGCATAAGCTCCATTTTTCAGGAAATTTTTTACAATAAAAGGGTCATACCACATGGGTTTCAATTTTCCTACCCCCAAGGCATCCTTTTCTTGAGCATAAACCAAAAAAATGTCACCTTCAAAGAAATCCCTAGGTTTGACCACCTTATCATACTGAACCTTCACTCATTTCTTATGAGCCTCATTCATCGTAGCTGCATCTCAACATTTCTCATCAAGATGTTCTATATAAATAAGGTGTTATTCAAGACTTGAAGTCACAAGAAGAAGCTCAACAACAAGCTTAAGGGAAGGAATTTCACATTCTACAGGAAATATTGATTCCAACCCATAAACTAGTTGTAAATGAGTGAATCCGGTTATAGTCTTGACAAACATTGGATATGCCAAAATGCAGGATACAACATGACATGCCAATTGGACTTGACATTATCAATTATCCTTTGAATAATAACCTTTAAGGAATTTTTTATGGCTTGAACTTTCCCATTGCCCTGAAGATAATACAGAGACAAATGCTCCTACTAAAAACAAAATTTGAGAGCCAGTTCAACCATCATGGTGTTCTGAAAATCACTGCCATGGTCAGCGAGAATATCTTTGGGGATACCAAAATGAGAAATGACTCTATTTCACAAAATTAGACATAGCCTCATCCCACTTCGTAAAGTATTCCTCTACTATGATAATGTATTTATGACCCATTGTCGAAGGTGGGTTATAAGAAGTAAAATCAATACCCCAATTTGTGAAAAGACCGAGAATAACAATAGGAAAGAGCGGAGCTAGATGAGTGCACATATTCCAAGTATAGACTTGACAAGGATGAGATTTTTTGACCAGCTCAACACAATCCTTGAAAATCGAGGGCCAAAAATATCCTACATGCAAAATATTTTTGGCTGTAGCAAGCCTAGATAAATGACATCGACAAGCTCCACTATGGAAATCATTCAACACAATGTTAGCTTCTTCAAGAGTGAAGAAACGTCTAAGGATTAAATAAAATCCATGATGATATAAAGTGTCACTGATAATAAGATAACTTCTTTCTAAGTGACGCAACTTCTGACAGTCATCTTTCCAAAAAGATAACGGAAAATTCAAAGTCTGTAGATAAAAAATGATATATCCATAACAAGGGTCCTGTGAATATATGAGGAAAAGGTGTTCATCTGGGAATAAATCTTCATAAACGATCTCATCTCCATAGGGAAACTCAGAGATCAACTTTGCAAACAACAATGTTTTTTTTCGATTTGGATGATAGGAATTTGAGATCAAACTCTTTCAAAATGAAAATCCATTGATTTTATTTTCCCCCAATCACTTGCCTACTGAGGACAAATTGAAATGCATTAACTGCCACTAAAACATAAGTTTTGTGAATAATGATATAATTCCTAAGCCACTGGACAAAATAAACAACTACTAAAGCTAATTTGTTAATGGGAGAATACAAGAGTTCAGGACCCACTAAGCCTCGAATAAGGTAGTAAAAAACATGCTCACAATGAGCATCATCCTCTTGAACCAGAACCATACAAATAGTAGATTTTTCTACAGTAAGATACAAAAGGAAATCTCTCCTATAATTAGGTGGACTCATTAATGGAGTAGAGGTTAATGCCTTTTTCAAGGCATTTAAGGAGTGTTGAGAAAATTCATCCCAAAATAATGGAACTTCGTTCTTTAACAACCTCATAAATCCTTTCATCACCTCGACATAATTAATGATAAATATCCTCAAGAAATTTGATTTTCCTTTTAGAATTTGAAGCTGACAAATAGAAGACAGGGGAGGGAATTGAAGTATTGCCTCAACCTTGAAGGGATCTACCTGAATCCCTTTCGTATACATGATGAATCCCAACAACCAACCGGATGTGACGGTGAATACACACTTATTAGGGTTCAACCATATTTTATAATAATGACATCATTTAAAGACTTTTCGATGATGAGAGGGGTGATAAATTATCTTTTGAGAACGAGAAGCTATATCATCCAAATATGCTTTGATAATATGTTTTATGGCATGGGAATCATATTACATGGCCCGCTAAAAGGTGGCTCCAACACTTTTAAGGCCAAAAGGCATATTTTTGTAAGAAAATTTACCCAGGGGAAAATAAACATAGTCTTGTGCTGATCTTCAGGATAGATATTAATATGATTTTATCCTGAGAAACTGTCCATGAAGGAGAAAATTTCATTCCCCACACATTGATCAACAATCTGAAGAATGAATGGTGTGGGGTAGTTTTCTTTTGGACATGCTTTATTTAAATCCATGAAATCAATGAAAACTCAGATCATTCCTTGTTTCTTATCAATAGGCACTTGATTTGAAACCCACTCGGTTAACAGAACGGGGTATATGAAACTTTTATTTAGCAGCTTCTCAACCTCAGCTTTGATAGTTGTTGCCTTCTTAGGGTTGACCGGATGAAGCTTCTGCCATATATACTTAGAATTTCATATGTCTTGATCTCATGCTGGATAATAGAAGGATCAATTCTAGGCATCTCCTCATAAGACCAAGAGAACACATCCCAAAATTATCTAAGGAGATTGATGTAGGTCTAAATCTCTTCAGGGGAACATTAAACTCTAATGAATACATTATCAAAAATGTTGGAATATTTGGAGATTTTCACCGGGGTAGTCTCAGAAATGACAACCATGTTCCCTTCAGAAAAAACTTATGTTAGAGCTAAAGAGTTCAAGATTGGGTGAGCAGGACCAGAAGAGATAGGCTAGAAAATTTCGATTCAACTTCTTGCAAGTCTGGTAGAAAATAGGATAGATGATGCAAATCATCCCATGGTCTTTCCACACTAGTCACGGCTTCAAGAATATATTCTTCAGATGGAAGAGTAGTATCAATGAAATATTGAGCAGAAGATGAACTAAGAGTCCAAGCCGGAGCCACATATTTGTCCAAATCCTCTGGTGAAAGAGAAACTAGGACAAAATTGACAGAGTCAACAATAGATTGATAGGAAATCTCTGCTGCACACATATGGAATTCCATTCCACCCACTCGACCTTCCTCTAATGTGGAGATATGAGAAGGAAAGGTCCAAGGATTTGAAAAATAATGATTTTGAAAGAACTCTTTTTGAGTAGGAACCCTAGAGGATGAGATGGAATTAATATGAATAAAAGGAGGCAGAAGATCAAAAGTACCCATCTATGAGGTATACATTTGAACCCCCAAATTCTCAACAGGTTGCTTGGAATAATTCACCAAGGTTAAAGTCAGATCAGTAGATGCCTTTAAATATATAGGAGAACATTCCATCTGATCAACAGTTATAATCCTCCTTTCGTGGGGAAAACATAAGATGCGAAATACTGATGAAGCAATCACATCCATCTCATAAATCCAATTCCGCCCTAGAAGAAGGTTGTAGTCTAAATTTGAATCAACTATATTGACCTCAATAATGACAGTTTCACCCCCAAGATACATGGGTAAAGCCAAAATAGTTCCATCTGGCCTGTGAGAATGACCATCAAATGCAGTGTGAAGAGTAGTTGAAGGGACAATTGAAGGGGATCAAATAGATTTCCAACATGAGATAGAAATGAAACATGTGGAATCATCCTCATTGACTACTGTTAAAAAAATATTGATCTTCCGATATTGATCTATCAATGGGCTAGATAACTTGTTATTATTTTCAAGAACCTCCCACTTAGTTAAACAAATAAAAGATCTATCTTATACTTGAATTTTTGCAGAATTTTATACTTAAAACAGGTGTATGTTTATTAATTGTTTAAGTTATTTAAGATTTTTTTTTTTTTTTTGATATTAAACATGTGCAACAACCATATAATGCAACAAATTTAATCTAGGAGTTCACCCGAATAGCATGGGCTACGTCTCCTTGAGCTCTTGTCATATTTACTTGGATCTTTGGGATGATGTAAAATTTCTTTTACAAGTTAAAAAATCAACTCCAATGGTTAAATAAACTGAACCAATGGGCTTATAATACTATTTATATCCCTCCCATGGCTGTCATCACTCTGAAAATAGATCTAGGTCCCCTTATACTTGACTCCTTCTGTCAGTTTCTTAAGCTTACCTTACCTTCAAAGTTGCACTAACTTCGTCAGAATTTTTTCTATCCCTAAAACCTCACCTAATATATCTATCACATATCATACCTCTAAAATGGACTGATCATTTGCTCAAAATGAGCACTAGCTTACTAATCTAGGCCTCCATCCATTGTTAGCCCTAGGTTGCCAAAAAATTCCATGTGGTTCTCCGACCTTCATAAGTATTCAAATGGCTTTGAAAATCCTTTCGTGTATTCAAAATGTCCAAAATAGTCAAGGTAGACTATTCAATTGTAGAAATTGGCCTTCAACAATTCCAGTTTTGCCTCCATCACCTAGTGGCACCCCATGCCTCTCAGTCACTAAAACATTATCTGAAGCATATTGAATTTCATAAGTCCTAAAAATATTCTACAAACTCCATTAATGGATTCATAAGTATCAAAATAGTCTAAAATGACTATTTTTTTTGTTGAGAATGGATATTGGTTGCCCACGATAGCCCTCATTCTCCTGCTGGCACTTGCTGGCCATAGTGTCCCCTAAGATTATATGTAGAAAATCAGCCTCCAAAATTCATCTACAAACTCTGAAACCAACACCATTAGTTCTATAATGTATGAAACATCCAAAATTGACTATTGGTTCACTGAATAAGGCCTCTAGCTTCCTTGGCTAAGCCTTTTTCTGTTGCTGGCCCCTGGTGGCCCTAGTGGCCTATAGAACTTATCTGAAGAAAAATAATACTCAAAAGTCCTATGATGGCTCTGCAACCCTCAACAATGAGTCTGGAGTGTCCAATAAAGTCAAAATTGACTATTCACACTCTCAAAATGGTCAAATATAGCTCAAGATAGAGCCAAAACAAGATTTGTCTAATGTCCCCTAAAAACCCTCCACTAAAAATGGAGGAACTACACATAACTGCGGTTAAATTTAGAAAATTCCGCAAATTAAGTGGGCATGCCGAAATTTCCACCAATTTAAACAGTATCATTTACTGAGGGTTGTTAGGTTGGACACATGTCGCGCCTCTAACTTTGCGGTCTTCAAAGCTGTTAACAGAACCGTAACCACTAGTGGATGTATTTAACCATCAACACTTAATCGTAAATAGAGTCATGTGACAAAGCACATATAGCTGTGTTTAATGTCATGGGTTTCTAAACGTTGCATGAAATTTAATGTTGCGGTTTGGCTTCCGTTAACATGTGAACACATATAATCAGAATGCTAGTGGTTTGGGACCATTGGAGGTCCTAACCCATAATTTTAAAACCATTCAAATTTAAATAAAAATTGAAGACATAACCTTAATAACTGAACGCAGCCCGGGCAGTAAAGGCATGGGTGCTCTATGTATGAGGTCATAGGGTCAACTCCGGTTGGCTCCCCAAAAATTTTAATATGCCAAACCAAGGTCTTCCATGTGGCAGCTTCTAATTGGCCCAAACTAAAAAGACATGCTCCCAAACAGCAAATTACATGCTAACACTTGTCACAATATGTCTAGTCTAAGAGGAATATTCTAGGTAACATTTCGAGCAATATTTGAGGAATATTCTAGGAATATTCCCTAGAATATTCTTTTTTTAACTTTCCAAATTGAATCAAACATGGTCAAAGGCCAAAAATTGTAGTTGACTGGACATTTCACATTGCGATAACTTCTTCATATGGTGTCGGTTTTTTGAACTGTTCATGGCACCGGAATCAGGAAGACAATATCTCTCCGGTCGCTTAGGTTCAACACACTTCTGAACACTTTGAAATTTGAGCCATCACTTAGGTCCTTGATCCAAATCTGATCACACCTCTCCATAGGGAATATTTTGGACCCCAAAAGACTGATTACCTAATCTGTTTAGTAGATGAGAGTACAACACCCTCAATTTTCATCTCCCATACACTTTTCCTTATATGGCTTAGTTCCTTTGAACCAAAACTCGAAGGTAGTCAACACTTCCCTTCCTAAATGCTTTTGTCCTCCTGTCAAGAATTGTCTTCCTTGAACTCACTTAGAAATTTCTCACGAGAAATTCATAGAAGGTAGTTGAACATGATGACCTTGATCATCGATTCAAGGAAGCTCAAACAAACATGAGATTACAATATAAAACATGCATACATAACTGAAATTTTCATATGTAAAAAAGAATGTATGTCTTACTGTGTTAAGAAGTCAAACCAATTCTCACCAAGCCACTTCCACGATGAATTTTGCTACCAAAAATATTCTTCATCTGAAACATCTATTCCCACATCAATGATGGAATCCTTGGTTTCAATTTCTCCAGTCTTTTTATCCTCTTGCCTCATGTGATTTGGATGATTAGTTGGATGAAATTTCCAACAATGGGAAACAATAGGATTTAGATGAAGGAAGAAGTAGAGAGGTCGACCCATTTACCTCACACCTACAAAATCTATCCACCTTCACCACAAGAATGGAAGCGTAATACAGTGATGCAACTCCATTATTTAATTCCATTTGGATGGAAAAATGTGACACCATGGCTAGAAAACATTGCACTAGTCTCATTTTCACGATCAGATGGGACAGTTAGTGTGTTCATTCCCCCATGCCCCCACTTGGATCCTAAGCACAATCCAATTAGGTAAATAAACTTTAAATAAATTTCAAAAACTATTTTTAAAAAATTACAAACTAATTAAAATTTATAACAATATTGAGACTAAATAATTGAAATATAGATAAATATAGTAATGTAAAAAATAAGGCGACGCAAGACTAGCCTGCAATACCCAAGATCTTTAAAATCTGTGCATATGAGAATGCATCTCAACTATTACCCCAATAAACCCAAATTTGGCAGTCTCAACTCTTCTAATTTCGGAAGCTCATAAGATCAAATTTTAAGTACCTCTCAATTTCCATTTATGGCTATTAACTATGCTTCATTTAAAATGTATTAATACCTTTTCAACAATCTTATAAGAGAACTTAGTTAACTAGCCATAAACTCAGCCAAACTCCATTCCACTATATTTATATGTGCGCCCTTTTTATTTTAAACAAGCTGGACATGGTTAAACAAACTCTATACATATGAAATTCTTCACTCATTGACTTAATTACCACCATCCATTAATACGCCAGTTCCTTTCAGTCTTTCAATGCATATCAATGAAATCACTCAAATATCATTTGACTCGTAGCTTAGGAATGCTTCCAGCGTATAATACAAACTGAAATCTTGTATAAATCTCATAACGCTGCATCAAACTGACCTTCACAATGCACCTCCACAATCGATCCTTTCTTTCCATTAACGCCTTCGATTTCTGGGCTATACAATGCAGTTTTTAATGAATTATGTTTCAGATTCATAACGCAACTCAACTCAATTTATGACTTACCTTTGCAGACTTTTAAAGTGACAGACCTGGATAATTACCAAGTCGCACCTTTTACCATTCCAACGTGTCAATTGTTCTGTGCTCTCATGTTTTACTAGTTGACTTTGTCTGAATTGGACAGACAGCCATCACAATTTTCTTCAATAAGATTCCACGCTCAATTCTTTAACTCTACAGTTCAAATTTATATTCAAAAGCTGATTGTTAACAATAACATACCTCCCACCGTACTTTCACACCTCCACGAACGTGCAATGAACTGATTCAACTTGTATCAAATTATCAATTCGAGTTGTAACGCCTTACAAACACCCTGACAGTTCAATGGCATCCTCAATGCTTACAGTGTCAAATCGATACAAAAATCTTCAAACAGCGCCATACTATTTCACTTGGATTACCTTTACAAATACTCCGGCAATCTGCTTCTTCAACACTTCTGTCCACTGTGCTTTTCTCATCATGCAACCAAACAACGTGTGAATGCATTGAACACAATCATTATTAAAGGCAAGGCATCATTCACAAATTCAACTCTACATACATCAAACACCAATTAACACTATAGCAAACTCTTAATCGATCTTGATATACATCGATCTTTCACAGCAACGCCTTCAACTGCATTCAATGTGTTATATTATTCAATTAACAACGCTCTTCATGATTCAATTGCTATTTAACCCAATTTCTTTGACTTCGACCCCAACTAGCATCTCTTAACACATATTTTCTTTAATCCTGCAATTCTATGTATTTAACCAACCATTCTTTTAAATGTTACTTATGGGATATTGATTTATTTGTGCTGTGTATATTATTCCTTCAGAGAGCCAAGTGTGAAATCGAACATCGATTCACTGAATTTTATAAACCCAACTTCAGAGACTAAATATACATCAACTTCCAATTAATTGCCATCCCAACATACTTATATATAAGTGTTCACAATAAACAGATGATCCATCATCATTGTATACCATTCCACGCCTTTGAATTCATAAACACATCCGAATACAAGTGCGCATAACTCAACAAAACAATTTCAGAAAATCAACACCCAATGTCTAAAAACCACACTTATCATACAAATACTTACAAACTTTCTTCGTGGCAAGATATTCAACAGTCGTGGCCCTTACAACTTGCTGAAGGCTTACAGCCTTGCTGTTCAAGCCTACTCTCAATCTCACACTTTCTCACAATCTCAATGTGTCTTTCTCTCAAAAACCCCCTCCTATTTATACAATTTTTAAAAACAATCTAATTTAATGCTCAATCCGCTTAATATCTCAATACCACTAAAATATCTCAACAAATCCTATCATCTAGAATCTTATCCCTTTATATCCTTAACTACCCAAATTCTCTCATATCCTTTTATTAATAAAAGGATAATTACAAAAATCCTCACCTTCTCCTATTTTATTCAAATTAATTAATAAAATATTAAAAATTGTCACACCCCCTTTTAACATATTTACAAAATAAAAAACGCCCTTGATGCTCCTGCATCATAAGGCCGTAAAAATTTGGTGTGAGGAGGGAGATTTGGTATGGTTAGGGTTTAATTCTGCATTTTTTTCTAAAATATATAT
Source organism: Pinus albicaulis (assembly GCA_034641835.2). NCBI lineage: Eukaryota > Viridiplantae > Streptophyta > Pinopsida > Pinales > Pinaceae > Pinus > Pinus albicaulis. The sequence goes on from CM076580.1 coordinate 1,176,879,174, forward strand.
TTTCCATTGCGAGTTAATGTATTCCAATAAGGATATGTTTTAGATATGGATACTGTCACTTTTGTAGAATCTAATTTACTTCAAGATTTCACATGTGGGAAGTGGCACAAACCCGTCCTAAAAAAAGGAAATGATTAGGAATAATTAGTCAAATGATGAATGAAATGGAGCTATAAAATGAGAAGGAGATACTCAAGATAACACAATCCTTGGAGCACAATTACACTGTTTATTCAAGGGTAGATGATCTTATAAAGCATAAAAAACACCAAATATGAGGCTCAACCCAACAAAATAGAAGGATACAAACAATATATGGAAGATCACACCCTCATTTTCAAGTTTATTGCGATATGGCCTTATGACAAGGATTTGGTGAAATAGATCTATCATAAATTGCAACCAAAAGGAAAAATTGATTTGGAATTGTGGAACAAATGGTTTTTATTATAATATTTTCCAACTTACAAGATAAGGCTCGGGTATTTAGAAAAAATCCCTATTTTTTTAAGAATGTGGGCCTCCTCATAAGATTGCAAGGGGGTAATATAACCTTAAAAGGAAATTTTTTGAGTGGCATCAATGAGGGTGAGACCTTTTTCTTTACCAAAACAATTTTGAGATTCAAAGATCATCAAAAGAATTGGAAAGTTGATAGGATATTTTTTTAACATCAAGAAAGTATGATATGTATGTGATGTACATTGTATGCCAAAATATGTTTCAACATGAATATATTCTAGACTTTGTTTAATTCCATCAAAATTCCCTACAAGGCTTATGTCAGGTTTCAACCTATTAATTATGAACAAATTCCTTTATAGATTTGGGAATACAACATGTATGAAATAATTTTAAGATAACTTGATCCATCAAGAAAAAATGTAAGAAGACGCAGAAAAAATTAATTATGATTTTTTTCAAAATGTTGTGGCTAGAAAGAAAAACCCCAAAAATAAAATATCTAAATCAGGAACCAATGCCACCTCAACATATAACAAGTATGGGGAAATTTAAACCTATATTAAGATATCAGTTTACATAAAGAAAAGATAAATTTAGAGTTCAATATAGAGGAACATTAGGAGAAATCATCTCCATAAAGGAATTCCCCATAAACTTCCCCGAAATCCAAAATTTGGAATATACACCCATGATAGATGTGGTGGGAATGGATGCAGAGAAAGATACTAAAATATTTAATAATGATGAAATAATTTTGTTAAATATACTTAATTAATGGGAAAAATAATGACCCTAGTAACATTCTAGAGCACCAAAAATATTAGTTATAATTTTTATCAAATTTCTATAACCCACACCATAAAATTTGAAAATACATAAATGAAATTTAATATTTTATATTAACATTATATTTTGAAAAATCAGAAAATTTAAAATTAAATCTAATATGGATATTTAATATATATATATATATATATATAAAATAAATTAATTAGAATCTGTCACATTAATTAACTTTATAGAAATATTCAAAATTGATATACATTGATATTATTGTTTTACTACCGATATCAAAGAATATTAGATTTACTAACAGTTTTGATGAAAAATATAATAATAAATTGAGAAATAAAATTACTAAACAAACAAAGATAAACATAAACATAAACAAAAATTTAAGGAATTCATTTCTATTTTATTCTTTTAACTCACGTGTTTCATCATCAGTTTGAAACCTAACCCAATTTATGAAGTTGTCCATATAAAGTATTTTATAGATGAGAAGATATGATTTTATTTAAAAAAAAATTCCAAAACCAATAAAAAAATTTAACAATCTTTTTAAAATCTTATATGATCACAAGAAACTAATTAAAAATCAATACCATTTGAACCAAAGTAATTACAATTTACATTATATTTAGTGACGTTCAACCCAAGAATATAATTCTTGTCAACAAATGATCCTATATTTCGTTAAATGATGTCACTGGCCTTTGTTATGTGACAGCTCTTCGTAGGCTCCAATTGACCGAGTCTCAACACCTCTACACTATATATTCCTTTTCAACACGTCTCCCAATAATTCAGTGCTCTACCTCGATCCCTCAGTAATTTTCTATCATTGATAACATTGTCGGGGTAATGAGCAATAATTTAAATTTTGATAACTATAAAGTAAAACTTTCATCCCTAAGTTCAAATGGCTCTAGCCTCCTCGATATTATTTCTAAAGCGTTTCCTCAAAATACTTTACTCCTAAACGTAATTGTAATAAGCCCATATCATAGTTGTCCTATTACGAATATAGAGGTGGATTATAAATGGAGCAAATTTAAAAACTATAAATAGAGGTTTGATTTACATCCAGTTGAGGCATTCATAAATAATTCACTCAACACTCTAATATGGGTGTTCTTTTATTAATTTAAAATTTTTATTAAAGGTTACAAATGCCCTGAGTTTAATTTACATGGATTTTTCCCTTCCTAGCCTTGTGGCTATACTCATCCTCCCATTCTTCTTATTCTCTTTTTTCCTCTCATGTCCTCCTGTCTTACAAATTATACAAAAGGATTTTGAATTAGAATTACTTTATATCTACAAGTTTGTTAATAATCTTTATTTTAGGATACTTTGGATCCACAAAATACCCAAAATTTTATTCTTATAGTCTACTTCTATAACTATCACAAATTATCAATATCTCTTCTTAGAAGTATATCTAATTACAAACCAATTACAATAATAATACAATCATTACAAAATTCCCTAAAACCATAGAAAAGTACAAATAATTAACAATTAGGGAACAAAGTCTCTTAGTAAATGAAAAACCTTTGGGTACAGTCAAATGTATTGGAATTGGAAGTTGGATTCTCCTACGTCATTCTCCAAAGGTGCATAACATTCATGGGCTCATGATTTGGTTCTCCCATACGCTAATTGAAATCCTCCGAGATCCCAAAATTTATGTTTTATTTATTTTGTTTCCTTGTTGCAATATTCTCTTTCTCTACTATATTGTTGTGTTGTTTGTTGCACACTTCCCTTCTAAGGATGTCATTCCTTTCTCTGCTACCTACTCATAATACAAATAATTCAATCACTCTTAGTTAACAGTAGATTTTGGTTGATTTTTCTTACAACTTTATGGAAATTCTCTCTGGTTACCACGTCCATTAGTACCCATATTTCATTTATTCCTCCTATCTTGGTTCTTTACTTGTAGAGATTATTGACATCAGGTTTATGTTGTAGCTTTTCACAAAATAATGAATGGCCACTTTTGGATTGAGGGGTCATGACCCAGGTTCAGAGTTTATTGGCAAATCAACAAGCCCTCCAACTACTGGCCCTTTTGACAATGACCTGCTTGCGTAGATCAAAGTCTCATCAAAAGCAATATGGGGGGTGCTGGAACTAGGTTTCTGGACCCTAAGGAAGAAAATAATAAGGTGGTCCATAGCAACCTGAAGGAAAAATTATATCAACTGTAAGAAGATGTGCACAACAATGTATAACAGAATCGTAGAGAATGCACACTCTTTAATAGAATAACACAGAGTTGTTTTTCGCTTTAGCACAGATAAACAGAACCAGATCTAGATCTTAAATAATGAAAAATCTTAAACAGATCTATCAACCCTCAATAAGCATTCATAACCATAACAAATATATTTTGCATGATGATCAACGAGAAATACCTATAATGCGATCTTAATAAAACATAATTGCAAAAAAATAAGATTCAAAATATGTCCTCTCCATTAGCTTCAAAACTGTTCAATAAATCGAACATTCAATACATAAACCTTCCCTTAGAAAACCTTTCCGCGCACACAACCAGTGGAGTCCACACACAACCAAAACTATGTCTCTGCGCACACATCTAGTAGGATCCTTTCAACCCAACCTAGACAAACCCTTACAATGTATTACAGATGCATACATATCAAAATATCATGAAATTATTTTTTCCTACTATCTTAGACACGATCTATCTATTTATAATCTCCTAACACGTAGATACTATCATCTTGAACCATGTTTTGAGGCCCACAGTTTGTCCTTATACCCATTTACATCAAAATTATGGACTTTGAACCACCCCAAAGCCCCTTGACTGCATTGCACATTGCACACATACAAAATTATATAAAATTACATCAAAATTTGTGCCTCAGGGGATCCCGTTCCCATAGGTCCCAAACACAAACATGTGACTCATCCCGAGTCACTGAGGTGCTTGCTCCTTGATCTTGGTTTGGAGCGTGCTAAAAGAATATTTGAGAGGGAGAACTCATTCCAAGCATTGTGTTGCGATGACCTACGCTTGCTAAACTAATTTTTCTGTGGTAGGCCCTTGAGTGGACATATTTATATTGCAATGATTTTGATGGATTATCTTCAGAGTCTTGTCCATCGTCTATGATAATTGAAGCTCTTCTTATGCCCATGGTTGCATGTGTTCTTTCAGTAATTTTTCCTTCCAGCGCAAGCCTTTAATATATGTTTGTATTGTTCTACACTTTTGTAGATGAGCAAGGTATTGTGTAAGAACCAAGGTTGGCACCACTGTCCTAATTTCCTCAAACTGTTTCTCTTTCTGGTGGATACCGTTGCACAGATGCTATACTACTTAATCATTTTTGACTGAGGTCCAAACACTCATGGCTTCATCAAGAAAATTGTCACATTGGGTGACCACATTAGAAATGTTGTCTATTGCCTATTTTACTTTAGCTACTCTCTGTGTGTGAACCTCTAGTGGTGTCTCCTGCTGTGACTTTATTTGAAGGTCTGCGATCTACTGATCATATTTTGTTCTTACTATTTACACCTCTACACGCACTTCTTTCATTGCGACAACCAATCTTTCTAACTTTTCTTCGGGCGTATATGTGGCCAGGATAGCTCGAATATCTTGAAATAATTGGTGAATTTTGGCCTCCAGTGCAGCGCACTAGGCTTCTACTTCACAACAAGCTGCTTCTACTCTTTTCTAATGTTGATGTTCTTGCTCGACATGCTACTATTCTTCCCTTATATTCGTGTGTGCGGTAGCCTCTTTCTATTGAAGCTCATCCGCAATCATTGAGTGCATAAGGTGTAACTTGCTTGCAAGTAACAAAAAAGGATTAATATGAACATCACATGATCCTATGAATTTGAGACACCAGTTGGCATCCATCTAAATAGCTGGCATGGGGATGAGGAAAAAGAGGCCATCCTCTGTGGCTGGGAGAGCAATGTCTAACAATTACGTGCTCGTGACTTGCGTGTTGGTCTGGTTTGCCTTAGCTATGCTCTCTTGAATCTGGCTCGCCTATACCCTTAAATCCTGTAGTCCAAATTGTATAATTTCTAGTGCGGACTTGTGCTAAACCTCCATGTATATCCAACGATCCTCAGTCGTAGACATGACAATGTTTTCTATTTTGTTTAAATCTTCTTTTGTTAGCGTCAAGATCTATTGCCCTTCGTTTTCGGAACCTTTCTAATTTTTCCATGATCCTCCAGCGGCCTGAGAGCCAGAACTGGTTCCTTTAGAAGTTTCAACTTTCCCTATCTCCTTTGACCCAAATCCATTATTTTATAGCATGTGTCTCTTTCTAAAAAAACGTTGGTGGTTGTGGGGGTCACTTCTTTTTCTGTGACCTTCTCTGTCACTTTCTTTGTAACTGCCTCTGTGGCTTTCTCCATTGATTTCCCTATTTGGGTGCTAGTGCGTGGTTTTGTGGGTGTTCCCAATATCAACCAGGCTAGGGAAAATTCTTTTTTTACTCAAAGAAAAACATCTTAGGTCACTAGGTATGGTAATTCATACCATACTCCTTCTATAACGTGCTTTGCATGGATATGGATATTATGGATTTAGCTTTAAAATCCACTACCATCTTGTACTGGTCATAAAATTAGATAAAAACTATTGTATCTTAAGAGATAATCCCTTGGTTGTGAAAGGAATCAATGCTTAAGACATTTAAAAAATGTGTCACATAAATGATTTTATCATGAGGTCTTTATTCTATCCCTATGGAGACTAGTTTTCTAAAATCCTTAATGGTCACGAATAATAAAATATTTCATAGTTCCATTCACTGCTAATATCTTAATGACAAGAATAACTATAGGGGAAACTCAAAGTAATATGTTGAATACACAAAATCTACCAATTTTAAGTTTAAGAGGAAATTCATGGAGAGAGAGGAAACTAGAAATAATATGTTGTAAACACTATATATATTACTTCGAAGTTTCATCTGGAGTTTGTGAAGAGAGGAAAACTCAAAGTAATATGTTGAATACATAGAATCTACAACTTTTAAGTTTCAGAGAGAAGTTCTGAAGGGATAAGAGATGGAGTGATGGAGTGCAAATTAAGGTTATTTATCTCTTACTCACATATGTAATTAAGAGACCAAATGCTACATTACTTCACTTCATTCAAAGAAGAAAATACACAAAATGGCACAACAAACACGAATCACCATCAACAGTTGCAGGAAACTTACTCCTTATTTCATTTACCCATCAAAAAAATAAGTACAAAATGTAATCCCCAAGACGTCCAGAACTGATACCTTCTCTTCACTCTTTCTTCCCTCATTAAATAAAAACAAAAGCAATTTGTAACTACTCGAGCTTCTTGAAACTCCTAAACTTTCAAAATTATTAAACTACTTATTACATTGCAATCAAGGACACCGTTGTAGCTTCGATTTTAGAAAAGAAAACAAAATACACTTGGAATATAATCCCTTTTCTGAGTGTGATTTTTTTCTGATGTGTCTCCTTCTTTTTTGGTTGTGGTTTCCTAACAGTCTGCATAAACACATCTCCACCTGACTCTGCCCATGCTTTTTCATTTCAAACACTGTCATCATGTCACCTGCTACCCAAATCTACCTCTTATATGTGTGCCTACTATGTTTAGTCTTCTCTTCCCCTTTGTTCTGCATCAGGTCACTTTCCTGAGTCTCTCTACCTGCATATAGACTTTCCTCCATTATCAAGGCATTTCACCAACATTACGTTATAATCCTCCTTCTTTCCTCCGATGCGATTTAACACAGGAATGCCTCTCCTCTGGATTTGAAGACTTTTGGAGTTAAATTTTGAAAGCACATTGCATCCGCCCAATGTCACACTCTGGATGCCATTGCTTTTAAATTTTTCTTAGAAATTATATTTTAAATTTTGCGATTTGTAGTTATGTCATCGAGCCCCTCCGCATCACAAAATTTCATTTAAAACATTACCGTGGAAATATATGCAAAAAATGGTTATAGAGTCCTACAATATGATGACAAATCATGATGCATTGCATATCGATGAACTTAACATATAAATTAAATGGTAAACACTACGAACATCGACCCCGAAGTTGCGACGTAATCTCCATCATAGATATTCGCCATATCCAACGGCCCCACTATACCATCTCACACTGCCATCTCCCATCCTTGTCGCATCGCAACCAAAATACTTTACCTTGAAAAGTCTTAATGTTAAACTCTAAACCTGCCAATGTGTGATATGTGTTGGATCGCTGCGAACATGTGTCTCCTCCCTTTATCTCATCGCAAGTGTCAATTCTTACAGCATTAGAATTTGTTTTTTTTAACTTGTGAAGTCCTTAACACATAAACTCAATAATCTCCGATGTAAATTTTCACTATGGCAACACGTGGCCCTTCTCCTCATCGGATCGCAAGATATATTGTTTGAATTGTGTTTTCATCTAAGATGTTGGTCTCTTCCCCTTCAAATCTGTGATTCAATCCTCTTCATCTGATTGCATGCTTTGGAAATATTCTAAGTGTTTCTGTCTTAGTAGATTTCTTTGTTTTCTACCATCTCCGCTCTGCAACTCCGCTATCCTTCTTGAGATTTATTCAATATTTAAAAGTGTTGATCTCTCCTAAGCCTGTGAATGATCCCGACTCGATCTTGTCCGATGTGCAATGTTCTTAACATGCCCATCAGTTTGGATCTTGAAGTTTTCTGCACATGAATAAGCCTGACTTGAGCCCTCATGTACACTTTTCTCTCTGTTGCTCCTCTGGATTAGATTACACCTCCTATGCTACTGATTCCTTGATTTTTGTTATGGTGCACCTATGTCGATGAATCCTCATTGAGCTTGTGGTTATCCTTTCGAGCATATTACAAGTATTTTTGAAATTTTAACAATTTTTCCTCAATAAAATTGAACTTCTCAAAACTTTTCTTGACTTTTAGCTAAGTCAAATTATGCTACAACATTTGGCTCCAATTGGGAACAAAAATTTGGTAACAAAGTGGTCAGAACTTGTATATCAGTAGCCTTTATTGGGCATGGAGTCAAATAGAACTTGTAGATTAGTATCCTTTTCTGGGCATGGAGTCAAATAGCACTTGTAGAACAATAGCTTTCATTGGGCATGGAGTTAATCCCAAATGTGAGTTGATCCAGTATAAAATCTTCCCGAAACTGGCTAGACTTCGAACTTCTTCCTTTATTCTTAAACTCAAAATACTGAAATTAAAATATTACAACTAAAAATGCTCAACTTATGAGCTTATTTATGCACAACTCCTACATATGTATTCATGCCTGAAATCTATCAAGTGAAGCCAGCCTTCCAATGGAAAAAATTTAACATATGCATGTTAGAATTAATGCCCCCACACTGTGGAAATTTGAAAATCAAAATAGGGATGTAAATGAAAATTTTCCAGATACAGAGCTTTGAGCATACCCTTGTATAAATGATTGTTGCTGAAAAAAGAAATTTTCCACATAGTCAGCCACCGGATCATAGAAATGAAGAGACAATTTTCAACTACCTCCTTTTCTTAAACATCCTGCTGATGTAGACTTCTTTGAATAGGGCAACTTCCATCACTGTTTGACTCCTCAATTTCAGGTTGTATGTGAGAAGATCGATTCTTGTTTTTGGATGATAACCATTTAGGCCAGAAAGATAAATCTAAGGTTTTTTCCTCATAATGTTGGTGTTCTTAATATAATGCCAATTCTTGAAAAGAGTCTTCCCCCTCCTGAAAACACACCTGAGAAGCTCCACTAGTTTCTCCTCTATTCACAAAATCATTAAAATTATGAAAATTGTAATGATCTTCCAGGATTTCAGCATGTAGTTTAGTTGAAATATCTTCCACCTCTCTAGAAAAACTTGGCAAAAATTTAAACCCTTTTGAATGATATTGATGGAGGATTGTGGGTGTCACCAAGGGTTTGAACATCATCTTGGTTCGAATCTAGAAAGAAGTAGATTTTTTATGATGTACAATGTTATCACCCAAAGATGATAAATTCTCACCTTTATGCCGAGACAATGACAGAGTACCTTCAAGAATAGTAATGCAATAGTCATATCTCCTTTCATATTTAGGCTAAGAAGTTTTGTCAACATCAATAATATAATCATAAGAAAAATATTCTTTCTCCAATAAAGAATGTACATTTTGGGCCTTATAATCTTCTGAGAAAATAAAGCAAGAAACAATATTCTTGACATGTGAGGGAAAATAGACCACCAAACTGATAGCGAAAAGTAAAACTTCCTTTAAAAATTTCAAGCTGATATCTATATTTTCCATGGTGTCTTATCGTTTTGTTGCCCACAGAATACCACATCTAATGAAACATTCATTAGTGGAGTCACTAGGTGGATAATGCATAACCAGATTTCTATCTAAATCTTGTTCACCATCAAGAAATAGATTTCAATACCTAGGGAAAAATAACTTTGTGCCTTCATCCCCGGAAATGACACTAAAAAATGTTGTATCTTAAGAGACATTCATTTGGTTGTGAAAGGAACCAATTCTTAAGACATTTAAAAAGTGTGTCACATAAATTTTTTTATAAAGAGGTCTTTGTTCTATCCCTATGGAGACTAGTTTTCTAAAACCGTTAATTATTAGGAATAATAAAAATTTTCATAATTCCATTCATTGCTGATATCTGAATGAAAAGAAGAACTGCATGGTGTGGATATGATTTAGTTCCAAATGCATTAGGAGGGCTTCATGACTAACTTTGTCTTTGTACTGGGTGTTAGGAGGATGTGTCGACATGAGGTGTTTTTGGGTGACAAAGTTGAGTGACCACAATGGGGAAAGGATGGGGGGAACAGTAGGTATACTAGTCTGAGAGGAATCTTCTAATAGAACCTTATTTATCTATTTTTGATGGTAAATTAAACATTTAGGATTGAAAAAAAAGTACTAGTGAATTAAGATATGGGTTATTCCAGGTGTGTCTCCTTGTAGAAGCTAGAAAGTGATTCTAAAGACTATATAATAACAAATGAGGGAAAAATATGAGGTGTTGTTATGAAATTTGGTCATTTTTCATATTAGTGTAATTGTGAGTATAAAAAAAAGACATTGGAGTCACCGGGCAAGTAAACACAACTAATATATTCGTATTTTTCCTACCTTCAAAATCTAAATAAGGTTTCACTTTTCCAAGAAATTAATTCAAACCTCATTCCAAAATAAACAATGCACATGGATGTTAGGGCCCTAGAGTCACATCACATTATGTGAACGATGCAAAACCTGGGAACATCTAAGATTTTCTCAATTAAAACTAAAATTTTGAGTTATTTGATCTATTTTTTGGGAACTATGCTAGAAACATGTAGAACCTTTGGAAGAGTTTATTAGGTTTAAATCTTTCATCTACTTTGAGTTTGAGGGATTCATATAGTTATATTTTGACATACATGTATGATAGATAGGGTGGAAATATAGTTATTTAACATATATTCAACTTTAATTTATCATTTAAATCCATGCAATATTTCATTAATATAATTTAATACTTCATACAATGGTAAATCACATCACAATCATAAGATTAATGATCAAGTTGATTTAGTTATTCTAATTACATACAACATACAAATATTTCAGTTAAAGAAAAGAAATATGTACCACAAAAATTGTCATAAACAATTTTGATTATATTAATTTGAAGTTGCAAATTTTAGGTTTCATTATAATTACATGATCATGAGATAAATCACTAACAACCCATCATGTATTATATAATCCCAAATCTTACAACAAATCTTAATTACAAGCGTAGTATATTTAAACTAAAAATTGACATATTTTCATACAAAATTGTTCCCTTCCTTGTTTTATGTCATAATGAGACTATTTAAAACAAAATACACAATAGGAGCTTAACCATAAAGTAATAGTGGTTATGAGAAACCAATGGGTAGTTTACAAATACCAATTAGGATTTTGTAACTGACTAGTTTTGGAGTTTTCAAACTTTCTTAGTGTGTCCTACTTCTCCAACTCATTCTTCATGCTCTTAAAATTTTGCAGGTGACTTAATAAATAAAATTTTATATTTTTAAGGTGTGTTTTTTTCCCTGCAGTTGATGTTGATGGTTTCCGCTCGGTGGAGGTAGACATTTCTAACATTGTAGGCTAAATCTTCAATTATTTCTAGTACCATTTTTGAGTTGTAGTTATGTATTGTGAGATGAGGCTCTAATCTTAGGTTAAAGGAAAGCTACACCCTAGATTTTATTTAATGGAGACATCAAAATAATTAATTGAATCATATACGAAAGGATACAATCTCTTGAAAATATATTTCAACTTTAATATAGTGTATAAGGATGGCCACAAGTGACTAAGGATGTCCTTGCATACCACTACATATCCTTATCATTATTGATTACCTCTAATCCGATTTGATATTATTCCATTGTTGAAACAATCCCAATCGTGTCCATGAATCTTATAAAACCTATCTTAAATAATGGTTCAAAATATCCCATGATATTTATTACATTGTATGGCATTGTTCTTTCCTTCTTTTCTATTTCCTTTAAGAGTTACATCTTTTGGAAGACCATGGTACAAAGTCAAGCAAGAAAAGGCATGCCATGGAGTGATAAATCCTAAATTTTCCTTGTGGGTATAAATTGCATCAGTATCTAACATTATTCTATATTTTTCTCCAATATCGTTTTTGAGCTTCCTACAGCTTTTCCGGCCTCAAGGACTAGTGCCCATTTTTCACATAATAGTATAAGATTCTCCCAATTCTCATCATTTACTGTATCCTTGGTGATATTTTAATAGATATTTTGATAGGTCACCTTGATATTGACTTGAGAGGCATACCTTTTTCTTAATGGTTTCTATCTCTCACTTGACCTAATCATATGACCTCAACTCTTCTCAAAAAATTTATTTAATTCTTTTACTTCTCCCTTATTTTCATCCAATTATTCATCTTTTATAGATAATAAAATCCTTAACTTACCAACGTCATCATTCAATTATAGGATTTCCATAGTTATAGCCAAATTATTTGTTCGAGTATGTATGATAATAGTTTCTTCAATTCCTTTGGATTTCAGATAAACTACTTATCATTTTATTAAGAAGAATTTATCTTCATATTTTTAAGCATATTGAGTGACTGCATACAATATCTTCACCATCTCCTTTTTTGTTTCTCAACTTCCATAAGCTCCATTTTCAGAACAAGATAGGCCTCCCATTTTCCTTTTCTTGTCAGGAACTTGATTTATTTGTTATTTTCATCCAATATATTTTTGTTGTCCTAGAACTAATTATATTTTAAGATCCACAAAGGGAAAATTTGGATAGGGCTCTCTTATCATATGTTATTATCAATGTCCCTAGCACTTAAACCAAATCAATGCCAAAAAATTAGAGAAGGATATGTGATTCAACTAATTTCATACATGACGTGCAAGAAATACTTATGGATATGTGCATTTACTTTGTATATGTACATATCTTCCATATCTGCAAAGTTTTCGTGTATGTGCAACTTCTATATACACAAATTTCATATGTTCACATATATAGAATTTGCACATATAAAAAATATATGTGCATATAGAGAAGTTTTGCATATATAAAGTATATTCGAAATAGAATATGTTCATATATAAAATATATGCGAAATAGAATATGTTCATATATAAAATCTATGTGACATTCTTCTATGTACATATTTTGTCACATGAGAATATATGTTGTATATGAATAATTTCCATATACGCGTGTATCTTCCATATATGCATAACTTCCATATATGTGCATATCTTTTCTATATGCATAACTTCCATGTATGCACATAAATTTACACAAATTAAACATTTTTATATACACAGCTTCCGTATATGTGTATTATTCCATATGGGTACAACTTTCATATATGTTTATATACAGAAGTTATACAAATACAAAAAAAATTTACATGTACGAAAGTTGTGCATATACGAAATATATATTATTCAGAAGATACACATATATAGAAGATGTGCAACTTCTATATATGTGCATATTTGATATATGCACATGTATTTCATATATGAACATATCATTCGTATATGTACATCTTCAGTATATGCACATATATGGAAGTCACACATATATGGTAAATGAACATATATATAAAATTTTGATATCTGAAAGTTGTTCATATATAGAAGATGTGTGCACATACAAAAGTTGTGAATATATTAAGGTTTATGTATATGAATATTACAAATTTTTTGTGCCATTTGGGTGTATGCATGGCTTCCATATATGTGCATATATGAAATTCACACATATATGGAGGATATACAAAATTTTCCAATAAAAATAATATATGCACATATACGAAATCTGTGCAGAACTTCAACCTCAGTGTTAGTATGAATCTTGATTCGAGGTGTACGAAAAAAGACCACTTTAGCTGCGCATAAAAAACATCCCTAATAGCAGAAATGACTGCTAATATCTTCAGATCTACAGTTAGAAGATCAAGATAAATGCTACAAAAATCTAGATCTATGCATTAGAAGACATTAAACAATAGAAAAATAGGATTTACTCCATAGACCCAATAGAAAAGACAAGAATATATCCAATGAAATTTTTATTAATGGCACCTAGGAGGAAAACACAAGAGGTTGTTCCCTGTTCTCCTCAATGGGATGGGTTCTTGTAAGTCCTTGACACTTCAGATTTAGAATTCCTCTCTCTTAATGGTGTAGAAAACCCAGAAAAAAATGGAAAAATATGGCTATGATAATGGATCAATAACCAGACCAAGAGTTGAGATCCAGAGTGATCTTTAGGCAACAAAAGCTGAAAAATGAATGGAAAAACCCTTCTATTTATAACAAAATATTGAGTTAGTGTAGATATTGATGCATAGTTAAAATATTAATAAACAAGTCAAGATCCAACTTTTATGGAATATTTTATTATATTTGTTGGAGGGAAAAAGAATTTGACTTGGGTCAAATCCATTTATTTCTAAATAATAAATAAATAAATTATTTATTTATCATTTTAAGGATATGATTAAGAAATAATAAATAAATAAATGATTTATTTATCATTTTAAGGATGTGATTAAGTAATAATAAACAAATAAATGATTTATTTATTATTTTAAGGATATGGTTGAGTAATAATCAAATAAATAATGATTTATTTAATTATCTAAGGGACATTTAGTCATATTTAACAAAGAATATTATTTAAGTAATGTTTAAATAATTATTCTTAGAAAATAATAACATAAATAATGATTTATCTAATTAATTTCCTTGTTTTGGGTTAAATATAACCAGGAATATTAATTAAACTGTTATTTAACTAATTATTCCTTAAGGAAAACCAAACAAATATGAATTTATTTAATGTTTTCCCATGGGGTTTCCTATTTACACCATGAAAAACTTAATAAAGGCGGTTTTACTAAGTTATTTTCATAGTGAATGCAATTATACTTAGGGTAAAACTGGTCTTACATGGTGTACTTGGGTCCATTTAGTACCAATGGGTTAGATGACCAATAAATGGTGTAACAGATTTCCCCCAGTGTGCAAGCGTTCGGACCTAATCGTATGACCGAAGTACATTTTAAGTAGTCAATCACTAGACGTCAAAGGGGAAGTCAAAGAGAGAGGAATGTAAGCTAGACCAAAGTGCTGGAAGAACTAGACCCTGAGGAGGCGACTTACAGGTGCGACAAGTATTTTTGATGAGTGACTACCTGCTATAGGCAGCGGGGGAGGCATACCTATGCCCATCGAGGCAATAGTACAAAAAATAAGGCATCTGGATAACCATGGGACGAAATAATAAAGCATATGCTAGCATAAACATGAGCCAGATGAATGAAATAATAATGAATCCCACATACATATTGTGCCTGGGATAACATCTAGGACTTTGTACAGTAATATCTGAGTACATGAGATATGAAAACAACCTAGATGCCCCTGTAAACAGGAAAGGGCTCTGACAATTTGACTGATATATGCAATCAAGAAGGTGTTGCAAGTGACTGTGGTCGGTATCCTAAAATCTATGGAGCTGCATCGAAGGCTGAAATGAAGAGTTCATCCAAGTGTGTGGGGGGCTACCTGTAGGGCCACCGCCTCATGAGGGCTGAGAAATCTCACACACACGGGAATCATCAATGTCAGCTACTGCATCACTAAACCATCGAGTATACGGATCTCGATCATGTTGAAAGGAGATGGATCTAAGAAACAATTAAGTCAAAGGGCAATAAGGAGTCCCTTTTCTTGATCCGAGCCACTGAACAAAAGTGGAAGTTGGAACCAAGGTACACCACCCTCCAGACCTGTCTTTTGGAATGAATGAGGTCCTCCATAGGTGAGGCAATAAGGGATACTCAAGTAAGGCATGAGAGAAAATAGTAGAGTGACTGACAGACTCACACCAATGATGATGATGAAAAGGGGGGGACTAAGTAGTGAACATACGACTTCCCTTGTTAGAGCATAAATGGCATGGATGACCTAGCAACAACTGACACAATATCATGAGGGATAGGGGTCAGTGGGACTGAAGGCCATAATGTGTGACATGAGAGAGGGACCAAGCAATGAAGGATGGAGGACTATGGCGAGATGCGAAGGGACTTGGGATAGACTCCATGAAATCAATGATGACTCAACTCAGATTCCCTAAGCAAGGGTGACTCGATGGTGCTACTACATAGAAAAAGGTTCCAATGGGGACAATAAAAGCATGAGTACAAGATGGTAACTCATGAAAAATGTATACATGAGCATGGAAAAGTATGAAGGCAACATGGTGCCCCCGGTACTAGTGTTGCAAGTGAATAAATTCGATTTTGAGGAAGGGTGAAGTGGCGCTTCTTGGAAAAAATGTGTCCTAGTGAAGTATCAAATCACAAAAGGCTAATAGATACCCATTTGAGGGCTTAGTGGGATCTTTCCAATGGTATAGATGGTTCGTCAAACTAAGCTATGGTTTGGTGCAGTAAGCGAAAGAAAAATCATTGGTTTTATTTTAATAAGGCACTTTCCTTTCAGATTCACTCATTTGTCGGTGGAGCTGTGGCGAATGTCGTGAGGAGAGGAGGACTTAAATCTTGATGTGGTTGTAGTAGATAAACTGACCGTTGGAATTTAAGATCCAAAAGTTGTAGGTAAGATGCCTAATCCTACTATTTCATTTAAATTACTTGAATGTTTAGTTTAGGTACCCAGAGCTCATGAACACACCAGGTCTCACTTTTTGGGGTCTGCTCTGTGACCTGGGTAGCAGGTCCTAGATAGAAAACTGCGACCTATCACAGGAAATGACCAGAACAGTGCAAACTATCAGAGAAAGGGGTTTTCAGTTTTGTTTTTGGCTGAGATATGGGATTTTTATGGTTGAGGGGCATAGGTGCCCCCAAGCATGTTGTGGACATGCCAAAATGTATGTAGAAAAAGGGAAATCTAAAAACATTTTAATGATGTGGTGCACCATTTTTTTTCGGTATGGTTATGCAGTTTGAGGAAGGAAATAAATGATTACCAATCTCTTTTGGTACTGTATATATGAATCAAATGGACTTTAAGTTTCCGGGTTGGCATACATGGTGTTACTATCGCAAAGAGAGGATTTTGAGATAACAAACTGATGTTCTCCCAGAAAACCCATAGGTTGGTCAACCACAATGTCTATGAGACTAGGTTGTTGATGAAATATGAAGGAATGATGAGGGGTATCATCCCTGTAGCAATCTTGAAGTGATATGGGACTCTAGAGGTTCTTCTAAATGTGGAAGAATAATGGGACTAGAGTCGACACGACTGGATTCACTAAGAGAGTGGTGGAGAACTGCTTCTCCTGGTCTCTCAAATATGTGTGCCCCCTTACCCAAACATTGGGTGTCAACGTAATGGCCACAAGGTGCATGTGGTTCAAATGCATGAGTTCGATGTAAGGGGGGATAGATAAAGTTAGGATTGGTGGCTACTTCCATAATGTCGTCATAGTAATAGAAGATGGGGTGAATGATGGAATAAATACCACCTGACGTCACGAAGTGACCTTACTCCTTATCATGAGAGGAGACGTTCGCATGTACATTGTCACAAGGGGTGATAAAAGAATGAGTAGACAGAGGATCTACTGATGTTGAGACTAGGGAGGGTGGTGAAGGGAAGTCAGGCGAAACATCAGGGGAGGTCTCATCGTGGACTTCCAACCAAGGCCCCGTTATCTCAACATCATAAGGGGAAAATTTAATGGGAGCATCTATGTGCTTGGGTGTAGCCGAAGCAAGATGTGAAAATAAGGGCACGGGTGACTCAGGGCACTCAACCTCGAAATGGTGTAAGGTTTCTAAAGAAGAATGATACTTTTCAAGGCGAGGACAAAGGTGAGTGTAGTGGCCATGGAAATCACACAAAGCACAAGGCTGATTTGTGCGTAATGGTTTGAGTTTCGAGATTGAATCGGGTATAGTGACATATACCTCTAGGATATCAGATTCCAGAAATGTCTCATTGACCATGGACTTGAGGTGAGGAAATTCTGGACAAGTATGGGTGGCATGGCTGACAACATCACATAAATCACACTGGATGGTATGCTTTGGAAGCCGAGAAAGGGCAGGGTTTATCAGGATAACCTTTTCCTTTGATGCCCCTTTGCAATCTTTTCCCTTTTTACTCGAAGCAGTCGCAACGAGAGGTGGTTCCTGTTGAGGTGAATGAGCCACTGTTGTATCGGGAGAAGTTATAGGGACTCGTTAAACAGTGTTTAAAGCTAGATAAGGTTTAGGTTGACTAGGCAAGGTAGCCTCTTCAGGATCGAGGTACCAGATGGGAATCCCAAGGGTTAGGTTAGGAAAAGAGAGGGTGGCCATAATAGGCACTGTGTATACTCCTGGTGGGGGAGCTAGGAATGGTATCTGACTACAGGGGTAATGACTAGGTGAGACGTTGCTAAGATAGTTGAGGCCGGGAGGAACCGTCCGAGGAAGGTAAAGGGGGTCATGAGTACCAACTGAAGGTGAAGGGATAGGAGAAGAAGGTTTAGAAGGACGATCAAAGGACATCATAAAAATATGGTGATCGGGGGAACCAGAT
Organism: Pinus albicaulis; assembly: GCA_034641835.2. NCBI lineage: Eukaryota > Viridiplantae > Streptophyta > Pinopsida > Pinales > Pinaceae > Pinus > Pinus albicaulis. The sequence continues at coordinate 1,176,897,578 of CM076580.1, forward strand.
GGAAGAGGTTGAGTGGCCACCTATCCTTCAGGTGGTTGGGTAGCCACAAATCCATGTTGAAGGAAAGGATCAGTAAGCACAGCCAGTTGAATAGGTGCAGGACTGGGAGGAATGAAAGGGATGGCTTGTTGTCCTCTCAATGTTGCTTGGGACTCCCATAATTGTTGCTTTCATGGCAGAAGAGGAAAATCATGTGTATAATGACCATAAACACCACAACAAGAATAGGGCTTGTTTGTATGAAGAGGCCTATCCTACTTGGGCTGAGTGCCTTGTTGCTGGTTTGTAGTGTTAGGAGCATTACCTTGATTAGCTCCAGGATTACCAGGGGCAACTTGATTTTGAGTTCCTTTCCTCTTCCTTTTGGAGGGAGGAGGATTAGTCGCGCCCTGATGTGCATACACCTATCGCTGAGGGGGTGGTAGTTGTTGTTGCGGGGGTTGACAAGGAAAGGGAGGAGGAGGTGCTAATGCTAGAGGAGCTAGAGTGTCAGGCTGAAGATATCGATAAAAAGGAGGTTGGGTAGCAGTGTGGTAAACATGAGGTTGGGAAAAAGGAGGAGGCATGCCGTATCCTAGATACGTTCTACTGGGAGGGGGAAAAGTGCCGGAGGTGCTGGCCCCACCCTAAGAGAAACCACAACCCATCGGAGGTTGAGCATATATATTAAAGAGAGCTCCTATGATACCTTCAACAACGTGAGATGCCCTTGGTGTGTTGGCACCATCGGGTCTAGGAAGATCAGGTAGAACGGTATAATCATAACCCGACTGAGCATAGATTAGGTCATATTTTAATGTAATTTGGAGAGCGGCTTCTTCAGTTTGAGGAAAGTGCGATGCGACGTCTTTCCCGATAGGTGGCAAGAGAGTCCTAAGGAAATATCCCATATAGACATGGTCTTCGAAGGTAGGGGCTTGACATAGGCTCCTTCTTCTATGCCATTCCTGAATATGGTTGGATAGGTAGGTCGCAGATGATTGACGGAAGGAGGTCAAGAGCTCGGTCCTAGTGTCGTAACGAAGGGGAAGCTGGAAATAAGACAAAAATATCCGGGCAAGAGTCGCAAAGGTGGTATGAGAGGAAGGGGCCTGATCAACATACCACTTAGAAGCTTCACCAATAATGGTTTGTTGGAACAACTGAAGATGGACAGAGTCATTGGTAATGGAATTAGATGAACACCACATGTGGAAAGATCTAACATGATTTGAGGGATATTCTCCAGCAAGACCTTCAAACTTTGGGATGTCTGAAGGGAGCTTTTTTGGCATAGCAGGCCAACTAGCATCATGTGGTGTATAGGGTAATCTATCAATTGGTCAAAGTCGGGGAGGCTGAGGCTTGCCAGGAAAGGGAGCAAGGTTGCAGCCGAGGTAGTGTCCATTGTGGTCCCACTAGTGGTATTTCCAGTGGGAGGGTCGGGGTTACCAATAATATTAGGTCCTGCACTAGACATGGTGAAGGTGATAGGGGGAGAACCAAAGGCGGAATGAGAAGGAGAACCCAAAGGACCATAAGAAGTGTCAAAGTGCAGACTCGGTTGAGGACTAACTCAAATCCTATGCGGAGGAGTAATTCGCCCTACCGAAAATTGAGGATGAAGGGCAAGAAGTATCTGGGATGAATGCCTTGGTGTCACAATGATGACGACACGAACACGGCACAAAGGAAAAAAAGACTAACAAGGGCATGGAGGTGCAGGATCAACTGATTACAATGTCAAAACAAGGGCAGAGAGGTGCAGGATCAATTTATTTCAATGTTTTAGAGTTTTTGCTTGGCGGTGTTAACCAAGCCCTTTTTTGCTTAGGGTGTGTGTGTAAAAGTGTGTAAATTTTGATTTTTAAACCCAGAAAATTGTAGAGAAAAGGAAAAAAGTGTGTTGTATAGCTGTAAATAACCTGCAAATGATAGTATATAAGCTTGCAAAACAGAAAATAAATAGCTAATAATGCAATAATATAAACCCAAGGAGGTGGGCCTCTCAACAACTAGTCTATAGGTCAGTAAAAAAAACTAATAAAAACACACTAAAAATGCTACTAGATCTAAAGTCAAGAGGGATAAGGATCTACAAGACAAAAATTTACTGGAAAGTGGTGTAGAAAATGGCAACAAATCAGAGGAAAATTGTTGTAAAAAGAGGTGGCAAAAGGCTATCTCCAGGAGGGAAGCGGAGTGCACCCTAAAGGAAAACCCAAACAAAGCTAATTGAGGAGATTTGGATGCATAACAAGTTGATCTGAAGTGGATTTAAAGGTGAGGTATCAGATCTAAAAAAATGGCTGAAGACTTTGAAATTTTAGACAACCTGCAACAGAAAAAACCCTTCCACAAAAAGTGGAGGGTACTGAAGCCCTAGGGGGCTAGGTTCCCACTTAGTTGAGTAAAATAGAACAAGTACAGGTCCAAAATAGGCAGAGATGGAGGTCAGAAAATCTTGAATAGAGGTTCAGACAAACCCAAAAAACTTTTAGAAAAATCCCTGCAAAAAGTCTAAGTCACAGTTTCTGACATGTTTTCAGTAGAGGTCGCAATTTTTGGGCAGTAAAGTGTGCCCTATAGGTCCTAGTCACATGTTTTGGTCTGAAAAGTGCGACTTTCACTTCTGACACTCTCGACAGTAGATTTCAGAAAAATTTGTTGTCTCAGCTGCGACTGATGTCTGTCACCTGCGTGATAGGTCCGAAAACACACGAAAGTCATAATTTTTATCATTTTAGGGTTTTATGGGTTAAAAAAAACATCAATAAATGCAAAAAAAAGGGGCTGAAGAGAAATCCTAGGGCTTGAATCAACTGGATATGCAAGGATTAGAAAAAATGACAACATTTGTAATTGTAAACCCATGTGGAGTTGCTAGTTGTTAGTATGAATCTTGATTCGAGGTGTACGGAAAAAGACCACTTTAGCTGTGCATAAAAAACAACCTTAACAGCAGAAATGACTGCTAATATCTTTAGATCTGCAGTTAGATGATCAATAAAAATGTTGCGAAAATCTAGATCTATGCATTAGAAGACATTAAACAGTGGAAAAATAAGATTTACTCCATAGATTCAATAGACAAGACAAGAATATATCCAATGAAACTTTTATTAATGGCACCTGGAAAACACAAGAGGGTGTTCCTTGTTCTCCTCAACGGGATGGATTCTTGTAAGTCCTCAACACTTTAGATTTAGAATTCCTCACTCTTGATGGTTTAGAAAACCCAGAAAAAAAATGGAAAAATATGGCTTTGATAATGGATCAATAGCCAGACCAAGAATTGAGATCTAGAGTGATCTTTAGGCAACAAAAGGTGAAAAATGAATGGAAAAAACCCTTTTATTTATAACAAAATATTGAGTTAGTCTAGATATTGTTGCATTTTTAAAATATTAATAACCAAAACAAGATCCAACTTTTATGGAATATTTTATTATATTTGTTGGCAGGAAAAAGAATTTGACTTGGGTCAAATCCCTTTATTTGTAAATAATAAATAAATAAATGATTTATTTATCATTTTAAGGATATGATTAAGAAATAATAAATAAATAAATGATTTATTTGTCATATTAAGGATGTGATTAAGTAATAATAAATAAATAAATGATTTATTTATTATTTTAAGGATGTGGTTGAGTAATAATCAAATAAATAATTATTTATTTAATTATCTAAGGGAGATTTAGTCATATTTAACAAAGAATATTATTTAAGTAATGTTTAAATAATTATTCTTAGAATATAATAAGATAAATAATGATTTATCTAATTAATTTCCTTGTTTTGGGTTAAATATAACCAAGACTATTAATTAAACTATTGATTAACTAATTATTCCCTGAGGAAAACCAAACAAATATGAATTTATTTAATGTTTCCCCATGGGTTTTCCTATTCAGACCATGAACAACTTAATAAAGGTGTTTTTACTAAGTTATTTTCATAGTTAATGTAGTTATACTTAGGGTAAAATTTGTCTTACATGGTGTACATGGGTCCATCTAATACCAATGGGTTAGATGACCAAAAAATGGTGTAACACTCAGTATAGGCATAACTTCCATATATATGCATATCCTCCATGTATCTTCAAATAGATATTTTCATATATGAAAATTGTGCATATGTGTAGGTTACACATATACATTGACTGAATTTACACATAATTTTTGTATATGCACATCTTCTATATATGTGCAGATTTCATACCTCTACATATATTTCATATATGCACAACTTCAGCCTCTATGTATATGTAGAATTTGTGTATGCACAGATTTTTTATAAGCACATATATTCCATATATGCACAACCTCTATATATTCACATATAGAAAATTTGTTCATATTCAAAACATATGGGAATATATGGAAGTTTCACATATATGGAATATATGCGATACATAATATGCGCATATATAAAACATTTGCAACTTCTAATGGGCATCTAAATTAGACATAAAATAAGGACCATCTAACCTTTCTTAAGCTCATCTACCTTCCTTATGCATATATATATATATATATATATATATATATATATATATATATATATATATATATATTAAATCTCTCCTTCTTCATTTAATAATGTTTTCTTATGCTTCAATATTTGCTTAGGAAGGTTTAAAGGTAATTGCCTATTTGTGCCTAATATTGGTTATTTCTGTAGAATATTGTGAGAATATTTGGAAGATTATGAAGATTTGGAGAAGGAGATGATTTAGGGACTTTATCCTTGCCACTAGAAGATCAAGATTGGAGAATAAATGAGCACAATATCTTGAAATTAGTGAGAAATATTGGAGAGACTCAAGGGGGTTTCCCACCCTAATTTATTCTCAAAGGTAGATAAAGGATCCTCATGAGAACCCCTCCAACAATTCAAATTCCGGAGGTATCCAAGCAACTCAAGAACAAGTGCACTCAAGACATACTTCACTTGGAGTCAAGTGGACTCATTACATGTTTTTTAGGGAGCTAGTGATAGCTTCCCTTGAGGATAAATAAATTTAATTAGGAGCTAATTAGGTGTGGATTATATTCCATTCTGGTCCAGCCATTCGATTCTGATCCATTCGATGCAGTCCATTCCATTCCATTTTAATTCCATTCCATCCCATGCCATCCATTTTCCATTCTATTAGGCTTTTGTGGCTTAAGACCTTTGGGATGTAATAACATTTCATTTTAATTAAATGGGTATTCAGATGATTTTTTTTTTTATCTAGTCCCAGTGGAAGGAATTCTTCCCCCATTGAAAACTAGCTTAGAAATTGGAGATTTGTCTCCTCCACTGTTTTTTTTTTTTTTTTAATTTCGTAGGACTTGCCTATTTTCTATTTTGTAAAGAGCAAGTTTTTATACAACTTTTTCAATTGTTGGTAGCCTCAACCTGCCCGAAGGAAACCAAGTCTATTGGCCACCTCAAAGAGTTATAGTCCAACCAAAATTGGTATTGTTTTTTCCTTCTACTAAGAGCTAACAATCCTTCACTATGTCCATAAAACTACAAATAAAACAGAGAATAGACTTAATATCCTCAAAAAACATACAAAATTGAACTTGTAAAAGAGTTAACCATATGATGAATCAACAGATGCAGGGTCTTTTGCAGTTGACCCTGGCATCTCAACGTGTTGCATATTGAGAAGTTGCAGCTCAATCCTTGCTATTCTCGCATTGACTTGTATTTGCCCCTTTTTCATTTCCTTCATATCCTGTTTAAACTACTGGAGCTCAAACAATAGGGAAGAATTGATTTTCTTTTCCTTCATACTTGACAGTGCATTTGCAAGAACATATTTTTTTTTCCAATATGTTTTAACAGATTGTTGAAATAGATAAACTCTTCCTCTTGTATTACCTAGGTCAGAAATAAAATCTATTTCTTCCTACTGTCTTTGAATATCATCATCTTCATAATCACTATCCCTTTCCCATCCCTGTATATTTTTGTGAATATCCTTTGGAATCCCAGTTCCATAACTCTTTGCTAGATTTTCAAGGGTTTTCTGATTATTTTTCCGTGCTCTTTTGCTTTGACCAGCTACTTGGGTTGATTGTAACTTCCTTCCCTTAACTTTTTTCATTATGCCCTAAATTCTCGTGTATGTACTTTTGACTAAAAAGAACCCTGTATAGCGAACAGTAGCAAGTATATAAAACATTGGATCATTATGAAATTCCAAATGATTAACTGGAATCTTGGGGTATGGACTGCAATTTTCTTTCGCCCTGATGTTGAAAAACCAAGCCTTCCAATTATCATAATACTTTCATAGATTGTGGTATATGAAAATATTATTGACAAAAATGGTAGAATTTTGAGTAACTCCACGAAGAGAACATTTCATAGACAGGAACTTGAAAATTGAAACAAGTGTAGATTTCTCAGACAATAAGAGTTACTACAAAAAGAGACGAAGATGGAATTTGTTTGATTAAGGAAATGGGAGCAGAAATAGAAAAACCCAGAGAGCCACCAAAAATCTACTATACCTTCCAACATATGCTTAGGGTGAACATTGTTAAACAGACATTTCAAAATTCCAAGGATTGACCGAGAACCCCAAACTTGAATGCAATCACGGATAAGGATTTTAACAAAAATTATCCAAATCGTATTTTCTGAGACACAACATAGACAGTAGCAAGACCCATTTATACTAACGATACAGAGACTAAAAACCCAGTATAAAACCCATTTCTACTAATGATACAAGGACTAAGAAACAGAGGATAACCAGGACTTTGAAAACCAGATGGAAGCATGAAATCTACCATCAGATGTAACCATAAATAGTAATGCCAATAGAAAGAATAGGATAAGAGGTGGAATTGAATCCCAAAATTTAAATTGGGATAGTAATCAGGAATGTGGAAACGAGGCATAATTTTGAAATGAATCTCGTATATCATGAGATGCAAACCAAAGAAACCAAAAGAATAGACGAAAACCTCCAACAACTTTGCATGGTCTGTAAAAACTTCTGAACTCATTGACTTTGTATGAATAGGCAAACTTAAAATTGAAGCCAAAGTGATTAGAACTAGAACATACCCAGTAAAGTTGTAGTTCCTTTCCCACACCTTCAAATCCCGTGGCGCTTTGCTATATTTTCCTTCAACTCAAAGAGGAATAAACTCTTTACACAAAAAAATTAACCTTATGAGATCCCTACCTTTCCATCGATAATCTGTCAGCTCTGCCATACACTTATTGGTATGAATGAAGCACATTTTGAAGGTAATTCAAAGGCACGTGAACTGATCCCACATATCCTTAACATTAATGGAATTAAATGGTCAGCTGACACGCCTATTACGTGGTGGTGTCATGCTGCTAAGCTGCCTTAGGTGGCACCCCAATTTGTCTCCTCCACTATTGGAACCCTACAACACAACACATATCTAGAATAGACTGCGCTGTATATGAGAATGAAGCTTTTCCTAATTCCTAGATGTGGACTATACAGTTCAAAAATCTCTCCTGAGTAGGCACTTGAAGTCCCCCGAGGATGAGTGTGGGATTCCTGCTCGGGAACACCCTTGTACTAAACTGTACATCAAACCCTACTAAACAAAAAAAGCATGCATAAAAATGTTGCCTGAAAAATCCAGATCTAAAAAGATAAAATAAAAAATTATCTAATATATCCTCTATCACTTGCTTTCCCTTCCTTATATTCTTTGTGAGCCTTCTCACCGCAGGTCCCACTCATTCAAGCCATTACTCTCATGGAGACTTTCTCTCAATAACACTACACTGTCTCCCATTAATGATCCACTTTCTCCATATCAGCGTTGTTGATTTGGTCAATGTTGAAGTTGTCCACATGCTCGTGCACATGTTCATACATTGAGGTTATTTATCCATCTATCATGATGGCCCTTTCCAAATTAAGAGGGATTTTAGTCCTACTAAAGAGATTTATGGGACTCCCTACCCACTTATTCATCTATCTAAATGAGAAAATAAAAAATTAATATTTCAATTAGCTGCATTCTAATTTTGGAATATTACAGTCCTCCCCTCCCAAATGTTGCTTGTCCTCAAGAATCTACAAGGATAGAACTGAACAGCATCCTCTCCTCCTCTTGTAGCATCCTCATATGATAATCTTCTCCAATGAACAAGATGCTCTCTCATCAATATGTCCCCTTTTTTCTCCTCCCAAGTGTATAGGTTAGCCTTTGGTGACAAATCCAAATAGCTATCATCATGAAAAAGTGGGATATCCATAGAGGAAACTATATGATGTCTAGAGGCATTCTTGAGGCATGGAATTTGAAAAATATTGGGAACCGTAATTCCTATGTGAAGCTCCAAACCCCAAGCTATTATCCAAACAAAGTGATTCACCCTCCAAAATGGTAACTCATGGAGAAAATATTCCACCTTTGGCTCCTGCAATGTAGGTTGGATCATAACTGAACATGATACACCAAATGGTCTACCCAAATTTGTCTCTCTCTCCACTTATGATAAGTGTAGAGCTGTTGCTGATATTGGGTTGCAATAATGCTGCCTTCATGAGGCAAAAAGGCAACTACATCTTCAAATACCCCCTCTCTATTTTTTTCCCAAACTATCCCATATAAATTCAATAGAATATCAACAAAATATGGGATCCAAATGAGAAAGATACTGAAGGTTATGTGTAGTGCTGGAAGGTATCAATAGTTTCCCAAGTGGTTATAGCACAATTTTTCTAATTGTTGTTTCAAAACAAAATGTGGCAAGTTGTCTCCCAACCATTTGCTACTTGTGCATGTTTTCTCATATACTAGAAAGTAGTAAATGGCATTATGCATAAACTTAGCATAATCATAGCATAATACTTGCCCAAATCCATAAAAGAAATGGCTATCTACATCACTGATATTGGTCTTATAAAGACCATGAATATCACATATAAACTTTCCCTCTTGTGGAGAAATTCACTGCATGTAGATGGAAAGAGAATGAAAATACTTTGTTAGATGATCAATAAGTATAAAAATACAACTCTTACCATACGTAGCGAGTAGGCTGAAAATGAGGTCCATGGATGAGCCCTCAATGCAAATCTTCCCATACTGGTCTGAGATGTGAAGTGATACATACACCCCTTGGAACACTCCATCAATAGATACATACTCCCAAGTGACAACATTGTTGGCCTTTGTGATAAGGCTCTTTTCATCTCATGACTCCATATTTTGACATGCCAAATGCCAAAGCCACATATCCTAATGTTGCTACATGTGATAGACTCCTTCCTATGTGGAAATACCTCTTGATGCTCCAAAGCTGAAGAGTAGCCCCCTTGCAGAATGATTGTGCCATTCTCTACTCCTGAAATATCAGGGAAAGTATGGGAGAATATCAACCCATACTCTCTCAAGAGTAACCAAAGCAACAATAGCTCTTGTTTCCTCCTCACACCATCATCATATAGACGATGGAGTAAAAACATGATGATTGATTTGAAAAATATCACATCACCCCAATATAACCAAAATCCTTGCTGCCACATGATGCAAGAGTCATGTCATGTCTCAACCAATAACATACCCATTGAAATAGGATATGTCACATGATGGCCAAACTCTGTCATGACTAGCCAATGCAGCCATGCCTCCTGCTACCCTCTTTCATAGATATTCAAGTGGCTCACCAACCCCTTGCCCACCATCCACACCCATTCATCTAAATGTGGGTGTCTCCTACCATGCTCCAATTTGGTATCCATCCAATGGAGAATATGATCCTCCCAACTCTTATTTCTATTTTTTCAGTTCATGAGATGTTGAAGTGAAACCTCCTGAGATCTAAACATGAAGACAACTCATCAATGACCAAGTTGAACCCATATGTATCCAAATATGTTGTAGGAAAAAACTTCTCATGGAGCTGTAAAGTGTTCATCAAGAAGGATTTGTCATAATAATGGGAGATGTCATCCATCATAAGATGTCTTCCATCAACCATATGCCTATCCAATGCAACACAAGTAAAATGGTCATAAAAATGCCCCAATAACAGTTGGGTCCCCGACTCATCACTCCTACTCCATGACAACATTGTTGATCTCCATGATGGTGCATCTACTGTCTCATGATCATGCATAATGCTGAACATATAGTTCTGCATTGGATTGATTAGCATAATGCTAATCCTATCCTCCAAAACTCTACACTCCAACCGAAAGTTTTGTGTGCAGCTCAACAATGAGAAACCATGATGACTATATATCTCCTCCTTGAAAAATTCAATGGTCCTTTGCGCAATGATAGTCTGCTACTTCAAATCAACAGTGTTATTTAACCCTAGGTCACGTAATTTCCCTGATGGAATGTTCCCACAACTATCCATATGATGTGCTGAAATAATAGGAAGTGGAAATGTTTGCATACCTTGTCTAAGATGACCTTTGGGAACATCTTGTACTATTACAATGGTTCCTCCCATCGATGTGATGACTCCTCTAACTACTAGTGATGATGATGGCTGCTCCTCTACTACTGAACCAGAGCTAGTAAAAGTCTCCTCCTCCTCATGCATCTCCTGAATAATGCATGGGACTCTAAATGTCAAGAGATCAAGACCACTTTGCAAGGATGCATGATGTAAGTACTCCTGTAGCAAGTGGTGGTGGAATTTTTTCTTCCCCCAATTTTCTTCTGTAAAATGTCTTGATTATCCTTTGAGTAAAATATGCATAAGTAGTCACTTTTACATGTTTCAAATGGTTGAGCCACCAAATTGCTTCTTCACCCTAAAGGTGGAGTGCTACAATCTCAAGAAATTTTCTTTCTACTATTGGATGTAGCAGGAAGAATGCACCTAACTTTCTTCTCCAAGACCTTGTTGTGCATATGGATGACCCATCAAATTTAGACAATAGAAATATATTGTTTTTTCTCCTTCTATTACTGGAAGGTCTCCTCTCTTCTTTGAGTTGAATGAACTGTAGGAGAGTTATATTATCCTTCAGAGCTCTTGATTGAGACTTGTACTCTACAATATAATGACTTAAAATCTCACGATCTAATTTTCCTCCATCTCCATGTCTTTCACCTTCCTATTCAAAGAAAGCAAACATAGCGGATCTATTTGGAGCTCTATGCAATACTAATTTCTTCTGCTTCCTGATAGGAAGTGCATGGACCTTGCTCATATTGAAACCCTCTTGGGGTCTCATTGCATCTCTCCTCTCTCAACTGCTTGACCTCCTTGGAGAGGTTCTTCATAGATCTAAAAATATATGAGGCAAAGCTCATTCCATCCATCATTGTAGATATCTTTTTCTTCTTCTATTTCTTCTTCTTATTATTATGATAGCATATTGGCTGAAACTCACAGGCTGAGCAAATATTACGCTCTGATATCACTGTAATATTCCTAAATGGAAAAGAAAAGAATATATAACAAAAACTAGAAATAACAATGAATAAATCAATACACCATTATATGAGACAAATGTAAAACCATATTATTAAACATATCTGCAATAATAAGCACAATATATTGAGGATCAAGTCTCTCAAGTAATACAAAACAACCCTCAATTAAGCAAATATGTCAATACATGATAAATGGCTACTATAAAAATGTGATGAGACAAGACAACACAGTTTTAGGGCATGAAACGATATATAAAATATATAAAAATATATATCTTATGTTATATAGCTCAAATAATTTTTGGTGTGAAGATCTAGGCTCCCAGACACATTTTGGAGACAGCCGAGAAAGGGTTTTCTGAAATACCCAAAAGTGAATGCATCCTAGGGCTGAATAGTAGTTGCAACTGGATAACTAGATGGAGGTGGCTGTGATATGAAAATAAATATATATCCTCCAATATATCCTTCCAATGAAAGGGTAATCCCTTCACTGAAAAGAAAACACCCCAAGTGAGGCACTAAAACCTCCACTACAAATACTCAATAAAATAACACATTCCTTGAGGGAAACTCCACTGTAGGAGGTGGATGTAGGTTGGCTTGGTGGAAAAAATTAAATAAAGCTCATAAACCTTCCTTTATAGCCTCCCAATTGAAGTAATGCTTCCTCCACTGAAAACTAGCTCATAAATTCAAGATCTCTCTCCTCCACTGCTACAACCCTGCAACACAAAAAAAATCTGGAATAGACTACATTGCATATGAAAGTGAAGCTTGGCCTCATGCTTATATGTTGACTATATGGCTCAATAATATCTCTTGAGTAGGCACTCGAAGTCCCCCAGGGATGAGTGTGGGATTCCCACTCTGGAACACTCTTGTACTAAGTAATATAATAGAGCTTGCTAAATAGCAAAAGAATGCATATAAATGTCACCTAACAAATCTAGATCCAAAAAGAGTAAAATAAATAATCATATAATTTAGCCTCTATGGCTACCCTACCCTTCCTTATATGCTTTGTTAGCCTTCTCACCTTGGGTCCCGCTCATTAATACCGCTACTCTCATGGAGACTTTCTCTCATTAAGATTGTGTTGTCTCCCATTAATGATCCACTCTCACCATAACAACACTTTTGATTTGGTAAACATTGACCTTGTCCACATCCTCTTTCCCCTATTTATACATGGAGGTGATTTATCTAGCTATCATGATGATCCCTTTCCACATTAAGAGGGATTTTATTCCTACTAAAGAGATTTATGGGTCTCCCTACCCACTTATTCATCTATATAAATGAAAAAATAAAAATTAATATTCCAATTAGCTACATGCTAATTTTGGAATATTACAAAATCCGCAGGCTAGTTTGCACGAATCAGTATTAAAATTCCAGAGAATTTCACCCTCGCCTTCCTGCTTCTTTTTCCATCTCGGTGTTATGCTTCCAAAGACCTCTATTATGCTCCATTTCCATCCTTCTTTTATCTTCCTATGACATGACATCTTTTACCTTGGACTTCCCAATTATCACATCTCGGCCATTGCAGAACCCCTTCCCTTTCCTATGTCGTTCTTAAAAATCTTAGTCATTTTCCCTTTTTCACCTCACTTTTACCTTTTTAATGCAAAATGCTTGGAACACACTAGAGTTTGACCTCTGACTTTCCTCCTCGAACTTCCTGCTATCGTACATCGCAAATCACGCTTTCAGCTCCTTTTCCTTCTGATTGCGATAACTACCATACATTAAAATCACACTTCGTACTCTCCTCTCGACTTCACTATCGATTTTCGGCCAACCTTGCAATATTGCGATATTGCGAAATCAAAAATTGCAAATAACAGTTTTTTTTTTTTTTTAATAATTAGCACTTCTTATCCACTGATTACGATATTGTTATCACACTCCACTTATCTTCCTACTGCCACATCATCCATTGCAGATCACAATGTTTATCCTGTCAGAAATCAAATTTCATGTTCTTTATCTATTCCATGTTAACACTTACCACTCGTTTTTTTCCAATTACGATATTTTGATATCGCGTATTTCAAATCGTAACCTTTTCCCTTTTCGCAAATTGCATTTTTCTCCTGCTCCCAAACTCGAGTCCCTCTTCTCCACCATCACACTTTTCAATTCATTATGCTCCGAAGAATTTTTGCGCTATAACAAAATTTTAATAAGGTTTAACCCCCTCTTTCCACTTCTAAGACTTGTTTCAAGCGTTAAGCCCTCTATTTGCACCTTTAGCCCATTTTCTTCCAAATTTCCAGCACACTTCTTCAAATTACAATTACTTCATAAATAGCTGCATCAAGAGGAGCATGATAGATAGAGTAGTTTTTGTTTAGCTTATTGGCCAAGTTAAGTGTGGTCTAAATTAGTTTCCTTTCTATAATTTAAATTAGTTTCATTTCTTCCATTTATTTTCTGCAAATTGAATTATTTTCATTTATGTCATTTATTTTCTGAAATTTATTTTAGTTTCATTGATGTGTGATAGACTTCACTGAGAACCCCTAGAAGTAGCACCCGTAAGTTGAGAAAAAGAGGATGACATGAAAAAAATGCATTTGCTGTGTATATAACACTATCACCTCCAAGTTTGTATGAACCCCGGGTTGATGAAGTAAAGTAGGGAAGCCCCTGGATTTGTAGCACTCTTGGTGGAATACCAGGGCTCACCGCTTTTTGGGTTTGTTTCCAAGGAGGTGTATGGTATATGCTTTGATTTTGTTTTTAGCATTATTTTATGCTTTCCTTTGTTTTCATCCCATTTCAGAAATTTTAGAAAAAATACAAAAATGTCTTATTTTCATGCCTCATAGGAGTAGGGATACTCAATTTTTTTTTTTAAATACTTCTCCAATACCAACCCCCCCACTTAACCACGTGGTGTAGTAAGAACAACATCACCACACACTTTTCAAGGTAGAAGAGATGGATGGATATGATGAAAATGAAGAAGATATTATTTGGTTTCCCATTAAAGATATGGACATCAGTGTACATATGAATAACATCCCTCCATCTTTTTGGTATGAGGAAAGAGGATCCAGAAACATTTCTCTTTTAATTTGAGATAAATTTTAGTTCTTACAACTACTTATCACACACTCAAAAGTTGAGATTCTTTCCTACAACAACTAAGGATAGAGCTCTTAAATGGTTCATGAGTCTAGGTACTAATTCAATACGATCATGGAATGATATGCAAAAGGTAGTTCTAGAAAAATTCAAATATCGTGATCTTAGAGAAGTAATTTTTAGAATGAACCAAGAAGAAAATGAGAGCCTTAAGAAACTAATATATAGGTCCATGTATAATGTTAAGGGGAAAAAATTGCATCATTTAGGATTTGACACACTAAAAAACCTCTTAATTAGAAAAATTAGGGATGAGTGGATAAGTCTCCTTAATTTCATGAGTAAAGGAGATGTATATCAATTTTCATTTGAATAAATTTGTGAAACATTCAAGTGGATATCAAGAGGAAGGGAAAGAGTAAGTAAGTCGGCATAAACATTGGTAAGGCAAGATGAACTTGGAAATTCACTTGACAACTTTAAAACATAAATTCTTAGCAATGTAAGTGAACAGGTAGAAATGTTAAGAATGGAAAATGAGAAAAAACAAGATGTTGATGTTTTGTTATCCATGCAAAATGATATGCTATTAAATGTTGTTCATCATTCCCCAAGTTTAAATAAGATTACCAAGAAGACAATGGAGAAAGGAAATCACCAAATAAGCTATGTTATGTATCTCTAAGGAGACCCTAGCAGCCTAGTCAACCTGATATGATGCAAGGACCCACTTCACAATTTCAAGCTTACTCATATTGTTAGTATGAAGCCTTTGTCGAAGTGTACGAAAAAGGACCACTTTAGCTACGCATAACTAATAGCCCTAACAACAAAAGTGGCTGCCAATATCTTCAGATCTGCTGTTAGTTGAACAAGAAAAGAGCTGCAAGAACCAGATCTATGCATGAAAAGACATTAAGCAGTAAAAGCAAGGGTTTGCTCCATATACCAATAGACAAGACAAGAACAATTTTTGAAAGAATTTTCATATTAATTGGGAACCTGGGAGGAAAACAAGAAGGCGTATCCAATTCTCCTCAGTGGGATGGGTTCTTGGAAGTCCTCAGCACTTCAGATCTAAGATTTCTCTCTCTTGTTGGTGTAGAAAACCCAATGCAAAGAATAGAGCTCAATGGGAGCTCACACAAAAAATGATGGAAAAATGGGACCAAGTGTATAGATCCAGAGTGATCTAATAGGCAACAAAAGGTGAAGAATGGTAGGAAAAACCCTCCTATTTATAACAAAATATTGGGTCATTCTAGATCTTGGTGCATGCGTTAACTAGATCTAGATCCACTTTTTATGGAATATTTTATTATATTTGTTGGAGGGAAAAGGTATTTGACTTGGGTCAAATCCCTTGATTTGTCAAAAATAAATAAATAAATGATTTATTTATCTTTTTAAGGAAGCGGTTAGAAGATAATCAAATAAATAATGATTTATTTAATTATTTAAGGAAGTGGTTGAAAGATAAATAAATAAATAATGATTTATTTAATTATTTGTGGGTGATTTGGTCAGATTTAACAAGGAATATTATCTAAATAAGATTTAAATAATTATTCCTAGAAAATAATAAGATAAATAAAGGTTTCTCTAATTAATTTCTTTGTTTTTGGCTTAAACATGACTGGGAATAATAATTAAATTATGGTTTAATTAAGTATTCCATGAAGAAAATTAAACAAAATAGGTTTGTCTAATATTTCCTTTTGGGGTTTCCTATTTAGACCATAAACAACCTAATAAATGTGGTTTATTAAGTTATTTTACATAGTGAAAGCAATTTTACTTAGGGTAAAATTGGTCTTACATGGTGTACTTGGGTCCATATAATGATAATAGGTTAGATGACCAAAAAATGGTGTAACAGATTGCCCCCCAGCGTGCGAGTGTTAGGAGCAAATCATATGACCGAAGTATGTTGTAAGAACTCAATCACTAGACAACAAAAGGGAAGTCAGAGAGAGAAATGCAAGGTAGATAGTGTGCTGAAGAACTAGACCCTGAGGAGACGAGACTCGCAGGTGCAACAAGTCTCTTTTTATGAGAGGGTACCTGTGCTGAAGGCGGCGGGGGAGGCATACCTATGCCCGCCAAGACAAAGTACAAAAGAATAGTGTGTCCAGTAAACAAGGGACCGAACCATAAAATACAGCTGGCATAATCATGAGCCAGATAAAAATACAATGAGGAATCCCACATACATGTTGTGCCTGGGATAACAGCCAGGACTTGTACAATAATATATGAGTACATGAGATACAAATACAACCCAAATGCCCCCTGTAAATGGGGAAGGGCTCACAAAATCTGACTGATACATGAAAATCAAAGAGGCGCTACAAGTGGCTATGGCCAAAATCATCAAATATCTGGAGCTGCATCGAAGGCTGCAAGGAAGAGGTCATCCGGGCATGTGGGGGGCTACCTGCAGGGCCACCCCCTCATGAGGGTTGAGACATCTCACACACACCCGGGAATCATCAAGAGCTGCTGCTGTATCACTGAACCATCAAGTATACGAATCTCGGTCATGCTGAAAGGAGCTGGAGTGGAGAAACAATCAAGTCAAAGGGAAATGAGAGATCCCTTTGCCTGATCCGAGGCACCGAACAAGAGTGGAAGCTGGAACCAAGGTACATAACCCTCTAGACCTGGCTTCTAGAATGAATGAGCTGATGTCGACAGAAGGAGGTCTGCCATAAGTGAGGCAATGAGAAATCCTCAACTAAGGCACGAGAGAAAATAGTAGAGCGACGGACAGACTGACACTAATGTTGATATTGAAGTGGAAAGGACTGAGTAGCGAATGGACGACTTCCCTTGTTAGAGCATAAAGGGCATGAATGACATGGCAGTGACTAACACAATATCAAAAGGGATAGGGCACAGTGGGACTGAAGGTCATAAAGTGCGACACAAGAGAGAGACCAAGCAATGAAGGATGGAGGGCTATAGCGGGGTACAAAGGGACTCAGGATAGACTCCATGAATGCGATGATGACTCAACTTGGATGCTATAAACACGGGTGACTCGATGGTGCTGCCACACAGTAAAGGCCCAATGGGGGACCATAAAAACATGAGTAAAATATGGTAACTCATGACGAAAATCGACACGAACAAAGACAAGTAAGGAGGCAAAATGGTGCCCTAAGTACAAGTGTCGTAACTAAGGAAATTCGATTTTAAGGAGGGATGAAGTGACCCTTCTTGGAAAAAATGTGTCCTAGTGAAGTATCAAATCAAAAAAAAATAACAGATACCCATTTGAGGGCTCGGTGAGAGCTTTCCAACGATGCAGACAGTTTGTCAAACGGGGCTACGATATGATCGCAGCAGTCGAAAGAAGAAACAGGGGTTCTCTTTTAATAAGGCAGTTTTCCCTCCAAATTCACTCATTTTCTATTGTTGCTGTGGTGAATGTAGAGAGGAGAGAAGGCCCTAAATCTTGCGGCGAGCGTAGAGGACAAACCGACCGTTGGAATCGAGATCCGTTAGTTGTAGATAAGAGGCCTAACCTTACTATTTCATTTTGATGGATTGAAAGTTCAATTTAGGGCCCAAAATCTCAGAAACAGACCCTCCTTCATCTCTACGGCCAGGTCATACTCTTTGGGCCAAAAAGTGTGACCTGGGACGCAGGTTTCAGGGCAAAACCTGCGACCTGGTCCAGAATTGGGCAGAAAACTGCGACCTGGGAGATGAGGGGGTTGTGGTGCTGTTTTATGGCTGAGAGTTGGGTTTTTTTGTTTGGTTATGGTATTCCCGATCTATATGCTGACAAAGATGATGTTTTTGTGCAGGTATGGCAGATTTATGGGTTAACTGGAGAGAGAGAGACCTGGGTACATTACGGGTAGAGATCCAGGCAGATCAGGGTGTCCGTCGTGTGTTGGCCAGGTTTGGGGTTCTAAAGTTTTTGGAGAACCCTTTGATGAGGGCAGGAGAGCCTTTGCTGGCCCAGATTATCAGTTACTGGGATCCAGAGCATGAGGTCTTTGTAGTGCAGGGGCACAGGATCGAACTGACAGTCCAGGATGTGTATTTCCTGACGAGCCTCCCACCACTGGGGATGGTGGGAAATACTCAGCCAGTATTACCGTGGGGGTGGCATATCATGGAGTTTGTGGAATGACATTGTCGACTGGGTCTCCAAGTCAAGGGGACTCGGATACCAATCGGGGATCTAGAGAGGCTAGATACCCGTGCATTGGCCGCAGTGGTGTTGCGTATCCTGGGCAACCAGGCATTCCATCACATCACCGAGGGGTAGATGATGCTTTTAGAGAGTGTGTTGAGTGGGACCTACTATGGGTGGGCCCAAATTATGCTGGTGTCATTAAAACGACAGTTGTCGCTCTGCAAGCGGCAAGTGAACCACGATTTCTCGTATGGGACTTTATTGTGCGCCTTTTTCTTTGAGAAGATCCCGACCTTGCGGCCTCGTATACAGCTTCCAGATGGGGGCCCGAGAGAACCCAGGATGCGCCGGTGGGGGCGGATACTGTGCAGAGGAGGAGGAGGGGCGGTCGGGCGATTGTTTCGACCTGAGTTCTTTGCCCATTGGGATCAGATGTCGTTATACATAGACGAATATCCCTATAGTGGGATGAGCTATTATGGAGATCCGGACCTGCCACTTCCGCCTGGTCGTGTATGGGGGCCCGATGGTAAGTGACAAATTGCTATTCTTGTATGGGCATGTTAAAGTTTTTGAATAGTACATAGGGTACTGATTCATGTAATTTTGGTATGCAGATATAGCTCCAGTAAAACCGGTCGGATATATGGGACGACCGGCAGCATATGGAGCTGCAGGTCCGAGTGGGTCGAGAGCAGCACATAATGAGGATGCGACCACCCTTCTGGAGGACATCCACCGTAGATGTGAAAGGTTGCTGACTGGAGTATCAGAGCACGGGTGGCAGGACTTAGACGACCAGTACATAGAGCCATGTATTGGTCTACCCTCGGAATGGCGAGGTGTCATGCGGCGCATGGCGATGGCCGGTCAGGGGATGCGTGATCTACAGGCTGCAGGGGCAGAGCCATTGGCTCAGGATCTGCCAGATAGTGATTATTTGGGGGCATGTGGTGCCCCCTAGTGTGTATGTAGGGGCAGGTGGTGCCCCTAGTTTTGAGTTTTTTGTAACATGCTATGGGCATGTCATATGTATCAGAGTAGATGGACTCTAAACACATGTTTTTGTGACACATATTATGGATATGCATCATTTTTAATGATTATGAGTGTTATTGTCTTGTATGAAATGCGTGTGATAAATGCCAATCTAGAACATGGTTTGCAATACTATCTACATAGTGATTCTGTTCTCGAGGTACATGGTTGAAAGTGATGGTTTGAAATGCACGTATCAAGAGTTTCACTCGTAAATAGCATCTAAATAGCACAGGGTTATGCACACGATAAACACCATTTAATTGCATGACAAGAAGTAGGGAATCCAAACGAACGTGCAGATGGAGGATGTGATGGAAGAGGGCATCGGCTAAGAGACCACGCACTGCATCATATTCGGCCTAATTGTTGATGGCAGAACCAATGCAGACCCCGTTGGAGAGAACAAGGGCATGCAAGGGGGTGAAAATGGCCCAACCTACCAAGGCTAGATTCCGGGAGTAACGACTTGCACCATCGGCGTAACCGATAAAGGGTGTGGATGGGGGGTCCTGCGGAATGGTGTTACAAGACAACAAATAAGGGGAGGAGAGGAAATGACGGCAGCGTGAGTGTACAGAAGACATTGAGTGGCAACTGCGGGAGGGAGTGCAAGGAGCAGGATGACTATGACTCATATACAAACTAGAGGGTGGTATATGAGGGCTATCGGAAGTATGGTGAGGACTCGGGCTGCGGAGGTCAACGGAGATACGGATGGAGTGATCTCGTGTATGGGTAGAAAAGGGGTGGTAAGGTGACACAACAGGGGAGGATGTAGGGGGACTGGGCTCCAAGTGTCTCGTAGAGGAGGATAGGTAAAGAATGGTTGCAGTAGACTCCGTCATCTGAACATCAGGGGGGAATGTCGATGGGAGCGGGGGGATCCTCAGGCTGACCTGAAGCATACTGCGCGAGGATGGGAGAGGCGGATTGATTTTGTTCAACCTCATACTCTCAGACTACCTCTAAAGAGGCGCGGTAATGCGTCAGGTGAGGAAAATGGTGGGAGTAATGGCCATGAACGCGGCACAAAGCACAGGGTTTGTTGGTGCGGAGAGTCTTGGGGTTCTTGGTTACGGACGAAGAAGGAATGGAGGCTTCAGGGACTGTAGACTCGGGGAACGCGACTTTAACCATGGGCTGAATACGGGGCAACTCGGGACAAGCATGGGTGTTATGACTGGTGACATCACACAAGGCACAAGGCTTTGCAGGCGGAGGAGGGGTCGGGTCAGTCATGGTGGTATTGTCTTTGGGTGCCCCCTTGCGGGCTTTGCCTTTCTTCTCGGGAGTCGTCACGACAAGAGAAGGGTCCTGTGGAGGTGCTGGGGGCACAGTGGCAACGAAGGAAGCGAGGGGGACCAGTTGAACTGGTGTCAAAGACATGTAGTGTTTTGGGTGACCAGGAGGGGTGGCGGCTGGGGGATCAAGCTACCAGACCGATATGCCCAAGGTCAGGTTAGGGAGAGAGAGGGTGGCCATGACGGGGACAAAATATACTCCGGGAGGGGGAGCCAGGAAAGGGATCTGCCCAGCAGGGTAATGACCAGGAGGGACGGCTCTGAGATGGTTAAGGCCAGGGGGAACCGATCTAGGAGGATAAATGGGTTCAGGGATACCAGTTATAGGTGGAGGGCCAGAAAGAGGAGGTCCAGCTGGCTTAGATGAATGGCTAGGAGCGGGTTGCGGAGGGCAATGGGGAGGTTTTTGACTAGCCGAAGCAGGCCGCTTAAGGGCAGCCTGAGACGATTGCATCATGCAAACATTCAATAAGCTGGGATCAGTGATAGGAGGAGGGGGGAGACCGAGAAAAGTTCCAAGCAGGGAGGAATCTTTGTAAACGCCGGGGGAGACACTGGTCAAGGAATCGACAGTTTTCTTGTTGGCTACAGAAGAGATAGTCGTCTCAGGTGAGGTCTGAGATTTTGGCTCATGATATGTCAACTGGTCAATGGTGACTATCTTTCCATTATGGGGGAAAGACATCTTGCAGAAAACCGCGGATGGGACAGCAGAAATAGCATAGGTGTAGCTTCACCCCAATAGAATGTTGTAGTCTGGCGGGGTGTCTATGACTTCGACGTCAACGCAAACAGTCTTACCGGCGAGGGTGATAGGATAATTACGAAACAGGCCAATGGGCTGGGAGGCATGGTCGTCCCATGCTCGAAGGGTGATCATGGAAGGGGCCAGCTCAGGGGATCCGAGTTGCTTCCAAACCGAAGCGGACATCACGCAGGTGGATGCCCCCTCATCAGTTATACACCAGGACACGTTGGCATTCCGGATTTTGACGGGGATTTGGAAGGCGATGGAAGGAGGAAGAGGAGGATGGTCCGATTGAGTGGTGTCAAAAATAATCATTTGGTCATCAACAGGATCTACAGTGCCCACGGCAGATAGTAGAGCCTTCTTTTGGGAAGGGCGCGACTAGAGGAGTTCCAGTGTGGAAATGGCAGCAGGAGATTGCGCCAAATCATCTACTATGCTATATGAATGGGCAGCTCGACTGGAAGCAGCGTTTCAATGTAATGGTCCCTTAGGAATCTTGGTATGAACCTCAACTTTGGGTTGAGGGATATGTAAGGGGCCATTGGATGTCGAAAGAGGCTCTGTAGAACCTGAAGAAGGAGGCGTGGGGGTAGACTAAGCGGGAGGCTTGGGGTACTGGCGAGACTGAGTTTGAAGGTGAAGATCAACGGATGGGGAAGGATCAGAGCTCATCATGAGGATCTGGTAATCGGAGGAACCAGAAATGGAAGGTGGAGTGGAGACCCGCCCGTCAGGTGGTTGGGTAGCCACGAATCCTTGCTGAGGGAAAGGATCAGTAAAAACAGCTGGTTGGGTAGTGGCCACATTAGGAGGAGCATGAGGGGAGGCATGTTGTCTGTGCAATGTGGCTTGTGACTCCCACATCCACCGCATCTGTGGTAAGAGGGGAGAATCGTGGGTATAATGACCGTAAACACCGCAACACAAACAAGGTTTATTGGTGCGAAGAGGCCTGTCCGGCTTGGGCTGAGTGCCCTGTTGCTGGTTAGCAGTGTTAGGGTCAAAACCCTAAGGATTAGGTCCATGAGTGCCAGGGGTAGATTGATTTGGATTGCCTCTCCGCCTTCTTTGAGAAGAAGGGGGATTAGTCGCGCCCTGCTATGCAAATACTTGCCCTGGAGGGGGCTGTAGGTGCTCGTGCTGGGTTTGAGGAGGCAAGGGAGGAGGAAGCGCATATGCTGGAGGATCTTGCGCACCAGGCTACTGGTAAGGGTAATGGGTAGGTTGGGCAACATTGAGGTAAGCAGGAGGTTGGGCAAAAGGAGGAGGCATGCCGTATCCTGGATACATGCTACCGGGAGGGGGAAGAGTGCTAGAGGTGCTGGCCCCTCCGTGAGGGAGACCATAGCCCATAGGAGGTTGAGCATATGGATGGGAAAGGGCTCCAACAACACCGTCGGCGGAATAAGATGCCCCTAGGGCGTTAGTACTGCCCGGGCCTGGGGAGGTCAGGAAGAACGGTATAAACATAACCAGACTGAGCATAGATCAGGTCATATTTCAAGGCTATTTGGAGGGCATCTTCTTTGGTTTGAGGAAAATGGGAGGCGCCATCTTTGCCAATGGGGGATAAGAGAGAGCGAAGGAACCAGTCCATGTAGATCTGATCTTCGAAGGGGGGAGCTCGACATAAGCTTCGTCTTCGTCGCCATTCCTGAACATGGGTGGAAAGGCGGGTCGAAGATGTTTGCTTAAAGGAGGTCAAGAGCTTCGTACCGGTATCATATCGGAGAGGGAGCTAGAAGTAAGATAAAAAGGCTTGGGCAATGGTCGCAAAGGTGGTATGGGAAGAGGTGGCTTGGTCGACATACCATTTAGAAGCTTCGCTGGTAAGCGTGTGTTGGAACAAACGAAGAAGGATGGAGTCATCAGTAATGGAATTGGAGGAACACCACATGTGGAAAGATCGGACATGATTGGTTGGATCTTCTCCAACAAGGCCTTCGAACTTAGGGATGTCGGAGGGGAGCTTGGTTGGCATAGCAGGCCAACCAACATCGTGGCGGATAGGGTCATTGATCAACTGATTGAAATCGAGGAGGGTGAGGCCTGTAATGTACAGCAACAAGGGTATGACCGAGGTAGTTCCTGTGGCAGTTTCGCTAGTAGTGGTTCTGGCATTAGGGCCTCGAGCACCGCTAACGTTAGGCCCTGGACCAGACATAGTGAAGGTGACAGGGGGAGAACCAGGAGGAGAAGGAGAACCCAATGAATCAGGAGAGGAGTCAGAGTGCGGACTCGGAGGAGGACTGGCTCGACGATGGTGGGACGGAGCAGGTAGATCGACCAGAAACTGAGGGTGAAGGCCAAGAAGTCTCTGGGAAAGGCGCCTTAGGGGCGCAATGATGACGGGAAGAAGGAGACCGACAAGGGCAGAAAGGGACAGGATCAAGTGAGGTCAAGGGTAGAAAAGGTGTAGTGACAATTGATTTCAGAGTCTTTGCCAGGCGGTGTTAACCAGCGCTGCTTCACTTAGGGTCAGTGTGTGGCATGTGCTAATTTTAATTTTTAAACCCTTTCCGTTTTGAGAGAAAGAAAAAAGTGTGCTGCATAACTGAAAATAAATCTGCAGAGAACAGTATATAATGCTGAAATAACAGAAAATTAACAGCTACTTGTGCATCTATCTAACCCAAGAAGGCGGGTCTCTCAAAACTAATCTAAAAAAAGGGAAAAATCTAGGCAAAACACACGGAAAAGAGGCCAATAGATCTAAGGTCAAAAGGGACAGGGATCTATAGGATAAAAGCTGCTGAAAAGAGGTGCAGATTACAGCCAAGAGACAGAGGCAAGGTGGCTGGAAAAAGGGAGGAAATCAGCAAGAACCGGAAAGGAGAGGGAGGAGGTCCTAAATAGAGGTCCAAACAAAACGACAAGAGGTGATTTGAAAGGAAGAGAGGATAGTTTAAAGGGATATGAGGAGGAGGTTTCAGATCTGAAAAAGGGAAGGCTGAAACTCTAAAAAATAGACGGCTGAAACAGCTAAAACTCTTCCACAAAAAGTGGAGGGTACTAAAGCCCTAAGGGGCTAGGTTCCCACTTAGATGAGTAAAAACAGATCAGAACTAGGTCAAAGTGGGCTGAGACAGAGGCTGGAAAACCCTGACAGAAGCTTCAGCAAAACCCAGAAAAATTGCAGAAAAACCACTGAAAAATTGGCAGGTCGCAGGTTCTGACCTGTTTTCAGTGCAGGTCGCAGAAAAGATGCTGAAAAGTGCGACCTCCCGTTCCGGTTGTCTCGGCAGCAGATTTTCGGAAAAGTTGTTGTCTTAGTTGCGGCTGGTGTCGCTTACCTGCGCAATAGGGCTAGAAACACACAAAAGTTAAAAATTTTAATGTTTTAGGGTTCTATGTGAGAAAAACAACATAAAAATAGGAAAAATAAACAGCTGAAAAGAAACCCTAGGGTCTGAAGTAGCTGGATATGCAGGAATATGAAAAACGACAGCGGTCGTAATTTAAAACATGTGTGGAGTCGCCATTTTTTAGTATGAATCCTTTGTCGAAGTGTACAAAAAAGGAACACTTTAGCTATGCATAACTAATAGCCCTATCAGCAAAAGTGGCTGCCAATATCTTCAGATCTGTTGTTAGTTGAACAAGAAAAGAGCTGCAAGAACCAGATCTATGCATGAAAAGACATTAAGCAGTAAAAACAAGGGTTTGCTCCATATACAAATAGACAAGACAGGAACAATTTTTGAAAGATTTTTCGTATTAATTGGGCACCTGGGAGGAAAACAAGAAGGTGTATCCAATTTTCCTCAATGGGATGGGTTCTTGGAAGTCCTCAGCACTTCAGATCTAAGATTTCTCTCTCTTGTTGGTGTAGAAAACCCAATGCAAAGAATAGAGCTCAATGGGAGCTCACACAGCAAATGATGGAAAAATGGGACCAAGTGTATAGATCCAGAGTGATCTAATAGGCAACAAAAGGTGAAGAATGGTAGAAAATCCCCTCCTATTTATAACAAAATATTGGGTCATTCTAGATCTTGGTGCATGGGTTAACCAGATCTAGATCCACTTTTTATGGAATATTTTATTATATTTGTTGGAGGGAAAAGGTGTTTGACTTGGGTCAAATCCCTTGATTTGTCAAAAAAAAAAAAAAAATGATTTATTTATATTTTTAAGGAAGCGGTTAGAAGATAATCAAATAAATAATGATTTATTTAATTATTTAAGGAAGTGGTTGAAAGATAATTAAATAAATAATGATTTATTTAATTATTTGTGGGTGATTTGGTCATATTTAACAAGGAATATTATCTAAATAAGATTTAAATAATTATTTCTAGAAAATAATAAGATAAATAAAGGTTTATCTAATTAATTTCTTTGTTTTTGGGTTAAACATGACTGGGAATAATAATTAAATTATGGTTTAATTAATTATTCCATGAGGAAAATCAAACAAATATAGGTTTGTTTAATGTTTCCTTTTGGGGTTTCCTGTTTAGACCATAAACAACCTAATAAATGTGGTTTATTAAGTTATTTTACATAGTGAAAGAAATTTTACTTAGGGTAAAATTGGTCTTACATGGTGTACTTGGGTCCATCTAATGATAATAGGTTAGATGACCAAAAAAATGGTGTAACACATATCCATCTTAAACTAATTGGGACACACTCCCTCCTTGGCAACCTTGGCCATCCCAACCCCAAAACCATTATTGGCAACATGGTTAGTAAGGTCCTTATTGGGAAGATCCCCAACATCCTCAATATACCCCATACCTGATTCCATGTTATCCCTACCATCCACCTCCATCACAACCACAGCCTCAACCACATCCATCTCATATATCCACCCCCACTCAACTACTTGTACCACCATTTCCAAACCCATACAATGAAGTATCTCATCTCACTTACAATGTTGAGGTACAACACTACAAAACATATCATCTTGATCTAAATGGTCAGCATCTTGGTTGAAGAAAGGTATTGAAAAGAAGATATTTTCTTAATGGCACTGAAGGACAACATCAAGAAGAAGAAGATCCAAATGAGGAAATCAAAATATCAAGGGTTGCACTTTATGAAGAGAAAAAATGAAAAGGAGATGTTGAGAAAGTTCCCTCACATTTAGCAACATTTCCTCCATGTGTTCAAGAGAAAAATCAACAAAATGAGGAATATTTGACTGCCATAATAGAAGAGGACATCTAAGGAGATCCAACTCAACAAGTGAACAAGGGGCATCACAACTATATTGACATATGGTTCCATATAGTCATTAAGTTGCAGAAACACACTCTTCTCCAACAATACTTGATACAATTCGAGTCAAAGAAATTCATCTCTCATGTTCAGGTACATGTCAAAGCATGTATTCCAAGTGTGCACATGATTTTATCTATAATCATGATGTGTACATGGCTCCATTGGAAGTATTCCAATACTTGTAAAAGGTTTTGTTTTTTTCAATTAGAGTAGGAAAGTGAAAAATGATAAAAGAATAAGAAAAAAGGGGAAAGAAAAAAATATTTGGCGAAAACCTCTTTTGAGGTGTCTAATATTGGCCCACTGATTGAAAAACTCCATGAGAAGGCCATTAGGTTGGGAAAAAAAAAGATAAAAATAAAATATCTTAGGTGAAAACCTCCTTTGAGGAGCCTAGACAGACCTACTAGTGGAAAACCTCATTGAGGTAGCTAGTAGGCCTTATAAAATAAAATAAAATAAAAATTCATTTCACCATATATCTCTCTGTAATGAATGTATGTGCTCTCCAAATTTTGCAACCTAGAAAACAACAAGTTCACACAAAAAATAAATTTGGTCAACATCCTAGTTAAAGGTAGTCAAACTTGGACCTCCTCCTCCTGTGCTAATAAGCTCCAAAAGTACCTCAATCAGATTATCACATAAATCTTCAGAACCACCGAAGACAACTTCATTAGGAATATCAACAGCTTCAATATCACCTGAAAAAAAAATCAATGGCAAGGCTGAGGTATGCTATCATCTAACACTTTCTTTGAATATATTTTAGCTTAATAAAACATCAAAAAGTGTGAGAGGGAATTTTTTTTTATATAGCCAAAATCAGTAGCAGAGCAACCTCAGCCTTATCCAAAAACTAGCCTCAATTTTTCCACCAAGAAAAGGAACAAGACAAAAGTGAAAGGACTTGAGAAAGAGGGGCAGTAAGAAGTTCATTGTAATAGAAGACAAGGAGTGCCAAGGGATAACCAAGGGAGAATTCAATTCACAAAAAAAATAAGTATGAGATTACTTTGCATGCAATAAAATTAAATAAATAAATAAGAGAACAAAAAAAATAAAAATATCAAATAAAGGTGGATCCACCACCTCTTGGCATGCAAAATATATTTGATTAAGGCACCTGAGGACCACCATGAAGCACCTACAAGAAGAAATGCAAGAAGAATAGCAAGAGGATTAGCACATCGGCCAATAAACAGAAAATGAAATAAGCCAGCATGCAGGAAAAACCATAACGCATGGAAGATGAATAGTTTACTCAGAGGATGAGAAAAAATTTGAGTAGGGGTAACGATCAGCCTCTAAATTAGACATAAAATAAGGCCCATCTAATCTTTCCTAAGCCCATCTACCTTCTTTATGCACATGAATATATATATATATATATATATATATATATATATATATATATATATATATATATATATATATATATATATATATATATATATATATATATATATATATATATATATATATATATATATATATATATATTAAATCTCTCCATCTGCACTTAATAATGTTTTCTTATGCCTCAATATTTTCTTAGTAAGGTTTAAAGGTAATTGCATATTTGTTCCTAATAATTTTTATTTTTGTCTAATATTGTGAGAATATTTGGTAGATTATGCAGATTTGGAGAAGGAGATTATTTCGGGACTTCCTCCTTGCCACTATAAGATCAAGATTGGAGAATAGATGAGCACAATATCAGGAAATTAGGGAGAAATATTGGAGAGATTCAAGGGGTTTTTCCAGCCTCCTTAACTCTCAAAGGAAGACAAAGGATCCTCATGAGATCACCTCCAGAAATTTGAATGCCAGAGGTAGCCAAGTGACTCAAGACCAAGTGCACTCAAGCCATACTTCACTTGGATTCAAGTGGACTCATTACCTATTTTTTAGGGAGACGTTGGTAGGAGCCCTTGAGGATAAATAAAGCTAATCAAGAGCTAATTAGGTGTGCATTATATTCAATTCCAGTCCAATCATTCAAATTTGTCCCATTCGATACAGTCCATTCCATTCCATTCCATCCCATGGCATCCATTTTCCATTCTATTAGGCTTTTTTTGTTTAATACCTTTGGGTTGTAATAAGCTTTCATTTTAATACAATGATTATTCAAATGACTTGTCGTTGATCTAGTTCTAGAGAGTTGGGCTTGTGCGTTAGGGCCCAATCCATGTGCCAGGGCTTCTCTGCCTATTTCCATTCTTTTCTTTCATGTCATTTAGTTAGTTTTGTTTCTCATTTAGTTAGTTCTACTTCTGTTAGTTTCATTATGCTTAGTTTTTTCTTTCACTTTGTTGCTGCAGTTTTTCATTTTCTTATGAGAGTAATATAATAGAGGAATATAAAAAATATGTGGATCAAGACCCCCTTCTCATATCTTTCAATAGAGCTTGAGGAGGGTGAACCTTCCCACAGACCCAAAAATTGCTTTGCGTTCGCTGTTTTTATCACAGATTTTTTCTGTTTTCCCATGCGTGAATCTATAGGCTTGTTTGCAGGAATCAATATTAAAATTCTAGAGAATTTAACCCTCACCTTTCCACTTCATTTTCAATCTTTGTGTTATGCTTCCAAACAGCTCTGTTACGCTCCATTTCCCTCCTTATTTTCTCTTCCTATCAGCTACCACACCTTTTTTTCATATAAATTGCTATAGTTTCTCATGGGATCTTTTACCTTGGAATTTCTTGAGTATCACATCTCAGCCATCGCAGAACCCCTTCCCTTTCCTTTGTCATTCTTTAAAATCTCAGTGATTTTCCCTTTTTCTCCTCCCCTTTACCTTTTTAATGCAAAACGCTTGAAACCCACTGCAGTTTGACCTCCACCTTTCCTTGAACTTCCTACTATCATACATTGCAAATCGCACATCATAGTGTTTAGTATCTTTCTTTAACAATTTCAGCTCCTTTTTTTTTCCGATTGCGATAACTAGCATACATCACACTCACACTTCGCACTCTCCTCCGAACTGCACTATTGCTTTTATGCCAACCTTGCAATATTGCGATTTGCGAAATTGCAAATCGCAGTTTCTATTGTTTTCTTTTAATATTTACCGCTTCTTATCTACTAATTGTGATATTGTTATCACACTCTGCCACCAGTCCTACCACCACATGACCCATTTCAAATCACACTTCATTATCTTTATTCGCTCTCTGTTAACACTTACTACTTGTTTTTTTCCAATTGCGATATTGCAATATCACATATCATAGATAACAACCTTTCCCTTTTTCACAAATTGAATTTATCTCTCGCTCCCTAATTAGAATCCTGCTTCTCCGCCATCACACTTTTCAATTCAATCCACTCCAAAAAAAAAAATTTCTCTATAACAAAATTTTAATAAGGGTTATCCCCCTCTTTCCACTTCTAAGCCTTGTTTTATGCATTAAGCCATCCATTAGCACCTTTAGCCCATTTTTCCGCAAACTGAAAGCGCACTTCTTCAAATTTGAATGAGGTCATGAATGGCTACATAAAGAGGAGCATGATAGATAGAGTAAGGTGTGTTTAGCTCATTGGCCAAGTTAAGTGTGTTCTAAATTGGTTTCCTTTCAGAAATTTAAATTAGTTTCATTTCTTCCATTTCATTTCAGCAAATTGAATTAGTTTCATTTCTGTCATTTCCTTTCTACAATTTATTTTAGTTTCATTGAAGTGTGACAGACTTCACTGAGAACCCCTAAAAGTAGCACCATTTTGCAGAGTATAAGAGGATGACATGAACAAAATGAATCTGTTGTGTATATAGCATTGTCACCTCCAAGTTTGTATGAACCCCTGGTTGATAAAGTAAAGTAGGGCAGCCCCTGGAGTTGTAGCACTCTTAGTGGAATATTGAGGCTCACCAACTTCCATATATACACATATTTTGTATATGTGTATGTATTGTGTATTTGCACAACTATTGTATATGTGTTTCTTCCATATATGTGCATATCTATAAGTTTCACATATATAGTATACATGTGTATACAGTAGGTGCACATATAGAATAGATATGTGCATATACAAAACTTACACATATACTGAGGATATGGACATATACGGAACATATGGCCATATATGGGAGTTGCAAATATACAAAAGATATGTGCATATACAGAAGATATACATATATACAGAAGTTGTGTGTCTATAGAAGATATGTGTAACTAAGGTATATGTTCATTTACCATATATGTGCAACTTCCATAAATGTGCATATATAGAAACTATCCACAACTTCAACCTCGATATATACAAAGTCTCAATATATAAAAAACTTATATATATGTGCATATCTTTAAATATTTTCATATGTGTGTGTGTGTGTGTGAAACTTCTATATATGTGCACATGCTTTAATTTTGGGTCTAGGTTATTTGCAGGCAGTCTAATACATTAGCTAGAATAGATATTAGAAACTTAAACTAACATAAGAATGAAATCACCTAATTTTCTACATGCCTAACACATCCGAGAAGGACATGACGAAATAATTAGCTCTTAGGAGTGCCACCGGGTCCACTTGAAAGTGTGGATGCCTTTGAAAGTTCCAGATATGAAGGGAAACCCCAATATGCCAAAGATTTATTGGTGTATTTATAGAAGACTCGATGTGAAGACACATAGATGATAAATTGCAAGATCTTATAGCTAAAATAGTAAATCAGAGTTTTTACTATAAATTTCTCACTACTATTAATTTCTAGTTATGGTTTTCGCTATTACCTCTACTCATCACAAGTGTTGTGAAAATTATTATAAAGAGTTAGCAGTAAGATAATGGCCTATCAACTATATAAATTTCACAATAACAGTAGATAACCATGGAAAGTTAACACAAATGCTTTTTATGGTATGCAAGCATCTGACAAATTTTTGGACTCCATTGATCCTATCGTAGAGAGATAATAGAACTTGAGTTGAGCCCATTGAAAAAATAATAATTTAATACTCTCAACAAAAATTTAGGTATTTCATATGGTGACATGAGCTATAGAGGCACAATATTCACTCACATCATGATTTACGGGTCAATACTCATTATATGCCTAGTTTAACAAAGGTCGAGAGTGTATTGAGTTGAGAACTCTTGGAAGGGCTTCATAATAATGTCTCTAGTTGGTAGGATGTGGAAGAGGTCTAATTAGATAGTATCTAGTCGATAGATAAAGGATGTGAATCACATAATGAGTCCTAACAAGTTGACATCGGGGAATAGTTGGTTATGCCTCTAACCTGCAATTGATTCATTAAGAGTGATAATGGAATCTCAATTGTTCTCTTCTTATACCTTATTTAGCATGGATGTATTATGTTTAGAATTTCTATGAAATATAAGGCTATTGTGACCAACTTGATGAATGTGAATTCACTAGTATCCTTCTTGATTGCACAAGTGGATATCTAGTGATACCTTTTTCACCATTCATCAGATATTTATAATATTTTCATGGATGAAATTTTCTTGTTACAAATGGGAGTTACACTATCACTGTCAACCATTACTTTCAATGTAGTTGTCGCCCAAGGGTTTTAGACCTGTATTGTGGACCAACACCTCTGGCTACATCCACTTATGGCATGTAGCGCAACAACCAAAAACATATGATTATAAACAAAATTTGATAAGGCCCCCTTCTACCTTTCCAACTCAACTAACTGAATCTCCATCACCAATACCTTTTTCACCACACAAATCTACTTCACCAGTATAGGTCCCTACATCTGGACCATCGTTTCAAAATTCTGTCGCTCCCAACTCACTTAAATTTATCTCTCTAGCGAGTGTGATAATTTTAGTGTGGGTGAAATCCTGAAGTTGGAAAACAATTTTTGGCAGATGGCTAGAATTTGGGTGAAATTCTTAATTTATCGTTCGAGAAAATAGTCAACTCAATTTCTCGACCGAGAGTTTTTAAAACTCTCATCTGAGAAATTTTTAATGTTTCACCTAAGAGTTTGATTGGGCTTGACTGGAGTTAAAATACTCTCAGACGAGAGTTAATTATTTTCTCGTCTGAGAGTTGTATTGACATAAACTCTCGGGGAAACTCTCGTCCAAGATTTTTTTTAACTCTGGTCCGAGATTTTTTTTCAACTCTCGTCTGAGAGTTTTATTATTATAAAAAAACCCAAAATTCCTTTCTCGCCCAACATTATGCACTGTCGTTTTCATTTTGGAGTTGTCATTTTCGCAGACTGGAGCTGTTGTTTTAGGCTGGAGCTGTCATTTTCGCTGAGAATTCGAGCCATCGTGATTCTTATAGCTGGGTAAGTCTCTTCACTTGTTGCACTTGCTTGATTTTCCAAGGTCAAATTGCACAAATCCAAATATTATTCAATTGAGAGGAAGATCAAGAAGCACAGGAGCAAGGTTCTTCACTATGACAACATATTGCAAAATAATCCCTTCAGTAGTCCTATTCTAACTTCTAATAAGAAGAAACAACCTCTTAAGGCTAACCCTCCTCCTACAAAAACCTCAAGTCTGAAGCCTGCTCAGGTACTGCCTTTTCAAATCTTATTTCTTTTGGAATCCTTAATTCATTCCTGACATACCGACAACTTCTGTTATCCAACTACATTTTAGTTAAAAGAAATATAGGCTAAAATGTTATTTCTATCATGTGGACTTACTATAACACGACTGAAACTAAACCATTGACCTTCACACACATATGGTGTATGCATTTATATGTATGTATTAGTGTGTTGTTGTATGACTGTATGGATATACTTTGGGGAATGGACATTGTAGCGCACATCCCCTTTCCCTGGGGCGTACCTTCTCCCGCCCTAGGACATCACGTAGAAAATGGGGGACATTCAGGAAACTTACCCAACATACATAGTGGTAGCCAAAGATCCCTCAATTGTTTCGGGGTTTCCTGGCTGCATCCTACATAAATTTCTCCTATTAGGCGCCAATTTTGCGAGAAGGAAGAAATCCCCTGAAAAATTTAATTTAATATCTATGTAAATAAGCACTAGAGTCACAAAATTTGGACTTGGCGAATCGAAAGTAGAGATTCAACACAATGCCTGGGAAAAAATCGAAATTAACGTTTCTTATTAAAATACAAGGGAGCACACACTAGAAAAATAAGGGAACATAATATAAGCAAAATTGGAGAGAAATCAGCATAGTATAGTAAACTAATTAACCAAAATCGAGTCAACCACAATATCCCACGCCCAAAGGGCCACAAAATTCCACTTCTTGATTTCCAAACATTTCGCCTTATTGGTGGAAGTGCCTGGTCTGGCTTGAGAGTTAGAACCCTCACCCCACTCAACACAATACAAAGGTCCCTAATGTGTTTCCCACAAAATTTCACAATTTTCAACGACAATATCCCATGCCCAAATGGTCACAACATTCCACTTCTTGATTTAAAAACATTTAGCCTTCTTGGTGGAAGTGCCTGGTCTGGCTTGAGAGCTAGAAATCTCACCAGAGGGCACAAGAATCATATCTACGTCTGTTTAAGCCATTTTCCACTATAATAAATTCTAATAGTAACAAACCCTGGCAACGGTGGCGGTAACTGGTGATTTCACTCCGAGACTAGGGATCTGAATAATATTGCCATAAATTTCACATCTTCAAACATAAAAATGTTGTATTGAATATAATGAGTTTAAAAAATAATGGATTTATGTTTAGGGTTTCATTCTTTTTTTTGTTTTTATTTTATTGTGGATTTAAAGAATATTTTAGGATAGCTTGATTTTTTTTAAATAGCTACATAGTATGGTAAAACAATATGACCTACCCTTTTTTGCTTGTTATAAATAGTAGGTTCATCTTACTATTCTCTAATATTTGAATACACTTGAGAAATCACAAAATATGAAGTATGCCCTGTAAATTTGAATATGTATGGCTTGTGCATGGAAAATATTGATACAATAGTGTATTGTCTAATTTGCTTGCTAGTCACTTCAATTATATGCTCATATTCTCCTTGAATGCACTCTTCCCTTCTCCTATTCTCTTTATCCTTTATGAGGTGTGACTTAACTCTCCTATCTTGTCCTTTTTATGCTTTGAGAGAAGATAACTAGCCTCATGAATCCTAGCAACTATTCTCCTCAATCTTAGTTTCCATCTATCTTAATCTTCAAATGTAAGGCTATGTTTAAGTCTTAATCAAAGTCACTAATGTTCTGGAAATTATATAACATTTCATGTATATTCATAAGAATAATTCACTTCAAAACACAAGACTTTCACATTCATTTTCTAATTTTCAAGTGAAATTACAAGATAGAGTTCTTAGTGACCACCAAAGAAATGTCTTAGACTACTTCTAGTTCTTGTTCGAGGTACATTTCTTAGTAATAGTAAGTTACTTTGATATAAATTAGAGGGACGTTGAAAATATAAAATTAATCACATGTCATAAATCACTTCAAGAATGTGAGAAGTAAAATATAGGAAAGAGAGACATGAAAATTACTCATTTCTCACCCAATTATCCAACATCAGTGACTTGATTGTATAGAGAGAAGTGAGGTGCTCTTACAACCTTTGTGGAAGAGATGTGTCATATACATACTCATAAGAATAATAAACTTAAATGGAAAACATTTGATGTCCGATGCCTAATGTAAAAAAACAAAAAGAAAGAGTTGATGTAAAAAACTAAAGGCATAATCATTTTAGATCAAGTGGTTTGGTGAACAATTTGTTTCCACATCTTTCTAGCTTTAAGCCTCTACACAAATTTTGTAACTGATATCTTTGTGGAATTTCTAAATTAGTTGTACTTGGTGTAATCGTGGTAGTTGATCTTTCAAAGTTACTGATTCTGTATAAATTCTTGACCTGGTTAAAAAAAAAAAGAAATTGGAAATATAGATCCATCTTAATCTTGAATCTTTTAAATATTGATAGATTTGCATTCGAGCTTTTTTTTTATCCCTCTTGGTGCTTATTACATTTGGGTTGAAGATGGATATTTTCTATTATATATACAAAATGGTGCTCAAGGGATAATGATTTCTATATATAAAATAAATGAAATCATTTAATAACACCTAGAGTAGAAAAACATGTTTTGAAAATTACTTAAAGTCAATGAGAAACTATAGTGTGTTGGGAATTACATCCTCGATGTTTCATAAATACATTTCAAAGAATGTCTATAGGTTGGGTAACTCTAATGTAATGAGGCTGATGTTGTCAGTGGAATTGACTCTGTGGTCATGGACATCAGAGCTCAACCACTGATGTGTTAATGCATTTGTTAAGTGGTGTGTCATTGCCACTAGCATTGTCAAAAATCAAAATTGATTGAGCTTAAAGAAAATTTCCCACAAATGGCTATCTAACACCCCTTAAACAATAAAAATATTTACCAAATCCTTCAAAACGTATAGTATGTGAAAGTATAATGGCTCAAGGTTTGGGATAAACATAAAGCAATATTGGGTGGTGGATCACCATGGCCCTTGGGCGTTAGGCCCCAGTCATCCAGAACAATTTTAGGGATAACAATAATTGGTTCCCTTCCATGATTGGTAGGTCCAATAGGCTTATTTGATTTTGGTATGGTGAGACCAATTTTTTGAAAACCACAACCAAAATAAACTAGTTAAGGGTTCTACCAAACCAAAACAAGAAAGTGGTCCATATAGACTAGTTTTTGAACCAATTTACTAAAAAAAACATAAAATATTAAAAAAATAATTAAAAAATACATATTCATGGGCTTCAATGTAAATCCATAAAATTAGACACCAAATATGCAAAGTTTAGGTAGTTGCAATGCATGGAGTTTGTAGTGTGGTTGAGTTTTTTTCCACCCAACTTCTTACCAACAACAACATATTTAGAGGCATTATTAGTGATAACGTAAACAACATTCTCCACACCTAGATTGAGGACAATCACATTCCATAGCTGAAATAACAAGTTTGAATATTTCACCTAGTTAGATGCATTTATTGACATCAAAAACAAGGATTCTTGTGTTAAAATAAAAAAGGAAATTAATCATGGTAAGAAAATTTCCACCATTCTATCCATTTCAGAAAAAATCTCCTTTTTTCCCCATAATTTTTCAATCTCTATAAACTAGTGATTTATGGATTAAACATTTTTTTTTTAATCTATAAAAATGGCCTTTGAAGCTCTTCCTAAAAATAGCTATTAACTCTAGATTAGATTGATAATAATATGATTAGGAACTATTATAGGGGATATCTTCATAATACCACAATTTGGTCATGTACTCATAATCATATTCCTTGTACTTCTTCCAAAGGTTTCAACGGTGGGCTAAGTGCAACTAGTAGTGGTGGAGGAAGGTAGAAGAAAACCAACAATACTCTCTTGTTTGTGGAATTGAAAGTGAAACTATGGGATGATTTTCATGAATGGGAAAAATATGTCTAAAGTGTTCCCTAACAATTATAGAGTTAGAGGAGGAACGTTGAAAATTATGGCTACATTTCTATACAATCTCTCTCCATTTCTCTATCTTAGCTTGCATCTCTCTCTGCCTGAACTTTTTCTGATTTATATTTCTCAATAAGGGTTTTCATTTTCTTTATAATTTCTATATCCTCCATAGTAATGGTTTAATTTTCCCTCTAATACTAACTAAATATTATTCCAAACTAAAAATCCTAGCATTGGGTGGTGGGTCATCCTAGTCCTTTGGGGTTAGGCCCCAACCATCCATGCCAAGTTTAAGATTAATAAATATAGGATTTAATCCATTATTAGTAGGTTCAAGAGTATTTTTGACATTTTTTATGTCAATACCCTTTTTTGAAAACTAGAACCAGAATCAACCAGGTGAGGATCTAATGAAATTAGAATAAAAAACTGGCTTGCATTGTCTTGTTTTTTTGAACCAATTTACCAAAAAAATATAAAATCTGAAAATATTAATTAAACAAATATATATTCATGTATGTCTATGTCACATGGTTTGGGTTCAAAATTGAGTTCGTAAATGATTAAGTTTGATTTGAATTTAAATTTTATGATGAAGTTGGTATGATGTTTCCCATTGCGTTCACACATACATATTATAACACATAAAACATAAAATGATAAGATCAATATCAATAAAAACATATGAGCAGGAATTTTTATCAATGAAAATATATGAAAATCTAGTTTAATCATCCATAGTTAGAGAGAAGGCATGTTGAGCAGAGGAACATTGGTTACATCCTTGTATGGCGTGTAACATCGATCCAATAACTTGGTGAGTCACTGTAGCCTTGACCCGTGTCCATGTATGTTTTTGTAAACTTGGCTGGTGTTCGTATGCTAATGTCCATAGCTTGCTCCACCTCAACGCTGCATAATTGTAATCTTTGACCCTTGTCATCGTAACCTAAGCATGTGTTCCTATATGTCTTTGCGTCCTTATAACCTCAACCTTGTAACCTTGCACTTTGACACAAACTATGTCCTCATAAAGACAAATTAACTTATTGCAAAGGAAAATAGGAGAGGTTTTAATTGGGATTGTAAATCAAATTTGGAAATTGTGAGGTTAATAACTAAAATTTTAGGATACCGGAAATAGATATAAAAAAGTATTAAAATTAACTTTTTATATGAGATTTCTAACAAAATTCCAGACATTAAAAAATTCTTACCATATTGTTTATACCATATAACTAATATTGTTGTTGGCTTCAAAATGTTGGAGCTATAGTACCTGTTGTCCATTGGTTGATGACATGACTGTCGATTGATAATTTTTTTTCTAATTTATTTATGAGGGGTAGAAATTTGATTTGATACTATAGCAACAATGGCATTAGTCGATCGCTCCGGAGACCCCTCCATGAGAGGAGGATTATCAGGCACATTGGTTGTTAGTTATGTCATGTTTTCAAGTAGGTTATATTTATTTTTCGTTGTGAAAAATTGATTAATGTGATTTTTTTTTTGTCCTACACAGGTGGACGCACTCATATGACTCATTCCCCCAGACACGGAATCGAACAAGAGGAGCCCCATAGACCTGTTCCCATTCATCCCCAATTTCACAGAGCCCATTCTGAGGATTATATTATGCACGGTATAGGTACACATTAGATCAATTGCTAGTTAAAATGTTCAATTTTACATTATATTCAACGTTGAACAGGTGAATTTTTTTTTTCAAATGAAATGTGTTTAATGTGAAAAGATTAATGTCCATAGGTGCAAATGTAGGAGTTGAGTTTGGCCCTATTGCTGGTGAGGGGAAAAGGAGAACAATGTCTCATCCTGTGGCATCCATCCCACACTTGGATACTTCTCCTTCAGGTAAAATCTAAGGGAAAATTTATTGTTTGATGTATTTTTAATGTGAAACTTATTGTGTGTTTCATATACTTGTGTTATAAAACAATTTAATGCTTTGTACAATGGATGGTAGAGATGTTCATTCCTTGGAAGAGAACAACCCTAGTATGAGCGAAGAGGAAGAGATAGTTTTTCCACGAGGTATTTTAAAATGACCAGATAAGTTTTTTAAATAC
This sequence comes from Pinus albicaulis, assembly GCA_034641835.2. Classification (NCBI taxonomy): domain Eukaryota; kingdom Viridiplantae; phylum Streptophyta; class Pinopsida; order Pinales; family Pinaceae; genus Pinus; species Pinus albicaulis. Next base: position 1,176,937,061 of record CM076580.1, read on the forward strand.
AAAATTTCCTTATAAATTATTTAATTTTTTAATATGTGCAATAATTTAACATGTTACAGGTGGTGGTGGTCACCCTCCTAGGGGAGAGGTCATAGGGTTCATGAGTTTGCTCTAAATCTAGGCTATGATCCCCTTTACACCCATCCTGATGATATTCCTGAGCAGATGCCTTAGGAAGCTACCATCTCGTTACTTACTGTTGATGGGATGAGGGATCATTCCACGAGATTGCGCTTTGAATTGCAAAGTTGCAACCTCTCTGCCCCTAGTCAAAATTTTCTCCAAATTGTTTTTCACAATTTGGAGAGTTTGATAGAGACTTATCGTGGGGTTGGACCATCAACCCAAGTTTTTTTTGATATGATGCATAGGCGAAGAGTGTCAGTGATTGGTATCCGCTCCTAAAATGAAGTTAAAAGTAGGGTTACTAAAAAAATGGCCTTGTCACTATTTGACTTGCGGCCTGAAGACAAAAAACGTTTGAATATTGCAAGATTTAATGATCCCAATATTACACCTTATATTTATGAGAAGTTCTTGTATGCATACAAGAAGTTCCCAAATAATGATGAGGTGCCACAATTTTTTTTTACGACGTTTTTTTCTCAATTCTGAGAGCACATGGACCATAACTATACAGATACTAGGTCCAAATTCTATGGAGTTGGAAAAGGTCATACATATGAACGACCTGATTCTATGCGAGATGTTGGGTTTAGGCCTCCAACACCTCGTTTAGCGCCTCGACCACCTAGGTTAGTTATGATTCCAGAGGAGTTAGCCCTTATCTCCAGTACTGCATCAGAAATGAGGGAGAATATACAAGAATATATTGCAGCTGCTTTAGGATGGGTGGAAGTCAGCTTAGGGACAAGCCAACCTTTATCTAGTGTAGGAGTTCATTCATTTGTGAGTATTACGGATGACGTGTTGAGGTAGAAGGAGCAAGATGAGCTTATAGAGTATGCATCCTGATGTAGAGACCTCTATGAGTCATCCATTAGACAACAAATGCACACGATGGGCGAGGTATGTACAAGCATGTTTTGATTTATTTTAAAATACACATTTATAAAATGAGCTAGATTTCATGTAACATGTTTTTTTAGTGTATATACATTTAGTCTCCAAAAACGTATGCCAATATATTTATTTAACTTATGCGGTTTACAACATTCTTAGAACAACATTGCCTTGCCTTTGATCCTCATTCTATAGATCATGGACATGATCATGCACAGGTACTACATTCATTACTATCTATCTATATTTTTGTACGTCAAATTGAAATATAATTTGTGTCACATAATTTTATATGGTATGATTCTTAACATTATGGAATTTTTAGGTTAGCGCTACACATCAAGGGTTGCCTGAAGAGATTATTCCTTCTCAGGTTCCAGTTGTGACATAGGTATCGATACTTTTCAGTAAGCATATTTATAATATTTATTGTACTTATTTTTGCAAATTGTTCTACTAACTTTGGTTTCTAATTTTCAGGCTACATATAATATTAAGATGATGGAAATTGAGCCTCAAGGAGATCATGTAGGCTCTGGGTTAGAGAGTATACATTAAGCCAATGTAACCTCTTACTATTTCTTCATTGGTATCATTTCCACATTATAAATAGGCTATCTAGTGAGTTTATAGACAGTTGAGAGGTTCCTCTATGTATCTATTGAATGCTAAAACTAATATTTAATTTTAGTAAAAACTTTGAGCCATAGTAAATTCACTAGGTTACTGACAGTATAGGTGCTTCATCTGGTTTAGAGGAATATGCACATTTGTTTCCTTGACCATCTCAAACATTGTCACAATGTCAATATGTCATACTTCCTACTAAAAACCATGAAAAATAAGGAAGCCCATGCACAAAAAGAAAACATACAAAGATATTTCATCTCTCACCATGGCCTTATCAAGTTACTCATGGTACAAGCTCTAAACAAAGCAATAAAATCCTAGGAAGAATTCATTGCAACTCCAATGGTTGAAACTTCACTAAATGAGACCAAAGTTTTGTGACTCCACCCATTGTAATTGTGAAGGAGGAATCCCTTCACAATATATTTTCATGAATCCCTTGGCTACAAAGTACGTACTAATTCATATTAAGGAAGAAGAGACAAATTATATTACACCATAGAAGTATAGTGATATTGAGGTTGACATAATTAGTAGCAAACCACCCATCGAGAGAATGAGAGGGCATCAAAATAGGGCCCCCTGTGTTCCAAGAAAGAAGAAGACATTATACATTCCTACCACCACCCAAACCCCTGCTACTCCAAAAAAACAAGTAAGGGCAGAAGAAATCCTAGAACACCAGGAAGACACTACGCCTACTAAAACATAAGAACTAGTAAAGTCAGTGACCTAGGTTTGGAATAATTTGGTTTGGTGGCCTTGCTACTCCATAATAACCAGCAAGGAGTGCTCTACACTACATATTACTGCTTCAAAATTATTTTCCTGTAATAATGTGGATTTGATCTCTCAGGGGAAACTCTGTAGCTATGACAGTGGATTGCATTCCCCAATTATTTATAAGCCTATCACTTAGAGCCTTAGGTGCGGAACTGCCAGATGGGTTGCATTACTAGCAATTGTGGTGGCCTAATAATGGTTATGGAAGACTATGGAATGAATATTCCTTAAAATACAGAATTTCAGATCATGCTTCCCTTGTGACAAGTTTTCACCTATCCAATACAGACCTTTAGCAACAATCATTTAGACAATATTATGTGCTCTCATGTGATGGCAAAATGGGAGTTTCAAGACAAGGGGGCAGTATGTGGTTTGACAGAGTTCACAACAATCCTCTTCAGGATAACTAAACATAACTCTTGGCAGATCATGTCCATTGTCGCATCAAAGTTGATAACATTTTACATTTGCAAGTACCCAGATTCTATTGTAGCCCAGCAATGACAAGATTCCATCCTGCAAAAATTTTGGTTTCGAGGTTTCCTAGTTTTTCATGATGACTAAGCACAGAGGAAAGGACCATTGTATCCATGAGGTGGCTCCATTAATTCACTAATTTCACCTGGCAGCCTTATTTTGGTACATGCTATAGCAGCATAGGAAATGAATAAGCTTTACTGAGCAGTAGTTTAGAGTAGAATAAGCTATTTTGAACAACGGTCTTCAATTATTAGATTCATAGGCTTTAATGTCTTGTGCTATGCTTTGAAGGTTTATTCATAATGACAAAGATGTGATCTCATTAAGGACTTAATCCTTCATGCAAATACTTAAACGCTGTATGCTCAATCTGGGCACAAGTTTTCACAACAAGTTCTTAGTTTCATTTTCCATGGCATGAACAGTGGCAGCCCATTCTATTACCATGAAACCCCCGGGAAGATTGATATTTAGTTCTCGGATTTGTTCTCCATCCAATCTATTAAATTTGAACGGACAAGTTGGTAGGAATGTCACAGTGTTGCAAACTGGGATCCTTGTGCTCCATTTGTAGTTCATAAATCTGTAATAATATCTCCCTTCGAGCTTCATTATGCTCTAGTAAGAAATTTTTGGGGAGCGATTTCATGTTCTATTATAGCTCGATTATACATAGATATTAGTTTTGGCACCCTAAAGTATGGCCCAAATCAATCACCCACTCAACCATAGAGGCCAAGACCTCCTCATCAAATTTCTCATCATGTTAAACACTAAATTCAATATCAACATAGTTGATTTCCTATTGTATAGGAGCAGGGGTTTTGGGAATGATATCTCTGTGCCTCCTTATGAGCTTGAAGGGTGCCTTGAGAACTCCCTTCTACTTGAGAAGAGGACCCTCAACAAGATTTGGATCTTTTTTGTGGCACTGGAGTTGTCAAGCAGGGGAGTAATCGAGTATGGATATGAAAAAAGGTGAAGACTTCAAATGGATATAGCCATGTCCAACAGGAAGGAGCTTCAATGGTGTAAACACCACGCAAGGCTAAGATTTTAAAATGAATTTAAAGTTGGAGAGGAGAAGGTGTAGGGTTGTGGGCATCACTGAAGGAGGTAGTAATAATACTATGGCTCATAGAGGCTTACCAAGGTGCAAGGGGGACCCAAGTATTTGACTATGTAAGAAAAAGCCTGAGTTCACAACTTAATTTCCCTATTTTGACAATTGCAAATTTGATTTATTTACAATATACTATAATAGTGGAATAACCCAACCATGCATTTAGGAAATTTTGTAGATGCAATACTGATTGAGACCTTTGGTGCCACCACCTGCGAACCCCTACTTCTTCATGCAATTTTTACTCGCAGATTGCATGCCTTCACCATAGGGAAAATCTACCCCCAAAATAAGCATGTAAAATTAAGGTACCTGGGATCGTTATGGACCTTGGGATTATTTTTTATCTATAATTTGCTCCACTTGAATTTTTTATTTCCTCATTTTACAATCAGCTGATGTGATTTCTTTCCTTTAAAGCCTAAACAAGATCTTTTCAATCTCCATTGGTTTTATTCAAGAGTCCAGTCTCAATGTCTGTAACAAGTATACAAAATCCTAGAGTATTTGGAAACCTACGAAAATGACTATAAGATTCCTTATGTCCCTATTATTCTCTATGGGTAAGGTACATGCTTTATTCCTTTTAATAGTATTTGTTTTGGTTACAGTTTCTAAAATAGTAGTACCATGTAGGGATTAGAACGGAAGAAAACAGGGGGATGTTTACAAATTCCTGTGGTCTCAAGGTTTTATTTCTTCCTATGATACTTCTCACCACTACACAGAAAATGATGCTGATGATCATAAGGTTTGTACCATTTTGTTGTATGTTGGTCACTGGTTTGTAGGTTTTACAATCCTTTTCCTTTTGGTATTGATTCTTGAAAATGGAACAAAAACGAAATTAACTTGTGGTGAACTGCAAATTTCTAATTAACGAGCTATTGGTTTGCCATTGGGTTAGCCATTGCAATCAACAATGTTACCGATGAAATAGGTAACCGCAATGTTACCTACTTTTTTTTGGTAGCATAAAAAGCACCCGATTTTGAAAAGTGGTGATGCAGAATCACCATTTTTTTTTTGGTGCACATTTTTGACACTCTAAAATTTTTATTTATGAAGTATGAATATTTGTTTTAAAATGTTAGTTGATTTTCATGCTAAATTTTGCTAATTTTGAAATGTATTGATGCAGCATCAATTTTTTTTTTTTTTAGAGCAGTGATTTTCATGCTAATTTTGAAACGTATTGATGTTGCATCAACCTTTTTTTTTTAGAGCAGTGATTTTCATGCTAATTTTGAAAGGTATTGATGCTGCATCAACCTTTTTTTTTTTTATAGCAGTGATTTTCATGCTAATTTTGAAACGTATTGATGCTGCATCAACCTTTTTTTTTTAGAGTGGTGATTTTCATGTTGGTAATAAAACACAAAACTTAGATAAAAAATATATATATATATATAAACAATAAAAAAACCAATAAAAATGTAAAAAAAAACAAAAATAGCTCATAAAAATAAAAAATTTAAACAAAAATAAATAAATAAAACAAAAATATTTGAAAATTATATCAAAGGAAATGACAAAATTTGAAGGAAAAAAACACATAATTTAAAAAAAAAAAACAAAAATTGACCCAAAAAAAAAAATCAAAAACATTTCTTTCTAACTTATTAAAAAAAACAATATATTAAAATATATATATATATTTAAAAAATTAAAATTTAGAAAAAAAAAATAAAAAAAAAATAAATTTAAAAATTTAAATTAAAAAAATTAATAATAATAAGGAAAAAAATACAAATTTTAAAATTTACAAAAAAACAAATTAAAAAAAAACAATAAAAATTGAAAAAGAAAAAGAAAATAAAAAAATTATTAAAGAAAAAAAAAACCTATCATTAAAAAACAAAAAAAATGAAAAAAACCACGTGCAAATATTTAAAAAACAAATATACATAAATTTAGTGTTTTTTTTTTTTTTTTAATGAAACCATTTATAGATTTTAAAAATGAAAAACTAAATAAACGAAAAAATTAAGAAAAACAATTAAATTAAATTAAAATTTAAAAATTTTAATAAATAAATTTTAAATTTTAAATTTAAAAAAATAATTATTCTATAATATTAAATATAAAAAAAATTAAACAAATTGAATTAAAAAAATAATTTTAAATTTTTTGAAATTCAATTTAAAAAAAAAAATCAAATTAAAATAAAAATATAAAAAATTAAATAAAAAATAAAAAATAAAAATAAAATCAAATTAAAATTAGATGTGTATATATATTTAAAAAAAAAAAAAAACGAATTTTATTTTAAATAAAAATATTAAATTAAAAAAAAATTAATTTTTTGACAAAAAAATTAATTTTTTGACAAAAAAATTTATTTTTTGAAATTAAAAAAAAAATAAAAAATAAAAAATAAAAATAAAATCAATTAAAAATAAAATATTTAAAAAAAAAATCAATCGGCCTGCCCGCCGGGCGGCCCAGCCGCCCCCATGGCGCCGCCCGGCAGGCGGGCCGATTGATTTTTTTTTATTTTTTTATTTTTAATTGATTTTTTTTTATTTTTTGATTTTTAATTGATTTTTTGTTTTTATTTTTTATTTTTTTTAATTTTTTTTAAATTTCAAAATACTAATTTTTTTTTTAATTTTTTTTAAATTTCAAAATATTAATTTTTTTTTTAATTATTTAAAATAAATTAGCTTTTGTTTTAATTTTTTTTAATTTTATTATTTTTTTGTTTTAAATTTATTATTATTTTTTTTTTGTTAATAATTTTTTATTAAATTTTGCCAAATTTTTTTATTTAATTGATTTTTTTTTTAATTTCATAATTTTTCTTTGTTATTAACTTAGTTTTTTAATATAATTTTATAAAATTCAATAAATTATATATATATATTTTTAATTTATTTGGATTTAATATTTTTTTTAAATGTTTTACTTTTTTATTATTTTTTTTTTGTTAATTACATAAAATTTTTATATTTTTTTATTTCAATTAAAATTGTGTATTTAAAATTAGATTTTTTTTTTAATGAAACTTAATTTTTTTAAATTATTTTTTTATTTAATATTTTTTTTTTCTTTTTTTCAATTTTCCATTTTTAATTATTTTTAAAGTTTTTAAAGTTTTTCGTTTAACAATATTTTTTTTTTCTTTTATATTTAAAATTTATTTTTTCTTTCAAAATTTATTTGTTTATTCATTTATTTATTAAAATTTAATATTTTTGTTTTTAAATTTAATTTGTTATTTTAATATTAACCTTTTTTTTTTAATTTAATAAAATTTGATGTATATATCTATTTTAATTTAAGTTCATATATATATATTTTATTTTTTATAATTTAAATTTAATTTATTTTTTATAGTTTATTTATTTAATTTATTTTTTATAGTTTTTTTAATATATATTGTTTTAAATTTAATATTTTCATTGTATTTTATTTTTATTTTTTATTTTTAATTATTTTTTCTTTTTCTTTCCTTTTAATTTGAATAATGTTTTTTTTTTAATTTTTAATTTTTAAATTTATTAAAATTTAATATATTTCCTTAAATTTAATTATTTGTTTTAATTTGTTTTTTCTTTTTTTAAATTTAATAAGCATTTTCTTTTTCTTTTTTAAATTTAATTTCTGTATTTTATTTTTTATAATTTCCTTCTTTTTTTAACTTGTTTTTTTTTTTTTAAATTTAATATTTTTATTTTGTTTTTATTTTTATTTTTTAATTTCTATATTTTTTTAAATTTTAATCTTAATTTTTTTTTGGTTTATTTTTTAATTTTTTTTTCCTTAAATTTTATGTTTTTTTTAATGATTGAATTAAAATTTTTACTTTGTTTTTATTTTTATTTTTTTTATCTTCATATATTTTTAAATTTTAAGCTTTTAAATGTTTTTATTTTTTAAATTTATTTTTTTTTCTTAAATTTTAGGTTTTTTTTTAATGTTTGAATTTTAAAAATTAAAAGATGTTACTTCTATTTTTAAAAATGCCAAAAGTATGACATATATATTTTTTTTTGTTATTCCAGCATCAACTAGTTTTGTTTTGAGGGTGTTTTTTCAATCCTTTTTTCAATAAACAATTTTGTTTTTACCATAATTTTATAAAATGTTGAAATTTGACCTTAAAAAAAAACGAAGTGCGTTCTGGAAGACACACTTTTTTTTTTGGGTTGTTTTTTCAATCCTTTTTTCAACAAACAATTTTGTTTTTAGCATAATTTTAGAAAATGTTGAAATTTGACCTTAAAAAAAAAACAAGTGCGTTCTGGAAGACACATTTTTTTTTTTTGGGGTTTTTTTTCATGTTTTTTGAGAGTTTTTGGGCTAGAGTTCCCGTTTTGAGGTCAGGTTACCTATTTCATCGGTAACCGTGTTAATCACCATGGTAATATCTATAGAGTGGAATTTATTTGGCTTCTTAATCCCAAAAATCTGAGTAGGCCTTTGAAGGCTAGCTGGAATGAAGCTTTATTTGGATTTATAAAGGTTGTTAACAACCCCTGATTGGTGGTTACAAAATTTAATTCTAATTGCATGACAAAACTGGTAGTTGTTATTGAAGAGTAGAAGTTAGCCTCTAATTTGTGGTTATAACTTCTAATTTTATGTTCATGATAAAACTGGTAGTTATCAAAGAGTAGTTGTTTCCCTTGAAACAATAAATATTGCATGCCATTAAGCGCTTTGGTTTCTTGTTTAATGCATCCGAATAAAAAAAATATAACTTTTGAAATCAATTTTTACAATATTTATAACATCTAGTATTATCATTTACGATTGTAGTCTAAATTAAATGAAGCTGGTTTGAAAGATAGAGATGCATTCTGCTTCTTCAAGTCTAATAAATGCCATGATGGCTGTGTAAAATTCCCTGTATTTAAACGTGCTCTCCAACAGGTTAGTTAATATCATGTTTTATTGCATTGTTTCATTTCTACTTTTCTTCTTTATATTTCATATCATTTTATAAAATATTATTTTCAGTGCTTTCCAATCCCATGGCTCCCCTACTATTATTACTGCATGGTTAAAGATGGTTATTAAAGATATTTCTCTTGGGAATGCAGTTTGTGGGTTGACTGGGTGATAAAGTATCCCCTACTGATATTGAAGAAGGCATGCATGTTGGGCAAGTTATTAAAATATCCCCCTTGCAAAACCATCCTTTTATGTTCACTTTTCCTTCTAAGGAGTTTGTTTCCTTTAGAGTTGAGTGTGATATTATCCGTCAATTCTAAGTGTCACTGACACATGAGATATCACATTACTTCTTAGTGAATAATTACTATGTTTTCAACTCTAATGTTTTATGTGGTTTGCATTAATGTCATGATTTTTTTTGAGATTGCTTCAGGTCACACCTTGTGGTTTTTTTCAGGAATGTAATGATTGATGGTAATATTTCTTTATGTAGGGTTGATCGAAATAAGTATCAGATTCACATCCCTTTGCTTCCTAAGATTGATCCTAGTGGGACAAGGATAATTTTCGAAGAAAATCCAGATGTTACCTATAATGACGTTGGAGGTTGCAAAGAACAAATTGAAAAGATGCAAGAGGTTTTTCAATTCTCTTATCAGTCATCGTCTATTCAAATTTCATATTTCCTCATTTGGCCAATAGTATCAACAGAGTATTATGTCAATAAATGGTCAATATAAAATGTCATTTATGAAAATAGTTATAGGGATAACATTGGTTAATATCGTCCTAGTAAATGTGTATGGTCCTAGCGATAGGTTTATATGACCCTGATCCAACTGAAGCTGTTCCTTGCCTTCATGTTTCTCAAGATGGGAGTGGGGATGCTATCCCGCATTTTGGAAAGGAGCCACCCTCTCATCTGATTACCTCCTTCCCTAACAACCCTCCCAGGGAGTGTCAGAAGGGGGAGAAGATGGACCTGTTAAAGGGATCTGTTTCCTATAGACAAGCTGGTTGTGGTTGATCAAATAGGGCCACTTTAGTTTCAACGCAGCCTATTGCGGGATAGAATGGATGGTATAAATTAAAAGGAGAAAGGAAAATAAAAGCAGTGGAATGGAATACATGATCCTTTGGTCCAGGAATGAGAAGCAAGCTACCCATCCTTGAAAACAATAAAATGGTCAAGATGGATTCTTAATGTAACATATTTTATGGCTCAAGCATGTATTTTTACTATAGTTTACATTTTTCATTAGATTCAGCTAAGGTGTCGAACAGTGAAATATCAGACCTGCCTCATAGTATCTTAGTTTGGGGGTCAACTGTTGAACATTAGACCCAGGATTGGATTTTCTTGAGCAATATATGTGGCAATATTTGATGCATATCATGTTTGTGTTAATTTATTTTTACTGACCCAAAACAATGTTAAACAAATCAATTTTCATTATGTTTGATTAATCATAATGTTTTTTTTTTTTTAAATGGTCAAGCATATTAGTCTCTGTCACATCTGATTGATTTGAATATGTTTTGTTTCTTCATTGAGGTAGTGAGGTGCACAAAGATCCTTAATCCAAAAACTGATGATTCCAAGTATGTCATAAATGTTAAAAAAATTGCCAAGGTATGCCTATTTCTCTAGGTTGTGTTGTGATCATACAATAAAATCATTATTCTCTTATAGGTGTAGCAAGAATCAAGACTGCTACTTTACTCTAACACTAAAACTATAGCTGCAATGATTAGTATTTTTCTCACAAAAAAAATTATGAATTCAAAACCCAATGTTTCTTGAAAGGCACATTGACTTGCATGGGGTATTTACAAACTTGTCTCTTGGGAATGAAATTTGTGATTGGACTGGGTGATAAAGTCTCCCCTGCTAATATTGAAGAAGCCATGCGTGTTGGGTCAATTATTAAAAGATCCCCCTTGAAAACCATCCTTTTATGTTCACTTTGTCTTCTAGGGAGTTTGTTTCCTTTAGAGTTGAGTGTGATATTATCCATGAATTCTATTGTCACTAACACGTGAGATATCACATTACTTATTAGTGAAGCATTACTATGGTTTCAACTATAATTTTTTATGTTGTTTGCATTAATGTCATAAATTTTTTTAGGAATTGCTTCAGGTCAAACCTTGTGGGTTTTGTCAAGAATGTAATGATTGATGGTCTTCTTTCTTTATGTAGGGTTTATCGCAATAAGTATCAAATTCAGATCCCTTTGCCTCCTAATATTGATCCCAGTGTGACAATCATGACTGTTGAATAAAATCCATATGTTACTTACAATGATGTTGGAGGTTGCAAGTAACAAATTGAATAGATGCAAGAGGTTTGTCAATTATCTTATAAGTCATCGTCTATTCACCTTTCATATTTCCTCATTTGGCCAATAGTATCAACAGAGTATTGTGTTAATAAATGGTCAATATAAAAAGTCATTTATCATAACAGTTACAGGGATAACATTGGGTAATCTCATCCTATACAAACTACTGATTCCTAATTTTGGTTGCAGATATCTTGTGAATAAAGGATGCATTAAGCCTCAATTTTATCTTCTAGTCTTTCAAGACCCAAGAATTGTAACCCTTTTTCTTGAAGGGCTACATAATATTTTGAAATTTGGGGAATAAGAGAAGGTTCTCGGCAACACTAGAGGTGTAAATCTCTATGCACAATATATTGATGATGATGAAGGACTTGAGAAGATTGAGAACCTGCAAAGTCATGAAAATAATGAAATGTATGAGAAGGCAATAAAGATTCTTAAAACTTATTGGCTAGAATATGATGAAGATGACCAAACAGTCAATTTTTACCTCTCATATGTAACATTTTAAGCGAGCTATCATATGCCGCCGATGGAGGGAACACTTCATTTTCCTACAGTTAGAGAGATTTACATAGTCAAGTATTATTGCTTGAATTGTGTATACTGTATGTCCACATGCTATCAAATATCTTTTAGGCTCACCATGAGTACCTTATTTGACCTTGCAATCAAACTTACAATTATTTACTATTTTTTTGGAAGCTCGGATGGAGTCTAGTTTCCCGAGTTGAAATAAATTTCAAAATATGATTCTTATGTTTGTCATCAAGAGAATAATTTCAAGTGTTATTCTAACACTTATGAAATTTAATTTTCTAATATTTCTCCACCAATTTATATATATTCCAAGCAATGATCTAATATTTCATAAGAGGCAGGTGATATGTTCTATAAAATGTTGGTTTAAAAGTTTTTTCGCTTATCAATATCCTTGGTTGTTGATAATTTTCTTTAAATTTAATTTTAACTTTTATTTGAGCTTTCTCATTAGGAATATAGAAATGATGAATCAAAAACTATTAGAAAACAAGTTTCTCCAAAGATCATGTCCATCATTTACTGTGTCTTAATTTCATTTTCTTAATATCATTATCAAAGGAAGAATTCATGTTGTTCATGTACCATATTTTAAAGCTAAAGTAAGGGTAGAATCCTGTGCTTCTCCATGATATCATGAGTCTTTATGCCAAATATGTTTTGTTACATCCCTTAATCAGGTGTGCATGCCATTTGATGCCCAAACTCTAACATTATGTCAAAGTCGAAAGGGTTAGGGTGGGTGCATTCCTGGAAAGGGTTTCTCATGTGCCAAACCTGGCATGCTGTGGTCTCATTATAAGGAATATTTCTGATTTTCGTCAGTTTTGCATAATTTTCTGGTGCTTCCAAATACCTTTCTTTGGACTGATTCTTGTTTGTTTCTTTAAGTCAGTTGCAAGTTGCATGATAGCTAATACTTGGGTTGATTATATGGTATTTGCAAATTCTTGTTCACAGATCTTTTTGCTAAACTTTTTGAAAGTTTAGGTCCATAGCATTTGACTATATATTTAATTCTTCTTTAACATTAATATATGTTTTGAAATAGTTACTAAATTTTACCGAGTATTTAGTAACAATTACATCATGCTGCAGTGTATTGGCCCTTTCTGCTATCGACATGTATTTATGTGTCCCTACCATTACTCTCTCTATCATAAATTTCATTAACATTTTAGCCTTTGATATACAACAAATTTTCTATGGTTTATAATACTTTTTTGAAACATCTTTTAACGGAGTCCCTAAAAAATGTTGCAAAGGAATGTCATTCTATTTAATGGTTGAGGCCATATACTTTCAACACTTTTGACATGTTTCTATGATTTAAACATAGAAACATTTGACATTTTACATTAAATTCATTCTTATTCCTTTAGTAATTTTAAACCACAAGTTACAGTATCAACAAAATATGTTTCAAATATACAATAATTAGGGGATAAAATGGTGGAATAATACACCATTAACCTTAATATCCCCATAATTTTATTCTAAATATGAATTTTCTCACCAATTTTCCTCTTGATTATGTTCTTGCAAGACATGGTAGTATTGAATTTTGATGAATATATGCCTTATTGTTGTCTACATAAATCTAGAATTGATGCTAGACATTTTCCTATGGGTTTGGGTTTCATTTGTAGGCATCAATCTCGATGATCCAAGACACAAAAACAGAGCTTTAGTTCACAACTCCTCAACACAGAATGAGCCAACATTTAAAGATATAATATAGATCTTGTTTGGGCTTATATTTTTCTTAACACAGATTTGTCTCGATCTTAGACCCAGTTTTGAAATAATTTGTGACAGTTACCTCAAACACCTTGGATCCCTTGCTATAGCTTAGGACAATTACAATATAAATTCATAATTCCTAATTTCAGGCAGTTTCATCAAAAATATTACCTTATACTGTGGTGGACTGCTTAAGGTTGTGGTGAACTCCTTTCTCAAGATATGGTGGACTCCTTAGCTCAAATTTTGGAAGATTACAATGATTCCTATGTAGTAACTACAACCGTATTGGACTGTGTATAGATTTTTGGCTCATTTCCTTGTTGGACAGTCTCAACACAGTGATACTACTTCTCAGAATGGTGGAGAGCTTGATTTCTATAATTGACGTAAATGTGCATCATCATTCTTTGCTCAGACTTCCTTGTTGGACAGTCACAACATAATAATACTACCTCTCAGAACGGTGAAGACCTTGGTTGTTGTAATTTCCTCGACTGTGCATCATCATTCTTGGGTCAGATTTCCTTGCTAGACAATCACAACACAATAATACTACCTCTCGGAATGGTGAAGACCTTAGTTGCTGTAATTACCTTGACAGTGCATCATCACTCTTGGAACACAAAAAATATTGTTAAAGTGTTGGAGTTGTCCAACATCAAGACCATTGTTGGAGACTTATTTTGGACAAGTGAGGCATTGGACAATGAACAATCAACTTTGTAAGCACCTATTGAGAAGTCTGTGGAGATATATCTTACCTGGGAAAGGGTTATTGAAGACACCCTTGAAGAATACTTGAAGGGTTATCTTATGATTGATGCCTACAAATGAACCCCGAACATCAATTTTCATAATGGTTGTTTAATCATATGAATGATAATGATCCTAGGGTCATTAATCATAATGATTGAATTCATTCATATTCCTTTAGTGATTTTAAACCCTTTTCAAAGTGCATATGCCTCTATTTGTTATTATTCAAAATTTATGCGCCTAGCATTCCAATTTTATGCTCCATCAATAAAATATAAAAGAATAAAGCTAATCCTTCTTCCAATTTTAAAAATTAGGAGTATTTTTTTGAAGCTATCAATATACGCTCTATAGATTAGTTTGAGTAAATTTTCTCCTTAAATTTGAAATTTACCAAACCTTTTCTCTTCATCTATATTGAAAAATTGATGAGAGTTGAGTTGTTTTCCTTTGGAAATAATAATTTCATCTAAAAACTTTTGGATTTATTGCTACAAGGGGTGGGATATCTATCTCTTAATATAAAAGTGTGAAATCCATTACTAGCGAAAATTTTTAACATAATAAATAATTCATAGCTAAACACACCTTTATGAATAGTTTTTAAATTATTAACGGAAAGAAATAATGGTAAAATTTTTTAAGATTTACATGATGATTGTTGATTATCTTGAAAATCCATTAATATGAGTAGTAGAATTCTTGGTGTTAGATCCACAGGTTACGCTATTTTAAAATACAATATTGCATAGAAAAATTCATGACACTTGAAAAGGATCATAAACAAAATTCTATTTAATTGGTTATTGTTTATATTTTCTAAGAACCCATTTACAAATGGTAATTATGAAGGAAAAAATTGTTAAGGTCGCAATGAATATTTGAGAAATACATTGGAAGTGCAAGAACTGTTAGAAAATTAAATATTACAGAGCAATGAAACACATAAAATATGCGGAAAATACAAGCACACAAAACACATAAAACCAGAGAGACACAGATATACGTGGCTCACCCAGTTTGGGCTACGTCCACCCTGAACAGCCAGTCCTTCCTTTATATGATCCAACAAAAATGAAGAGACAAAACGTACAGCAGATCCGCTGTAATATCCTCTGTTCTCTCTCACAGTCTCCCTCTCTGTTTCTCGCTCCGAGAATACACTCATAATACACAGCCGTAATACAATGCCCTCATATATACAAGGGGGTTGCCTTATAGGGTAAAAAACCCTAATCTAAACATAACTTCTACTGTCAGATCATTTGCCTAATGAACGGCCTAGATTGACTAGAAATTACTATACTTTTACAAGGAAATTTTACATCTGTTTTTAGCTTCGGGGGCGCTGCCCTCAAACCCCCGCTAGGGGGGGGGCTCCGAAAAGCGCTGCCACCCCCACTGGACCCCCCACTGCAGCGATTAAATTTCAGGTGGCGTTGCTGCCCCTTTTAAGGTACAGGGGTCCAATGCTGTGATACAAAGTAAACAAGATAATCAGGCTCCACACCCAACAAGAACCTACACATAACTTAAATTTGTTATATGGAGAACCATGATCAACATAAAATAACCCACTAATGCAAATTTGGTTATATGATGCACGGTTATATCTCAATAAAAAAGAGTTTTAAGGATGGCAATGAAAATTTCTAGAACACATGGAAGAGAACACTTTCTAGTTTAATCCACCCATGCCCATGAGGTCGGATTATAATAACAATAGAGAAAAAAAGATTTAAACTATATTTTATACTTCCATGATGATTGATGAGGAAACCGTTATTACAAGTAATAACATACATTATTCATGTGTTACATTTATATATTATACTTTTTAGAAATACATTTATGAATAAGAAAATTCATGATACTTGAAAGGATTCATAAAAATGTTCTCAAAAGAAATTTAATTAGCAACTTCCAAGTAAAGGGAAATGGCTTACAAAATAGGGTATAAGAATGTTTTCCATACTACATTTTGAAACTTTAAAAATATTGAGAAAACAAAATATATATTACAAGGGGATGTGTACAATATGTAAATGATTAAAGATACAATTTTGGAGAAATAAGTAAATCTCGGTTACAGGATCTTGAATGTTCCTTTGTAGGATCTATTCCATGTTCTGGGAAAATAGAAACATGTCAAATGAACATAGAAACATTTGGCATTTTAAATTTGTAGGATACTTTGTTGAAGCTATCAATATGCTCTATAAAATAGTTTGAATAAATTTTCTCCTTAAATTTGAAATTTACCATTTGACCATTTCTCGTCATCTATATTGAAACATTGATGAGAGTTGAATTGTTTTCCTTTGGAAATAATAATTTCATCTAAACACTTTTGGATTTATTGCTACAAAGGGTGGGATACCTATCTCTTAATATAAAAGTATGAAATCCATTACTAGCAAAACTTTCTAACATAAGAGTTAATTCATAGCTAAACAAAACTTTATGAATAGTTTTGTATTCTTGAATACATTCCTTTGTAGGATTTATTCCATGTTCTGAAAAATATTTTTCAAGCACATGTAAAATAGAAACATGTAAAGTGAGCATAGAAACATTTGACATTTGACATTTGTAGGATACTTTGTTGAAGCTATGAATATGTGAGCTATAAACTAGTTTTAATAAATTTTCTCCTTAAATTTGAAATTTACCAAACCAGTTCTCTTCATCTATATTGAAAAATTGATGAGAGTTGAGTTGTTTTCCTTTGGAAATAATAATTGAACATCTAAACACTTTTGGATTTATTGCTAAAAGGGGTGGGACACCTATCTCTTAATATAAAAGTTTGAAATCCATTACTAGAAAAACTTTCTAACATAATAATTAATTCATAGCTCTAAACACACCTTTATGAATAGTTTTGTATTGTTGAATGTTCCTTTGTAGGATCTATTCCATGTTGTGAAAAATATTTTCCAAGCACATGGAAAATAGAAACATTTCAATAGAAAATAAAAGTAGGAGACCTCCATCATGAGAGAGAAAATAATGAAGAGATTAGCCACATCAAATATAAACTAATATAAACTAATGATGAGATGAAAATATGATGACATTGATATCAAAACTAAACTAAAGATAGAATAATATATATATTCAGTCATCACTATCATATCCATGTAAAAAAAGGGGCGAGTTAAGATCATTTAGGAGTAAACATAATGGACACATTAAATCACCATAACTTAATTATCTAGCAAAGCACCCTTATCTAGTAGGTCATAATATATTGTTCGTACCAACACACATCTAACCATCCACATGTACATTTATTTGAAAGCAATCCACAATATAGTCTTAAACTATATAAAGTCCAATGCATTGTAGCAATTATATGTTCTAACCCTAGAATCAGAGTTCATTGCTCATCTTGAACAATGTGTTCCACTCATATGAAATGTGCTAGTGGCAAATTTTCCAGAATGGAATCATGATCATCTATCGATAACCTACATTGTCATTGTTTTTTTCTACTCTTCACTTTCTTCAACTGCAACAGAGTTGCTATGAACAAGTGACTATATTAGGCATAAATAACCTCTGGCTGGTAATCTTGAAAAATAATATGATCTTTATATTTCTTTACTTCTTAAAAGAAATGTCCTATTAAAACCATTGAAGCGATTAGGTATGTATAATTTGATGGGTCATTATACTCTTGCAGCAACGTGGATTTAGAAATAGTGCATCATAATAAATAATAATGCACTTTTTCTTGATTATTTTCTGGTGCAATGACAACGAAGACATCACCTTCTATAACCATTTCAGAAACACGATCACAGTAATTGTAAATCACAACCACTTCATTTTCAATTTCCTTGTCAATCACATTTCCAAATGGGGCAAATGGTGTCAATTCTTCATGTTTCCATGGTTTAACAAATTTATTATTTTGGTTTTCAAAGTCATCGATGGACTATGTCTGATCAATACATGCAGAAAAAAAGCAAGAGCACTTTCGTTTCTCCATGCAATGTATATTTGTCATCTTCTTACTCCTAATTGAGTGTAAACTTCTTGTTTGAGGGATTCGAAGTCAATCAAATGGCAACAATCTATCAACATCACCCATTGCAATATTCTAAAAGTACCTTCTTGAGAAAAACACACACATGTATCAGTCATATTTTGAACAAAATTTAATATTTTTCTGATAACAAAGTACACACATATATGTATAAACATATATATCTCTAGACATGAATAATATATTTTTAGTTAAATGTGTACGCTTGCCTATGCACATCAGCCATCCTTGGGTTCGATACATGACTTAAATTGTCTTTACACCAATTAACAACATTTAAAGGATTTTCAAGTTAGGAAGCTGAGAGATTAAGTTGATGCCTCCTAAGTGCACATTTTACGCATGCCCCATCACCATCGTGATCTCCTTTTCCATGCCATGTCTCAAATAAATTCCATGTATGTCGAATGATGGTTCTCTTATGAAGATGAGACAACCAAAAGAATGATCTTGCTGATTTAAATTTACCAGCACAACCATCTGACCATACCCAATGTTCTTTAAAAGTGACCATTTGTTTCAAAAATTCATTATAAATAACATTAAAACAATGTTGAAAAAAACATGTATCATGTGTTCAACCATCACTGATTTATAAATGTTACTCCTTAATCACCTCACGATTATTTTCATTGCTATCAAAACCATCAATAGAAAGCTCTGCATGTCTATACAAAATATGCAAAAATATAGATACTTGGTCTGAATGATAATACTCACATTGTATCTCCTTTTTTGGAATAAACGTGTAATTCTCAGCAAAATCAACCACTGATAATATTGTTCCTTTTGGGAACACATCACGTGATTGCTTGAACTGTAAATCCTTCCATAATGCTATATGAAAATGCCTAATATATTTGTATATTTGCACACTGAACTTCGCCATAAAATATATCACTGGAATTTCATCGCCAAGTAAAGTGATATTTTTTTATGTTGTGCTTGAATTTTGAACTAGAGTGTAAGTAACATTTTCCTATCGCTTCCAATTCAGAATGAGATTTGACAATTTGGGATCATTAGGATCAATGGGATACTTTGCATCATAGAGTGCCAAATGAGAATATTCTTGGCATGCTCTTCCACCAACACATTATTTTTTATAAAATAATTCATTATTTTCTCGTGCACATAATATCTTAGATAAAAATTCAAGAACACTTGAAGGAGGGGGGTCATTTGACCAATATTCTACGCCAAAATTTACAAATGTTGCATAAAATAATTGGAATTCTACATGGTATCGACAACAACATGTGTCTCGAACAATGATAGGCCTGACATACCATGGTTTAATATTCACAAATGTGCTAAGGGAAACATTCAAATCAGTATTGCTCTCCATAAAGTTCTGGAATAATTCTACTTGACTGACCTATCTTATATGTTTGGCATGAGATTCATAAACTCCCTTAGATATATGACATCACACAATGTCCTTTTCATTTGGCGACACACGAGAATTCAAATCCCAAAACTCTTTTACCCTATCCCTCACACCATCAGGAATTCTATCATGATATGGATGCCTGCAAATATTAGCCCAACATGCAAGTTCATCATTCTCATCTAATTGAATTCAAAATTTTGTATTCCTCCATAATCTTTTTCTTGAATTTTTAAACAATTTTGAAGTTGTTGACATCAACTGACTTGATGAAGTTCATTTCGGAACTACACCTGTTAAAAGTGCTCTACGAGCATTCTGTTCAACTTGAGATCGCTTTTTGGCTACTGTGGCAAGCACCGACGTCACATATTTTGATACCATTTCATTTGATAAAACCTATTTCTCACTTTTAATTCACAATAATTCCACAAAAATTCTGAGAGATTTTTTCTTTATAAATGTACGTAACATCTTATCTTTTTCTATGATAGATTTACCTTCAAAAATATGTTTCAACTCCCAATTTATTTTATCTCAAACTGTCCTTTCAACCATTGGTGGTCCCAATTCTTCAATTTTAGTTGGATCCATATTTTCTAGAAAGTTGTAGTTGTATACAACGTTCTTGGAACTTCCAATTAATTATAGTGAAATTTGAGGTGTGGTAGTATCTTCTTGTGGTTCTGATGTCGTTCTCGCATAAAAAAAATATTAACTTCTAAATTGAAATATACATACTTTTTATTTTAAATCTATCTTGAAATACAATGTTTTTTAACAAAAAATACAAAATTCAAATTGAATAAAATATTGACTCACCAGTGAGATCAATATCAATATTCTCTTGGACATTTGTGTTTTCAACATTGTTGTTGACAAATTCCTCAACATTTTTCATTTCCTTGTCATTGTCATGCACCTCTACATCTCTTTCACAATGCTCTACCTCCACATTTATTTCATGGCTTAATCTTTCCCTTTCCTCTCGCCTTTTATTTTGTAATCTCTCATTTTTATCCGCTGAATCAGTTCTTTTTCGATCGTGCCTTGATAGGCAATTACTTTGGTTTCCCATGTTCACAAAATTGGAAACCTAAAATCCAATTCTGTTTGGACCAAATACCCAAAAAAAATAAAGATTTTAGAATAAGTACTTCATGCTTTTAGTAAGAGAGAAAATTAAAAATAAATAATTAAATTCATAAAGAAATTTTGGAAAAATACTTCATAGCCTGCATTAAGAGACATTTTGCAAAAATACTTCATGTCTTCATAGAGACATTTCGTAAAAATACTTGATGCATCCATGCACCCAAGAAAACTTAAAAAAAAAAATTTGCCAAAAGAAATTTTGCACCTAGAAAAAATTTCAAAAAATCTTCTGGCAAAAATATTTCGCACATAAAAAACTTAATTTTTTCTTTTTTTGCCAAAAATAATTTTGCACCTAGAAAATATTTGCACCTTGATAGAAAAATAATTCGGACCCTCGCACCTTTGTAATTTTCACTGGTTCAGAATGGTGTGTGGAATTAATCTCTTGAACGAGACTATTTATATACAACTGTCGCCCGGAAGATTGTGTCGGCTTTCGATTAAAATTTAATAAACTCTGGTCAGAGAATTTAATAAACTCTCATCGGAGAGTTTAATAAACTCTCGTACAAGATTTTATTAAACTCTCGGACGAGATTTTGCCATGTGTAAACTCTTGGCCGAGAGTTTAGTCGTGCAGTTAAATGTAACCTGTGGTGGTTTAAACTCTTGATCAAGAGTTTTAAATTTCTTAGTCAAGAGTTTAGTAAATATCTCTCTCGATAAATTATCTCAGCCGAGAGTTTTTGGTCAACGAAAAACCCAAAAAATTCTGTAGTTTTCAAGAACCTCGAACTTTGGAGGGGCGGAACACCTACAAAAACAAAATGTTATATTTTGAACCTGGTACCATTAGATTCATCTCCAAATCTAGTTTCTAATTATGTAATATTTGTTGATTTTCATTGAAAAATTCAATTTGTTGTTAGTTTTATACTAAACTGTGTCACTATCGAATTTCATTGTTCTAAAAATTGCACTGAATGAAAATTCAATAAGTTTAAAATGGCAACACCAAAAAAATAAGAAATATCATATTGCAATTCCTTTCCCTATCTTCTTCAAAAGGGTATTCTCATTTTTCTTATTGACGATCACATTGAAAAGAAAATATAGGGTTCATAAAATGTACTGAAACATCACCAATTTTTGTTTTCATCCATTTCAAAAAATAATAAAAATAGTGATTTAATCTGAAAATTATCGAAAATTAGTCAGTGCACTAGTGAAATCTATGTAGATTATGATGATATGGTTTATTTCCAAAAAATGAATAACATTCCCTAAAAAAGGTTAGGGTTTAAAAAGTGACTATTTATGTTTGCCTAAAAATTTCAAGTATATGCAGTTAGTAAACAACAAATTTACCCCTCTATATGTCAATATTTAAAATAAAAAAATATGAGTATGGAGGTAAGACAATTCTATACAAATCTTATTTTTATGTCAAAGCGTAATTTCCATTGAAAATGTCATTTTAGTGGAGTTGAAGTTGCAAAAGCATAGAAAATTACAATTTTCAATGTCAAAAAAGGGTAAAATGTGTTTCCCAACTTCACATTTATCAGGGACAATGGAATTGAATTTCTCACAAAAATATAGAGTTTTAGGGAATTGTTTGTGTCACATCTATTAGCTAAAGGGAACATGATCACGCATAAGAAATATATCAAGCATTTTTTCCCATTTATCAAGTTAGTATTGCTTTACCTTTTGTCTGATAAACGAGATTTAAAATTTGGCTTTCAACTTAGTAGTTGGATACTTTCTTGATTTGTATTATTTCACATTTTATTATAGTAGTTGATATGATTTATTTCTTTCATAAATTCAGTATTTAAACATAGAAAAATATATTTCAGCTCCAATTCAATTATTTTTCAGGATTTTATTTTTAAAATAGTTCCATTTAAATAGGATTCCAAATTCTTGAAATAGCGAGTGCTATTGAGGAGTTTATGAACAAAACAAATTTGAGCTATGAATGGATATTTCTAGAGTTGCTAGTTGTCCAACTTGTCATCTTGTGTGACACATGCCATACATATTTTCAAAACTTATATTTATTGCATGTAATTGAAGATTCTATTTTTGTTATTATTTTTAGTATTTTTGTCCTTACCTTGGTTCTTTTAAAAAATATATCTCATAGTGTATTTAGTTGTAATCATAAATTTTTATGACTCCTTAGAGATATGAAATCATTTCCGAACCTATATAATGAATTGGGAGAAGATCACTATTGATCATTGCGCATTTCAGGAGAATATTTACCTACAATATTTCATTAAGATTTTTCCCTTTAGAAATATATGTCTTTTTTTTATATATACACTAGTACATTTGGTCAAAATTCCGACACTTCAGTTCCGACACTTTTGACGTATTGTCGGAAATTTCCCCAATTTTTATCAAATTTTCAAATCATGCCCACAATCGTCGCTATATCGACGTTTAGGGACATCGTCGGTCTTCTGACGTTTACGAGCGTCATCATAACACCAACGTTTAGGGACGCAACATTAGAGATGCGACATTTCTATGCCTTGAGTCAGTAGTGCGACGGTGGTTTGGGGAAAACGTCGCTATTGCGACGTTTAAATAAATTGTCGATAGTGCAATGTATTTGGGCTTAACCATCGGTATTGTGAAAAACAAAGGATAACCGTCAGTGTTGCAACAAGTAAAGGATAAGAGTCGGTGTTTCGAGAAGGTGAATAAACGTCGTAAGAGCGACGACGGTAAAAATTGTAATTTCCCTTATATTTTAACCAATTTTTAAGAAATTTTAACCATCAAAATTTGCTAAGTTGTGACCACATGGGTGCCTTGTGCATGTTCGTGTAGCCCGTTTGCTTTTTCTCCCTTATGCCTTCATTCGGTCATGCACGTCGTGTCGTGCCGTGTGAGGGAACACACCTAAACGTGTGCGGGTCCGCTCATTTCGTTTGAGGGCGACAATATCAAATTTGCTAAGTTGTGACCGAATGGGTGCTTTATCCACGTTTGTGTGGCCTATTTGTTGTTTTCTTCCTTTTTCCTTCGTTCAGTAGCCCATCGTGCCGTTTCTTTTGAGGGCACCCACCCAAACCAATTTGGGCCAGGTCGTTTTGGTTGAGGGCGCCCATATAAAATTTGCTAAGTTGTGACCGGACAGGTGCCCTGTGCATGTTCGTGTGGCCCGTTTGCCAGTTTCTCCCTTGTGCCTTCATTCGGTCATGCATGTTGTGTGACACTGTGTGAGGACGCCCACCCAAATGAATTCAGGTTGGGTCGTTTAGTTTGAGGGCGGCCGTATCAAATTTGCTAAGTTGTGACCGCATAGTTGCCTTATGCACATTCGTGCGACCCATTTTATGTTTGCTCCCTTGTGCCTTCATTCGGTCGGGCGCGTTTTGTCCTTTTTTTTTAGGGTGCCCGCCCAAACTCGTTCAGGTCGGGTCGTTTCGGTTGAGGGCACCCACCCAAACCTGTTCAGGTCGAGTCATTTCGTTTGAGGGTGCCTGCCCAAGTGCATTTGGGTCAGGTTGTTTTGGTTGAGGGCGCCCATATCAAATTTGCTAAGTTGTGACCGCACAGGTCATGCCCTATGCACGTTCATGCTGCCCGTTTTCCAGTTTCTCCCTTATGCCTTCATTTGGTCGTGCACACCATGTCGTGCCGTGTGAGGGCGCCCGCCCAAACACGTTCGGGTTTGGTCATTTCGTTTGAGGGAAGTCGTATCAAATTTGCTAAGTTGTGACTGCACGAGTGCCTTGTACATGTTCGTGCGGCATTTTTTCCATTTGCTCCCTTGTGCCTTCATTCGGTAACCCGCTCTATCATTTCATTTGAGGGCACCCACCCAAACCCATTCGGGTAAGGTCGTTTCCATTGAGGGCACCTATCCAAACACATTCAGTTCAGGTCATTTCGATTGAGGTCACCCACCCAAATGCATTTGGGTCGGGTCGTTTCGGTTAAGGGTGCCCGTACAAGATTTGCTAAGTTGTGACCACACGGGTGCCTTGTGCATGTTCGTGCGACCCGTTTGCCGGTTGCTCTGTTGTGCCTTCTTTTGGTCGTGTGCATCGTGTCATGTTGTGTGAGGGTGCCCACCCAAACACGTTTGGGTCGAGTCATTTAGTTTAATGGGGGCCATATCAAATTTTCTAAGTTGTGACCGCACGGGTGCCTTGTGCATGTTTGTACAACCCGTTTACCATTTTCTCCCTTGTGCCTTCATTCGGTAGGGCGCGTCGTGTCATTTCGGTTAAGGGAGCCCACCCAAACGCGTTCGGGTTGGATCATTTTGGTTGAGGGCACCCACACAAACACGTTTGGGTCAGGTCATTTTGGTAAACAGCGCCCGTATCAAATTTGCTAAGATGTAACCGCACGTGGGGTGCCCTGTGCACATTCGTGCAACCCATTTGATGGCTACTGCCTTGAGCCTTCTTTTGGTCATTTCGCATCATGTGAGGGCAAACACCCATATGCGTTCAGGTTGGGTCGTTTAATTTTTTGAGGGCAGCCATATCAAATTTTGCTAAGTTGTGACTGCACGGGTGCCTTGTGCACGTTTGTACGACCTATTTGTCGTTTGTCCCCTTGTGCCTTCGTTCGGTCGGGCATGTTGTGTCATTTAGTTTTAGGGCATCCACCCAAACACATTTGGGTTAGGTCGTTTCCATTAAGGGCACCCGCCCCAACACTTTCAGGTCAGGGCGTTTCAGTTGAGGGTGCCCGTTTCAGATTTGCTAAGTTGTGATCACACAATTGCCCTATGCACGTTTGTGCGGCCCATTTGTCAGTTGCTCCCTTGTGCCTTCGTTTGGTCGTGCACGCCATGTTGCGCCATGTGAGGGCACCCGCCCAATTGCGTTCGGGTCGGGTCATTTCATTTGAGGGTGGCCGTATCAAATTTTCTAAGTTGTGACCACACCGATGCCTTGTGCACATTCGTGTGGCCCGTTTTCCATTTTCTCCCTTGTGCCTTCGTTCGGTTAGGTGCGTCATGTCTTTTTTTTTAAGGGAGCCCACCCAAACCCATTGGGGTCAGGTCATTTCGATTGACAGCACCCACCCATACGTGTTTGGGACAGGTTGTTTCAGTTGAGGGAGCTCGCAAAAACACGTTTGGGTCAAGTCATTTTGATTGAAGCCTCCCCTACCAAACTTGCTAAGTTGTGACCACATAAGTGCCTTATGCATGTTTGTGCAGCCCGTTTGTCGGTTACTCCCTTGTGCCTTCGTTTGGTCGTGCACACCATGTGAGGGACCCCGCCCAAACGTGTTCAAGTCAGGTCATTTCATTTGTGGGCGACCCTATCAAATTTGCTAAGTTGTGACTGTATGGTGCCTTGTGCACGTTTGTGCAGCCTGTTTGTCGTTTTCTCCCTTCTGCCTTCGTTTGGTTAGGCACGCCGTGTGATTTTTTTTGTGGGCGTCTACCGAAACCCGTTTGGGTCGGGTCATTTCAGTTGAGGGCGCCCGTATCAAATTTGCTACGTTCTGATCGCACAGGTGCCCTGTGCACATTCGTGTGGCCCATTTGCTAGTTTATACCTTATGCCTAATTCATTTGGTTGGGTGTGCCATGAGAGGGCGCCCACAAAAATGCGTTCAGGTTGGGGCGAAGTCACAACAAGGAAATGGAGTCTGGGTCAATTCAGGTAAAAACGCATTTAGCGTTCACCCTCAGGTGGGGTCGGGTTACTTCCGTAGGATGCGTACTGTAGAACAGTGTTTAGGGAAGGGTTTAGTCAGGTTCCTTCCACAGGACGCGTGTAGAATAGTGTTCAGGTCGAGTCGAGTTCGGTCAGCGCATCCGTGTTCAGGATGTGCAAAATAATGTTTGAAGGCACGAAGGTCTTTCATCAAGGTCGGGTCGGGTCGAATGCGACCCGCACGTGTTCAGGAGACACGTGCAGGCCATGACCCCGGTGACCCGCTTGCAGACCGTGACCCCGGTGACCCACGTGCAGAAACACGTTCAAGGTGCAGAGGGCATTTGTGACCCGAGTGACCCACTTGAACTAGAATTCATGTAGACTTCAGAAAAATGTTCTCAAAGGGAATTTTGGGGTTCCTTTGGATTTTTTTCACTGTTCATGGGGAGATGTTAAGGCTATACCAAGGTTATACAAGAAAATTTAATGGAAAGAATCATATTAACTACTAACTCATTATTTAACCCGTAACCCCTAAATGCAGCTAAATCCCCTAACCCCTAATCCCTAGTCCCTAAACCCTTAACCACTAAATCATTATGATCTCCCTAACCCCAATCCCTAATCCCTTAACCGCTACTAAATCATTACTCCCCTAACCCCTAAATGTACCTAAATCCCATAACCCCTAAGCCTCAAATCCTTAACCCCTTAACCCCTAACTCATTATTCTACTCCTAACCCCTAAGCCCTAAACCCTAGTAAACCTCTAACCGTTAATATCCTATTTATCAAACCCCTAAGCCCCTATAAATCCCTAATCCCCTAACCAATAACTCATTATTCCCCTAACCCTTATAATAGTCCCTAAAACCCATTGGATTAGCCATTCAAAACAAGAGTAGGTATAGTTGGGACCTACAATCTGGTGATTAATTCCCCCTTGTTGGCATGGTGGAATTGTTTCCCTGTTAACAACCCTATATTCCTTAATCCATCTAACATATACTTATAAAATATTTTTTTTTTACTATGCCATGAAAGCCCTCCAAAATATTCTTAAATGATGGGAATTCCTATTCAATATGCATGAACCTAGTCATTAAATGTGACAAGTCATCCAAGATACATCCAAATATTTGATTTTTTCCTTGGGGAATCTGAAATAACAGGTAAAGGGGACACAAATAGGGTTGCATGTATGGGTATAATTTAGAGGTGCAAGCATGGTTTACTATGATCTATAATCCTAGCATTAGAGAATGAGAAGGGGGCTTAGGACCTAATTTCATATAAGGGGCTAGGGGACCTAGAGGGAGTGTAGCAAGAGAAATTGATCATAGGGCTTGGAACCCCTAATAGTGGTGATAAGTTAGGTATTAGGAGTCCAATGATCACAAACCATAAGCCCTTAACCCATATTGATTGAATTCCTAATCCCCTCAACCCCAATCCATAATCCCTTAACCCCTACACTCATAGCTCATAACCTATAAATGCCTTAACTCATTAAATAATAAGAAAACAACCCCTAACCAGCTATAATCCATGAACCTTGTAAGCCATAACTCCTTATCCTCTTAACCTGTGACCCTATTTAGCCTCTAATGCTTCACCCTTAAACACCTTAATTAACTTCTAATCCATTAAACACCTAAATCCCCTAAATCTTAAGTTATTAACCACTAAATCCTCAGACTCTAAATCCCTTGGAACTTAACCCTTTACCCTTGAAGCCCTTAACCACTAAGTATCTTAGGTTGAAAATAACACCAACCCCAAACCAACATATTGACCTCCTAGGAGAATCCTTCACCTCTAATTGAGCATACTAGAAACATTTCATTTTTAGATAACTAGGTATTGGTTATGAGGGTATCATGTGTTTGTGGGTAATGCTATTATTATCATGTGTTTGTAGACTAGTTAGTAATTTTTAATTAAATTTACTAATTCATAATTAATCAATTGATACATAATTAAAGACCCCTAATTAATCAATTCATATCATTAATACATGAAAAATAGTAATTAATCAATTGATAGCATTAATACATGATTAAAGACCCCTAGGTTAGACTATTTTTTAAAATTCCAACAAAGCTAATTAGCATAATTACCTTACTTGCGCACCCTTTTTCCAAAAATTCTTACCTAAAAAATTTCATTATCTCTGCATCAATCTATGCATGTATGCTGAGAGTTCGATTCTTACCTAATCAATTTCATTATCTATACAACTATTTATGCATGTATGTTGACAGTTCGATTGTTTGTTCAACCGATCGATTCAACTACACTCGATGCTTTGTGAGCTGAGAGTAGATCCCAGAAAGGAGAGTTCTTCCTACACTGGAAAAAATAGAGGGACAAATAGCAGGGGACCCGTTGGTTCAGGGGTTTAGCAGGGGACCACTTGGTTCGGGGGTTTAGCAGGGGACCCGTTCGTTCGACCACCAAAATGGTAAGCATACACCAATTTATAGTGCTTGTATGCGGTGCCAAAATGATTTATCTTCCATACTCAGTTTTGTCTGGTAAAGCTAAATCTATAGTTGTTAACCATTTTATCTTCTAAAATTTTTTATGCTATAGTTATTTGTTTACCAATTGCAGGGCTTCAAAAGTAGAATCCTTTGATTTTTCATGTTATGATTGGAATCATGTAGTGTTCTTTCTATTACTAAAAATTATATTTCATTTGCCAAAAGTGGAAAACCCCATAAACCATACTAGAACTCATAGAATCAAAATCATGACCTATTGAATTTTTTTCAGTTTGATAGAAATCGAATCTACCAAAACAAAATCAATCAAATTTGAGGCACAAATGTGTACACCAGCCGTTTTTCTCATAAATATTTTCTTTCTTAATTACACTTGCTTGCTTTTCTCTTACTGACATATTTGGATTCTTAATCGAGTTTCAACGAGCACAAATCCATTAGCAGAAATATTTTTTATGTACCTTGGAGTGCAAGATGCAAGATATGAGTATGAAAATGGAATTATACCTGGATATTCATTGAAGAATATAGGACACACATGCAAATTTCTATAGAATAGTTGATTTTTTTTCATCATTTTGTTTCATCAATCGAGGAATATCAACATCTGGAGATGAAAACCCAGAAATTGCCCACCAATTTTTTTTTCTCTGTACATTGAATGGATCTAGTAATATCTCATGTTGAAATCCTAGTTGTGAAAGAGATGAACTGCGGAGCCATTCTGACCATTTATAGAGTACAACTTGGCCTGAGTCTCCAGCTCAAATGTTGTCTAAGCTATTGCAGAGCTTAGAAATACTATCAGAGTCCAACCAGTAGGAAAAAATCATAAATTGTGGGGGCATATAGCACGAATATGATTTAGGAAGAACACATGTCAATGAAATAGGAACAAGGTGCTGAAAATCAAATGGGTAAACATTTCCCACCAAAACATATTTTTAGGAAGACCTGATATTGTTTCCACTGAGTTCACATTTACTATAATTCAATGGCAGCCTCATAGTAATAGAAATATTCTCAGGAAGTTCAACATGTATGGACATCTGCAAAACAATTATAAAATTCTGTTAGAATATTTCCATGACCTCCATTATACATCAAAAAGCTACACTCTTTGGAATAATTAACCTTTAATGCACGGGGGTTTCCATCTTCTCTCTCAACAACACACACATCATCCTCACAAATTGCCTTCAATGCCAGTACCGGTTATCAGAAACACTAAAGAGAGTGAAAAAACAAAAAAATTTGGAAAGGAAATGTAGATGTTTCTATATTTAAACAAGAAAAGGGTCCAGGGGTATAGCTAACGATTAAACTAGGAAAGATTATAAATGACACTAATCTAGAAAAATTACAGGTGATAATTCAAGATAATAAAAAAAATAACAGAGAATAAAAACTAGAAGATGTTCAACAGTATATTTTCAAATAACTCTTGCATAGAAAAAGCCACGTGAGCTATTCATCCACTATATGCAAAGAAAACATCTATGAAACCAAGACGGAAGGAATATTATAGACTAAAAAGAGAGGAGAGCATATATGTCTCACTGTATAAATGGAGCACAATATTTCCTGTATAAAAAGTCTGAAGACGAAAGCCTAAAAGATTCGGTAAAGAGATCTGAATGTGGTAACTTTTCATAAACATTGGATTCAAAGTAAAACATGAATCTGAAGTAAGTAACACCACAAAGACATAAATAACACATATTTTTTCTACAATATATACACAAAAATATATGAATAGTTTGCTAAACATTTTGGAGCTAAATAAAACTGGAATTGTCAAAAAATACAATAGGCACAATACAAAATTCAACTAGATGCAAGCACCAGACCAATTACCTAATGAAGATATACCAGTTTAGAAAATAAAAAAGTTTATGGAGCCTTTGGGCCCAATTCATGGATAGTAACATCCTACAATCTTAGATTAGATATGCAGAGTTAAACTGAAGTCATATAAAATTGGACTTGGGACATGGAGAGTTAAGTTGTTTACTATATCTTATCTTCCCCCTACAAATGTTTTTAACAAAATAATTATGGTTTAGGTTTTATATGATGTTGATTGTGTTCTTAGTCACTGTATTTTTTTTTTTTTTTGGAGAGGGGTGGGGGAGGTGAATTAAAAAATGAAATTCATTGAATCTCTTGCACTAGTGAATTTAACGGCAAATTAAATCAACCAAGCATGTTTTTATATAAAATTTGTGAAAAATCATCAAGATTAAGTTTTATTTGTTTAAAAAAATATATAATATTATATGTATATATTTATGTGTGTGCATGCATTTATGTATGTATTTATGAGCATTTTTTTAAACAATATATGATGGTTAACATGTTTTAGTATTGAGATATTTTTGGATCAAAGTTGAAGTTATAAAAAATATTTTTGTCTTTTGAATATATGGAGTTTATAAAAATCTACTTAATTCATTTTCCAAATGTAATGGGAAATTCTATCATATTTTTTGTCCCTAGTCCCTCGTCTAACACTTATTTGGCCCTCAAACAACTTCAGAACTCTGATATCTGAAGGTAGAATAGTCTGTTTTAAAATGAACAACACATGTTTGAAAATGATTCATGCTCCTTTCTTTCTTGAGAGACTTTTCTTAAATAGATTCATGGAGGAGGCTAGAGGATGGTTGTAGATCTCTCGAACTTAAGGAACTTGAGTCTAATAAGTTTAAAATATCCTAGTGCAAGAGAACTGATTCATTTAGTGTTGATTTCCTCAACTCATTCAATGTTTGTCTATGCAATGGGTCGTTAGTGAGATTAAAGGGTGGCAAATAGAGTTGTAACAACACCCCATAATGTGTGAGGTAAGAAGAGGAACCAATGGTCAAAACACATTTTAATAAACATAAGTTATTAGGAATTCTAAGGAAAGAGCTAAAGATCAAGGAACTAATGAGTACTTTCAATCGATTGTCAACAAATAGATAGGCATATCGATGCTTAGAAGAGAAACAAAGCATGGCTGGCAACATGTAATAATATGCAAGACCATGGCCATGAAAAAAGTACACAATGGTTCGATGTTATGAAAATGATCATAGCCATGAGCAAATGAAATGTGGATATGTCATAATATACATCAAGAAGACAAATAATACCAATGGGAAGGTGTAGTAATCGTAAGATAGTGATATAATCCACCACAACATAGGAGGGGTAGCATGAGTGACGCACCTCCAAAGCCCAAGGTCTTTGTTCCAACCCCGAGGGTCATTCACTAGAGACTTATATGCTAGAATGAAAATTAGCATGAATCTTGTACTTAACAAGAGACAAACCAAACAAACATGTCTTGAAAAAATGTTGAACTTCCACTGCAAATCTTTCTTGGTTCAAGGTGGGCAGTGCGACAGATTTTTCCTAGGAACAAAATGCACCATCCATGTTTAGTTAAGGAAAACTGCATGACACTAATTCGCTAAGTAGTTGATATTAGATCATAATTCCAACTTCACAAGTTTCACTACACTTGAAATATTTCACATACATGCATAAGTCCAGTACATATCTCCCAATATGAAGAGAAAACATATCCACAAGAGAGTAAGAGAAAAATCGGCAGTATATGTTGATTTCCCCTAGAAATGGCAATGCCAAGACCTATTCCTACCTAGAGCATAGAGATCAAGTAACATGTCACCAAAGTATCTAGAATAAAGCAATACAAAGAATGCAATTATTGTCTTAAGCATCTCAATAATTTAAGACATAAAAACATCTCTATGTTGTGCAAAAATTTGAGGATATTTGGGAAAAGGAAGAAAGAGAAACTAAAATTTCCAAAAGACATATAAGATGTCAATTTACCAAATCCATTATGTTACTAGTGCATTCTCCTTTAGCTGTAATGTCCCCAATGTTTTCTCTGATTGCAAATGCTTTGTAGATAGGAATACGAGTTGATTTAATGATATTGCAGCAATATTCTAACAGAGTAGAGCAATAAAAGCAAAATATTAGTTGTCAAACAAGTAACCACTTTTGATATGAATTTCATACATAAAAAATGTGATAAATACATGAAGATAGCAAGTAGTAGACTAAAAGCTTTAAGCTATTAGGAGAGATGGATACAAATATGGTAATACATTAGAGTTTCAGAATAATTTTACGATGCATTTGGATGATAGCCTTTGGGGTTCCTCGAAAAGTGTTTTCACCTTGCTAGGAGAGCTCTATGCCTCCTATCTCCTTTTCCATGCTTCATGGACATATGCATGGCTCAGTTTGGATGGAAGCTTGACAAGTTAATCTTGACATCCTCTAGCAACATTCTAATCTATTGTTAAGTGATTAGTTTTCTGAGTTTGTAGCAGCAGTTTGATAGCTTGAGAGGTTAACAAGATCTTGACTAGTCACTGTGACCTATGCCCCTGCCAACTACTTCAGGCAGATTTGTCTTGTTTCCTACTAGAAAAATCCAGTGGCATCTCTGAGATGTTTTATTGTCAAGAATTCCATATTTTCTCTTTGCTTATGAAATTTGTTTTTAGGGCTTCTAATTCACAAGACATAATCTTGTATTACCTTTCTAATTTTATTCTCTTCCCTTTTATCCATTCAATTGGACCTTCCTTGGAAGATTACATCTTTCTTCCTAGTGTTCCCAGTGGATTGGAAAATATTTGGAGAATCAAAGATACTTGTCACACTGGTTTTAATTAAGTCCACCTCCTAAGATCAGAAATGTTTGCCTTTCTACATATGTGAGGCATTACAACAGACAATTGACCTTACAAGATTTATGTAGATCTTGTTTCACCAAATTGATCTCCTCCTTCTAGCCTATCTTGGTAATTGGAGGTGCTAAACACTATATATTATGCCCAAGCCCCAAACATAGATGATATTAGGCTAGTTAGATATCCACATTTCCCCCTTATATTGGTATGCAACTACATTCACGAGGCCACAAAAATGTATTTTATTTTAGTGCAGAGTTGTGCCCATATCAAGCAACGAAATTTCCATCACTAGATTTTTCTCGCAGGCCTCAAATGTTAGGATGGGTTCAGCTGATCACCACCACATTGCTCCTCCCATGATGCCCAGGCTAAATATTCAGCGTCAGGCATCCTATACAGGACACTATTGTTGGTCTTTGAATTGATACCTTGGTGATGGAGATGAGGATGGCTTTTCTCCCTCCTCTACATCTTACCTCTATATCTCGCATGGAGTATTGATTTCTACAATTTAAATTTTTCCTTCTAGATTCACCTTTTCTTTCAGTATCACTTGTATCTCTTTATCTTTTAGCTTTCAAGAATCAAAATTAGTAATCATAAGATAGTGATATACTCCATCACATATTAGGAGGGGTGGCATGAGTGACATGCCTCCAAATTCCAATGTCTTTGTCCCAACCTCGATCGTATGATTCTACATCATGTGAATGGTTAAAATATTGGCATACAACAATGTATCAAGTATCAACACCTAGCACCATTGTTGCCTCTCCAAAATGTCAAATAAACATTTTTTGATCCACACTTAGAAGCTAAGAAATCTCAGCTTGAGATCCTAAATATTGGGGATAAAAAACATGAATGGAATCCCCATTAAAATCTGCACCAAGTGGCCACCATATTAGAGGGTTAATAATCATTGTAGAGCCCAGATGTACGTATGATTATAATCCATGTAATGAATGTTAGTGGACACTTGGAGGACAATTAATCAAAACAAAGTCCTTATCATGCAAATCTATTTAAGATAATCTCTAGGAAAAGTTTTCCTCCCTTGAAACATTTGAATTCTGACAAGAGATTGTTGAGGATAAATTTTTCCTCCCTTTAAAACTAAAGTGTCATAATTTTGACCAAGGGAGGAAAAATTACACATGCAACAGTTACACATTTCAATACTAGCCATCTACCACAACTATCATCAACACCAATCATCATTCTCTTAACTGCTACAGTGTTTAAACTCTGCAAGGTCAATTCATACAATGTTTCTAAGATCAAGTGTACATAGACCAATTCAACTTGATCACTAGGACCAATCCACATGCCAAACTTGGTCTAAAACATTATAACAAGCATATAATAGAAGTTATAGGAGAATATGACTTGATTACTACATTGATCCACCTTGGGTGTTATCAATATGCCACATGGATAAGTGAAATATTACATATTAATTTATTAACAATTAAAAGGCTACTGGTAACTGGGAAAAAATAATACTTCACCTTGTTTATTTACATATATTTGCTACTAATTTCAATTCCAAAAGCCCAAGGTCTTTTTTCCAGCCCCGATGGTATGATTCTACATCATGTGAATAGATAAAAAATTGGCATACAACAATATATCAAGTATCAACACTGAGTGCTATTCTTGCCTCTCCAAAATGGGAACTAAACATTTTTTGATCCACATTTAGAAGCTAAGAAATAGCTTGAGATCCTAAATATTGGGGACAAAAATCATGAATGGAATCCCCATTAAAATCTGCACCAAGTTGCCACCATATTAGAGGGTTAATAATCATTGTATAGCCCAGATGTACGTATGATTATAATCCATGTTATGAATGTTTGTGGACACTTGGAGGACCATTAATCAAAAAAAAATCCTTATCATGCAAATCTATTTAAGCTAATCTCTAAGAAAAAATTTCATCCCTTGAAACTTTTGTATCGCAAGTTCACATCGAAGTTTTGGAAAGTGTTTTTTATTGGTTTTGGAACGAAGTTAGTATTCAATACAACATATCACCCTTGAATCAATGGAAGGAATGAAAGAGTAAAATGGGTGTTGGAAGACATGGTAAAGATGCATACCATGCATTATCCTAAGAGGTGGGAAGAGTTTCTACCTTTGCTAGAATTTTTGTGAAACGATTGGTACCAAGAAACATTGAAAATGAGTCTATTTGAAGGTCTATATGGTTGGAATTTTAATACAACTATAAACTCGAATGATTCAGTGAAAAAGGTGGGTATTGGACCTAATATGTTGAGGGAAATGGAATAGGAAGTTATTGCTATAGAAATTAGAGGTAGCTCAAGAAAATAAAAATAGATATGAAAAGTACTGAATGAACAAATAATTTCATGTTGGGGAATATGTTTACCTCCATATCAAACAGAGTAGAAGTTTATTGAGAATTGGGTCTTGTGCTAGGTTTTCAAAAATATTTTTTTGACCATTTTAATTTTTAGAAAGAGAAGGGCTAGTGCCTTAAATATTTAGCAGTGCAACCCACAATGATGACAGATGATGTTTTACATATTTATTTTCTTAAAAGTTATGTGCATGATGTTAATCATGTTTTTGATTGGTTTGTGATATAGGTGTAATATGATGGAGAATTACAACCATAAGCATAATGCATTCTAAATTATAGATAGATTGCACTATGAATCACTTTGGACTATATGAAGTCACTTGGGAAAAGGCTGATTAGATGAGGATATCATATTAATTTTGTTTAGTGAAAGAGTTTTGTACATAAATCTCATTGTTGAATTTTTATTTTGGAATTAATTTCGTTGTATTTCTTCATTTGGTCTGATTTTGCATAGGAATTTTTTGGGCTTAAGGACTCTTTTTGGCATAACATTCGAAGGACATTTGTTGGAGGTATGTGATACAATTTTTGGATGTTTTTTGGGATTCATTTTTTTTAAGGTATTTTTTTTTTAGAGGTTTTGGGCTTAATTTTCAAAGGAAATTTTTTGGATGTATTTTGTTTTTAGAGGTTTTTGGGCTTAATTTCCAAAATACATTTTTTGGAACTTTGTTGGGCTTAATTTCGAAAGGACTCTTTTTAGGCTTAATATTGAAAGGACATTTTTTGGAGGTATTTTTTAAAGTGATATTTTTTTAGAGGCTTTTTGGGCTTAATTTTCAAAGCACAGTTTTTGGATGTATTTTCTAAAGTGGCATTTTTTAAGAGGTTGGGACTAATTTTCAATGGATATTTTTTGGAGTTTTTTTTTAAAGTGACATTTTCTTAGAGTACGTGTTTTGGGTTGAAGTAAATATTTTAGAATGATTTTTTTAAAATGAGTTTTTGTCTAACTTTTTAAATGATTTTTTTTTTGCAGGACTTGGAATGAAATATTTTGAGCTTCATTTCATTTTTATAAGACATTTTTTTCTGAAATTTTTTAAAGTAATTGTTTTGGATAGAAGTATGTATTTTTTGAAAAAAAATTAAAATGATTTTTTTTTTTTAAATTAAATATTTTGTAATGTTTTTTTTTAATTGAATTTTTGTCTAAATTTTTGAAGGAAATTATTTGAACTTCATACTCAATTATCATGGGAAATAAAAGGAATTTCAAGAGAAAATATGATCGATCAAGAGACCTTGAGGAACGTAGAAAACAGGGGAGAGGATCTGGCACAAAAAAGAGAGAAGAATGCTCAAATATTGAAAGGGAAAATCGAACTCAACTAGAAGTTGAAGCAAGTATGTAACTGTAAATATTATAAATTTCGTACTTAAAATTTTCCTAGTGTAAATTGTGAAGCTTAATTTTTATTTGATGAACTAATTTGAAAAATGTTTTGTAATGTAAAAAGAGAGAGATATTCCTCAAAAAATTGATGATGTGATACAGAATTTTGAAAGAGAAAGTGAAAGAGATATTGAACCAATGATTGAAGATGGTGAAAATGTTGAAAGAAATTCAAGTGAATAAATTGAATCACCAGGTTTGTATATGTCTCTCTCTCTCTCTCTCTCTCTCTCTCTATATATATATATATATATATATATATATATATATATATATATATATATATATATATATATATATATATATATATATATATATATATATATATATATATATATATATATATATATATATATATATATATATATATATATATATATGTTGAACACATACACGTATTATTGAGATTATGCATATTTATTAATTTAGTTATTTATTGAATATGTAAACTTATTATGTACTATTAATTCCAATACATACAAATGAAATCAATATGGATGATGAGACGTTAGAAAATGTTGAGACTCACACATATGGAGATAAAAAAGGTGACCATGTTATATGATATAACATTAATCGCATTTTTTATTCGTACTTGATAAATGAAAATGTGGCAGTTCAAGCCCAAATGTTGAAAGGTCTCATATCATTAAGGAAATTAAAAGAAGCTATGAATTTATTGGGTATTCGAAAATCAACAAAAGATAAAGAAAATGAAGGAAAATGTGATACAAATTATAAGTAGTGCCATAAATTCAATTAGAAGATCTAGACAGAAAAATGTTTTAGTTGCACATACATAAATACATATGGTAGTGATTTCATCAAGAACTAAAGAGAATCCCTTTGTAAAATCTATGGAACGAGCATTAGGAACCTCACTAAAAACTTTGCACCAACATCATAAATTTCGGTTTTAAATAGATGTAAATGATGAACTCACTTGTTGGAGAGATATTCGTAGGAAACCATACAAAGATAGACTTGGAGAAAATGTTAGAAAAACAATATATGAATAATGGATGAAAAATTCAAGTGTTTCGCCAAATGCAAGGGATGTGATGTGAAGAAAAATAGCACGAAATCAGTACGAATTACATCTAAAACATTTCTTGGACACCACTCTGAAAAAGTTTTTCAATAGGTTGAAAGAAGAGAATCATGAAATTGATGTCTCAATCAGTGCTTTTGTGGAACAAAAACAATGGTATGTAAAACTTATCACTGTACGTGACACTTGTTGTTGTCATTATCATGTGGAATTTTAGTTATATTATGACACATTCCTTAATTTTGGTAGAACATTTTTGAAAGATTCACCTCCTCCTTCCACTATCCATGATTTCATATCTCAAATTCTATGTGGAAGAGAAAGCCATGAATTATTTTACGAAAATAAATGTGTTGGTGGTAAAAAATGTGATGATTGTGGAAATTTGACTAAATTTCAAAACAAATATCATATTGATATAAATGATCAATCATTTTCCAACATGAAAATGAAATGGAAGAGATATTAATATATCCATACATCGATTCAAGGTTCAAGTAGCACTAGAAGAGCTAAAATAATTGATTCATAGGAAAAATAAATTTTTGTGATAGATTTTTTGAGAAATTCTGAGGTAGAAATTTTTAAATACACCAATCATTCCCATAGATATTGATGGAAGGACATGCAATTCAAAAAACCCCATGAATTTGTTCCACCAGGGACCATTTTGTCAGTAATTAGTTTTGCAGAAAACTACACATTTGTTCCACAAAAAGAAATCCAGAATGAATAATATCATTCTAACGAATTCTCCATGCTCGTCCATATTGTATATAGACATGCTGAAATTTTTTTTGATCATATAGAAAGAACCAGTGAAAATCGGCATGTTATTAAAGAATATCACTTTTATATCAGTGACGATCGTAAACATGATACATATTTTGTACAACATTATTTTGGAAAGATTTATGACTCCTTCAAAAGCCATGGAATAAAATTAAATGAACACTATATATGGTCATATTGATGCCTAGGTCAATTAAAATCTTCAAAATCATTCTTTTGGTTGTGTTCTCTTCATATGAAAACCTGCATTAAACATTGTTGGAATTTCTTTCAGAATGGTCATGGAAAACGAGAACATGACAGTGCAGGAGCATGCATAAAACGAGCACTTTGAATATATCAAATGGACCCCTCTACAAAACGACTTCTGAACACTAGAGGAGTTGTTCAATGGTGCATCGTTGGACTAAGCCATGAGACTAATCGATCAAGGGAAGTGTGAAGGTACATTCAATTTATTTTTTATTGGATATCCAATTTTAAACAGTGTGCATTTATCACAATGATTATCTTTGATGGTATTTTTATATCATATTTATATTCTTCCTTGAATTTTCCATATAGGTTTTTTTGGCATATTGGGGTCGAAGATGTAGATAGATCTATTGGAAATGACATTGAAACAATAGAAGTTACTCAAAAATTGAATTCAATTAAAACAATGTTTCCCACAAATATCTTTGCATTGTATAAAAGAAAGTATTCTTGTTTTTGCAATGTTTGTATAGACAACACAGAATCCAATGATGTTTGTGAAAAAAAAATGTACGTAAAATATTGGAAACATACAAAGCTAAATAAAAAGGGAAAAATGTCCATTACAATGTTTGACGAAATGCAATCAGAGGAGACTACAATATCATGTGATGGTGATCGAGTTTTTGATCTTCTTAGAGAAGGCAACATTTGAATTTATTTCAAATGATAAAGATCTAGAAATAGATAATAAAATCAAGTACACGTATCTTAATTTTAAAGTTAATTTTTCATGTTAATTATGATCTAAATTTAAATACATAAGTTTGTTTTATTGTGTAGGAGATTTTTTGTTATAATTGCACTTGCTATCAATGATGAAAATGTGAAGTATTATTTGATGCATTGCACTGAATGAAATATGAAATTATTAGAAAACTATATGATCACAGGTTTCCATATGACAGAGGGTCTATTATACTAGAAGGTTATATTTTGAGACAAACTAATCAATGTGGGGATTTTGTTTATTTTCTAGACTATGAACCTAATGTCATAAGTTTTCAATATAGTCACTTGGTGTGTGAATCTTGCATAAAGTTGATAGAAGTTCAATCAAAGAAAAAAATTAAAATTAAGAAATGGAAAATGTCAAAATCTGATCACCAACGGATCACTGAATATAGCATTCCATTGGAATTGTTTTGATTGAGTTGCCCAACAATTTCTTCTCTTTGGATTCATGTTTTAGAACTTCCAAAACTCAACTAAGAATTGAACTGCATTGTTATATTATCTGTGCAGGTGTTTGCACATGTACATTGTTTTGGTACATGCACAATAGTAATTTATACACGTGTATACATACACATATCTAGATTATCTAGTCTAAATGATTTCATACATTCTCTAGTAAAATTTGTCATAATGGAATTATTGAAAAATGTAAACATTTATGTATCTAGCATAGTTGATATAATGCAAATTTGAAGTTGAACGATTTTGTTTTATACTTTCATGTTTATTAAAATTAAATTGTAATATTCATTCTTGAATGAAAAATGTGTGATATGTGTTTTATAATTTCCATTTTACTATCAACTGAAACTAGCTTT
The DNA here is from genome assembly GCA_034641835.2 of Pinus albicaulis. Classification (NCBI taxonomy): domain Eukaryota; kingdom Viridiplantae; phylum Streptophyta; class Pinopsida; order Pinales; family Pinaceae; genus Pinus; species Pinus albicaulis. The sequence goes on from CM076580.1 coordinate 1,176,978,267, forward strand.
TCTATGTGCATTGATGAAAAATGTTTCACATACTGGATATATATGCTCTAGAACGCAATTTTAAAATTTTATGATTGTTTTACACATATAAGAATGCCTAGGATATTATAATTATATATATATATATATATATCTCTCTCTCTGTGTGTGTGTGTGTGTGTGTGTGTGTTGTACTTCAATCATTTTAACATATATTGAAACACGTACTTAAATAATTTCTATGTACATATATGCATGTGAACTTTTTTTTGTTTGGAAAACAACGACTTGAATTTTTAAAACAAAAAAAATTATATCACAAAATTACTAAACATGCCAAATGTAGTTCAACTATCCAATAAAAAAAATACATTAAATATCACAATCACGTGCCAAATGTAGTTCAACCATCCAAAACTTGAGTTTAAAAAAAAAAAACAAATTATATAACAACATTACTTCACATTCCAAATGTAGTTCAAGTATCCAATAAAAACAAAACATTATATCATGCAATCACATGCCAAATGTAGTTCAACGATCCAAAATTTTGTGAAAATTTAATTTGAAATATCCATCTATAGATTCATTTTATATAAATAAAAAATAAAATGACAACTTGAATTTAAAAAAAAAACACTATATTGTAATTTAACTTGAAATATTATATCACACCATGTGATTACATGCCAAATGTAGTTCAACTAGATAAAAAATATACACATGGTTTAAAAAATAAAATGAGAACTTGAGTTTTAAAAACAAGACATTATATATATCACAGCATGTGATCACATGCCAAATGTAACTATCGAAAATTTAAAATCATTCCTAACAAGAGTAAATGTAGTTTAAAATTTTGTATATATCCAAACATTAAAATATTTCCAAAATTTGTATCTCACATAAACAATAAAAGTAAATATATATATCTAGTTCAATGTATGGCGTTACAAGTATCAAGTTATATATGACTGCATCTAGATAATACTATATATAAAAATGTAAATTTAAGACTAAAGCTATCAAAGATAATGTGCACGTTCATGTGCATCATCCATCAAATACAAATGGATGTAGTGTCTCTCCCAACAAAGTCACGATCCTCGAGCAATCTTGCGAAGCATTGGGACCATATACATAATGTGTACAAACAATAAAATTTAATGTTTTAAAATTGAATGAGAATATAGAACTTCATGTAAAAAAAAAATGTAAACAAAAATCATGCAATACCTCATGAGGTTCCCTCTCCAGTTGCTTCTCGTCCACTAAAACTTCCCCCATAAGAACATCCCTCCCTCTCATCTTAATACTGTGTGTATATATATATATATATATATATATATATATATATATATATATATATATATATATATATATATATATATATATATATATATTAAAAAATTTCAAATGAGAATGCATATGTAGATGAATTTTCAGTAATATTAAAAGAAGGGTTAGAGAACTTGTTCAAATGGTTGAAATAGTGTGGATGTTCCTATCTCCATGATACACTCCATCCATAAATTCCATGGAGAAAATAAATCCTCTCTAGGAACCTAACACTCAAAAAATTTAAAAGTATAAAATAACTCAAGGTCTAGATCTCAAATTATAATAAAAAATTTTAACTTCGATTCATAACTTATAACTTAAAAAACATATATATTTAAGTGGAAAATTGAATACTTGTGCTGTTGGATTTGGAAAATCTCCTATGAGAGGCTCCGAAAACAAAATCTGCAAAAACCTGAAATTCAAAATATTTAAAATAACTCAAGCTCTAGATCTCAATTTATAACAAAAAATTTGAGCTTCACTTTATAACTTATAACTTGAAAGCATATATTTAAGTGAAAAATTGAATACTTGTGCTGGTGGATTTGTCACATCTCCTACGAGTGGCTCTAAAAGAAAATCTTCAAAAACCTAAAATTCAAAAAATTTAAAAAAACTCAAGATCTAGAGATATCATTTTTTTAATGGAACTTTTTGAAATAGAATATATAACTTAAAAAAATATTTAAAAGTGAAAAATTGTTCATACTCGTGATGGTGGATTTCGCACATCTCCTAAGGAAAAAGAAGATACCGCCATCCAAAAAACATCAGATGGAATCGAAATCTGTTAACATTTTATTATATATATACATGTACATAAGTGAACAATTATTTATTTAAAAAAATATGTCATCATGTTTCGATATATATAATAATAGATAAAAAAATAATTGTACATCATCATGTTCACTTAAAAAAGACTAACATTTTCCAAGATATCTTGATTGTGAGAACCATCTTGATTGTGTGATTGATGGTGAGATCCATCTTGATTGTTTGAACCAGAGGCTTCGACCATGATATTAACATATTCTTCATTCATCAAGCATGACAACTGCAAATGGAGTTGACATATAATGATACATTTTTGTTAGATTAATTTATGCAAATAAATGTTGTATATATGTAATTATTAAAAATTACACATGTGTTAAAAAAATCACCCTAACCATTAACACATGTCATTCCTATGCCCTCTTGCTGATGAATAATTAGGTCCTACCAACCATTACGAAAATTCTTTGCATGTGTTCTGAGATCTTGAACACTCATTTTTTCTATCTCTTCATTTGTATAATGCACAAAATTAGTGTGTGCATTCTCATGTGCTCTTTGTCAATTTAGAAAAACATCAAATCCACCCAATCCACTCTGAACATTGTCAATGATGGCATCCCTTGCTTCTCAACTAATTTGATAAGTGGCATCCATCTCTGACCACAAAATTTTGACACGAATAAGTCGATTGACCAATTGTGGCTCAGGGTGAGGAAGCTCAACATCACACCTAGCGCCCCTACTGTCACACAATAGACATTTCCTAGGACCAAAAAATTTTGAGCAAAGGTCATTATAATTGGGTTTCATTCCCAAAAATAATTATGCATAAAATAATTTTTCAAAATAAAGTGGAACCTCGTCGTTCCACGAGAGTCCTCCATAAGCCGCAAGGTGTCTATCATACAAATAGCGAGCTATATGAGGGTACTTTAAATATTGCATCCTTAGCATATTTATTTTCAGTTCTTATTTAAAATTAAACATAGACTTGGCCATTTCTGTTGTAACTCTTTGTTTAACAACCTCCCATGTATCGGGACCCATCACTATTTCCTTTCTTTTTCTCATAAGTTCTACAAAAGTATCAGTGGTATGCCCAAGCTTTAGGTACACATTTACTAGTTTTCTTAAAGAGTGTGTAACTATTTCCAAGTTTTGTTGACTCTCAGCAGGGAGAGTCAAAGCCACGAGATCCCTCTTCAATTTTTTCTGAAGATTTTGACACCTTTGTAAGGTTAATTGATGCATGGTTGATTCCCAAGGTATATCAGAAATTTTAGATGGATAAGTCATGGTTGGTGTACAATCTTCTTCTTGAATGACCCATTCTATCCTACATATTTTTCTAGCAACATTTGGAGCAATATTTTCACCCTCTGCATCAATATATACAATTTTGTATATTAGAAAAAAATGTAAACAAACTTGTACAAATTGAATGAAAATTATATTAAGATTAATGGCCACCTTGATATGGTTGGCTAGCATCTTTCCCACCCTAAGACTATTGAGAACCATAACGACCACTGATTGGTTGAGAATCAACACAACCATCTGTTGATTGGCCTCTCGGGGAATACATATCACCACATTCACGAAATTTTCCCGAACCTATTGATGGCCCTCCAAGGGAATGTGTACCACTACCAATCTCACAAGATGAGAGGGAAGCTTCATAAAAAATATGAATTTATAGTCAATTCAAAAAAAAATTCAGACATATAAATACATCTACATATTCATTGATTAAATTGCATGAACCATGGCCACGTGAACCATGGTCATGCTCCATTGATGGAGTAGACACCCTTTTCCTCTTACCTCCTAAAAAATAAAAATGAAACTTATTAACAACTAATTTAAATCACAAAATTGATAAAAGAATCAATTCCATATGTACACACATGTATGTATATGTATGGAGATAAGGTTATATTTAAATACTATGAACATCCCTCGATCTCTAATCCCCCTCTCTCGTAGAGATATTGAATTCTTTTGATCTTTGCCTTTCATCCTCCATGATATATATATTTAGATATATCTACAGTGGACATTTACAATTATTTTTAAATTACTATTTAAAATAAATTTCAAAAAATTAAAGTAATGTAGTGTACACAAATTATGTAAAACACAAATTTCAAAGCACTAATTGATGTGTGAAACTGAATTTAAGAAAAAAATCGATAAAAATGTTAAGTTCACCAAATTGTGATTTACATGGTGGGGGCACACTTGGTACAAATGTTTTTTGAAGTCCTCACATTTTAATTTTATAAAAATGTGAATTTCACCAAGTTGCCCTTTACATGGTGAAAGCACACTTGGCATATAATTTAAAAAAACACATGGTCATTAAGAAAGATGCATTTATAAGTAAAAAACACACAGATATTAAAGATATGTTACAATGTCCATCAATAAATTTTGAAGGAGAGCGTCTCAACACTAATTCATCTTTGAGAGATGAATCTTGAATTCTTGAAGAAGAGCATCTCAAAACTAATTCATATTTAAGAGATGAATCTTGAATTGGCATTGCCATGTATAATACTAATTCATCTATTAATTCGTCTTTTATAGATGAATCTTGAATTTGCATTGCCCCACGAAATAGATCAGCACACATCTTATTAACATTTGTACAATGTTTTATACTAAAAAACTGAAATTGGCTAACAATATTGTTTTCTTTTCCATGCAATTGTTTTATCCTCTCCTTCTTAACCTGGTACATGCCTTTCATCTGTTTGCACAAAAGTTCAAAATTAGTGAAAATTACAATTCCCTTTGATCCATACTCCCTAGTTGTTCCCAAGCCTTCTATCAATGCAATATAATATGCCTCGTTGTTTTCTGTTCTTCTCGGTATATTCATTTTCCTTTGGAGGACCTTTCTAGTCGCAATATTGCAAAGCACATATGTAATCACTGCTTTCCCTGGATTGGGATAGCAAGAAAAATTTGTGCATAATGTCCATTTTTCAACCATATTTAGTGGGTACTTTTTTATCCCTGAAAGAAACAAATTCAATAAAATATATTAATTAACATTTATTGCAAATTCATGGGAGAAATGACATGTGCATGGTTTACCTTAGAGTTTGACTTAAATTTTATGGGAGAATTCACATATATAAATGATATTCCTTAAGGATTTCATTCCCTAGAGTTTGAGGGATATTTATGACATGTACATGGTTCGTGTGTGGTTTTCCTTAAAGTTTTCCTTAAAGTTTATGGTAGAATTCACATCTAGAAATGACATGCCTTAAAGATTTCCTTGCCTATATTTTAATGGAGAAATGATATGTACATGGTTCGTGCATGGTTTTACTTAAAGTTTTCCTTAAATTTTATCGGAGAAATCACATCTAGAAATGACATGCCTTAAATATTGGCTTGCCTAGAGTTTAAGAGAGAAATGAAATGTACATGGTTCCATGAGTTTACTGGATATGTCACCTTTATGAAATGATGAGATCAAGAGGCTACCTAGCCCTTTACAGACTCTGCCTTTAGAACTTGTAGAAGTTAACATTCAACAGACAAACTAAAATCCTATGGAAGTTCAGCCACTTTAGGTTCAGTTTTTAGGCCTTAAAGTTTTCCTTGAATTAATGGGAGAAAGCCTTGAGTTTTTGGGATCCTATCCTATGGAAATTCATCTACTTTAGGTTTATTTTTTAGGCCTTAAATTTTTCCTTGAATTAATGGGAGAAAACCTTGAGAAATGAAACATGCTTTAAAGTTCATGGGAGAAATCCTTGAGAAATGACACATGATTTAAGGTTTTCCTAAGTGTTTATGGGAAAAATGACACATGGATGGGAGGAATGACACATGTACACGGTTTTCCTTAAATTGGTAGTGGTTTATGGATATTAAAATGAAGAACTTCTATTTAGATATGTTCTAGAGATTGACTGTAGAGGCATTTACTGGATATGTCACCTTTGAGAAAAGATGAGTTCCAAAGGCTAACTGGCCCTTTACAGACTCTACCTTTAGAACTTGTAGAAGTTAACAGTCAACATAAACACTAAAATCCTATGAAAGTTCAACCACTTTGGGTTTAGTTTTAAGGCCTTATAGTTTTCCTGGGAGAAATGGCATGTGCGTAGTTTGCCTTAAAGTTTGAGAATTGACACATGTATGGGAGAAATGATGCATGTGCACAGTTTTCCTTAAAGTGGTAGTGGTTTATGGATATCAAAATGAAAAGCTTCAATTTAGATCTTCTCCAGAGATTGATTGTAGGGGCATTTACTAGATATGTCAACTTTGAGAAAATATTAGATGAAGAGGCTACTTGGCCCTTTATAGACTCTACCTTTAGAACTTGTATAAGTTAACACTCAAAATATAGACTAAAATCCTATGGAAGTTCAAAATCATATGGAAGTTCAGCCACTTTAGGTTTAGTTTTTAGGCCTTAAAGTTTGCCTAGGAGAAATGGCATGTGCATGGTTTTCCTTAAATTTTTCCTTAAGTTTATGGGAGAAATCACATCTAGAAATGAAATGCCTTAATTTTTTCCTTGTGTAGAGTTTAAGAGAGAAATGACATGTACGTGCTTTTCCTTAAACTTTTCCTTACTATATGATCAACTATAAACTATAAGGCAAATCACGTACATGTCATAAATCTCCCTTAAACTCTAGGGAATGCAATCTTTAAGGAAAATAACGTCCCCAAGAAAGCCAATTAATGAACAAAAAAATATGACCAAAATGTTGGTCGTGTTATAAGATACTGTAAATTAGCTACTAATAGTCATATATATGCAAATTTTAGTCATCATATGAAGCCAATTAATGACTAAAGAAATATGAATAAATTTTAGTTCTGTTATAAGATACAATAAATTAGCTACTAATAGTTGTATATATGCAAAATTTAGTCATCATTTGTAGTCACAAATTTATCATTTGCAGTAGCCAATAATTCATTATATAAACGACTAATTTATTAGTTTATATTCATTTCATTTAATTTAATTAATAATCATTATAAATGACTACTTTAGTCATATATTCATTTCATTTGTGTTCATCATTAACCAATATAAACTACTAATTTAGTATTTTTAAATTGATTTTGTGTTCATTATTAATCAACATAAATTAATTTGTATCATTTAAAAAAGGTCATACAATGTGCATGTTCATATAATATGAAAAAACAAAGTAACATATTTTAATTATAATACTAAATGACATCAAGTGCACCTATAAATAATTTCAACCACATAAATTAAATCATATGAAATCTTAAAGTATTACAATATGAGTTTCCAACTTAATATTAGTTGGACTACAATTGACACATGAAATGATGTTTCATCACTTCAAAACGTTATCGTTGCGTTGCCAAGGCATTACAGGTGAATTCACCAACTCTGAAGACTTGATCAGTAGTCTTTATATGTGTGTATTATGTGAGATAGTGGCTCTAAGGGTATCACTAGACCAGTTCTCCTCTCCCTTTTTGCATTTTTCACTCGAATGTTATTGCTCTTCTCTTTTTTCAATTCATTCTTTTTACCATCAATACTGATTTAATTTTCTGAAAACAAAAGAAAATAAAATGAAGTGTAAGACATGAAAGACAATGAACACTAGAATTTAACCTAGATTAGACTATAAATATTTTATCCAACATATACCTTAACATAAACAATGTCAAATAAAATTTCCTTCAGCATCAATTTCTGTAAAATAAATGTCACGTTATTCTTTTCCATTTCTCAACATGGTACATGCGATAAATTTAAAATCTCATAAAACCAAGAGAAAACCCTTTTCTAACCAAAATGAACAAACTAACAGTGTCTCTAATAAAACTTCATTATAATATTAGCAAATGAAAAGAGAGCTAGTGGACCATTTGTGTTTTTTGAATTTTCCTATTTTTCTTATGAAAGTGCTCGAGCTTCAGGAACCAAAAAATGTGAGCATGGGATAGAAACTAACCAACCATTCACTTGTCAACATGAGAGATCACAGATAAACCACAAAATTGATCAAGCATTAAAATTGTGAGCAAACTACCTTGAAATTTTCTTCTTAAGAAATACCTCAAAATCCACTCGTTTATAATAAGATTCTTGGTTATGTACCTCAATCGTTGATTTCCCTTGCTATATCTTGAATAAAGAATATCCCTTCAACAAGCAGTTTTGCGAGAATAATACCAAGTAACTCAAGAGCCTTGGGCGCATCAATAGTAGCATCCTCCAATGAAAATAGTACAGTCTCCAACATAGAAACATAAAAATTATATAAATTTATAATTCATAATCGTACATGACCACAGACTATAGAAGTCTTGAAATAAACTCAAACTTGAATAAGAGAAAACACAAAATTTCAAACTACCCTTCAATAAGTTGTCCCTGATTTAGCAAGAAAGGCTCGAACTTGCATAAATGTGTATGTACATTCCCCAAATATCAATTTCAACATATTTCTTGAAAAAATAATCTAATATCCAAATCAACATATCCTCTATGAAGCCACATAGAAAAATACGCAAGATATCCAATAGAGGAAGAAATATGAAACTTCTACCTGCTTTAGTCAGCATTCTTGATGCTTGTGCTAATATATATCTGGAGAATAACAACTAGGTTCAAATGGATAGTAAAAAAAAATTGTTACACTTATTTTCACATTCTTTATCATTTTTTTCTTGGTCTAAGCAAGCCTGACAACAATCTGCAGCACTTTCTTCATGGTGCATTAGACCCCATTTAACTACAGCTCTGTCATAGTATGTATGTTGTTCTGCATGGAATTCAAAAGGAAGTGGCCTGCCAGGTATGATTCCATATTCTGTAGAAATATTATCAAGCTATGCATCAAGCTTTAATTGCACCATTTTAAGCTAGGGTTATCCAAACCCTTGCCACCCTTGGACAAATTGCAGTAACAAAGAAACAAAATAACTCATTCAAAAATAACACACCTATGGAAAGGTGGAAAAGAAAACAGATGTTAAAACAAAGTACTTTTAATTTTAACGGTTCTTCACTACAAAATGCTAAATTCCATTCTCCACATGTAAGTAATCAAACTGTTAAATTTAGCAACATAACAATAACTGAGAAAAGGAACCTAGAGAAATTGTCAGGAAACCATAATCCTCAATTCATAAACTTAAAAATAGATAAAATTCTATATGAATACTTTTTAAAACACACTCAGTTCAGTACATAATGTAGTTAAGAGGACAAAATAATTTGGTGATGCTAACCTAGTAGTCAAAATCCCAACAAACCAAAAGAAAAAACACCAAACTACGATTTCACATATATTCATTATCGACCTCAGTTCGATCCTCTAACATGTTTCCACTATCCCTGCTTAAAGCTTCAGGAGGTGATGAAAATCTAGCTTCCTCCAACACAGGGCCCCAGTGAGTCTTCAATACTTTTTCCACCATCTCTGTTCATGGGAACCCAGTACATAATGTATAAACACATGCCCAAATTTGGGAGCTATGGACCAAAAGGAGAAGGGAGGAAAAGAACCTAATGTCACAAAAAATAGAATGCAACCACAACTAACAGACAAGCCATAAGCTGAAGTCACGCATAAGCTAAATAGAAAAAATGCATACCAGTATCTTTGGCTTGTGTGCTGGAATTCACACTGGCTTTCATTGCTTCAAGTTTCTTTGCTTCTTCAAGATTTTGCTTCCACCATTCTTCAAGGTCTATCACTTAAAAAAATGTAAGCATTAACAACATGTTGATGTAACTACCAAATTCCAAAACTGTCAAATTAACTCAGACAAATATATAAAACACACATAAAAAACTAGAAACAAAATATTGGCGGAAAAGGCTTCAGCCTCACGGCTTCATCACATATTTTCTCATTATTAAAATAATGTAATTTTACAATTAAATAGATGAGGAGACAGTGTCCCAAGATAGCACATGCTATCTTGAACACCTTGTTGAGATAATTTCTTAACCAAACACACATCAATATAGGAGCTACCTACAATAACTCCTATCTTAGAGGAAAAACCCAAAATAAAGAGTTAGGCATGAATTACTAACTTTTAATATTTAATTTATTTTTATTTTTGGATTTATTATTGTTTTATGAAAGAGGCTAACATTCCCCCCTTCAACGATAAATCCAAAATAAGAACGAGGAACCATATTCCAAGTTCTCATGTTGGTTCTAAAAAATATTTCCTGAAAAACCGCCAAAGCTGGATCCTGAAAAACTGCAATTTGAAGAGAACATGAGTCAGCTTCATGTCTGATTCATCTCTGAATTTCTCTTGACAACTCCATCACGTGCCAAATTGCAAAAGGATCCATCTCTCCTTTGCGTTAAATCAACATCCTTTGTCCACTAACAAAATTTGTTCAATGCCTACTAGTTGATGATGTAAAAAACAACTCCCTGTTGCTTTTGTTATATTGAAAAATTCTCACTTCTTCTTTGCTGTCGACTTCCCACTAGTGAATTTTTTGATGCCCACTGGCTTTTGAATATGCCCATTGGCTATGGATGCCACCCACTGACTTATTTTTCTGGTTTTTTTTATACTTTTGGTCTGACAACCACCGTCAATTTCATTGACATTTTCCCCCCTTTGTCAACTGAAATGAGAGACAATTCTTTGGAAATTATTTCTGAACTCCCCCCCTTCAGGTGTAGGAGTGTTGCACTGGTGTACTCCCCTATTAAACTGCATGAGAGTACCTTCTTATTTTCACTGTTGGTTGCACTATGTGTGATTGTATTTGGTTGTAGAACTGAGACAATCTTTTGACTGTGGATGACCACTTCAAAGGATAAATCCATTAATAATGTATCTTCAATCTGGTTGATTATTGTTGGTTGCAAAATTTTACTGAGTAATGATTGGGCTTGCCATAATGGTGACAAGGATGGAGATCAAAACACTAATCTTGCATATGATCGGTTCTTTGACAATGAGAACATGTCGGTTTGACTGCAACTTTGGGTTATGTGCATTTTTGTTTGTTTGTAACTTTCTTAGAACTTACTGAGGTGATTTGTTCAAGAAATCCTGCACTGAAGAACTTAATTGGCTTATAATAATCTGGGATATGCAAGTTGGTGTCATTGTTGACATATCCTAAGCCTCGTCGATTTTTGTTACTTTGAATTTCTTCCCATGGCTTGATGATTGGCTTGGAAGAAATTTGAACTGGAACAATTTCGACACTTGAAGTTGTTTGGATGAATGACTTAGAATCATCTTTATTGTATGGTTCAAAGACTCTGAAGCATCAGTCTTCTCTTGCAACTCATTTCTTCGTAGTTTTGACTCTAGTTGAAGAAACTCAATGGTTTCATTTGTCTATTGTATATGTTGTGAAAGATGAGCAAGAGATTATTTGCTAATGTGCACCATGTCTTCATCACTTGAGAGAATCAAATTGTGAAGAATTTTTAACAACTGGATGTGTTGCGCCATCTGAACTCGCTCTCTTGAATTCAGGCTCTCTTGTCATAGATGTCGTGCTTTGAATTGTTTCACTTGATTTTGTTACTTGAATGACGGGCTCACTTTCTATGTGGCTTGAATGGAACGTTCGCTTGATTTTTTTGCTTATTGCACTTGCTTAGAACACTTGCTAGAGTTGTATAAATTTCTTTCTTCAACTCTTGAATTCACGCTCGCTTGATGACGATCACTTTTCTTGAATACTCACTTGACTTTCTTGATTAATTCATGCTCACTTGAATGAATACTGACGCTTGCTTCCTTCAAAATTTGTTGGATCTCTTGCTTGGTGAAACTTGTTTCTCTTTTTTCAAGTTTACTGGAACTCACGCTCACTTGCTATAGATTTAAACTTGCTTGATTGGTGTTAGAGTTGAACTTGTTTGGTTTCTTTGACAATTGCTACTCGCTCTCTTGATGGTTTTAGCTTTGTACTGACTTGATGCAAATTTCTTGAATGAATACTCATGCTCGCTTGTAGGAGATGTGAACTTGTTGCTTGTTTGCTTATATTTAAAACTCGTGCATTCACTTGATTCTGCTTAAAGAAAGGGTGTCATACATTGTCGAAAATGTACCCAAAAAATCTTACAATGATTTTAATGATTCACTTAAAACAATGAATTCACTTGTCCTCCTAAAAATTCATTAACAATGAATTTTTAATCATTCACTTAAAATAATGAATTTGATTACAAGTTCTTAAATGTACTTGCAAGAACATTGATGTAGACTTTGCTTTTAAATGCTAGAGTTTTCAAATTCATGAACTTGATTGTATTGAGTGAATTTGCTTGTTGAGTTAGAATTTCGAAGTTTAAAAAATTGATTATTTGTTGTAGTGACGCAAATGCATGTGTTGAGCTTAATTATCCTTCCTTCTAGCTACTTTGTTACAAATGTTGTGCCTCTTTGTATTGAACTTTATGTATGTGTTAAATGAAATCATTTATGTGTCAAAACTAGACACAAATCAAAAGAAACAACATGAATCATGCACCATCATCAACACACTATTCATGTACCTAAGATCCCCTTATTCAATTTCGGGCGAATCTAGGACACAATCACCACAAAAAATATCTGCTTTATTAAAATTTGGAGTACATAATCTTGCAGCTTCACAACATCTTCATGGAATTAAAGTTCCAGAACTTCTTGGAAAAAATGTCTTCAAAAACTGACTCAACCTCCTATAACAATGAAATTTTCTTTGAAAAACCGATCACTCCAAATTTACAAAAAATCAATCCTTATCACTCCACAAAATTACTTCAACATTTCCTTATCACTCCATGAATTATAAAAAATTTAATGCAAAACTTACCTTGGCACACATTTCCTTTTTTTTTCTTATAATTTTTGGACACTTACATTTATATCCATTTCATAAAGTCATCTCCAATATCAAAACATATTACCATGAAAATCATGAAAAACATATAATATGAGCACTCTCTTTTAAATTTTCTTATGTCACTTAAAAAGAAGTGAAATAATGTTATGAAATCAGCATCAAGTGAGCATTGGTTTTGTAGACTTGATCTTTGGAAAACACTGGTTCTCTATTCTCTAGAGCCTCTTTGAGCATCCTCTCTACTCCCCCTAGGCCTCAACTCATCTACACTTTTTAAGAACAAAACTATCCTTTTTATCCATTCTTGGTTGGAATTCTTCAAGGTTCTGCTCCACACTTTTCTTTCATTCAGAAACTATTACTAGTCTCTTTCATCGGTACTTTTAAAACTATGATCTTTGTTTTTTGAGATTTCCTTCAACTATCTGCAACTTGTATTTTGAAAATATCATCTTCAAAACCAAAGTTGAAATAAAACATATCATCTCACCTCCAAGATCTCTGTGTGATCTTGTTCCATCTCTCATCGATACTTTCATGCACCATACCAAATAATGTAGGAAAACACACACAATTCCTACCAATCAAATTATTGTAGTAAAATGTGAAATTTTACAAAGGCCCATAATTTTCTTCTTGATGGCATTAGTTTTCCCCTTGTCTGTCTAAATATGAAATATTGATTTTCCATTCCCTTGCTTACATGCCAATATAGAATACCACTTATTTTCTGAATAAATTTTTTATATAACTATTCATTAAAAAACATACCATTTATTAACCCAAATGGTTTTTAAGATCCCACTTTAGATATAGCATGGACAAGTGAAAGTAATTAATTTCTTGACTAACAGAAACTTAACAGAATTTTATATGGGCTACGCCCACCCTTCATACCTTGTCACCACTTCAACCCTTTGTATAAACCGCTTGTAATTATTTCAAGACCTCAACGTTGAGTTTTGCCACTTCAACGTTATTTCATGAAATGTATAATGACTCAACTCAAACGAAATACCTCATTGCAAATGAAATTCCGATTCTTTGATACACATGTTTACTGTGGCATGGAAAGTGCAAATATAGTGATGCTTCCAACAGTGGAAGTCGATCCCAACCAAAACGTGGTGTTCTCAATTCCCAGCAATGGCAAGGTTGCCATTCACGGTTTATCCATCGAACTATATGTTGTCCTTCGACTCCCTTACTGTCACATTTTTCAAGTAAAATATGACATCACTTCAAATGTCGTCGCTCTTGAATGTATGATTGTTCCTCAAATTTGTGGCTCTGAATTCGATCACAGCATGCCAACAATCACACATTGTGGCAAAGCATTTACGTTGGCCTGTGCTTCCATCTACGACCACAACCATGCTCCTTTTCCCCAACACAAAGTGTATTCTTCAATTCGCTCTTACTATGACTGTGATCCTTCATTCTGGTGGCAGTCTCCTGCACTCATGGTTGCACACACAATATATATGGAAACTTTCAGATTTAAAATAGGCATCTTAACAAGCTCTGATACCAAATATTGAAAATCAATTTAACTCAGAAAAATATATAAAATACACATAAAAAAACTAGAAACAAAATATTGGCGGAAAAGGCTTCAGCCTCATGGCTTCCTCACATATTTTCTCACTATTAAAAGAATGTAATTTTACAATTAAATAGATGAGGAGATAGTGTCTCAAGATAGTATGTGCTATCTTGAACACCTTGTTGAGATAATTTCTCAACCAAACACACACCAATATAGGAGCTACCAAACTAACTCCTATCTTAGAGGAACAACCCAAACTAAAGATTTAGGCATAAATTTCTAAGTTTAAATATTTAATTTATTTTTATTTTTGAATTTATTATTGTTTTATGAGAGAGGCTAACATATTTAACATTTAATGGTTTTCATTTTTACTAAACTGGGTAACACTTTAATTTTACATTATTACTTAGCTAGTGGGTTAACAATTTATAATTTTTGAGGAATTGAGAGCTAAAAATATCCTGAGTTCCATATAATGAGAAAATGTATGAGCTCCCACATTTCAATTGTTAGAAGCGATGTGAATGGTGGAATATATGCTAAAGCACTCATAGCATATGGCAGAGGTTGAGCCCTCCCTCCCATTCCCTTACGAAGACATCCTTGAGCACCAAGAGTCATCACACCCTTGAATACACTTTTTCTTGTAATCTCATAGTCAATTAGTTGTATAATAGAGTTATTTCCACGCAACCTGGTGAGGTCATTCATCTCATGACAGAAACTATATGTAGTAGAATGGTCATGACCTTTTAGATTGATTGCATAATTACTATAGTATGATGATATAACTGTGTGTACTTTCTTGCTACCACCACTCCCTATGTTACCTAGTTTTGATAGAGTTTATTATTAACCTGAAAGAATGCATTTGGATCATAGTTTTTTTTGGGACTGCTAGATGTTTCCCTGCTAGTACCAACTGCTAATCAAAGGCGCACATCTAATTGCTAGAATCTGAGCACATTAAGATCCTGAAATATCGCGAAGAGACATGGCGCCTCCGAAGTAGGGACATCTGGCTGAAATATGGGGATGATAACACTAACCAACCATTCACTTGTCAACATGAGAAATCATAGATAAACCACAAAATTGATCAGGAATTAAAATTATGAGCAGACTACCTTGAAATTTTCTTCTTCATAAATACCTAAAAATACCCTCATTTCTAATAATATTCCTGGTTATGTACTTCCATCCTTGATTTCCCTTGCTATATCTTGAATAAATAATATCCCTTCCACAACTAGTTTTGCGAGAATCCTACCAAGTAACTGAAGACCCTTGGGTGCATCAATAGTATCATCCTCCAATGAAAATAGTATAGTCTCCAACCTAGAAACATCAAAATTATATAAAGTTATCATATTATCACATGACCATAGACTATAGAATTCTTGAAATAAAATCAAAATTGAATAAGAACAAACACAAAAATTCAAACTACCCTTCAATAAGTTGTCCCTGATTTAGCAAGAAAGGATCAAACTTGCATAAATGTGTATGTAGATTCCACAAAGATAAATTTCAACATCTTTCTTGAAAAAATAATATAATATCCAAAGCTAAATCTCCTCTATGAAGCCACATAGCAAAATATGTAGGATATCCAATAGAGGAATCAATATGAGAATTCTACCTACTTTAGCCAGCATTCTTGATGCTTGTGCTAATATACATCTGGAGAATAGAAACTAGGTTCAAATGGATAGTAAACAAAAATGTTACACTTATTTTCACCTTATTTATCATTTTCTTCTTGGTCTAAGCAACCTTGACAACAATATGTATCACTTTCTTTATGGTGCATCAAACCCCATTTAACTGCAGCTCTATCATAGTATGTATGTGGTTCTACATGGAATTCAAAAGGAAGTGTCCTACCAGGTATGATTCCATCTTCTGCATAAATATTATAAATATATACATCAAGCTTTAATTGCACCATTTTAATCTAGGATTCTCCAAACCCTTTCTGCCCTTGGAAAAATTGAAGTAACAAAGAAACAAAATAAATCATTTAAAAATAACACAACTGGGGAAAGGTGGAAAAGAAAACAGATGTTAAGAAAAAATAATTTTAATTTTAACAGTTCTTCACTACAAAATGCTAAATTCCATTCTCCACACGTAAGTAATCAAATTGATAAATTTAGGAACCTGAAAATAACCTTAAATGTGCTGAAAAAAGGAACATAGAGAAATTGTCAATAAACCATAATCCTCATGTCATAAACTTAAAAATAGATAAATTTCTATATGAATACTTTGTAAAACATGCTCAGTTCAAAACATAATGCCGTGAACAGGACAAAATAATTTGGTGATGCTAACCTAGTAGTCAAATCCTAAGAAATCAGAAGTGAAAACACCAAACTAGGATTTCTCATATATTCATTACCGATCTCAGTTCCATCGTCTAGCATCTTTCCACTATCCTCGCTTAAAGCTTCAGGAGGGAATGAGAATACAGCTTCCTACAACACATGGCCCTAGTGAGTCTCCAATAATTTTTCCACCATATTTGTTCATGAGGACACCAATACATACGATATAAAAACATGCCCAAATTTGGGAGCTATGCACCGAAAGGAGCAGGGACGAAAATAACCTGATCTCACAAAAAAATAGTATGCCACCATAACTAACAGACAAGCCATCGGTTGAAGTCACACATAATTTGAATAGAAAAAATTCATGCTAGTATCCTTGGCTTGTGTGGAGAAATTCACATTTCCTTTCATTTCTTCATGTTTCTTAGTGTCTTCAAGCTTTTTCGTCCGTCATTCTTCAAGGGCTATCGCTTAAAAAAATCTAAGAATTAACAACATATTGATGTAACTGGAAAATTCCAAAACAATCAATATTTAACAGTCAATAGTTTGCATTGTTACTAAACTGGGTAACACTTTAATTTTACATTATTAATCAACTAGTGGGTTAACATTTTATAACTTTTGAGGAATCCAAAGCTAAAATGTTCCTGAGTTTTATATAATGAGAAAATGTATGAGCTCCCACATGTCAATTTTTAGAATCTCTGTGAATGGGGGAATATATGCTAGAGCACTCATAACATATGGTAGAGTTTGAGCCCTCCCTCCTATTCCCTTGCCAAGACCTCCGAGAGGACCAAGAGTCATCACACCCTTGAATACACTTTTTTTTTAATATCATAGTCAATTTACTGTATAATAGAGTTCTTTCCACGCAACCTCATGAGATAATCTATCTCTGCACAAAAGCTATATGCAGTATAATAGTCACAGCCATTTATATTGATTTCATAATTGGTACAGTCCGATGATATAACATTTTCTAATTCGTTGCTACCACCACATCCTATCTTACCTAGTTTTCATAGTGTTTATTATTAACCCAAGAAAATGCATCTATATCATAGTGTTTTTTGTGACTGCTATATGTTTCTCTGTGGGTACGAGTTGTTAATCAACGGCATGCATCTACTTGCTAGAATCTGAGCGCACTAAGATCCTGATGGCTCGTGAAGAGACATGGCACAATTGAAGTAAGGCCATCTGGCTGAAAGCCAAGGATGAGAAAACTAACCAACCATTAACTTTTCAACATGAGAGATCACAAATAAACCACAAAATTGATCAGGCATTAAAATTGTGAGCAAACTACCTTGAAATTTTCTTCTTGAGAAATACCTCAAAATCCCCTCATTTCTAATAAGCTTCCCGGCTATGTACCTCCATCCTTGATTTCCCTTTCTATATATTGAATAAATGATATCCCTTCAACAACTAGTTTTGTGAGAATCCTAGCAAGTAGCTCAAGAGCCTTGGGCACATCAATAGTAGCATCCTCTGTTGTGAAACCAGCTCCAAAAAGAGAAGAAAAGAGATATCAATGCCTTAGAAATAAGCCACTTCGAGGGGGCAACCTCCAATACATTACATGAATGAACAATTCTTGGATGATTCAAATTAAAAAGGCTCCTTTATATATATAGGAGTCCATGGGGCCACAATGTAATCCTAGTGGGGCCACAATGTAATCCTAACCAACCTAAAAATAATAATTTAAGGGCACAATAATAAAAATATGGGGGTTACAAGGGTACAATAATAACAATAATGGGGTTACAATAACAAGAATAAGGGACTATACTAGTAATATAGGGACCTAACATGCCCCTCTCCTTCAAAAAAGTGTTGTCCTCAATGCTTGAGTAGCTCTAGGTGCTTCTCTATAAAATTCTAATCCTCCCATGTAGAATCTTCAGTGGGTAAGTTCTTCCACTTGATGAGATACTCTGAAATTTATCGATATTGTAGCTATCGAGTTCTTGTTTCCGTGATCCATTCAAGTTCCAATATGATTTTCCTTCCTCATCAAGTTCTAGCAATATTGTTTGAACTGGAATATTTTCACCTATAACCTTCTTTAAGCATGGAACCTAGAAAATTGGATGCACTCATGAAGAAGCGGGAAGCTCCAATTTGTATGCCATAATACCAATCTTTTGCAACACCTTGTAAGGACCATAGTACTTTGGTGATAGTTTATTATCCTTCTTAGCTTGCTTGAGGGACATTTGTTTGTATGGTTTTAGCCGTAAAAATACCTATTCTCCAACATCAAAACTTCTCTTGCTGCAATGTTGATCTGCCTGTTGTTTCATTCGATTTTGTGCCAAATTCAGGTTTTCCTTCAAGATTTGGAGAACTTCTTGTTGATGCTTCATGTGATCTTCCACTGCTTGAACCTTTGGATTTTCTCTTAAAGATGATGTGATGGATGGTGGATGATATCCATAAAGTGCCACAAATGGGGTCATTTTTGTTGCAGTATGGAAGGAAGTGTTATACCACCATTCAGCTAGAGGTAACCACTTGACCCATTGTGTTTGTTTATCAGATACAAAACAACGAAGATATCCTTCCAGAAATTTATTTACTATCTAAGTTTGACCATCGGATTGAGTATGATAATATGAGCTATGACCTAATTGAGTACCCAAACAAGAAAATAACTATGTCCAAAAATTTCCAGTAAAAATGGGATCTCTGTCGCTCACAATAACCCTTGGGCTTCCATGTAGCTTATGAATTTTGTACATAAATGTAGTAGCAACTATACTTGCTTTAAATGGATGAGATAATGCACAAAAGTGTGCATACTTGGTAAGTCTATCAACTACCACCATGATGACACTCTTTCCTTTGGACTTAGGTAAACCAGTGATAAAATCCATTGAAATCTCCTCCCAACGTTGACTTGGAATGGATAAAGGTTGTAGAAGACCCGAGGTCATAATTGTCTCAACTTTATTCTACTGTCAAACCAAACATTCCGCCATAAAATTTTGAATATTAGATTTAAGGCCATCCCAAAAAAATTATTTCTTCGCCCTGTGGTAAGTTTTTAAAAATCTTGAGTGTCCTCCTAAAGGAGAAGTGTGCAATTCCAAAAGAATTTTTTGTTTTAGTTCGGAATTCTTACAAATATATAACCGATCTTTGTACCATAAGAAATCATTTTTCCAACTGAATGTATCAGATGTACTAGGATATTGCTGCAACTTTTGAATGAGTGTCCACACTTCTTCATCCTTCTTCCATTCATCTCTTGCTTCGGTTATCCAATCTGGTGGGATAATAGAAATGGCACAAAGAAATGCTTCCACCTCTTCATTCTTTCTTGAGAGTGCATCTACAACAACATTTAGCTTCCCTTTTTTTATATTATTTCATATTCATAACCCAACATCTTTGTGACACATTTTTGTTGCTCTTTTGAAGATAGTCTTTGTTCCAAAAAGTATTTAAGACTATCATGATCAGTTTTTACCTTGAAGTGTCTTCCCATTAGGTAAGTTTTCCATTTCTTTAGTGCATGCAGTATTGATAACATTTCATTCTCATAAATAGGTTTCTATAAATGCTTTCCTTTGATTGGACGACTGTCAAAATAAATGGATCTTCCTTCTTACATTAAAATAACACCAATTCCATTTCCTGAGGCATCACATTCCAAAATAAAGGTTTTTGTGAAGTCCGGTGTAGCTAAGACTGGTGCTAGGCACATTTCCTCTTTAAGATGTTCAAAGGCCTTAGTTGCTTCAGGAGTCCATGAAAATGCATCTTTATTCAATAATGTTCTTAGAGGTGCTTCTATTCTCCCATAATTCTTAACAAACTTTTGATAATACCCTATTAACCCAAGAAATCCTCGCAACTGCTTTATGGTTGTGGGGACTTTCCATTCCTTAATGGATTTAATTTTTTTAGGGTCTACCTTAACACCCTCGTGAGATACAATATGACCCATATATTCCACCTCTTGTACTCCAACAAAACATTTGGATGTTTTTGCACATAATTGTTTCTCCTGCAATAGTTTGAGCACCCTGTCAACATGTTAAACATGATCCTTCCAAGACCTGCTGTAGATTAGTATATAAAAAATTACTAGCACAAATTTTCTAAGGAAGGGATTGAAAATGGAATTCATCAACCCTTGAAATGTATAAGGTGCATTGGTAAGGCCAAAAATCATGACCAAAAATTCATAATGACCCTCATGAGTTTGAAATGTTGTTTTCAGAATATCTTCATTCTTCATTCTAATTTGATGATACCCTGAACGGAGATCCAATTTGGTAAAACAAATTGCTCCATGTAATTCATCCAATAACTCATCAATCACAGGAATGTGGAATTTATCTTTAATGGTGAGCTTATTGAGCTCCCTATAATCCGAACACATGCACCATGATCCATCCTTCTTGTGTACCAATACTACAGGAGAAGAGAAAGAACTTTGACTAGGTTGAATTATACCCGCCTCTAAAATTTCTGCAATCATACATTCAATTTCACTCTTTTGGACATAAGGATATCTATAAGGCCTGATGTTTGGAGGAAAAATTCCTGGAATCAAATAAATAGCATGATCATGATCATGAAGGTGGGAGTCCTTTTGGAGTTTCAAAAAACTTGGAATGATTGTCCAAGACTTCTTGGAGATCTACAGAAATAGATGATTTTGATGTTGGAACTTCTAGTGAGCATAATTGTGCAATTATGCCTTGCTGTTCTTTCTTTACAAGTTTTTTCATGACATTAGAGCTTATTATCTTTACTGGCTTCCTTGCAATACCCTGTAATTCGACTTCCTTTCCTTCTAAAAAAAATTCAAGAAAAGTTCTTGAAAATTAAAAGCTACTGTCCCCAAAAATTGTAGCCATTGTACTCCTAGTAGAACATCAGCACCTCCCATAGGAATGGAAAACATTGGACTATTCAATACATATTCCCCCATGGTTCGCTTGATATTATGGCATTTTTTAGAGCAATTTATAGTTCCTCCATTTTCAACCATCACTTGACATTCTGGTGCTAAGTATAGGAAACAATTCAATTCCTTGGCTACCTTACAATGAATAAAATTATGGGTACTACCTGAATCAATCAACACTATTACCTTTTTCTTCTTGATATACCTTGAGAGTTTGAGGAGTGGTAATTCCTGCCAATGCATTACATGATATGGTCAGACTCATTTCTTCCTCTTATTGGGTTGGTTCCAGGTGTATATCCTCTTCTTGTTCATTTTCTTCCTCCTCTTCACAATCTATGTAAAATAATTTCTTCTCAGCACACTTATGACCTTTAGTGTATTTTCTAGCACAACTGTAGCAAAGCCCTTTTGCTCTTTTTTCTTCCAATTTTTTTGGTGTCAACCTTGTAGGTTGTGGAAATATAGGAGTAGCAACACTTCCCTCTTTATAGAAGTGATCGGTAGGCTTCCTTGTTGCCATAATTTTACATTCAATTCTTCTTGCCAACCTGAATGCCTTCTCCAATGAATCAGGTTCCAAAACGTGAACTTCATGTTGGATGTTATCCTTTAAAGTACCTATGAAGAGATCAATCCTGTGTTCCTCTGGAATATCAGTTACCCTTATATTCAATTTTTGGAAGTCCTCAATGTGCTCCCCCATTAAGCCCTTTTGTTTGAGATTTATCAATTGGCTAAAGAAGGTGTTGCTCTTTGTATCCTCATAATGTGCTAATCATTTCCTCCGTAAAAATAGACCAAGTGACAATTTTTTTATGGGAGCAAAGCCATTGATACCACACAAATGTATTTTTTTCTAAATGTAAAGTTGAAATGCGTACCTTTTGTGTGTTTTTCACATTATGTAGATCAAAATATTACTCCATCTGTAGTATCCATGCTACAGGATCCTTTCCATCAAACTTCCTCATATCCATTTTTGGAATATGGTGGTTCCTCCCACCAACATTAGATTTTATGAAATCATGATTACCATTTATTTTGTTCTCATCATGAGTTTCCTCTACTATCTTTTCACCATTTGGAAACATTTCTTGTATCAACTTTTTCAAACCTTCCATGTCTGCTTTTAGATCATTCTTCATGTTTTCCATTTTAGATTCCATGCCAGCTTTCATGCCATGTATATTAGATTCCATGTCATTCTTGAAACCATCCATCTTAGATTCCACGCCTTTCTTCAAAGCATCCATCTTAGTTTCCATGCCTTTCTTCAAAACTTCCATGTCATTTTTTGTTGCTCTTTGTGAGAGCGAAATTTGTTGCACTTGCTCTTGTATTTTTGATATGTCATGTTGCCATTCTTCGTCTTCATGAGTCATAGTAGAGCTTTCTAAAGGTTTAATGGGTGTTTAACTCTTTTTAAGGGCCATTTTAGAATCCAATACTGATATCTATTCTACAATATTCCCTTGGAATCAATTCAACTTGATTCTTCAAGCAAGACTTATGCAATTCGGAATAAAAATACACCCCTTTTACTTACTTTTGAGGAGCTCGATATTGAAATTGAATTATCTCTACAATTGTGGATCCTAAATATCTGAAATTCAACCCTATAGTAGCCCTCTGAAGCTTCTTTCAAATGCCATAGTTTTGATCTAATTTGGATTCTTCAAGGCAAATTTATGTCCAATCTCCCACAATGACCCAATTTTGGATTGGTTCAGTAGAGCGAACTTGTACGACTTCCCACGTGTCACTGTTTCCTCCTTTGGCTCTAAAATTTATAGAAAAAAACTAAACTCCATGAACTTGCAGCCACTTTTTACAACATTCCAATCTGATTCTCAGAGAGAGAGCTATGAATATTTTCGCACGATCACCTCTTTCATATGAAGTTCAGAAGCCTCAAAACACCCTAACTTCCACAGATCATATCTCTGAAAATATTGCAAACCAATATATGCAATTTTTTGAAGATATTCCTTAGGATTGTGGCTTCACACTCTAAAAATTTCAGCTTCTAAACCTTGGTAGAAAAAAATTTGTTACAGAAATACCATGATGACCTGTTTAGGTTAAATTCAGGAGCCTGCAAAATTACCTAGCATGCACAAATAATATCTCTAAAAATATTGTGAATGAAGCTCTGAAATATTTTGAAGATGTTCCTTAGGATTTTGGCTTCGTACTCTAAAAATTTCAGATTCTGAAACTTCGTAGAAAAAAAGTTATAGCAGAAATACCACGCTGACCTGTTTGGAGCAGAGAAACCCTAGAATCTCAATGCTCTAATACCAAATGTTGTGAAACTAGCTCCAAAAAGAGAAGAAAAGGGATATCAACGCCTTATAAATAAGCCACTTTGAGGGGGAAAACTCCAATACATTACATGAATGAACAATTCTTGGATGATTCAAATTACAAAACCTCCTTTCTATATATAAGAGTCCATGGGGCGACAATGTAATCCTAGCCGACCTAACAATAATAATTTAAGGGCACAATAATAACAATATGGGGGTTACAAGGGTACAATAATAAAAATAAGGGGGTTACACTAACAACAATAAGGGACTATACTAGTAATATAGGGACCTAACATCCTCCAATGAAAATAGTACAGTCTCCAACCTAGAAACATCAAAATTTTATAAAATTTTATAACTCATAATTGCACATGACCATAGACTGTAGCAGTCTTGAAATAAACTCAAACTTGAATAAGAACAAACACAAAATTTCAAACTACCCTTCATTAATTTATCCCTAGTTTAGCAAGAAAGGCTCGAACTTGCATAAATGTGTATGTAGATTCCCCAAATATCAATTTCAATATCTTTCTTGACAAAACAATCTAATATCCAAAGTGAATCTCCTCTTTGAAGCCACATAACAGAAGATATAGGATATCCAATAGAGAAAGTGTGAGAATTCTACCTGCTTTAGGCAGCATTCCTAATGCTTTTGTTGATATATATCTGGATAATAGAAACTAGGTTCAAATGGATAGTAAACCCAAATTTTACACTTCTTTTCACCTTATTTATAATTTTTTGCTTTACCTAAGCAAGCCTGACAACAATCTGCAACACTTTCTTTATGGCGCATCCGACCCTATTTAACTGCAGCTCCATCATAGTCTGTATGTGGTTCTGCACGGAATTCAGAAGGAAGTGGCCTACCAGGTATGATTCCATCTTCTGCAAAAATAATATCAACCTATGCATCAGGCTTTAATTACACCATTTTAAGCTAGGATTCTCCAAACCCTTTCTGCCCTTGGAGAAATTGAAGTAACAAAGAAACAAAATAACTCATTAAAAAATAACACACCTGGGGAAAGGAGGAAAAGAAAACAGATGTTAAAACAAAATAATTTGAATTTTAACAGTTCTTCACTGCAAAATGATAAATTTTATTCTCCAACATGTAATTAATCAAATTGTTAAATTTATCAACATAATAATAACCTTAATTATGTAAAAAAATGAACATATAGAAATTGTTAAGAAACCATAATCCTCAAATCATAAACTTAAAAATAGATAAACTGATATATGAATACTTTATAAAACGTGCTCAGTTCAAGACATAATGTAGTGAAGAGGACAAAATAATTTGGTGATGCTAACCTAGTAGTCAAAATCCTAATAAATAAAAAGCGAAAACACCAAACTAAGATTGCCCATATATTCATTACCAATCTCAGGTCCATCCTGTAGCATATTTCCACTATCCTCGCTTGAAGCTTCGGGAGGTAATGAGAATCCAACTTCCTCTAATAGAGGGCCCTAGTGAGTCTCCAATAATTTTTCCACCATCTCTATTCATGGGAACCCTGGTACATAATGTATAAACACATGCCAAAACTTGGGAGCTATGGACCAAAAGGAACAGGGAGGAAAAGAACCTGATGTTACAAAAAAATAGTATGCTACCACAACTAATAGAAAAGCCATCACTTGAGGTCACACATAAGCTGAATAAAAAAAATTCATACCAGTCTCTTTGGCTTGTGTGGAGGAATTCACATTGGCTTTCATTACTTCACGTTTCTTAGCTTCTTCATGCTTTTTCATCCGCCATTCTTAAAAGGCTATCACTTAAAAAAAAGTAACCATTAACAACATATTGATGTAACTTCAAAATTCTAAAATTGTCAATATTTAACATTCAATAGTTTGCATTGTTACTGAACTGGGTAACACTTTAATTTTACATTATTACTCAACTAGTGGGTTAACAATTTATAACTTTTGAGGAATCGAGAGCTAAAAAGTTCCTGAGTTTTATATAATGATCAAATGTATGAGCTCTCACATCTTAATTGTTAGAAGCTATGTGAATGGCGGAATATATGCTAGAGCACTCATAGCATATGGCAGAGGTTGAGCCCTCCCTCCTATTCCCTTGCCAAGACCTCCTAAGGACCAAGAGTCATCACACCCCTTAATACACTTTTTTTTGTAATATCATAGTCAATTAACTGTATAATAGAGTTCTTTGCACACAACCTGGTCAGATAATCCATCTCCTGACATAAATTGTATGCTGAAGAATAGTCACATCCTTTTAGATTGATTGCATAATTGGTACAGTCTGATGATATAACTTTGTGTACTTCGTTGCTACCACCACTTCCTCTCTTACCTAGTATTCATAGAGTTTATTATTAACCCAAAAGAATGCATCTAGATCATAGTGTTTTTTATGGAGGCTAGATGTTTCTCTACTAGTACCAGCCTTCTCAAAGTTAATTTGAAAAGCAGACACTACGAAATATTTTTTTAATCCACTTTCTAGTTCAGGATCTTGACCTCTCTTCATTTTCTTTGGGCACTACATGAGGCTCTTGAGAATTTCCTTGTTCTACTGACTTGGTTTCAGCTAGGGGCTCTTCGAACAATATTTATTCTTCTGACTTGGTCCCTACTCGAGGCTATTGAAACCTTGCATTGCTTGGTTTTTCAATTAAACATCTACCATTGTTTTCTTTCCTAGAGGAAATCTATCCTCTGGACATACAGATGCCCCTATCTATAGATAATGATGTCAAAGGTCCAAATTTACATTGGATTGATGCAATGTTGTGGCTTGAAAATGTTCAAGTTGTGGATGGAAAAATAGATGTGCATAAACTTGAAGAGTTTCATGCATCAATATGTAAATTCCTTGAAGAATTTTCCAAAACAGAATGAGGATATGGAAGCTTCAAATTTCCACTTGATTGTTGTAGTGCTCCTCTCCTACCAGCTAAGCTTGGATCTTAACATAGACCATGATTTTTTTACAAAGAATCATGGTGTGGGCGTAGACATGCACTAGACTAAAGTTGGATTAGTAGCAACAGATGTTGATGATGTGCATGATGAAAATTCAGGTACAGATAGAATTGAAGAGTTAAAGAGCACCTCAAATAAAATTCATATCTAGAAAACAACATTAACACAAATATGAACACAGAAGACACTGTCTGTGAAAATATTTCCCATATTTTTCTAACTAAATATCTGATTAGAAACACCACAAGTTGACATTAAACCCTAAGGATGGTGCAAAAGCATCGCTCTCACCTTGTTAGAAAACTTGAAGGCATGCCTGAAATGGGTCAGAGTATGAACCAGTGTTCTCTTCTCCACCATAAGACTCAGCAGCACATGAATTACTGCACAAGCATGCTTCTCAGCCTCCATCGAAGATGGTTGAAAAATAGTACAGTCTAAATAAGGAGAAATGAATGGCATTTCCTAGAACATAAGAACACACTGCTTATCCTTCCTGGATAGGCTATACCCATTTGGAAGATTTAACTTCTTGAAATTTTATGTTGTATCTTCCTTAGCTTAGACACCTTCTTATTATATGGTTTCTTTACAACATTGCTCCTTATTGTCTTCATACAATATCAGCATTAGGTTCAATGCTTGCTTAATCAAACCATTACCATGTGTGTGCCCTTCTTGATATTAAGGAAGACCTCGGACGGGAAAGTTACATTTATGGAATGGAAGTTTGACAGTACCCGTTTTTTATTTGAATCGTTGGAAATTCCTTTGGAAATGATTCCTAGAACTTCTTATATCAAATGGGGAGGGGATTGGAAATTTGAAATTTTTTCTATTTATTTCTCTTGCATAGCTACCCATGGCATGGTTGGTATTTTATTAGCTGAACTTAATACCAAATTATATGCATTCAATACAGCCAAACGATATTTACAAGGCTTTCTTGGGTTGACGTAACATATCCATTCTCCTTTGTCCTACTGCCATTTCAAAACCCACCTTACCAACCTTTCACTACCTAACTCACTTACCACACTTACTTTGTCTGATGCCCCAACCTAGTGCTTTAGGTAGGAATACAGTACCAAGTACTATCTTATCCTTTTTGGCATGAGCTTAACTTAAACTCTAGAGACCTTTTATTCAATTCAACTCCATAGGAACTTTAGAGGCATACTCTATAATTTTAGTCCAACATAATTACCATAATTACTATTTACCTTGCATAAGCTCACTTACCTTAAAAACCACTTGCTTAATTAATGGTTGGTACAACACTTAGAACTGAACGAAATTAACTTCTTGAACTTCTGAGGCCTGTCAAGTATAAGATCATTATCCAGATTATTAGCTTCTCCCAAGGAATTTTCTACAAAAGAGACTGCAAGAGTAGGATCCCATGAAGTTAACTCTAATGCAAGCCCATAATCTGTATCAACAACCTCAAAAAATTCAGGATGCTTGTTGCGAAAATTAGTTCTGAAATCCATGGAGAGACCCATATCAGTAGCTAAGTGGGCAATCTTCTCCAACAATACCTTATTTCTCATAGAAATGATTAAAAGCTTCCTGATATTCTCAAAAAAGAGGTCCTCCATTTGAGATTTAATCTGCACTTCTTCCCAGTGCAGCTATTGTGCCTAGGGGGTCAATGTGAAATAGAATCAGTATGCCTATTGTTTAGTTACTTGAAATACTGACGGGTATCTTCTCAATATGGGGATATCTCTGCATCCCCTCTAGAGGCCGAGGTGTTTTCTATGCTTGGCAAGCTCCGCCATAGAAATTTTTTGGTTGGATTGTTCGAGGAGGATGTGCTTGATCTGGTTAACTAACTTGAGCTTCTTCTGGCTCTCTATGACCTTGTCTAGAGGTATTTCTTTCCATATCTTGATCAGAGCAGTGACTGAAAATAAGGAAGGATGAATAATTTGAGATGTAGTGAGTGACTTCAACTAATGGGTGTTGTCTTCTAGAAATGAGTTTTTGGTGCGAGTGAGCAAGAGGGGTCCAATTTGTGGAGTGCGAGCATTGCTTTGTCTCATGGGGATGAGGCGAGCCATTTTAGTGTGGAATATGGTGGGTTTCAGATACATAGATGATGAGGATAGTAGAAAGTTTGTGAAACTCTGAAGGGATAGGCTGACACTCATCTCCATCTCATATCATGCATATAGTAGTCATATATATCCTTTCACTCAAATAACCTAAAATAAAACTCTGTGAGTAATAAAAAGACTTGTAAAACCTCTTTCACTCGAATACCCTAAAATAACACTCTGTCAGTAATAAAAATACTTTTCAAACTTCCACATCTTATCAAATCTGGGTGAATAGCATTAACGGGCACTAAAATCTTGAGTGTTGAAAGGCACTGAAATCTTAGACCTTGCATAATTTGGATTGGTTGTTTCTGTCAATGAAACAAAAATATTTATGTCTTGGATTTTCTAATGTGCTATTCAAGGTTTATTTTATTCTGAGAAACTAAAATCCAAAGATTTAAAAATAAGAAAGACAACTCCATATGTTCAAGAAGGATACCTTTTATTGGAAGTGTCTAAAACAAGAAGATCCCGGACTTGTTCATTGTATATTTTAATCATTTGAACATCAACCTCATATATAAAGGTATCCTTTCTTTGTTTTGATATTTGGAATAAGTCATTCAGGGCTCGATAGTTCACACCACAACTCTCCGCTATAATCACTTTAGGACTAGTCTAGACAGGCAAGGCACAAAAATTAGAGCAAGGTATTTCTAGGAAAGAATTTCTTCAGCAGTGAAATCATTCCCTAATTAGTTTTTCAAGATAGTGCTTCAAACCAAAATTTACTAACTAGAAGATGGTTGTTATTACCATTGTGTATGTCTTTCCAGAACCTGTTTTCCCATATGCAAAAATGCAAAAAATGTAACCATCTAGAACATATCTAATGAATGGCCTGGTATCCAAAAACACTTCCTCTGCAATTCAACATGAATAATGTTATGATTTAAGAGATTGCACCTTAAAATCATGTGAAAGGTTTTCAACACTCTAAAAATAGAGCCAACCTTGAGTAGCAGATGCTCCAAATACTTTTTTGAATGTGAATGATTTACGTATATCCTTTCATTACTTTGCAGGATTTGTAATCATAATCTAACCGTCCTCCCCAATATAATCCACTGTAATCTGACCACTGGATTGGCCAGAAAATAATGGTATGACTGAGAAATACAACCTCATGCTTCCTAAGAAGAATAAGAAACACAAACAACATGAATTTCGATATACAAAACAACATAAATTTGTTATCTTATCAAATGGCATATGTTGTGCTTTCACAATATATTTTTTTCTATGAAAATATTACCCATAATTTTCTAACTAAATATCTGATTAGAAAGTATAATTAGAAACAAACAACAATATATTCAAAGTCTTTTGTGAAACCCAAGTTGTTTTAATCAACACCAAAAAAGAGGCGTAGAGGTCCCTGAAGATATCCATGTTGTAGTGAGGCTGAAGAGGAAATGAACAACCTGCTAAGAATATGTCTATAAAACAGTAATATATCTTTTACTGTACTATGTAGACCTCCCTGCTTCGAGTTCTGTTAATGAATGGTAAATGACTGCCCTAAATTACTTAAATTTTCACTTCCTTGATTTTCTGTCAATGCAAGTGAATTTAAATGAGATTACAAGTTCTCCACACCAGTATTAGTGGCCACCTTTTCATTGGCCTCTGCAGACACAGAAAAAATAGGAGTAGGTGCCATATTTGGACTAACCTCAACATCAAGAATATAACAAAAACTCTTTAGTGTATCTCTACAGCCCAAGGCAAGATCATAACTTCAAAATTGACCCCTTCTAACAAAAATTTCTTAGTTATGTTCACTTATGAGTGAAGGGTAGGGCTTACTGTGAATGGAGTCATATTTAGAAAAATATCTTGATAATCTCTTTTATCCGTTGGAAACATGCTTCAAGAAGCTACTTGACTTCAACGACACTTTTTGGTCATCACATGCTGGATAGAGTTTCTTATTTTGTGTCTGTAATGCATGAATTTGTATGCTCAATAATTTTGCCTTTAATTGAAGAGACGAGGCTCAAAAAATTCACCCTTTTTGTCCCAATGGATATCATTGGTTTTAAAGGCTTAGACCTACCAAATGCATTAGGAGACTCCTGTTGTTCAAGTTGATGTTTTGGAGCTACTATTGCTTCAACATTTGAATTCACGGAGTAAGGCTTAACTTCTTCACTATATACACTATAGCTATTCATGGATATATTGTGATGAGCCATTAATTTCTAGAAGCTTACCCCTGAATCAAATCCACCTATGCCAAAATAATCACCCCCCTTTTCAACTAACCTTTTAAATCTCCAATCTTTTGACTTGGGCTTCCAATGTTCTCAGTATCGATAGTTAAAGAGATAAACATATCTTTAGCTAAGTATTTTCTCTTTCGATGTTCTGGCACATCAAATTTTTCTCCAATAACTCTTCCAGATGAACTACTTTAGTCTAAATTCCTCTTATAATAACATTATTGTTATCAAACTTCATATATTCTGCTACTTTCCTCGCTACTCCAGCGTCCTTTGTAGAAAAATCTGTAACTAGCCTAGAAGTTTCTGTTTTTCCTTGATATCCCTAACCAGAGCTTCCAAAATATGAACACATATTAGGAAAAATCAATTCACTCACAAATTCTAAATCTTGTAAAGGTTCCATGGTTCTCCTGGAAATAGCCCTTTCAGTGATCTCATCTACAGATGCTGAAACTCCTAATATCCTTAACGAGGATAGTGTCCAAAATAGTATCTTTTCACATTTTTTGGGATTGCTAAATGAACCACAAGTATGGGCTACAAAATCAAGCTTTGGAAATGAAGAATACAAAATTGTTTCTATAGATAGCTCAGAATTAGGCCCTCCATCAATAGCTTTAAATGTCTTGTGTAGGATTTCCATTAACAATTTTAACACTCTAGATGAAAATTTTGCCTATGTATTTCATGTGAGAGAAAAAAAGTGGCCCTACTAGTCTCTAAGCATAATTATGAAATGCATTTGTCACATATTAGTTGATAGAACTACATATAAATTTCAGGAACAAAGCCTTTTTAATATTCACTTGGAATTCTCAGAACATCTCCTTACTAGGATATCCCAAGGCATACCACATTCTCAAACCACTGTAATAACTCAATAAAAATAAAATAGCAAATAATAGAACAATGTGTACATATTCTTTAAGAAGTAAAAAAAAAATATTCCCTATGTCATTACTATATAATTACCTTAATATCATAAAGAAGTTGTGTAAGATCTTCAATGGAATATATATCATGATGTGGAGGAGGAATGATAAACCCCACACTAATAGTTGAATCTCTTATAACAAAAAAATCACCAATGATTTCATGGACAGGAATTCCACCACACTAAACAAGTTTTGCACCCTGTAGAGGAACATTTAAAATAAATGATAATAGCAAATAGCTAGTCTAATGTAGGAAGGAGCCTTCACACACATGCCTACAAGTTACCATGCGCAAAACATAATAAGCCTAACAATATGTCTTGGAAATAAGTGAAAATCATGTTGTTAGCTCAGACGATGTACTCTTCCCAAATTCCACCGATATCATCAGTTAATTACCTTCTGTAGATTCCTAGAATTAACAATGATCAAATCTTGCTTTGGCTATTAGAATAGCCATAATAGACAATTTAGGGAAGTAAAGGCATTTATATTACCCAACTATTTCTAATTGTACTAGTAATTTGTAACCTTCACAAATTACAAGAAAATCCTCCGAACATATCATATCCAAGGTCTTTTCCAATCCTGTAGAGCCACATTCTTTTGGAAATGTGATATCAAGCACTTTTTTATACTAACCTCAGTGGTTAATTTTGTTAATTGGTTATGTTTCCTCAATGGAAAGAATAGGAGCTTAAAGAGAAATTCTATGGCACTGCTTCTCACTAGTTTTTGTAAGATCCCCTTCTTTACCAGCCATGCATTCCATTAAGGTGAAAATTGCTTTACAAATTGGATCAATAGGAGGGGTTTTCAATTGAGAAAACATCTTCTTTAAATACTAAAATATTATTTTTAGTCTATTTGACATCATAGCTAAAGGTGTATCATTCCCCATGGAACCAAGAGATTCTGTTCCATATTTTTCCATAGGAAGAAACAACATTTCCAAATCCTTAATAGTTTTCCTGAACAATGAAATGCATATTTGAACAAATAGCTCATAAATGCAAACATACATTCAAAAATTCCTCATATAATATTTACATACAAATCACTTACCCATAAGCCTTCATTAGTGACAACAAGCCATATATTCCCATGTTTTCCATTGTATCATCCAAACTATCAACTTGTAAACAAATAAAATCAACAAGCTATGGAAAATTTATAGTTGACATATAGGGTGACCAAGTCCTTCCATACAATAGGTGTGATCATTCAGTAAACATTTTATTTTCTATAAAATATAAATGAAGAGTTTCAGAACTTAGTCCAAATATTAAGAAAAAAAATGTTATGTTTTGTATCCGAGTTATCACAAACGAGTGGTTTGATTTGAGAAGTCATATATGAACAACAACAAGAAGACCATCTAGATCGATGACTTTTCCAAATACTTCTTTGACCACCGAGTGAAACTATTTTCCTTCTCCTTCAAAAGAACACATCCATCTATTTTATCTACATATAGAATGGGGATGTTACTTGTGACATTAATGACATTTGCATTTGCGTCTTCTGGACCAAGTGGCACTCCATGGATGATAGAAATTGACTGAATTCATCCAATGCCAGCAATAGCACTGTAATATGGATCTAATATATTCACTTTGTCACCTACCTCGAGTAGGTCATTCCCTACCGGAGTTAATAAGAATTGTGACAAACAAAAAACTATACATAGATATTAGGAAAATAATAATTACAATTAAATTGAAAAAAAATACATTGATATTTAATTAACTGAATAATATGCACTCACTGAGTTAATATCTAAAATACTAGATTTCATCATATTTTGCATCGATTGGGAATGTTCAGGTGCATCAATTTCATCATATTTTAGAGCTCTCGAGCTAACCATTTTTCCTTTAACATCCTATATGTGATTTCATTATGCACAAATCAAATATTACATTAAAACACAATAAGTTATAACATAGAAGAAAACAGTAAATATAATATTATAACATTAAAATCTTAATAACACTAAAATAGAAGCATATAGGTCTTGTAGATATCTACAAAAGAATACCTTCACATTTTCATGGCCCTTTTTTGAGTCATTTAGCATCCGTGCACCACCCAAATTTACATATTCTTCTCGTGATTGACAAGAATTACCAATAAAAGAAGGCTTCATGAGTGAACAGAAATGGAACCAAAGCATTAACATATTATAAATTTAAGTGAAGCACTAATTGCAAGGGAATTATAATTTTCTTACCTCATCTAAATCAATGTTAAATTCCTTGATTTTCCATGCAGCAACAAGAGGTTCAATGGAGGAGGCTATGGCTGACATTGTATTTATCAAACCAGTTATAAATTGCATTGCTTGATTGTAATCCTTACAATGGTTTTCAACAGTAGATAAAGCTCCTATTTGTCTACTGTTGATGTCAATAAATGGAAAAGAAATTTCTATTCAATTTTCTGACGTATAATTAAGTTTTGAATTTTCCAAGTCTGCCATATAATGAGCCATTTCCCTCACTGCTGGTTCTCTATTATCTCCTTCAACCTACAAATAATTTTCAACGCACAATTAGTTGGATATTAAAAAAATCAAAACACATGATGCAATGTACAATATTCAACAAAAAAATTGTATACTTACAAATATTTGTTGTTTGGATCGCAACCCACCCCGACCCAAAAAATATCGAGCCTTCATATGCTCTCTTGCTTTCTTCGCTCTTATACTCTTTGAAAAATACGCTTCAACATGCATAATTCTCTTCAAATCTTCCCATTGTTTGGGATTCAATTTACTCTCCCTATATTTTCCATCCAATATTAATTTTATGCATTTATCCTTGAAGTTATTCATCAAAATTATCATTCTACGATTATAATATTTACTAGAAATCCTTCCACCAATAATCTAAAAAAAAATTCCATTTGTTGGATGACTTGATCAACATTTCTTGGATCTTGATCTGGAAAGCTGGATTTGGTAACATCCAAATGAGACCTTATTATTGTGCCCAACTTTGTGGCCCACCTTGACGCATTTGGTCGAGTAGGCTCACCATATTTTACCTCAATCAAGTAAGCCTTCTTCCCTTATAATTTTCGTTCTTTGGCTTCCCTTTTTGTGGACCTAGAAATTCCTTGACTAATTATTTTTCTTTGGACTAAAGCTGATACATCTTCAAAACCAAGACGAGGTGATGTAAAATCACTCATATTTGTGGATAAAGAAGGTGCCGTATTTCCTACAACCTTACTTGCAGAAGATGCAATTGGTGTGCTTTCTGTGGAAAAATACTGAATTGGTGTGATTTCTATGGCAACAGAATAAATTGGTTGCTCCTTGTCCACAATAGGTGTGGCACTAGGTTGCACACAAATCTCCTCAGATGTGCCTCCAAATATTTTCTTTAACTGTAAATAAATTTCTTCAAACTCTTCTTCTTTAGAATGTACCTATTTTTTCGAAAAAGCCTTGGACATGATAATCTGATATATCAGGAAGTTGATCATTAGTATTGCCACCTTCATCTCCATGCATTGAATTACCACAACGTTTTCTTCTACGAGTTGGGAGGGATATGTCTTTAATTTCTTTTTGTTTCTTCTCATTGTCTATGGGATCCAAGTTTCCCCTATAATTTTTTTTTTTTAATCAAACTATAGCCTACATCATCAAATATAATATATACAACTTTCATTAAATATGCATAGAAATAAAAAGTGACAACGAGTAACTACTTACTTATTCACCAAACCAAGAGATGACAAATATTCTTCATTTTTTGTGATGCATTCTTTACAAACATGCTTGTATCCTATCATATTTTCATCACTTCTAAGATCATTTTTACGTTTCAACCCCTTCTTCATAGTATTTATTTCCTACATTTCACATTCAAATAAAAAATATTAGTGCATGGAAAAACAACAATTATAAAATATATCTATTATACGATCATGAATTATGATCAATGAGAATGAATTAACCTTATATTGGTAACTTCAAAAATTTATAATGAGAATGAATCAACATCATGGTAACTTAAAAAACTAACAAAAATGGGGGTTGTTCCTATTATATGATCAAATTATTTCTTCAAAAAATTGCTACTATCATAACACCAGTGGAGACATGTTATAATAAATTGAGGTAATTATAGCATCTCACATCTATGGTGAACCATATTAAACTATGGTAGTAAGTATTTCCACTTAAATAACCTTGAATTTGAATATTTATAGATTAAATGTTAATCCCAACTTGGATTATAACCCCTCAAAAAACTCTCAATATATAGAAGATGAAATAGAAAGAAAACTAAGACATGAACTAGAGCATACTATGTTGATTTTTATTTTGGTTATTTCCTTTGAACTATGTTGTTAATATGTTGATAGAAGGAACACTTTAACCAGTATCAACACCTTATCTAGAATTATGGATTCTATATTTTTAATTGCTAGAAAATTTGTAACATTTTCATAAATTTATCACATAATAAAAACATAGCATATTGCAATTGGGAATGCAGATTGTTTGTCCCAGCCATTGTAACATTATTGAATCTATTATATGTGTACTAGTGTCAGTACCGTACAACTCTAGTGAAGAGCTCCTGAACCATATTAAGACTTTGATCCCTTAGTAAATAGACTCCAGAGACTTACATTTGGCTTCGAGGTTTGCCAGAAGAAAATCAAATATCCCACAATAAAAAGATACATATACCCTAATTTAAAAACTAAAATAACATTACAAGATTCTAGATTTTCCTGAGGGAAAAAAAAAACAGCTATAGAAGTTACAAAATAAATATTAAAGTTAGCATAACTTCATGTAGGAAATTTCCTTGATGGATCTAGTAACCCTCTTTAAGATAAATTGAATCACTTCATGCTACAATATAGTTACTCGAATGAGACAAAATTCACACAAAGTGAAAAATGAATGATAAATTTCACACAGATTTTAATCAACCATCTGGCTAATCCCATGGCCAAAACAATAAAATCCATTTGCATAGTCAAAAATTATTCCATAAAGTCAAGATGATAAATCATCATTGTGATCATTTGCATGGTCATCAATATCACAATCCTGATCAGTTGTGTATATATATTCTTGATTTCCTTCATTTTTCTTGAACATTATATTGTCCTAGTCATGAATTACGTTTTCTATCTCAAACTCTTCTTTGTGAATCAATGCTTCATCTTAAAACACTCTATCTGCATATTCACATTCTTCCTCCAATGTTTCTTGTAAATTATTACATTGCACATAAACCATTATATCAACATATTCCATTAATTTCCTTTTTGAGTGGGGCTCTATTTGAATGACATACGACCATCCTCATCTTGTGACATCACCAATTGAAAATTCCTGGTTAATTTGAATAGGGGAAACATATGGCTCATTGGTCTTTAGTAAAATTTGGCATGTATTTGCACGTATAAATCCATACTCATCATGTTGTATTGCAGATGGCTTGATCCATTTACATTTTCATAATATAGGACTATTTTCACCATAATCATCTTGAATAATTTCTTGTATGAATCCAACATACAAGTTATTTTCAGTGTTGTGATGAAATTCAACACTAACAATACAATCACAATTTGCCTTTCCTATGTCCCTTTCCTCCATTCTTAAATGATTACCATAGGCCCACATCCCACTAATATAGGAGGCCCATATACTTGGAGGTTGTGAAAGTTGAATTTCCTCCTTCGCCATATGTTTACCTTCTTGTCGTGCATCATTAAT
Source organism: Pinus albicaulis (assembly GCA_034641835.2). Taxonomy (NCBI): domain Eukaryota; kingdom Viridiplantae; phylum Streptophyta; class Pinopsida; order Pinales; family Pinaceae; genus Pinus; species Pinus albicaulis. The sequence continues at coordinate 1,177,016,378 of CM076580.1, forward strand.
TCCATCAACAATCGAATCATCAAATTTTGGAAAGGAACGATCTCCAAGGTTCAAATCTTGAATTGTACGCTTTCGAGATGGATGCATCCATTTTTGAATCTCTTCTTCGTATTTTCTATATAGAATATGAAAATTAAGAGTGATAATAATTTAGCTATTAAATTAAACTAAATAAATTATCATGTAAATAATATTTTACCTACCCCACTTATCAAATGATGATGTGTTTTGAAGAACATAGGCATGTATGGCAATTATTTCCTCATTTGATAGCTTGAAGCGACATCCATGTCCTTCTAATACTTCACCTACAACTATTTGATCATCATAATCATCCCATACACACCGATTGAAATTGCTAAAACCTTCATATATTTTGTGCAAAACTATATGGCTTCCTGCATTAAATATCCTTCACAAATGCTACCTTTTGGTTTTTCCTTATTAGGAACAAAATTTTTCAAAAATTTCATGTATTGTTCTGTAGGATACATCCATATTGTGTTTATTGGGCCACAATGCTCTAGTTCATGTTCTAGATGTATAAAAATATGCATAGAGATATTGAATATTATTGGTGGAAATTCTCGTTCCAATGAGCAAAGGAATCCAACAACCTCTCCCCTCAAATTATCAAAGTTTGAAGGATCTAACACATGCAAAATCATTCTTTTTAAGATTAGTCCCAACCTTATAATTTCCAATCTTGGTCCCTTTTCCAAACTTGATATGGCTTCAATAGGTAAAATATCCTCAATTATGACATGATAGTCATGGGTCTTGAGGCTTCTTAAGCTATTATTTTCGGTTTGGATTCTAATATTACCACTTACATATCGAGTAGGAAATCGAGTCTGAAACATCAACTTTAAGAATTGTGCACGTTGATCCTTTATCCGCACATAAGGAGCAATATGTTTTATGTATTTTCCATTACCATACTTTATAACCCAAATATTTCGACGGATCTTTAGTTCTTTAAGGTCTAGGCGTGATGACACTGTATCATATGAACCAAAAAGAGTTTCTATAATAGAAAAATCTATGATTTTCTCAGTATGCTTAAAGTCAACAGTATGCCTAATGGTTATATGCTTAAAGTATGGAAATTTATTGAATATGTACACTCCTTTTAAACCACTATCGTAAAGTGGATCATTTTTACTACCACAAATGCCACCATTTTCAATAAATTTCATTCTTTTTTCTCCATTCTCAATAATTTAATCACTTGCTATTGCCAGTGGTGCTTCACGATTCTCTTCCTTACCATTGAAACGTGACTTTTGTCGATGATATGGATTCTCCGTTTTGAGGTAATCTCGATGTCCACAATAAATACACTTGTGCAAACTACTTGAGTGCCTCACAAAACCCTTAAATATGAAAGTCGGACATTAATGGTATCCATTAACATTGAGACCAATCAAAGTGCCATATGCAGGAAGATCATGGATTGTAAATAGTAAAGAATCTCTTAAAGTGAATTGAATTGAATTACCATCCCTTAAAATTCGAATTGCTTCAATTCATTTCCACAATTCCACTAGCTCAACAAATAATGGTTCTAAATAAACATCAGTTGTATCTGAAGTCACACTTTTTTTCCTAGGTATGATAAATGACAACATCGAGAAAAATTTCTTGGTTGCTAACCATGGAGGCAAGTTATAATCTATTAAAAACAGTAGCCAAGTTGGCCATTTAGTGCTTTGATCTGAGAAAGGGTTCACCCCATCTAGAGTTAAACATAGTCTTATATTGCGAGGATCTTGGGAAAAATCAGGGGACTTATTTTCAAATTACTTCCAAATCCTAGAAATACCCACAAAGCATTATTTTCCATCGGTGCTCTTATTTTGGGCATGACATTGCATTAGCTCGGCAATGTCTCTACATTTTTATATTAGAAGAAACCGTGGGATTATTGGAAAGTGGCGAAGAACCCTTCTCAGAGATGAATTTGATTTCAACCTTGATTTATACCTCACTTCTTTACATTTTGTACATTCAGTCTCACTTGCAGGATTTTTGCGAAATAATGCACAACCATTCACACATGTGTGGATGTTTTCATACCCTAAGCCTAGCTTAGTGATTTTTACCTTACATGCTATTCGTTTTGTTGGCAGTGTGGAGTTGGGTGGTAACAATCATTGTAAAAATGAAAATAACTCATCAACACTCTCATTTTTCCAACCATCCACCACTTTCAAGTTAAGAATTAAAAGGATTGTTGTTAAATGACTTAAATTGCAAGTACCATACACAGGTTTTAAATCATCCTCCATCAACTTTTGCCATTCATCCTTGAAACCCTCATTCAAAATTCTATCAAATTCAATCCCTTCATCAAAGGTTCCTACCTTTTGATTTGTGTTTTTCCTCTTCATATGTGTCTAGTGCCTCTACATCTCTCAAGCTACGCAATTCATCCTATTTGGATAACAATTTTGAGGGAAAGGGCTTATACCACTATGCCCATATTTTAGCATATCTTGAAAAATCACACTTCTTTTTCTCATCTTCCCATGATGACAATCATTACATGGCCATGCATATTTAAGCAAGCTCTTATCATCAGATATTCTCTCATCATGTCCATTGTATTCATCCGTTTTCAAAATTGGGCGTTGACGTATCTTCAATTTTCTGCATTCAAAGATGAAAATAATATGTTAGCTCTTTACTTTCAACTCTTTTAGAAATTTATTTGTAAAGGAGAAGTTTCAACTCCTATTTGAGAAAAAATGTCAATTATGCACACTTTTTAGAAACAACATATAGGAAGAGAAGACTAAAATTTTTTTACCAGTGTGAACACACCCATACACAACAATCACATAGTCAAACAAAAAAAGAAAGCCATTCTTGAGAGAAATCTTGTGGATCAACACTTCTTTGAGGAGATTTTTGTTGTATTCACACATTTTGAGCATAGATTTATCAACATGATAGAAATTTGTTTTGTTTTTGAACGCAGATCTATCAGCATAACAGCAAAAAAATTTGGTTAATATATTAGCATTCTTTAGAGCACATCCCTTCCGGTCATTTTTAAGAATTCATTACATCAGAAATGAGGAGAAGAACACACTAATGGGAGTTGCCTTAGTAGAAAATAGGATGCATCACTCAGCTACAGGGGAGGCACTTGGCATTTATGAAGTGGTAGTTACCAGTACTGAATTGTCTCCTCTAAAGCCTATTTTTGACATGTTCGCAGTGCTCATTCCTAGAAAATGAGGGCACTTCAATTTAGGGAGACACTTACCTATTCATGGCAGCATGACAAGTTACAAATTATCTCGTTTTTGGCACTTAAGTGAATACATTCTGTTTTTTTCCACTTGCATGGAGGGGAAATTAATGAAGGGGTTACACCATATTCTCTCCTTATTCCTAGCATGCAAGAGGGTACATAATTTGGAGATTTACATTACTTTTATAAGTTTTAATATGTTCACCCTAGTATAAATTATGCCTTTGGAGTCATATTTGTTATTGTTATCTTCATCTATAATTATGTGATTGATCTTTGATACTCATTCAAGACCTTCACTAGTTGTAATAATATTACCTAGGATAAAATGTCTCTTAACAAACTCCAGTTGATCAAGAAAAATGTTTCAGGCTGCCTTATTCCTTATTATAAGACACATTACAAAGTGTAATAGGCCAACAATTTCTCACTATGTTTATCTCGTTTTCTATCTTGAAACTTGTGTATTTTATATTGTTGTTGAAGTGAGACACCTTCTATGTGTCTTAAACAATTGATTTGTCACAATATAGTCAAAATTATCCCACATTCCTTCAATAGATGTGTGAATATTCAGCGGGGAAATTTTCCTCCAATTACCATTATGGCAGAATCATATACGAAAAAACAGCCATATTATGTAAATGAAAAGACAATCCCAAACCTTCCTCTCAAAGAAGAAACATATTTTTGTGGAGGCTACAAGGTAGATGAGATTGGAAAGCATCCAATATTGTCAAATCCATGTTTTTTTGAAAATAATTTGATGACCTAGAAGCCACAAAAATAATGTTGATGCTAGTTGGCCCACAATAGCTTGGACTAGAGTTGTAACATCTAGAAATGAGTCATAGACACATTTAGCAAACTCAGGCATAGATCAAGATAGTGTAAGACTAGAGATAGCTTTGTTGTTATAGATAGCTCTCATGTATCTCAACTAGACATTTTGAAGTGGATTGATGAACAATGTGTAACAAACATGGATCTGATGTTTCACTTGTTTTATCCATGGCCTTCAAGCTTGTTAGAACATGACAGAGAAGCTCTATGTAGATTTTCAAGAATATTCTCATGTTTTGATTGCTCTTCTACCACTAGCTTTACCTCCAACATCATTGCACAAGAAATTAATGTCCAATATGCTAGCAGTTTCTATTCTTACAAAGGTGAATGGTCATAGTTGAACTATTTCTTATTTGAATGAAATTAAAGCATAAACATATGATAATATAATCATTATATATCATTTGGACAATTGAACTTGTCATAAGTAAAATTTTCTTCCAAGATCTCATGAGTATGCTAAATTATATCTCAATCATTTCCAACCTCTTTGCAAAACCAATATTGTAAAAAATATTCGATGTGACTAAGGATAGGTATAACTTACAATTTATGGTTCTCTTCTAGTGTTAAATGTGATTATTAGATAAGGAAACTTATTCTAGTAGATACAAGGGCTTTTGGCATGTCATATAACTTCAATGGAGTTATGATTATAGCACAAGACTTGATACAGATCACTAAACACCAGCCATCTTCATGCATAAGCTTTTAGGAGAGAATAAGAGCTCTATTCTTCTTTTACCAGTGCTTTCTTAACACATTAGAGGAAGATATATTTTTTAGGAGAAACTAAAGGCACACTATGCTATAAATAGAATTAATTTCTCAAGCAATATCTCAAGAACTTGTGAAGTAACATCTTGTATTCAGACAATTAGAAAAAGTAAGTGCTGACAGACTAGAGGTAGGAAACTTAGAGTTAATATAATCAATGCCCAGATTTAAGCTTCAGTTTCCACCACACTCCTAACCGCAAAGGACCAATAAGGATATAACTATAAAAAGTTTAAGAGTAGATCCCTGTTATGAGCAGATGGGTTTGGCTAAGGAAAAACAATGAGAACAAGACAACTGAAAAATCATACAACAGGAAAGGATTAACCTTAAAGTAACTGACCTGTTTCATGCAATATATTTAATATGCTACCAACATTTAGTGTAATAAGTATTAGTATCAAATTAAAAGGTAAAATAGAAATAGTTGCATCATTATAAAGGTCTCTTGTGGGTGTTTCACACTTTCTTGCAGTTGTCTACATTAGTAACATGTCTGCTCTATTAATATTCAATATTCTAGAGTTTTCCAATATATATTGAGCATAGTAACTGTAGATACTCAACTGATACCAATGTATATCATGACATGATATCTTTTTCATGCATTTGAGATGAGTTTTTTACTCTTCCAATGGTAGCCTAAGTGTTGGTTTATAGGCCAGAAGTTCGGGAACTCTCTGCCGCACCTATAGTTTTCTATGAGAACATGATCAACCAATAATGAAGTAAAACTAAGTGAAAATTCAGTGATTTTGTAGGTCATTATTTCAAAATTTAGTATTAAAGCTTGCAAAAACTAGAAAGAGGTGGCAAGGTTAGGGTTAGAAAACAGATAAAAACAAAATTATTAAATCACAAACAAAAAAAAATGTTAAAATCCCATATGTTTTATGTAAATTATAAAACCTAAAGAAACAACTAAGAATGAAGGATTCAATTACTATTAGTGGGCCACGGTAGCCACAAATCATCACAATCTAAAATTCCACTGGGTCATTGCACTTGCAAACACTGTCAAACAAGAAGGTGTGCTACAATGGAAACATGGCCACTCAAGATTGGAAAGCTGAATAGTTAAGAAAAACTGCACAAGTGCCCAACTTCCCATAATATGATGAGGAAAAACAATGTAAACAAAAAATACAACAAATCAGCCACAATGTATTTAACACCATGGTTCCATGATTGAAAAATGGTAGTTATGTAAAGGAACGTTTCAATTTCAATGCAACAAAATAATGCAAAGATATTTTTTGATTTTTCAATGAAATAAAGCACACAACGTACTAATTCAATGGAAAAAAAATAAACACTAGTTTGAGTTTTGCGAATGTAAGGTTTTGAAATTGAATGACTCAACCAAAGTGGAACAGACACAAAAACATGTAAGTTAATGGAGCAAACTTTCAATCGAAAAGGAGAGTTTCCCAAAGTGACCCAAACAAGCAAAGTAATCAAAGCTCAAAGTATTGAAGAAGAAGGACTAATCGAAAAAACGAAAAGACCGTTCAACCAGCAAAACAAAAGGATCAAGAAAATCTCAGTCTAATGACCTGAAATGAGACTGATTAACAATCAAAGAGATTTGTTCTTGAACAGAAGGCTCGGTGTTCAAGAACACTTAGAAACCCTAAGGTATTAAATGACACTGACAATAAAATGGACAAACGACTGAGGGAAAGAAGTATACAGTAGTCAACACAGTTTGAAAGGCTGATGTGCCCATATTGTGGGATTTATATGGTGGCTTATGATAATCTAGTGAAACCTTAGCCACATCATATAGTTTCCATGAAAGTGTATAATGTGCCCAAATTGTGGGATTTATATGGTGGCTTGTGATAGTGTGGTCAAACCTTAGCCCAATTTTTCAGGCAAGTGCTAACTATTATCTAAAGGCCCATGCAAAATAACCATACGATAACTTGGCAATGTTGGAAGCCTAGCCTTCTTCAACTTTGAAGTCATTATGGAAAAGAAAGTACTGAATGTAGAAGTGGTTTAAATGAATAGTTGAAATAGATATTACTAGAAAGGCATAATAGAGGATGCTGTAAATTAGCCTTTCCAAAGTCTCCTCACAAAACAAGCTAGAGGGAGGAGTCTATTTTCATAGAGAAGGCTTCTATCAAAGAAGCAACAGGAAAATATGATGTTTAATTCTACAATCATGAAGAACTATTTGTGAATAGTGAATGAGTTTTCACCAATGTCATCAAAATCTAGATTCTATAGTAGTGAAAAGGAACTTAGTGTGATACATTGTTTTCAATTAAACCATTCAGTGTACATTGTTGATATAAAATAATATGAAGATAGTGCCAAGTCATAAAAAGTCCATTTCTTAGATCAAAATCAACATATACAATGAGAAAATAAGGGCAATAGAACCTAGTTTGTAGGCTTATAAATAAGTGAAAAATATCAGTTCTGAAGGCAGAAGTGGACCAGTGTTGACCCCTTCAATTATGAGCTTAATTTCTAGAGTACGACTAGCTCTTCCTCATTGTACAAACTCAACAGCATTTATGGCTCCCTTTTTCTCCTAAATGACACCCTCTACACACATGTAATTAAGGCATCTCCATAACCCACGCACAAAGATTGTGATAACATCTAGAAGATGTTAAATCAACCCACAATAATGATACAACCAACACAGAAATTTTTCTAGCAACTCATCCTTCAATAAAATGTCACTCTCAAGAGGTACGAACTTCAACAAATGAGAAAAATATCAAACCTACCTTCCAAAAATCAACCCACAAGACAAAGACCAGATTCAAGCTCCCTTGTGATTGGTTATTGTACATCCTTTGTTACAGCATTCGACCAAATGAGTGTAAAAGTGAATACGTCCTTCTGGAGTGTCGAAATCGACCCCTTGGAAAAACTGAACTTGACTCACGGAATAGAGGATTTCATCCTCTTTCACAATACTAAGCTTTCTCTTCCTTGAGATGAACTTGACCAACAATGAATAGGATGAACACAACCCTAAATGCCATGTTCACTTCCTTTCTAAGCATTATTGAGAGGTTGGAGACTTAGAGGTTGATGTCAACAATCCTAGCTACATTGGTCCACACTTTATTCTAACGACAAAAGATAGCCTTGCTAGAAACAAGGAAGCTCTTTGTACATAGAACTATCAAATCAAGCACAAACTAGCATATATGGTCATTGATATTGGAAACCAAAATAACCTTCTCTTGCTTCAATTGGAAAAGGAACTCAGGTTACCAAAATAAAAGCATTCCAACTCACATTAGCTTGGATGTGTCAAATATGCACATTAGCTTGTGATAATCACTTGAAAATAGATTAGAATGTTGCTAGAAGATGATAAGATATTTCCCAATATATTATGTGTTCTTACAAAAAAAATATGAGAAGACTTACGAAAAGAAGATGATGATAACAAGTGTGACTAATTGCATAAAGTATGGGCTTCTAGGTTCAACCTTAGGCATGTGCCCTCTTTCAATCCTAATATTACTTGGCATTATTTATATTGTGCATGTCAATTGTTGGGTGATTATGTTGCTAGTATTGTCCCTCATTACAGTTATGATCATTAATTCCAACTCAGGATTGGAACTGGTAGTGGTTGTAATATTCACACAAGGTTAGTAGCCCTTTGGGCCCTATTAAAAATTTTTATGGTTAAAGGTGTTCAAAATATTCAGGTTGTTGGAGACTCGAAAGTGGTAATGAGATTTTTAAAGGTTCTCTGCCATTGGATAGTTTGGTTCTCTCTCACTGGAAGCACTAAGTTAAGGAACTCCAAGAAGATTTTCATTCGGTTTCTATTTAGCATGTTGACAGAGAATATAATTCTAAGGAAAATAATCTTTCAAAGGATCCCATTGCAATCAACAAAGGGATTATGCATGGAAAATCAGAGGGAAGGTTTTGGTTTCAGCTTTCATAGAAATATCATTTTAAAAGAATTTTACAGGCAGTTTTAAGATATTATTTTGGGTTGTCTGCAATGTTAGCACTATAGGTTTTAATGTCATTTTTATGTTCAACGTTTTTACAAGGATTTTTTGCAGAATGTGATGATAATCAGGAAGTTTCCGGAAAGGAGCTCCTATGCATATGAAAATTCAATGTATACTTTAATTTCTACTCGAAATAACATATGCCAAATATACATTGGTTTTCTTGAAAGTTAAAAAAAATAGAAATGAGGAAAATTTTATGTGTAAGAAGATAAAAAAAATTTTGTTGGTTTCCATTTTCAAACATCTCTTTTTTCATTTACAAACGTGGCTCCTTTCGCTATCTTTCTTTGGATGACTGTAAAGACAGACTTTTATAAGGATAATATTTTTATTTCAGTATGGGTGGTTGAATGTAGGGAATGGGTGCTACCACCTAAAACTCTACCGTATAGAATAAAACTCTATCCTATAGTGGAAACTTGTAATGGGTGGTTGAATGTGGGGAATGGGTGCTACCACCTAAAAAACGAGATCTACAGAACTATTAACTTGATGTTTTGTTTCTAATTTCTCAGACACATAATTTCATTCAGAAAAATCATTTCATTAGTCATTTCATTAGTCTACAGGTCCTACAACTTATTCTATATTTTTCATCAGATGTGAGCCCCAACCCTGGATAGGATGAGATAAATATGGATGATCCCATCAAAGGAATCCTAGCCACCGACATTAATAACTATTTCTCGATTATACTCATCAGTTGGACAAGACCTATTAATTTTTTTTTTAATCTGATCTCCCTCATGTTGAACCAACTAGAGAGGTTTCAAATGGAAAGGCCTAACCTATGAATGACGAGAAAGCTCAACCATAATTTGGGGCAGATTTAATTGAAATATATGCTAAAAATATTTCTTGATTGAACTCATTAACAACATCATGGGTGGTGTTAGTGTCAATCTAGTCATACAGCCATCAGTGATCAAAACTGCTCTTTTGCATTTTCATATTAGGAGTCTCATACCGAATAAATTTGACCATTCCGGGATTCATTGATGGTAGTGATTTTTCATTAGTTTTACCTCATGCAAAACTTGTTGATTCTCCTCTCTATTGTTTTAGTCATGAGCTACTTTCACTTTTTGAATCATGTCAGTAGGTCATAGGATGGGTCTCATTAGTTTCTAGGGTCTCACCATGGTCAAAATAATGAGTCAAGTGTCAATAAATATCAGCAAGGTCGCGAGGAAGTCAATAAACTCAAAGTCACAACACCTGGAAGATCAAAGATATATTTTATTCAGTTTGATATAATTTTCACCTCAAAACCATGTTTTGAGGTGAAAACATGACACTTTGCCTTTATTATCATTCATTATGTAATTTTATGTCAGCATATGTAATAAGTCACAATTCAGAAGTTGTTTTCTCCACAAAAGTCATCACCCTACCTTCGGAGAAGTTTTCCACAGCATGCTCAGCGCCAAATCATCCTCCAAGCAGATCAGAAAGATCCTGGAAAGAGCTTTCCAATGGCATATTACACTCTTAAAACTGACTTCTGGATTGAAATTTATGCCTAAGTGAAGTAAAAGTCCCCTATTCCCTAAACTTCCACTATTTCCCATGTTTCCCTTAAAATTTTATGTTTAAAGTTTAATATTTTCCTTATAAAATCCCTTTCCCCACCCCCCCCTCCGATTATAAAACTGCATTATAAATTGTTTAAACATACATTCGATTTATAAAAAAACCACTTCCCCACCATACGTTGTAAAACTTTATAATAAACATATCAAAGTTTATTATTATAAATTCCCCGCCATTCCAAACCACTTCCCCTCCATGCTTTGGAACTTTATAAAAAAGTTAAAAGGTTTATATTATATAAACCTCGCCCTTTCCATCGCATCGCAAATGTTAACAAGAGCACTCTGATTGACCCTTACCAAAAACTTCTGATGCAATTCTATTGAGACTCTCGATTGTATATTCCCCAATGGAACCCCTCCGATGTATATCACGACCGTTGATCCGATTGACGATCAGACAGCCCATATGAAATCGTTCCATTGCAATCGGTGCCTCCAATCGTCCCCCTCCAATTGACTCCTGCCGATGGCCCGCTCCCGATTATCCCTCAGCCATCAATCTCGCAATCCAATCCGACGGCCGACAGCTATCATTCCCTAATCGCATCAACAATTTTATGTGTATTACTCTATCCCGCTCCCCTTCGATCCACGATGCCGATTGGCCCTCTGTCCCACCACTTTATATTCTACCTCGTTTGTTATAAAAAGCCATTCCCCTTTGTAAAATGAAATCGTATTTTATTTTATTTTACCAAAAAGGCTCTCCGCTCCTTCATATAAAATAGTTTTTCCTTTGTAAAAGTGCCAAACTTTTCTTATGTGAAAATATCCCTTTCGCTTATCTTTCCATATTCTTACATACCAATCACATCAGAATTTTTGGTTTCGATCGCCGATTGCAATGGCGTCGTCACACAACATATTACCGAGTTTCATTATGTATTGCCTCCCCCCTCTGATCCCGATTGTGATTACTTTTTACATGCATTGCAAAACATATTATAAAATTTTGTTATATGTTGTGGTCCCTCCTACCCCTTCTAAATCTGATTGCAATGTGGGTCCCGCCTCCCTTCCCTTTTCCCATTCAAAAAAAAAAAAATTTCCCTTCACAAAGGTATTTAATTTCATTTTATTTCAATAGCATTTTATAAAAATCGGTTTTCTTCAAATAGTGGAAAGCAATAGACAGCTGGCTGAGAGCTAAAATTAAATAAATATTCCTACAACAACAAAGAAATATGGATTTTCTCCTCAAATCACCTATTTATCATTCAACATCGTAATTGTGAAATCTGCCCAAATAATCAAATGTATTGCTACTATCCCTTATTTTTAGGGGCAGAAAGTTAGATTTATTTTCTATCATTGCACTTCAGTTCTTTAACTGTTACAACATCTCCCTTTTATGTGGATCTATGTTCCCACATTTCATCTTATTTATTGTAATTTTAAATCATTTGTAAAGCGGTCTATAAAACAACAGTAGGGGAATAGTGTGTAAAGTGCTCTACGCTCCATTGTACAGTTTGATAGGGAATTAATAAGAGATCCAGCTCTGAGTTGTGGAATTCATGTGATATGATTTTTAGCATTTTTTTTCTCCTCTTTTTCATCTGTAAATTGTTATGTTCCACCTCTCATCCATAAACATTTATTTTTGAATGCTTTCAAGATAGAAAGGTAGAATCCATTTTATATGCTCTGCCTTGGGAAATCATTCATACTCTGTGTTTTTCTCTTATAGTTGAAAAGGATCCATTTCTTATGCCATTTTCAGCTCCTCAACAGTCTTTCCATTCCATCTTATTTCAACTTGATTGATAAATATCTTGCCTATCTTGCCCCATGAAATACCCCGTGTCCTGATTTAATTTCCTGGATTCTACTATCCCATTTTTGTCCCGCACATCCCTGAAATTTCATTCATTTATTAAAATTTTTCCCTATCATTTTACCTAGCCTAATATCATATCCTTATTGTAATTTTTTGAATATCCTTTCATAGAGAGAGCCCTCTCCTATCCTTTTAGGGCTAGCTACAAGGCTGAGCGTGATTTAGTTTTTACCTTGTTTTTCCCTTTTCATCCTGTGGTCCAATTCGGGAGCTAACATCTCTGGCGACCATACTGGGGAACGTCGATCTAACTATCTGTGATCTTACATTCTTCGCGCTCATTAACTGTGTTATATTCTATTTTGAAAGAAGGTCATAATCAGGCCCTGTGTGAATAACTAGTATTAAAACCTTTGGTTAAGGTTAAACCTTGGTTATACAAAATGCGACGGTTCTTTACAAATCTCTATGGTTGAAGTAAAATGCTTATTTTTATTGCTGGTGGAGAAATAATATTAGTGGGACCCAGCCCTAATTAACACAAGGAGTTAAATCCCTTAACCACAGTCAAAGCTTGAAGTCAAAGCTCGGTCTGATTTACCACTGGCAGGTTTTGGAAACCAAAACCACCCATTTCGCGCCACTTTTTCCCCAGAGCAAAAATACTACAAAAAAAATGTGATCCAATGAGATTTGGGCACGTCATCACCCACAAACTGCCCATTTCGTGCAGCTCTCAGCTGTTAAACGTCTACCATGTAAAAAACACGATATCCACGAGAACCGTTCGATCTGAAGCGCCTTTGATCTTACGAAAATCACGCGCCTAGAAGCACGGGCGATAAATCAAGGTACTACCCAGTGGTTTTATGTTATTATATGCTTATTTTATTAATAGAAAAGCAGAATATGGATGTGTGGGCCCTTGCTGAAATAAAATATATATCATGTTGATAGAACAGAAGAATATATGTTCAAAACATTTAAAAGGATCGTGCCATTGTTATAAAGTTTCGATATTGCGACTAGATAAAGTCACTTAAATATTTTTTGAGCGTATTCACTTATATCATATATTTTCTTGAGAAGGTTTGAGATATCATTATAAAGTGAATATTGCTACAGCACTTTGGGAAGGAAAATATAACTACAACCACTATTCTTCAGTCATAATATATTTATGCTATTAGAGCATAAAGGTCAGATCACCCCAGTAAAAGTTTTCTTGCAAATTCATCGGTTCTAAAAAATGATTTTTAGGGTCTGTTAGGCTGAAATAAATTTTGTACAGTAAAATTTTGCACACACTAGCTTCAAGAAGATACACAAGGGCTAATCCAGATCCAAATCCTCCCCTTGTGTTTGAAAATCCAAATCTTATCCCAAGAATCGTTAGAAGACAAGAAGGATCACTAAGTCCCATACCTGTCTTCAGATCCTATACTTGGCCTAGTGAGTGGTTTTTTGTAGAAGATATTTTCTTTGATGAAATTTTTGAGCTTTATTTATTTATAAATAAATTTGAAACTGACATTGATGATACAATTTTAGATCCTGAGTTCCTTGTAGATATCAAAGTCCAAAGAGAAAATTCCTCCATTGATGATTACATTTTGAATTCCCCTCAGTCATCTACCATTGTAACTAATATTCCTGAGCCTTCAGAGTCATCAGGAATAGCATTTCCTCCTCCTAATTCATTAGCATCCCCTTCATCCAATTCCAAGTTATCATCTCCTCTAAAAAAACCTCCCCTAAATCCTACAAATCATGTTGTGAATCCACCTAGAGTCATGGCTGCCCGGTATGCACCTCTGGTCTTACCTTAGGCTCTCAATGATATGTCTGTTGATTATCAAAGTAAAATTCCCATATTTTATGCCACTCAAAGCATCACAACCCAGCAGCATGTTGATAATATGAATGACTTTTTTGATTTACATGAGGTAGAGGCAGATTCGAATGTAACTACCAGGCTGTTTGTTCAAATTTTCGGAGGTGAAGTCAGAAAGTGGTTCAAAGCCTTACCAACAGGCTCAATTCACACTTTACAGTAGTTGCACACACAGTTTTTAGACTGGTGGGAGGTAAAAAAGAACCCACTCCAAATTTTTTCTGAATATGATAATATTAAAAGAAATGTGGGTGAAACTATGCAGGACTATTGTTTAAGATTCAATGCTATATATAATGCTATTCTGGCTAACTTGAAACCTCCTGTGGGATTAGCCATGCTGAAATTTCCAGATGGCTTCGAAGCCTATATGGCATATCATCTGCGAGAAAGAGACCCTTCCTCACTTGAAGACATGCAGAAGATAGCGGTAAGTGTTGAATCCAATCTGCTAGCTAAAAGAGCACGAGCCAGAGTGGAAAAGAGAGTCACGGTGAAAGACGAAGCCTCTCCTTCAGACAAAAAAATGGACACTCTGATTTGAACAGTTGAAAGTATTATTGATAGATTAACCATTTCGGATAGACTTGGACCTCAAATCAGGAATCCAAATTTCAAAGGACAGCAGCCCCAACTCAGAATTAAGCAGAGAGAACAGAGAATGCATGACCAAGCAGTGCCACCATAGCAATAGATTAAAACTCCATTGCAGTAGAACTACGTGCAATGGATAGACTCAGATGATGATGATCCTATGATTGAGGCCAATCACTTTTTCATAGCTGATGGTGTTCCAATCTTCCTCACAAAAGACGAAGAATACACAGTGGCAACTCCAGACATTCAAAAAGACCAAAATTTCATTTTGGCCAATGACACAATGTTGGAAGAAGAGTCCAATGATTACCAGAGAGGGTATATGAATGCTCTCTCAGTTCAGCAAAGGTAGTACTCTTTAAGGAACAAGGATGTTACGATCAATCCCATTCGAAAGAGAAAAGAACTCCAAATGAAGAACGATGCAGAGAAGAAAGGTGTTAGGTCCCTATATCACTAGTATAGCCCCTTATTATTGTTAGTGTAAACCCCTTATTGTTATTATTGTACCCTTGTAACCCCCATTTTGTTATTATTGTGCCCTTAAATTATTATTGTTAGGTCGGCTAGGATTACATTGTGGCCCACTAGGATTACATTATGGCCCCATGGACTCCTATATATAGAAAGGAGATTTTGTGAATTGTATCATCCAAGAATTGTTCATTTATGTAATGTATTGGAGGTTGCCCCCTCGAAGTGGCTCATTTCTAAGGCGTTTATATATCTTTTCTTCTCTTTTTGGAGCTGGTTACACAACATTTGGTATCAGAGCTTTGGATTCTAGGGTTTCGCTGCTCCAAACAGGTCATCGTGGAATTTTCGCTATAACTTTTTTTCTACGAAGTTTCAGAAGCTGAAATTTTTAGGGTGCGAAGAAACAATCTTGAGGAAGCCTGTGTAAAAATTTCAGAGTTTGGTTCGCAATAATTTCGGAGATATCATCTGTGGAAGTCAGGTATTTGTTCAGGCTCCTAAACAGGTCATCGTGGAATTTGCGCTATAAATATTTTTCTACGAAGGTTCAGAATCTGAAATTCATATGGTGTGAAGCTGAAATCCTGAGGAAATTCATCAAAAAATTTCAGAGCTTGGTTCGCAATATTTTTAGAGATATGATCTGTGGAAGGTAGTGCTTTTTCAGGCTCCTGAATTTCATCTTAAATAGGTGATCGTGGGAAAAGTTCAATAACTCTCTCTCTGGAGATTGGATTGGAGTGCCGTCAAAATTGGTCGCAAGTACACAGCCTGTAGTTTATTGGCTATCAATTTTAGAGACAAAGGACAAAACAGTGACACGTGGCAAGTCGTACAAGTTCGCTCTACTAAACCAGTCCAGAATTAGGTCATTGTGGGAGATTAGACACAACTTTGTCTTGGAGAATCCAAATCAGGTCAGACCTATGGCATTTGAAAGAAGCTTCAGAGATCGACTACAGGGCTGAATTTCAAATATCGAAGATTTTCAACTATAGAGATAATTCAATTTCAATATCGAGCTCCTAAAAGCTAGTAAAAGGTGTGTATTTTTTTTTCCGAATTGCATAAGTCTTGTTTGAAGAATCAAGTTGAATTGATTCAAAGGGCATCTTGTAGAATAGATATCAATATTGGATTCTAAAATGGCCCCTAAAAAGAATTCAACACCCATTAAGCCTTCAGAAGGCTCTACTATGACTCATGAAGATGAAGAATTGCAACATGATCTATCAAAATTACAAGAGCAAGTGCAAAAAATTTCACTCTCGCAAAAAGCAACAAAAAATGAAATGGAAGTTTTGAAGAAAGGCGTGGAAGTGAAGATGGAAGGTTTGAAGAAAGGCATGGAAGCTAAAATGGATGGCGTGGAAGTGAAGATGGACGGTTTGAAGAATGACATGAAAGACAACATGGAAAACATGAAGAATGATCTAAAAGAATACATGGAAGGCTTGATGACAAGCTTAAAACCAAAAATGATTCCTAATGGCGGAAATATAGGAGAAGAACCTCCTGATGAGAACAAAATAAATGTTAATCATGATTCCATAAACTCGAATGTTGGCGGAAAGAACCACCATATTCCAAAAATGGATATGAGGAAGTTTGATGGAAAGGATCCTGTAACATGGATACTACAGATGGAGCAATATTTTGATCTCCATAATGTGCAAAACACACAAAAGGTACACATTGCAACTTTACATTTAGAGCAAAATACATTTGTATGGTATCGATGGCTTTGCTCCCGTAAAAAAATTGTCACTTGGTCAATTTTTACGGAGGAAATGATAGCACATTATGAGGATACAAAGAGCAACACCTTCTTTAGCCAATTGATAAATCTCAAACAAAGGGTTTAGTGGGGGAGCACATTGAGGACTTCCAAAAATTGAATATAAGGGTAACTGATATTCTAGAGGAACACAGGATTGATCTCTTCATAGGCACTTTAAAGGATAAC
Organism: Pinus albicaulis; assembly: GCA_034641835.2. Lineage (NCBI taxonomy): Eukaryota > Viridiplantae > Streptophyta > Pinopsida > Pinales > Pinaceae > Pinus > Pinus albicaulis. Next base: position 1,177,033,585 of record CM076580.1, read on the forward strand.
ATCCAACATGAAGTTCGCGTTTTGGAACCTGATTCATTGGAGAAGGCATTCGGGTTGGCAAGAAAAGTTGAATGTAAAATTATGGCGACAAGGAAGCCTACCACTCAATTCTATAAAGAAGGAAGTGTTGCTACGCCTAGATTTCCACAACCTACGAGGTTGACACCACAACAATTGGAAGAAAAAAGAGCAAAAGGGCTTTGCTACAGTTGTGATAGCAAATACACTAAAGGTCATAAGTGTGCTGAGAAGAAATTATTTTACATAGATTGTGAAGAAGAAGAAAATGAACAAGAAGAGGATATACACCAGGAACCACCCCTAGAAGAGGAAGAAATGAATCCGACCATATCGTGTAATGCACTGGCAGGAATTACCACTCCTCAAACTCTCAAGATAGAAGGACATATAAAGAAGAAGAGGGTAATAGTGTTGATTGATTCAGGTAGCACCCATAATTTTATTCATTATAAGGTAGCCAAGGAATTAAATTGTTTCCTATACCCAGCACCAGAATGTCAAGTGATGGTTGCAAATGGAGGAACTATAAATTGCTACGGAAAATGCCATAATATCAAGCTAACCATGGGGGAATATGTATTGACTAGTCCAATGCTTGCCATTCCTATGGGAGGTGCTGATGTTGTACTAGGAGTACAATGGTTACAATCTTTGGGGACGGTAGCTTTTAATTTTCAAGAACTTTTCTTGAATTTTTTTTCAGAAGGAAAGGAAGTCGAATTACGAGGTATTGCGGGGAAGCCGGGAAAGATAATAAGTTCTAATGTCATGTCAAAGCTTCTAAAGAAAGAACAACGAGGCGTAATTGCACAATTATGCTCACTCGAAGTTCCAACATCAAAATCATCTATTTCTGCGGATCTCCAACAAGTCTTGGACAATCATTCCAAGGTGTTTGAAACTCCCAAAGGACTCCCACCTATTCGTGATCATGATCATGCTATTCATTTGATTCCGGGAAGTGTTCCTCCAAACATCAGGCCTTATAGATATCCTTACTTCCAAAAGAGCGAAATTGAACGTATGATTGCAGAAATGTTAGAGGCGAGTATAATTCAACCTAGTCAAAGTTCTTTCTCTGCTCCTGTGGTATTGGTACACAAGAAGGATGGATCATGGCGAATGTGTCCAGATTATAGGGAGCTCAATAAGCTCACCATTAAAGACAAATTTCCCATTCCTGTGATTGATGAACTATTGGATGAATTACATGGAGCAATTTATTTTACCAAGTTGGATCTTCGTTCAGGATATCATCAAATTAGAATGAAGACTGAAGATATTCCAAAAACAACATTTCGAACCCATGAGGGTCATTATGAATTTTTGGTCATGCCTTTTGGCCTTACCGATGCACCTTCTACATTTCAAGGGTTGATGAATTCCATTTTCAAACCCTTCCTTAGAAAATTTGTGCTAGTATTTTTTGATGATATACTAATCTACAATAGGTCTTGGAAGGATCATGTTGAACATGTTGACGGGGTGCTCAAACTATTGCAGGAGAAACAATTATATGCAAAAAATCCAAATGTTTCTTTGGAGTACAAGAGGTGGAATATCTGGGTCATATTGTATCTCACGAGGGTGTTAAAGTAGACCCTAACAAAATTAAAGCCATTAAGGAATGGAAAGTCCCCACAACCATAAAGCAATTGCGAGGATTTCTTGGGTTAACAAGGTATTATCGCAAGTTTGTTAAGAATTATGGGAGAATAGCAGCACCTCTAACAACATTATTGAAGAAATATGCATTTTCATGGACTTCTGAAGCAACTAAGGCCTTTGAACATCTTAAAGAGGCAATGTGCCTAGCACCGGTCTTAGCTACGCCAGACTTCACAAAAACCTTTATTGTGGAATGTGATGCCTTAGGAAATGGAATTGGTGCAGTTTTAATGCGGGAAGGAAGACCCATTGCTTTTGAAAGTCGTCCAATCAAAGGAAAGTATTTACAGAAACCTATTTATGAGAAGGAAATGTTAGCAATACTACATGCACTAAAGAAATGGCGAAATTACCTAATGGGAAGACACTTCAAGGTAAAAACTGATCATGATAGTCTTAAACACTTTTTGGAACAAAGACTATCTTCAGAAGAGCAGCAAAAATGGGTCACAAAGATGTTGGGTTATTACTTTGAAATAATCTACAAAAAGGAAAGCTTAATGTTGTTGCAGATGCACTCTCAAGAAAGAATGAAGAGGTGGAAGCATTGCTTTGTGCCATTTCTATTATCAAACCAGATTGGATAACTGAAGCAAGAGATGAATGGAAGAAGGACAAAGATGTATGGATACTCATTCAAAAGTTGCAGCAAGATCCTAGTACATCTGATACATTTAGTTGGAAAAAATGATTCCTTATGGTACAAAGATCGCTTATATCTTTGTAAGAATTCCCAACTAAAACAAAAGATTCTTCTGGAATTGCACACTTCTCCTTTAGGAGGACACTCAGGATTTTTAAAACTTACCACAGGGTGAAGAAAGAATTTTTTTGGGATGGCCTTAAATCTGATATTCGAAAGTTTGTGGCGGAATGTTTGGTTTGCCAACAGAATAAAGTGGAAACAATTAAGACCCCAGGACTTCTACAACCTTTATCCATTCCACGTCAACGTTGGGAGGAGATTTCAATGGATTTTATCACAGGTTTACCTAAGTCCGAAGGAAAGAGTGTCATCATGGTGGTAGTTGATAGACTTACCAAGTATGCACACTTTTGTGCATTATCTCATCCATTTAAAGCAAGTACGATTGCTACTACATTTATGGACAGAATTCAAAAGCTACATGGAAGCCCAAGGGTTATTGTGAGCGACAGAGATCCCATTTTTACTGGAAATTTTTGGACGGAGTTATTTCTTGTTTGGGTACTCAATTAGCTCATAGCTCATCTTATCATCCTCAATCTGATGGTCAAACTGAGATAGTAAATAAATGTTTGGAAGGATATCTTCGTTGTTTTGTATCTGATAAAAAAACACAATGGGTCAAATGGTTACCTCTTGCTGAATGGTGGTATAACACTTCCTTCCATACTGCAGCAAAAATGACCCCATTTATGGCACTTTATGGATATCATCCACCATCCATCACATCATCTTTAAGGGAAAATTCGAAGGTTCAAGCGGTGGAAGATCACATCGAGCATCAGCAAGAAGTTCTCCAACTCTTAAAGGATAACCTGAATTTGGCACAAAATCGAATGAAACAACAAGCAGATCAACATCGCAGCGAGAGAAGTTTGATGTAGGAGATTGGGTATTTTTACGGCTACAACCATACAAACAAATGTCCCTCAAGCAAGCTAAGAAGGATAATAAATTATCACCAAAGTACTATGGTCCTTACGAGGTGTTGCAAAAGATTGGTACTATGGCATACAAATTGGAGCTTCCTGCTTCTTCGCGAGTACATCTAGTTTTCCATGTTTCATGCTTAAAGAAGGTTATAGGTGAAAATCTTCCAGTTCAAACAGTATTGCCAGAACTTGATGGGGAAGGGAAAATCATATTGGAACTTGAAGCAGTCATGGAAAAAAGAACTCGACAACTACGGAATCGATCAATTTCAGAGTATCTCATCAAGTGGAAGAACTTACCCACTGAAGATTCTACATGGGAGGATGAGAATTTTATACAGAAGCACCCGGAGCTACTCAAGTGTGGAGGACAACACTTTTTTTGAAGGAGAGGGGCATGTTAGGTCCCTATATCACTAGTATAGCCCCTTATTATTGTTAGTGTAAACCCCTTATTGTTATTATTGTGCCCTTGTAACCCCCATTTTGTTATTATTGTGCCCTTAAATTATTATTGTTAGGTCGGCTAGGATTACATTGTGGCCCACTAGGATTACATTATGGCCCCATGAACTCCTATATATAGAAAGGAGGTTTTGTGAATTGTATCATCCAAGAATTGTTCATTTATGTAATGTATTGGAGGTTGCCCCCTCGAAGTGGCTCATTTCTAAGGCGTTGATATCTCTTTTCTTCTCTTTTTGGAGCTGGTTACACAACAAAAGGAAAAGAGCCGACTGATCCTTCCTCCAGCAAAGCACCTACAACTACTAATACAGCAAATGAAAAGAACAAGCAGAGCAAGGTAAAGGAGAAAACAGAGAAGAAATACCCTCCCATTAAAGAGGTAGAAAAAGATCACTCCTTTAATTTAGAAAGTGAAATTTCTAAAATGAAAGTGTCTATGCCCCTGATTGAGTTGGTGAAGAATAGTGCATATAAAAGTCAGGTGTCTAAAGTCTTGCAAATAGACTTTGTTTCTGATATGGTTAATGTAGAATATGACTACCCTGAACTTATTTTTGGTCTAGCCACAGAAGAATATGAAGAAAATGAAGTCCCTCCCTTTTACCTAAGTCATAGAGTACATGAGTTCATCTTGCATAATGCTATGTTGGACTCTGGAGCCTCACATAATTTGATGCCCAAACACTAGTACAAAATGACTAATTATTTACTAAAAAAATGACTAAAATTGCATATAAACGACTATTTTTCGATCAATGACCAATAGTAGCTAATTTACAGTATCTTATAACGCGACCAATTTTTAGTCGTTTTTAGCATAGTCATTAATTGGTTGTCTCAATTTTTTTGTCTAGTAGTATATTTGGTCATTAATTTAGTCATTGATTTGGTCATTGACTTAATCATTGATTTAGTAATTGACTTTTATTAATTTAGTCATTGATTTGGTCATTGATTTAATCATTGATTTGGTCATTAATTGTCACAATTAATGACCAAATATACAACAAAATATATTACTAAATGATCACCTGAAAAAACCAATTAATGACCAAAGAAATATGACTAAAATGTTAGTCGTGTTATAAGATACTGTAAATTAGCTACTAATAGTCATATATATGAAAATTTTAGTCATTGTTTGAAACTAATTAATGACCAAATAAATATGACTAAATTTTAGTCGTGTTATAAGATACTGTAAATTAGCTACTAATAGTCGTATATATGCAAATTTAGTCACTATTTGCAATCACAAATTTATCATTTGCAGTAGTTATTTATTGTTTTTTGGTAGTTTCATATTCATTATATAAATGACTACTTTAGTAGTTTATATTCTTTTCATTTACTTTCATTAACAATCGTAATAAGCTACTAAGTTAGTCCTATATTCATTTTATTTGTGTTCATAATTAATAAATATAAACTACTAAATTAGTAATTGTAGATTGATTTTATGTGTTCATTATTAATCAACATACATTAATTAGTATGATTTTGCAACTAAATTAAAAAAATAATGTCATACAATGTACATGTTCATCTAATATGAAAACAAAAAGTTACATATGTTAATTACAATACTAAGTAATATCAAGGGAAACTATAAATAACACATAAATTATATTATATAAAATGTCAAGTATTACAATATGAGTTTCAAACTTAATATTAATGGTTGGAGTACAATTTACACATGAAATATTGTTTCATCACTTCAAAACATTATCATTCTGTTGCGAAGAAATTGTAGAAGACATTGCAAGTGAATTCACCAACTCTGAAAGCTTGGTCATCAGTATCTATGTGTGTCTTATGTGGGATATTGGCCCTACAGGTACCACTAGAACAATTTTCTTCACTCCCTTTAATTTGCATTTTGTCGCTCTAATGTTATTGTTCTCCTATTTCTTCAATTCATGCTTCTTGCCATCAATACTGAGTTCCTTCTCTAGCAAAAAAAAAACAAGATACAATGCAGAGTATAAGACATGAAAGTCGATGAACACTGGAATATAAACTAAAGTAGACTATAAAGAATTTATACGATATATACCTCAACATAAGAAATATTTAAGTTAAGAAATATTGTTAATGTCACTTTTACCCATAAAAGCAAGAAAATCGAACAAGCTTTCTTCAGTTGGGAAATAGTGGCCACTATCTAGCCAAATGACCTTCATAAAAAAAATAATAATAATAAAACATCACCATAGAATAAATTTTGTACCTACTGTGTTCTCATTGTACAACATTTGTTGATGAAATGTTATCTTCAACTAAAGTAATAAATGAAAATAGCACACATTCAGTATTTTGAATTCTCATGCTTATGGTACACTGTAATTTTGATTTTATCCAACATAATCAAACACAGCAGAGCTAGCAATTTCTACTATGAATATATCATGCTCTACTTTTGCAGTTGTATCGTTTCATCTAGTTATCTTTAAGAAGCAGTGACACTTCAACAATAAAACTGGTCAGTAGAAATCTAATGGGTGGAGCAAAGTATTGCTGACACAAGATTATAGCAAGAAACTAAAAAAGAATAAGATAAGACTTTGTAAATTTGATACTAACCGGAAATATAGCTTCAATATAACAATATTCAATCATCGGCATACTATTCCAGGGGAAAATGAATCAAATTCCCAGAAGCCAACAAATTATATCCAGAGAAAAACTAAACATGTTGGCTCCACATTCAAAGGTAAAGTAACTGGGACTAGCTATATCAGATACTTTTTAGAGTGTACGAGTAGCTACTAACACCATTAACAAGAATTTTAAAATATATCTGCCATGTATGACCTCAAATGTGGCAACAAATTTGATATATGCACAACCTATATACATTTCAAAATACATTGCAATTATATAAGAGTATCAAAATTAAACGACACATAATTACATATTCACTATCCCCTTTTATTCCAAAACAACATTCAAATAATTGTTATAACTTACCCTGAAAAATATGTCGAAATTTCCATTCATTATCATGAATATCCTTGGCTGTGAGTTCTTGGAAAGGTGGTTGCTTAGTGAAATCCTGCCCAAAACAAACAAAACTTAATAAGAGACAAATATGACAAATACCCTTACCTTTTGATCCTTCAAAAAATGTAGTCTTCTCTTAAAAAATGTCTAAAATTCTAAGCACTTATCTATTAAATCACAAATATAACAACAACTATGGGAAAATAAGAACCGCACAAGTGGAGGACAAATTTTTTCCGCAGCGCGTCGTGGCACATAAAACCTATCATCGGTGCTAGTGTTACTTGCAGTCAACGTTTTATAAAAGTAATTTGGTTGCTTGCTTGGCGTGCCAAGGTCAGAGCCAGAATAACAATATTTTTCGCTTGTTGCACAGTATCATCAATTTTTAGTTCCCTGCACAAATGGAACTAGTACCAAAGCATTTCTCACCAAAATTGGAAATTACAGCAAAGAACATATAATGAAATTGAAAATGTCTTACAACATTAAGAGGTTGCAATGTCATTTGAGCATATACTTCATCTGTTTATACATCTTCCTGGCATTCAATAAGGTGTTTATTAAATTTTAAATATTGTATATATAGCGATATGAATAAAAGTGTTCACAACCAAAGCAAGGATGAAATGCAGAGAACCCACATGCATTGTAACATTGTGAAGTTGGCTTATTTAATTGATTTGTAAAATTCGTATAATTGGATATATGAGCATCAACCTCCTTGTTTGTTGAAGAAACTACCTAAAATCACATTGATTATGATCAGTTTCATTACGTAACATTAAAATTTCAAAATATTGGAATCACATTTTATGATGAAAATAAGATAAGCATTCATTATTTTCAGTCATTTGTATCCAAAACAAGATTGAAAATTAAAAATTAGTGAGAAAAAGCCTCACCTGCTCATTGTAACCCTATGGAAAATAAACAGCCTTGCTCCCAACAACAGGTAAGAACACAAGCGGTTCGACACAGGCATGCCAAAGCTCTGAATTAAGGCATCTCCTTTCCCCTACTTTATGTGACATGAACAAAAAAATTGTCAATTGGATATTCCTTTAGAAACCTCTCAACATTCCAATAGTAATTGTGTAAAGTAATATGATATTATGAATGTAAACATTGCAGTATAAAGCACATTAACTTGACAAATATTCCAGATGACAGTATTTTCCATAGACATTCATTCTCTCTCTTTCTTCGGTTGTTAAATTCTTTGTCCAGTCAGGTTGGAATTATGGAATCTGTGAAGATTCTTGAATACAGTTATGCAAAAATGCTACTGTAGTATCATGGTTTATTTCTCCTACTTGATTAAGTTATACAAGTTATTTTCAGAAAGAATATTCAGAAAATGCCGAAGTAAACACAACTAACAGCCTACACATGCAGATCGTTTACTGAATATTACGCTCATTCAACAAAGTGACACACTGATTTTTGGACATAAGTCCCCGAAAAAACCAAAAGTGAGAAAACCGGTGCAGCAAATATGAGGGTTTATTATTATTAAGTAGATTATGAGTACAACAAATCTGGGCACCAAATCTGGTTAACTCGACAGAGAAAAAGTAGATCTACAGCTAACCCGCTATTATAATACTAAGATTCAGACTGATCCACACCCTCAAACGGGATTTACAAGGCTCAACCCAATTTTTACCCTAGAAACACCAGCACTGCCCTTGAAGCCCCAGGGTCAGCCCTACTAGGCTCTGCGTGCCCCTACGCTACTCAAAAAGGGGTTGTGTAACCCCAGAGTGAGTGGCGCAGTCCTTATGCTGCCTCTGGAGGCCTCTGCGTAACTCTGGAAGCCCTCTGAAGCTGCAGCACTGCCTCTCATGGGCCTGCATAGCGGCTGAAGCCTTTGTGTTGTGCAACTTCTGCGTCGTTGTTGCTGTTTCCCTTGCTCCTCTGCATTGTCCCTTAAATCTACTCTGACTCTACTATGCTTCCTTTGAAATGTAAACCTAGTAAGTCTGTCTAAAAATTAACAAATACAAACACAACAGGAAGAGCACAAAACAAACTACCATGTAATCTCTTGGAATCCTTCTCCTTCGTGATCACGATAAGAAGGGCCTTTTTGGAAAAATATTATTAAAGGATTGTCTAGTAAAGGAAAAATTTGGAAAGGGAAATGACTCTCTAGCTGGAAAACTACAACTGTCAAAGTCTATTCTACAATTAGCCAATTCTGAAAATTTCAGCAAATTTGTAGTCCGTTAAGGAACACAACAGACCAAAAAATATTATCTTGCTCACCTAGAAGAATGTGTATAAGGCTTGCAGAGGCTTGGGTCTATGTTATGGGGGATTGGATTAATAAGGATTTAATGTAAAAGATGGTCCAACATATTTGCAAGGAAGAAAAAAAGATCTAAGGCAAACTACACAAGCACCATATCCCCAGAATGTTTGCTCGTCCATCTGTACTTCATTTGATACAACCTAAACATAATTAAGGATTATATTTTTTGGGCTAGAAAGGATGGATCCAAGGATAAGTTTGTGAGAACTCATGGAATTTGAAGATAACGCTCTCTAGCATGGAAGATTTAGCAAGTCCAAAGGGGCCCTTCCAACAGCCCTTGGCCTCTATTTTTTGGAACTTTAGGTATGAAGCTGAAGATGGACACCTTTAAGGAGAGAAATAGGAAAATATTGGAGTAATTTAGAACCCAGATGAATAGAGATGCAACAAAACTCTCAAGAAATATCTTAGAAAATTTCAGAATTCCAACGAGGGGGGACAGAATGACTGAAAATGGAGAGCTTCCACGACTGAATTGTACACAATAAAGAGAGGTCGTGAAAGAAGGGGCAACTTCAAAAAAACCTGGAATAAGGTTTGGGTGAAGGAGGATTTGACTAAAGAAAAGACTTTGTTACAACTATCCACTGAAAAACAACCTAACATAGGATCAGCTCCTGAGGAAAATGCTTCCTTGGCCCTTCTTAATGACCCCTTTTCCTCTGCTCCTTATGTGTGAGTACCCCTGCCATATTTGAAGTCATTTTATAGAGAAACATGACCTCAGCTGGATCTTTCCTACCTTGTTACCAGATCTCTTTCAAAACTGGCATATGATATCACAATCCCCAAAGCTTAAAGCAATTTGGAAACATGTCGCCAGCTATGGAAACTTAGTAAGTCTCTCTAAAATTAAAAAATACAAACACAACAGGAAGAGCACCAAAACAACTACCAGGCAATCTCTTGGAATCCTTCTCCTTCATGATCATGCTAAGAAGGGCCTTTTTGGCAAAATATATTAAAGGATTGTCTAGTAAAGGAACAATTTGTATAGGGAAATCACTCTCTAGCTGGCAAACTACAACTGTCAAAGTCTATTATACAATTGGCCAATTCTCAAAATATCAGCAAATGTGTAGTCCGTTAAGGAACACAACAAACCAAGAAATATTATCTTGATGGCCTGGAAGAATGTGTATAAGGCTTGCAGAGGCTTGGGTCTATGTTATGGGGGATTGGATTAATAAGGCCTTAATGGAAAAGATGGTCCAACATATTTTCAAGGAAGAAAAAAAGCTTTAAGGCAAACTACACAGGCACCATATCCCCAGAATGTCTGCTCGTTCATCTATGCTTCATTTGATACAACCCGAACATAATTAAGGATTATATTTTTTGGGATAGCAAGGATGGATCTAAGGCTAATTTTGTGAGAACTCATGGAATTTGAAGATAACGCTCTCTAGCATGGAAGATTTAGCAAGTCCAAAGGGGCCCTTACAACAACTCTTGGGCTCTATTTTTTGGAACTTTAGGTATGAAGCTGAAGATGGACACCTTTAAGGAGAGAAACAGGAAAAGATTGGAGGAATTTAGAACTAAGATCAATAAATATGCAACAAAACACTCAAGAAAGATACTAGAAAATTTTAGAATTCCAACGAGGGGGGACAGAATGACTGAAAATGGAGAGATTCCAAGACTGAATTGTACATAGTAAAGAGAGGTCATGAAAGAAGGGGCAACTTCAACAAAACCTGAAAGAAGGTTTGGGTGAAGGAGGACTTGACTAAAGCAAATACTTTCTTACATCTATCCACTGAAAAACAACCTAACACAGGATCAACTCCTGAGGAAAATTCTTCCTTGGCCCTTTTTGATGGCCCCTTTTCCTCTGCTCTTTATTTGTGAGTACCCCTACCATATTTGAATTCATTTTATAGAGAAACATGACCTCAGCTGGAGCTTTCCTACCTTGATACCAGATCTCTTTCAAAACTGGCATATGATATCAGAATCCACAAAGATTAAAGCAATTTGGAAACATGTCGCCAGCTATGGAAGTTTGGTTAGAAAGAAACAGAATTATTTTCAGATATCAGTCTATCAGGCAGCCCTTGAGAAAGACTAGTAGCATGTGTGGGGGAATTTGTAATTGAAATAGTAAAAGCCACCCTGTCTAGAGAGAGAAAATCCCCCAGCAGATGACTGTTGACTTAAAAAACCAAGGGAGCTTGAATCCTCCATCCCTGACAAAGGAAGTGGGACCTGTCGTACATAGTCAAACTAAGAGACAAGGAGGATAGTTAAGACACAATAAACCTATGGGAAAATGTAACAATCTAGCCAAGATAGAGGCATGATCAAGGGATTTAAACTAGCTTTTCAAATAGGATTTCCTCATCTGAATTGGAAGAGGACTTTGCCATAATCATCAGAGCCTAAAGTAGTCAAGGGGCTTATTTTTCACCTCAGCCATCCTTTGCTTCTCTCAACGGTCTGGTTCAATAGATGATGAGTACCTTGTCATTGAATATTATGAGCACCCAGACATCATGGTGAAGAAAATGCTAGAGATAAAGAAAAGAGGTCGTGGAGAGGGGGATGGATATTTGAACCCCTACCTGTGATCCCTCAAAACCACTAAGGCAATAGACCCCCCTCATTATCAGAAAGTTGTGTCTGACAGCAATGGAAGTTCAAAATGGTGTGGAAGGGCAGCTGCATGAAAGGAGGATACAGAACACAGTAATTACGTAAAGGGTGGTTGCTAGAAGAGAAATTGTAGGAAGAGCCAAATGCAAGAGGGAGCATGGATGATCTAATGTTTGACTCAGGATCAAGGAGGAGCCCCACACAAATGTACCATATCCAGACCATGAACTTGTTCCTAAACACAATATTGAGTAGCTTCTGGGCAAATCTCTGCTGCAGGCCAAAGTAGCAAAGAAAGATCGATATTTTCAAGCTTCTCATTACTGTCTATAACCTATTTATCCATCTTTAGCATATATGCATGACCAACCATATCCTTTACAGTTCTGAAACCCATATCAGACAGAGTTCACGATCCTTTCTGTTAAATCTTCAAATAGGATAAATCTGTTATTGTAGCTTATAATTTGCAGTATGCACTGTTTCCAGCCTAGAAGAAGTCATTATCATGCTCAACAATGAAGAAACTAAGTTTGAACACACAGTTTTGTGTTAGATGGGATAGGTGTAGATTAAGGGTTCTTAAGTCTGAGATCAGGTGTGGCATCAGCCTTATAGGCTAGGTTGTTGGATTTATTATGCTGTTGGTTTAACTTAAGAGGGACTTGAAACACTAAATTGCTTCAAACTCTGTGAACCTTGTGTGTTGATTTTCTTTAAGGACACTTTAAACAATGTCATAAGATGTAATCCTCATCACCAATGCTAAGAGATGAGAAATTAAGTGTTATATGACTCAGTTTCAGAGCATATAGATCATCAAACAATGGTGCAATAAACTTTAGTACTTGACCACATAAAATACGTAGATAAATAGTGAGAACTAGAGCCAAGTTTTTATGTTAGTGACAAATCTGCATATGTTTTTGAATTATAAAGTGGGTTGTTGAGCTCATTGTTGCATTTTCTTGCATTAGAAGGTGTTTAAGACTTCATTGTGCAAAAAAAACATTGAAATTATCAAGGTGTAACATGCCACATTTCAGACCTTGATGCAGAGTGAGTAAAATGACATACAAGAAATAAATCACATTCGTTGAGGTGTTAAATGAATAACCAGGAAGTTGGTCATACCATGGATCATGCAATATCCACCAAAAATAAAATTAGATCTGAAGGCTTGAATTTAACCCTAGAAATCAATCTCAAATGGCATGAATTGTTCCACTTATTATTAAGTAGGTTGTTCACCCTATTTTCACATTGATTAGTCTTCTTTGAGTTTGTAGATCATAAAGATATCTCGATTCTCAATGTTGAAACAAGTCATTGTAAATTGACCTCAAATGAGCAATATATATTCAATTTTCCCAAGCATGCAACTCAATTAAGTGCTTGTGTTAGATCCAAGATAAGTAAATGGGTGAAATAAAAATATAGCAAATGAAATAACCTTGGATCTAGTGACCTAGATTTAGAGATATAGCAAGCAAAACCCTCCAAAGAATTCAGAGCAATATCCCTTTATCTAATGAATCATCAATAGGGTAGTGCAACCATGAACCCATTACATCTTCACGAATGGAAGTAGAATTAGTTAATGACTCCAGAGTATTATCCTATCCACAAGAGAATGTTTCCAAGGTAACACAACATCATCATTTTATAGCGTTTTGACAGTTGAGTTGGCAAAGGAAGCTTGACCACTTTGTTCACAACCTGACCATTTTCCACAGGAGTTCTTCTACATCATGCTCTACATCGTGGATCTCTTATGTAGCTGTAGTGTATGCAATAAAAATCAAGTGAGTAGTTCTCTAGACCAATTAGCTCGTTTACAATTGGATTCCACGACATTGTAAGGCTTAATTTTTCCCAATGTCCTGGCAATACATGAAATCTTACAAAAATACAGCCATAAATGATGTTTACTTCAACATAGAAGGAGGTTGTTGCCCTCTTCAAGAAATGTGGAAGGAATTTGAGAAATCAATTAAAAACAGAGTCCACTCAGTAAATAAGGGGATTTCTATCTTTATTCATCTGTAAAGCCCAACAATGGCACATACGTAGCTCATGCATGCCAAGCGATGAGAGTAAACGTCGAATATAGTCCCTCTGCAAGAGATTTATGTACTAAAAAATTTGTCCAAAGCCTAAGATGATTATATAATATAGATAATACATTTTTAAAATTTCTCATTTGGGGAAACCCAACTCAACTCCCAGGACCGTAGTGTGAAAAACATAATGCAAAGCATAGTAGGAAACACAAAAGAGTTGTCAGAAATTTTGCCAAAGAAATCAACACTGCTATGGATCAGGCCTATGCTTAACAAATCCAAAATGTCGTCTAGATTTTGGTTGGCAATGACATTGAAAATATCATACTTTGCAACATAACAGCCAACAATTATTAACCATATTTGTTAGATGGACTCGAGTGGTTAGATTGAACCCATAGTGTTTGTCAAACAGCTTAAATGACTGACAATATGCACACCAAATGGACAAATTTATGAGGATGAAAATGCAAATATTTAGTTAGATGTATGATGTACAGAGGCTCCAATTTATTTTGTATACTAATCAGCAACAAATGAAACTGATCAAGATGAAAATATTAGTGTTGGATGAATCCTCTATGATGTTTTGTATTATCATCCAATTATATTTGTCTTTATGCTTTCAAACAACACATTACAACAGAAATTTATTTTTTCTCGAGGTAAACCTCTTAATGTGACCAAAGCATATTCCATTACACATGCAACATGTAACATTCATTCAAAGATTATTCTAAATCACCTGCTAACAATGTGCTAGTATAAAATAGTTCAACCACCAGGATTATATAGTCTGGCCATTTGTGATGAGACTGTATAAAATCCAGGAAGCTGGATAGAACACTCGAAGAATATATATGTGGGAGTCTTTTTGAACAGAAATTATATTTACAGCTAGCCTATATGTATTAGATAGCCTTGAGACTAAGAAGATGCTGCTATACCTGATTTTATTTATGAAAAATGTTATAGGCACCTAAAGAATGTAATTATCCATTCCACTATGAATGGAAATTGCGATTTTTTCTCACTATAGGAAAAAAATAGTCTCGTGATGGACACCCAGGAAGCTAGCATATCTCCAGATTCTGAGGACGTTATTGCTGAAAACATTAGCATACTGACACCAAGATGTCAAAACACTGACATTATATGAGGAAGAAAAAGCAGAAATCCACTTCATAATGTCTTGGTTTCCATGCAGTGATGTCATGCATGAAAAAATATACAGTAGCTAAAGGATAACAAAATGGAATAAGAGGAAAACATGCTACTAGACCTGATGGTGACACAGTCACCATCATCAGACTGAGAGACCATAATGCATCTTACATCAAGATGTTATCTAGATTCTCTATGAAGACATCCAAAATACCTCTAGCAGATAATTCCAATGTTTTTGCTGGAATTTATAATCTAAAACACTCGAAATCCATAAAAAGGATGAACTACTGTTAACAAAAAAATTATGTTAAACCTACCTAGAAAGGCATGCTATGTTGAATTTTATAGCTATGGTCAGTCTTCATAATTTATATTTAAGCCCTTGTAATGTATAATGTAAATGTAAGGCATGTTATTCATGTCATTTTTATTGATTAGCACTTGAAAGAAATATTATGAGAAATTTGAATTTTGAATTTTTGGCTCCAAACTAATCAAGTCAGCCCTTCCTCAAGTCAATTCGGCTCTAGTGAAGAGACAAACCCATTCGTGAATATATAACACTATATAAAGGCATTCGACCTCCTCCACAAAGGCACCATTCAATCATACACAAGAAAGACAGTTTCTGGGCATTCAAGCGAAGGAGAAGAAGGATGAAGGACAAGAAGGATGAATTCATCTCTATCATATTTCTCTCTCTCTCTCTCTCTCTCTCTCTCTCTCTCTCTCTCTCTCTCTCTCTCTCTCTTGAACTTGCACATGTAAATTTCTGGGCAGTTTCTGGGCAGGCAGAGTTTTCTGGGCATATTCTGGAGGCTGAAATTCGGCCTAGGTCAGAGCAAAGAGGGCCGAAGTTTGAAGGGAATAAGTTTGACTTGACTTGACTAGAGGGCTGCTTGACCAGGTTCAACCGTAGCTTGTTGATCAGTTTGTACTAAATGATGAATGAGGCAAACGAGGTGGTATTTATGTTGCTCTTGCATTGCTCTTGAGAAGCATCCCTGCTGATGTGCAGTTTAGTTTACAACACAATGACCCCTCACAGAAAGAAACTCTTTCCTGCCCAATGCCAACATAAATTCTAAGTTTTGACAGTGTTAAGGGAAGAGCACCTTTTAATTGAAATGGCCTATTTTAGTTGGATTCAAGTGCTCATTAATTAAACTAAGCACCACGGATTATTTTTTTGATAGACATAAACTTTTTGTATTATAATGGGCCATTGCTACAAAAAAATCATATGAACCTGTCTAGCTTTTTTGTTTACAGAAATAACTTTTATGTTTAGCTCATTTGACAACAGAATTTTCTTTTGATTAATATTTCAAATTTCTGTGGTGGATATTCTGCCAGGAGCTTCCCTTTTAAGTCTGTCATACAAAGTAAACATAGTTCCATTACATGCTTTTATAATGCTAAGTTATTACTGTTTTGATTTCTTAGGGATATCTGGAGAAAAATTTCCCCGTCAAATCCTAGAGTTTGTCAAGTTAAATGACTTGACAGAAAAAACAAGAATAACTAATATAGACAAGTCAAGAGTTACTAAGCTTCACCAGATGGTTCTATTAATATAACTCGTATTAATATTGATTTTTTCCTTCTCTGTAAGAGAAACGGGGATCATTTTATTTTGTATGCATGACCAAAATTTAAATCTGCAATGAACAGGGGAAGATAAGCGCTGAGAACCAAAAGTTTGGTGCAGAAGGGCATCGACAACATGACAAGGAGAACATAAAGAGAATAGGGCATATTGAGTGAAAGTTGCAGCCAAGGCAAAGGTGCCGAAGCAGAGGAAGGATATCTCAGCAGCTCCACTCTCTATTTTCTTCTTAAAAAATGTTATCTGCCTCATTTATGGTTCAAAACTAAGAATCCTAGTTTGAAACTAAGATACCCTGGTTTGAAACATTTGGACTTATGTCTTGATGATGAACCTAAATATCTAGGTTTGAATCATCGATATAAATATAAGTATTTCAGATATTAATTTTTTTAATAACAAGGTAGTTTGAATTGGAAAAATGGTGTTGAACCACAACGAAGGTACATCCATAGCATTCTGTAGCACAATGTAGCATAATATTTTGTAACTAAACATGTTCGATCATGTTGATTGTCTCTATCCTACTGCAAGGCTCAAGAGTCCAAAAAAATCCATAAGGATACATTTTATGGAATAGGTGTATATGTGATAGCAATTGAAACGAATTCAACAAAATTTAAACCAAGGTGGATTCTTAATCATCTATGATAATCAAATTATCTATTAAGGATACCTGGTTGAGGTCTGTTAGGAAATCCAATTGAAGCAGCTTGGACTAAATTTACTGAAGACACCTAAAGATCTCTTCCCCGTGCTTCTCCCTATTCCATATCCTGTGCATTTTTCATTTGGAGTTGGAGATGCTAGATTTCCATACTCACATCTTGAATCTGCTGGTAGTGAGTGGAGATAATATTAGTTATTTCAGAGTTTTCGTATTTTCGAAGAAAGATGAATCAAGCAGCCTCAAATAAAGTGAAAGACGCAGTGTTGGATGATCTATGGTGGGAGAAGATAGATCTAGTTATTCAGATCATGGAGCCTATCATTTCCTTGCTCCAATTTGCAGATACAAACCAACCCATCCTAGGAGAGGTTTATGAGGGATGGGATTCCATGATTGAGTCTGTGAGGACCATTGTTTTACAGAGTCAGTGCCCAAAGTATGAGACATCACCAGAGGCCTTCTTCACCAGCATACAGGATATTATTGTCAACAGATGGGACAAGAATTTCACACCTTCACATTGTTTGGCTCACTCCTTGAACCCAAAATACTACAGCCATGAGTGGCTAAATGGTGGACCTTCCCACAGATTCCCTCCTCACATGGATGGTGAAATCTCACAGGTTAGGAAAGATGCATTGAGGAGGATGTTTTAGGAGAGGGCATCCCTTAATGAGGTGGAGGATGCCTTTGCAGATTTTTCCACTGGCACTGGGTGATTTGCAAGCTATGCTGTGCTTCGAGACAGGGGGGCTAAGAAGCCCTATTCTTGGTGGGAAACTCATGGGGCAACAAGCCCTCCTCTACATCAGTTAACCATGAGGCTCCTCTCTTAGGTGACTTCATCCTCTTATTGCGGGAGGAATTGGAGCACATATGGGAATTTGTATAGTGTGAAGAAGAGCAGGCTTGAGCAGTCCAGGGCAGAGACAATGGTGTATGTGCACACCAACCTTCGTCTCATCTACAGGCAGAGGGAGGATTGGTTGAAGGGAAAGACAAAGATGTGGGATGTATTTCCTGATGATATGGGTCTAGACAGTAGCGTTGAGTTGGCATTGGCCAACTTGGATCTCAATGCGCCAGTGCTAGAGCCTGTCACATTTGATGATGGAGTAGAGGCATCATCCTCCACACCAGCAGATGCAAAGATGATAGAGGAGGAGGATGCATCAGAGCCAAAGGAGAGCAGTGGTGAGCATGATGATCGAGATGAGGACAGTGATTTTGATTATGATGATGAGGATTGATGACTCATTGACTCTGACTCATTGAAGCTTCAGGCTTGTAGTCTTGTAGACTGTAGTTTTTTTGTATTTTCTATTTCTATTTGCCATTGGCAGTGTACTTATGTAACACATTTTGATTCTGATGTCTTAATGAGAAAACTATAGTATCTTACTATCTTGTCTTTCTAAGTAAATTTGACAATTGTATGATGTATCAATGTATCATTCATGATTATCTAAGATCTTAAATCTATGTTTGAATCAATGAATTTGTATGAATTTGTGTAAAAAATATATAATTTTTAATATATATATATATATATATATAATAAAATAATATATAACGTATCGTATCACAGACGTGTCCTATTCCGAGGGTCACCATACCTGAATCTGATTATCGAATCCCCGTATCCCCATATCCCCGTATCAGGTGACTTAGGTACAGAGTTTATGAGCTTCCATCCCCTGTCCAAACTGCCTCTGACATTCCTGTTAATGATTGTGCCAATTACCTTGATGACCCTGCTTTCCATAGAGTGTTTTGGAACCAAATCCAGCAAAATATAACAAAGAGGTCCCCTGAGCAAGTTACCTTCCTGAGTTCCTTCATTTCCCAACTCATTGATGCGCAAGGAGAGGGGGTAATATAAAACTTAACTTCTCTAATCCTCCACGACCTAGCCTTTATAGTCCCTCTTTGTGTTGAATATTTCCCACTACCAGCTTGCATGGGGTGACTACTTCTAGGGATGGGCCAGAACTGGCTATACCATGCCATTCACACAAGGAAACTCCTCTCTTCACCTATTAAGGTGTTCCAATTGTATACATGATTGTTTGGTACCTCTCATGGATTCCCAAGACTTGGAAACATTTTACTCTGACTTACTTATCACAATATGGCAGTTCAACTTAACTCTATCACTGTTGTCACAAGACAGTCTGTGATTGCCACGTTCCAGGCATGCAGAAAGCAATACTTCCATGCTTTTTAATTGAGTAGACATATCCATTGAATTATGTTATCATTTCCTCCCTCCATTATTCCTTTGATATGTATGCCTTCAGGTGCTAGTGATAAGGCTTGGTTGGACATCCTATTAGCTATAGCGTTGAGGTATCTTAGAACATGATTTACTTGTGTGATTGGTAATATGGATAGATTTCCCATGATTCTTGTGTGGAGATGTCACAGCTAAGAGTCTGAAGAAAAATTTCTCAACACAAGATGACATATGGTGTTATTGGAGTCTCCTATTATAATGAGGGACTAATTGGAGAAGAAGCAACCAGAATAAGGCCTTGAAGGATTAGAAGCTTTTCCTAGATTCCAAGAGTAGCCTAATTCAATCTATCCTTCGGGGCCAAAAAGAACCTTCCCCCCTCACTTTCCACCCCTATAAGCATTGCAGATATTCTTGAAAATGGTGTCACAAAGAATGGCTTCTACAAAAGTTTGTAATCTGAAAGCACAATTTTGTTTGAGGGAGGTATACTATTTATGCATTTCAAAGTATTGCATAAGAGATGATCTAGTTAATCTAAAAACAATACTTTGTTTGGGAATAGTATTTAACAGTTTTTATGTTTCATATAATGCATAGAGACCATTCAGTTGTAGTAAAATATCTAAATATCATATAATCCGTCTAGCAGACAGGTTGCAATTGAGATGAGTTTTGTTTGCAAAAACAACAAGGTTGGTAGCATCAACTAACAAACTAATTGTAAGAAAAATAAGTATCAGTTGAATTCAAACTAGCCTTTTGGTATTTTTGAATGTTTATATACCTTATGAATCTCTTTGTGGATTGTTGCAATGATAGAATATGCATAATATTCTATGTTTTAAAATTGGACTACTATGGCACAAATGTCTGTACAACTAACTATTTACAGTCTCAAACTGAATGCTAACTGGCTAAACTATGATTTATATCATTTAACTTGATAGGTTTTGGGCTCTGAAATATATGACAAACTTTCAATAATTTTCTATTCTATATTTTACAAATATATCTAACAAAGAAGCACTTTAATGCCTTATCAAGTAGATCAAAATTTTGGATTAAAGAAAATGTGAACACAATAAGTGAAATTCCCTTCTCAGAATTTGAAATAGTTTAGAAAAAAATATCGGCATTTGTAACCTACAAATGTTAGAAAAGTCTCTATTTGTCAACTCTCATATATGATAATTAGCTTAGAGAAATATATGTGCACAAACATGCCCATGCACACATATGGCACACATGAAAAAACTAGATCTGGCTTCGTGGGCATAAACGATTTGGGTTTGCCTGAGTACACAGTGGCACAACATTTTCCCTTGTGCGTGACGCTTCAACAAGCTAGATATTACATATGGCCCCACTTCCACTCGACTAATAGCCCTCGGCCCATAAGGGGTGAACCACAAAGTGGCCTACTTATGTAGGAAAACCTGTCCATGACGCTTGGGCATATGCTCTCAGGAGATTGGAAAGCAGTGGGAAACTAGGAAAGGGACTACCTTCACTACAAAACTAAAACCCTATGGAAAGTAGAGCAATTTTGAAAGGAATTCTTAACACTGAGAAAATAATAAAATCAAATTTGAAATTCAAGAGAGCATAGGGTGAATGTTGGTCCTATGTGACATTAAAGAAAGCCTTGGTGAGAGGGATAAGGATTCAAATGCATAATGATTTACAATTGTTTGTGGTTAATGGATATGATGTTAGGGCCAATACCCTTTTATGCAAGAATCATTGTGAGAATTGCATCAGAATTGCAGGTTGGTTTTGGCTCTGAGCCAAGGTTAAATATTGGTAATTCAGTTTATGTGCTTCTGCAAGATTATGAGTGCATTGATTGGTGGAATTTCTAGAAATATTATTAAGTGATACAAATAAAAATTGCAAAAACAAAGAAATGCATGTTGTCCCAAAATTCATTTCATATTTTGAAATTTTTCATAACTTGTAATGGCATACCTCAAGTTTGACATGTGCAACACAACCTCACCTTTACTTTCTTTCACAACAGTGCAAATACATATGTGCCACTTGGATCCGGCGACAATTAACTTGCTAGGTATTACCCACATTTGAAGGTTGAAGCACACTACTCCAAGTTGATTCCCTATTCTAATAGACTTTTTCCCTTCTCTAAAAAATATAGAAGAGTTGGAATCTCCCACAAATTGTGACACATAATTTTTTAATGCACCGACCTAGAAAAGTGGGAAATAAATAGTCTTATATGCTACTTTGTCTTCACATTTTCCTTTTCAATTCAACTCCTAATATTTTCCTGCCCCTCTTTGCATGAAATCTACTCTAAATTCTACAAAATCTTTGATAAACAACACCATATACTCTACAAATTACTCCTAAATTTAGCTCCAGAAAGAGACTTAGCACATAATTGATGAATTCAACAACCTAGCAAAGCATGAAATACATAGTGTTCTACACTACTTGTC
This sequence comes from Pinus albicaulis, assembly GCA_034641835.2. Classification (NCBI taxonomy): domain Eukaryota; kingdom Viridiplantae; phylum Streptophyta; class Pinopsida; order Pinales; family Pinaceae; genus Pinus; species Pinus albicaulis. Next base: position 1,177,055,511 of record CM076580.1, read on the forward strand.
TCCACATTTTCCCTTTGAATTCAACTCCAAAAAACAAATCTATATATCAAAAATATTGAATTATTAAGCAATTTGCTACAGGACATATGGATATCTCTATTAGATATCAGGTAAAATCATAAATGTTAGAGATTGTCTCTAACTGTTGAGATATCGACATGAATCTAAGCACAACTGCAATTATTTTCAGCATATTCCAATGAATCAGAAGCTCTTAAAGTCCATCAAGGATTTGATGTACTAAAAGAAAAAGTTGTTTGAAAGGTGATAGTGATCAACAACTCAATGGTGGTTATCTAATCCCTCCAAATTCCCCCTACTTACAAACCTAAATATTGCCAAAAAATATTAAAGTCGAAATGTTGAAGCAAACTAAAAGGCCAATGTACTAAAAGACAAATGTGTTTGAAAGGTGACAGTGATCAAAAACTAAATGGCAGTTATCTAATCCCTCCTTCAAACTCCCCCTACCTACAAACCTAAAGCTTTCCAAAATATGTTAAATTCTAAATGTTGAAGAAAACTAAAAGGCCGATTAAAGGGTTCAAATACAAGGAGGTGTTTTGTGTGTAAAGGAGGGGCTAAGAGGCTTGAACTCCATGTGCCCACTCACATGAAGTAGCAAAGTGTTAATACAAGAAACCCTTCCCATGATACCTATCATATCATGAGGAAAATGTGGAGGACAGGGCTTAAACGACCTCACCTTCTAATCTTATGTACATTTATTTGATTCATTCTCTAAAGAACTATATTTGGTGGAAATGGATCCTACATGTGGGATTAATTAATCCATCCATATGGTGAACATTGTTCCTATGTTACGTTAAAGAAATCCTTGGTGAGAGGGATAAGTATTCAAATGTATAATGATTTGCAATTGTTTGTGGGTAATGGATTTGATGTTAGAGCTAATACCCTTTTATGCCATAATCATTGTGAGAATTCCATCAGAATTGCAGGTGGGCTTTGGCTATGAGCCAGGGTTAAATATTGGTAACTCATTTTTATGTGCTCTGTAGGATTATGAGTGAATTGAGTGGTGGAATTTCTGGAAATATTATTAAGTGTTTCCTGGCTTAGAGGGAATGGGAGGATGAAATTCAGGCCTCCATGACCATTTTTAGAGGGAACTAGTTGGAAATGGCCTCAAATATGGAGTCTATAAATGATGGTTGGGTGTAAATCTTTTCACTTCAACCTCCCTCTAGAGTTTGAGTTAGCTCCTACTCTCAACTTAAGCAAAACCTCTGTAGACTCTACCTCATTTTCTATACATCATTCAATGGATACACCCTAACTGCCCATATCTCAAATCTATTGGAAGGCCTCACTAAAGACAAACATGTGGCTATATACTTTGATACTAGCTCTACAACAATGAAATATGAAGACCTAGAGGCTAACAATTCATGTGGACCTAGTAACTAAAGCCCAAAATGGGCATTACATTTTTTATTTTCTTTTAGTAACCTAGTGTGTTTGTTGAGTACCGTTTACATTATTCCAGTGGGTTAAGTAGTATGGCTATGGACTTCTAAGAGGTAGATATGGATAGGCCTCCATAGTATATTTTTTTGCTATTTCAACCTTCATCCTTAGCTGGGAATTCTAGGTCATGATTGCCCAGGACTACATATTTTTTGCAAACTTAAGTTGTATGGTATGGCCATATATTTTTTAATATAGACTCTACCTCCCGACTTTGAAAAAAAAAATACAAATATAATTAGCATAGCATAGAAAAAATTGAAATTTACTATATCCCTCAACAATGAACAGGGATAGTGTTTTTTTGCTTTTGTTGGGGGTTAGGTTTTAGGTTAAGCTTTTGAACAATGTCATTCAATAATACAAATTGCACCCAACCCATTATACATGGACTACAAGTTTTCTTGGTTATCCATGAGTTTCCAACAATAACAACTTCAAGCAAAGGTCAATATATACTTCAAAGGGATCCAAAAGTAATGGAATTTATTAGTGAAACTACTATACTTACTACCCAAAAACAATTGCAAAATTCCCCCCAGGCTCAATGCCAACATAAGACAGAGATACAAATTTTACTAGGATAAAATAAAGAATGCTTCTCACTGCCTAATACGTGAGGCTAGATACTTCAAGAAAGTGACAAAGTCCAAAACTTACACTAAAAAGTGTTTGACTTAACCTTAAATATCACTAACAGAACCTTACTACTACTAACAGAAACCTATGCAAAATCATATACTACTATATCCAAACTTGACTTTGATTATCTTGTCATGTGAAATGGTCCTTAGTTGGGCAAAATTTTGCCTACTAAAACAAGGTGACCAGAATATCCATCTTAACCCTAGATCTATTAAACACAAAGATGCATTAAAAGGATAGATGCAAACATTTTCTTCTTAAAAGATCGAGGGTTGGATGGATCTATGTTATTTTTCTTATCTTTTTCTCCTTTTGCAAACATTAGAATTTTATTTTCCTTGTAAATACATATCCCATGTTACTCCAAGAACTTCCCCTCATTCTAAGGATGAAACCCAAGGTAAACTAGCTAGAAAAAATTTGGTACCTACCCCAAGTAGGTAGGACATTGAGTGAGGCCCACTAATATCAAGAATCTATCAAAGGCCGCCAACCCAGGTACTTGATTTTAAGAGCTCCTACTTGCCACAACACTCAACCACTAGCTAACACACCAGGCTCCCTCTTCACTTTCTTTTGGTATCCAGATTTCTAGCTCTTTTAATGAGGGGTGTTTTCAGACATAGATCGGTGAGTGAGTTTAGATTCGATAGCAATATCAATCTCAATGGGATAGCTTAGATCCAACACCCAACACTGTCACTAACTATGCATCATATGTAGAAGACACACCAAACCAACTACCTTCTTCCATGTTTTCCAAATACTTCTGAGAATGAATGGATTTATTGCTTGCCAGACCAAAGGAGAGCTCTTTGTACTGCCAGAAAATAAGCTTATGTTGCAATCACTAAAAGCACCAATAATTTTTTCCAGCATTACACATTAGATATTGTTGACCTTTTTTACATTTTATTTTATTAGCATGAAACATGCACGATTCACATATATTCTACCCTAGGTTGTAAGATAACCTCACTTTTCTCTATGAAAACACAGTAAATGACACAAACCATAATTTTATGAACTCTTAAGAAATAATATTGCATTAAGGGTTTACGGATTCCTAGTTTTGAAGTCCTTCTCGTCCTTAGACTATGGACAATGATTTCTAACAGGTCTAGTGATATAATTTATTCCATTTTTCAAAAATCAATAGAAAAATTATTTATTAACAATCTCAGAGGGATATGGGGGTGAGGCTTACCTTTGGATTTAGATTAGGTGCAACAACGAGCGTAGCTGGGGAGTAGAGTACTTTCAATGTTCTCCTCCTGGTTCACTCCATCGTATTATGAAAACACTTCTTTTTGGAAGAATTAATAGGCCCCGAATACTCTTCAACAGTGGGCAGAATATCCACATTGTTCACCGGAATTGTTCACCGAGGTTGGTCATGGCCTCAGTGTCACTTGTCTATTTCCAATGTGGTGCAGGTTCGACTGTACAACAATCACCACTGCGTGAACACCCACAACTTCTCTAATTCATAGGGTATTGGGAGTGAATATGCCAATTCCATACCATCAACGGAGTATTAAATCCCATTAACGCTCAGCAAAGAAATAGCGCCTGAAATTTAAAATGAATATAGAGGGAAGAATTAAAAAATATGGAGGGTATAACAGAGGTTTTGTTATAATTTATATTTATATATTTAATTATTAAAAACCAAATTAGAGTTAGATATATTCTACATGACCACCAAATTTTCATTCTATTTTTTCTATTTATGATAAAGTTATTGATTGTGTTAATATGTTTTGTGGTTAACCATTTTAATAGCAACTTTTACATTGGTTTAATAGTGATATTGTGAAAAAGTGTTCAAATTTTAGTGTTATAAATGGATTGATGGACACTCTTTTAAGGGGGTCGTTGAATCCATCTAACTAAATTTTAACATTGAAGAGGAAGGTCTCTAAATTTTAACACTTCAAATGGACTCGAAGACCTCTTTGTCTATAAATTTAACATTACATATGGATTCAAAGAAGGTGGTCTTTGAATCCATTTGCGGTGTTAAACTTTAGAAACAAAAGTGTTTTCATAATTTTAACATTTTAGATGGATTCAAAGACCCGTTTTTCTCTTAATTTTAACACTGTAGTTGGATTTAGAGACCCTTGTAGTGAAATGTAACACTTCAGCATCAAAATTTCAATTTTCCATTTATGGAGTTACACAATTAAAAATTACTAATATAAATAACTAATTCATATACTTGTTGTACTTCTTATTTGGTCATATTTTTATTCTGGGACTATAATAGTCATTTATGTTAAACATTATTAATTTTTTCACTTATTATCTAGTCATATATATTAATTTTAGACTAAATTAGTCATTTAAGTTAGTCGTTTTTAGTTTAGTCACTTATTATCTAGTCGTATATTTTATCTCTAGACTAAATTAGTCGTTTAAGTTAGTCATTTTTAGTTCAGTCACTTAAAATTGCTCAAATTTAGTAGTAATTCACTTAAAATCATGGTGGTGACTAACTTTTTTAGTCACCTAGTCACTAATTTCATCATTTTCTAAAGCTGTCATGGAGAAGCTAGGCCTTGATATTACTCAAAAATGTAACCATGATTTGTATTCCTCTGACTCAAGTAGGGTTTATTGTATTGGTCTTGTTGAGGTTCCCATGTTTTGGCCAGGTTGACAAGACCAAAAGATGAGACAACATAGAACCACTTTCAGACCTTAGGATCTAGCCCTCCTAGGTCCAGAGAGGGACCTCTCTATATGAGTCAAAGTTTATGTCTTTGAAGCTCTAAGTTGTTATTTTAGGCTAGTTATAGGCTCAGGGTTGTTTGTTTGATTGTTTGTGTTAGGTTGTTGGGAATCAGGAAAGAAGGTCCAATATAAGACAAGGATGAGCATAGAGGAGATTAAGCTGAGACAGATAACTCAGGGAACATCAAAGCCATTGGGCAATCAAGAAAGGATTTATTTGTAATCAATGTGCAAGCTTTCAGTTGTGCATTTGAATCTTGCAAGATGATTGGTGAATTGGAACATTAAGGATTGAAAATGAAGGAAGGAGAACCAGCCAACTCTATCTATAGATCAGGCCAAAGGTCATTTAACTCCAAGCCTACTTGGACAAAATTAGAGGCAGGACAAGGGATCTTAGCAAAGCTTAATTGAGATGGACAGATCCTAAAGAGGCAGAGACAAGGTTCTAAACCTCCCAGTATTCTCGACACATTCAACTAGATCCTAGTAAGAACATATAAACACAGATTTCATTAATCCATACATCAGAGAGCAAGCAACAACATCCACTACACTGGTTAAATTAATTGAAATAAATATTCAGATACACATATAAGCAGAAAACATAAAGGGATATGAGAGCAGCAACATAAGGTACCTATCAAGGGTAAATCTTATGCCAAACTTCTGATGCGAGGCAGTAGAAATGGAATGAAACAAAATCAAACACAGAGATAGGAAGACATCACCAGCTGCTTTAGATAAGGATCCAAAGAAACATGCTTGTCATATTAAAAACAACACCAATCAGGTACATCATAGCCCACAACTTGAACACTCAGTCTGAATACATCAAATCTCAGCCTATCTTACCATATTACACAGAGAACTTGTCTCAAGAGGAGAATGCTTGCGTTTCTCTGATATCTCATCAACAACCTTTACAATAATTTCTTCCTGAGTTTTATAGAAGAAGACGAGCCGAGGAGGTAGGTAGGGCACTAAATGAAACATTAAAACACAAAAAAGAAGGAGAGGGCTGGAACCCATTCTGTTTTTAAATCTCTGCATTTATCCCTAGTACCCTTTTGGGACGAAGGAGTGATCTTCTTCAGCTTCCATTTACTTTGACATGGTCCTGATGTACTCCGACTACAGTAGTACTCTGTGGTACTGTGGGTGGATAAATCAACTAGTAATAAAAATGGAATGGTCTGCCATACCGCATTAAAACATGCTCTGGTAGCTTGGGCTGTGTTCTGGGTGGATATCTTTTCACTGGAGCACGGCATGGAGTAAAAACAGTATGGGCGCTCTGTCCTTCCATGGAGAGAAACATCTCTACTGATGTGGCAGCCCTGATGACTTGGTTTTCTATGCATTAAACTCTCTGCCGCTTAACTGATATCTTTATCTGCAAAATCTTGCCACTGTAATGAAGACTGTGCAATCATGGCGACCCTTTACTTCTGCACCCTACATAACAAGCAACTGGACTCAGAAAAAAATGCAATAGGAGGGTGGATGAAATGGTAGCGCGGCGACGGAGTGGTGGCTTTGAATACAGAATGGTGAAAAAATGCGAACGGAAGGGTGAGAACTCACGAATAATAGGGTTTTGTGGTAGAATGTAGCACAGACCGTTAGATCATGGCCTGGAGACAAAGATCGATGGCGAAGATCAAGCAGCGAAATAATATATGAAATGGAGTGGGACAAATATGAAACATAATACTTTGGTGTAAAGTCTTAAACCTCAAATTTTGAACAAAATACAGAGGAATGCGACCGGAATGTAATGAAATGCGACGAGGTGGGACCTAGCTAGAGGCGAAGGGCGATTCCTATTGAACTGTTAGATCTTAAAGCCAAAGGATGGTCAGGATCAAATTGGAGGATCGCAATCGGGGGGAGCAGAGGTGACACATTCAAAAGGTTCTGATTGCGATTGGAAGTGGGGGCGCGATTGAGCGCTAGCCGTTGGGTTCGGGGACTAGATCAACGGCTCACACTCCATCGGAGGGAAAAGTGGAGAGGTGATGAGCGATGATGCGATTAGCGCTGACCCGTCGGATCTAGAATTAAACGAACAGTTGAGATCAAATCGGCGGATCGCAATCGCAGAGGGAGAAAAGTGGTGGCGATTGGAAGCTCTGATTACGATTGAGCGGGGAGTGCGATGGTCGTTGGATCAGCGGGGATGATGGATGGTTATGATTTGATCAGGAGATCTCAATCGGGGCGGCACCACTGGGACTTGTGATTGCGATCGAGTGGGGGTTACGATTGAGCGCTGACCATTGATCTCGGGTCCAGATCAATGGTGAGGAATGAAATCTGAGGATGGCAGCCATCGGTGATCGGAAGATAGGGCTGCGATCAATCGCATCGCAAGTGTTTGCGATGGGCTGATCGGAGGGATGCACATACATATTGTGATTGCGATTGGGCGGGGAGCACACAGGCCGTTCGATTTATATGGCAGATCAACAGTTGAAAAAACGAGCCGCAGGACTTAATAAATAAAGCCAATCGCATCGGGAATTTTGATGTTACAAAGGGATTTCACGTTTGGCTCCAACCTTCCGATGCGATTAGCGCTCAAGACTTGAGCGCTCGGTCATAGCGCACGGGCATGTGTGGGAAGTGGTTAAGGGACTTGCGGTAAGGGGCTAAGCCCTGTTATAAAGCAGAAAGTGGGTTTTTAAGCTTGTTTTAATGTATTTTCAGGCCCAAAGGGTAACGATAGGGAGATGGAGGGGGAAATTGGGAAAACGAAGGGTGTAGGGATTTTTAGAGGGGATTTAGGGGGTTAATAGGGAAAATAAAAGCGGAATAGAGGGTCTTTGTCAAAGGGGAAAGGAGGTAACAGTGTGGTGTTTTGTAGGAGTATGAGGGGCAATGTCTGTCTTTTAGGAGCAGCATTTATAACCAGTGGGGCTTTAGATGGGAAATCAGCAGAGGGGATTTCACTGCAAAGTAGAGGCTTGCAGAAGACATTCAAGGATGGTGTGTCTTCAGGGGAGATGCATCCCTTGAAGGTCTCCAAAATAATACAACCCCCAGCTTGCTTGTCAAGAATTTCATAAGGGGGCTAACAGTGGCTCCACATGGGGATGGCTTCTTCTTGAAGGAGTCAAGAAACCAGAAATGATCTTTGGAGTAGGCCAGATGCCTGCTGCTTGGCACATCCCTTCTTTCTTCAACTTCCAGCTGCCACAATATGATAAAAACATTAGCAGAACTATTTCCCAACCAATCTACCAACCCAAACTACAGCCCTAACAATTTTCCCTATTTTCCCTTGGGTGCATTTGAACTACCAGACCCTTTACATTTATTATTAAAACAAAAAAAACCTATTCTAAATCTACCCTTATTGCTCCATGAGACCAGTTTAAACAGTTGGCCTGATATGCTTCTCTACCTAATCTAACATCTGCTGGGATTAAACTATCTAACAGATTTCTTCTCCTACATTCTAAGACAGGAAATTGAAAAAAAACCAAGCCAGGATTAGACTGACTGACTTGTTGGAGTGAAGACTTGTGGAAAGCTGAAAACAAAACTGTGAAGGCATGAAATCTATAGGTTTGGAATATCCTTCTTTTCCTGTGAGTCAGGTTTTGAGCATATTGGAGTCACTTTTTCTCTTCATTTCAGCTCTGGTTTTAAGCATGTTAGAGCTGATCTTTCTTTTTATTTGGTGATCTAGGTTTTGGGCATATTAGGACCAGCTATTCTGCTCCCTTTGGCTCAGATTTTGATCATGTTTGAGCCACTCTTTTGCTTCTCGGAGGTTCAAGCTTTGAGCATATCTGAACCTCCTCTTTCTTCCTTACGTTTTTTTAAACATTTTCTTTGCTTTCTTGAAAGTAAAACTGCAATGGTATGTACAATGGAAATGAAACTGGAAACGAAAATTAGTAGAAGTAGTGTTTGAGCATCTTACCATTGACAGGACCTCCAAACACTTTGTACCATCAAGTTCTTGTAGGAAAAATGCATTAGGACCCACAGTGGCTCGAATAATATATGGGCCTTGCCACAAGCTGTCAAACTTGCCATGTTTACATTTGTTCTCTCTCCTCGAATCCCATTTCAGAACTTTATCTCCAGCTTTGAAATATGAAGCTTTGGATTTTTTGTCAAACTGTCTCTTTATGCCTTCCTGCACTCTGATAGATCTTCTATATACCTGCTCCCTTGTTTGCTGCAGATGGATAGTTTCATTGATTCTTCTCACCATACTGTTTTCCTCTGTCTGAATCTCCTGTACAAGCTTAATCACTGGAACTCCAAGGCTGGTAGGAAAAACTACTTTGGTTCCATAGACAAGCTGGAACGGTGACAGGCCAATGGATTTCTTTGTCGTGAGCCTGTCTTCCCACAAAGAATGCACCAAATTTTTGTGCCACGACTTTCTGTTTTCTTCCAGCAGCTTCTTAATGATTGTAACCGGGCTTTTGTTAGATGATTCAGCTAGGCCATTACCTTGAGGGTAATAGGTAGTTGAATGACCAAGTGATATTCCGTACCTGTGACAGAAATCAACCATTTTCTTAGATCTAAAATCATCAGCATTGTCAGTGATTACTTTCCTGGGAAAGCCAAACCGAGATAGGATGAAGTCCTCAAGGAATCTAATGATGACATAATCAGTGGCATTGCTAGTGGGTATGGCTTCTATCCACTTAGTGAAGTAATCTGTAGGAGTTAGGATCCATTTGTGTTGTCCAGAGGAAGCAGGATGAACTTCTCCTATAAAGTCTAGGCCCCATTGCATGAAGGGACCTTCTACAATGATGGGTTGTAACGGGAGGGGTAGAAGCTTTCTTCTACCTTCAAAGATCTGACATTTGTGGCAGGCAAGAATCATTTTACGGACATCACTAAAGAGTGTAGGCCAATATTAAGCAACCCTGAGTATCTTATTTGCAATGGCTTTCCAACTCAGGTGGCCTCCACGCTCCCCAACATGAAATTCTTGTTTGATTCTTTTAGCTTCAGTTTCAGAAAAACATTTCAGTAATAGGCCATTTGGATTTTTCCAATATAGGTTCTCATTCAAAATGCAGTAATTTCTCGCTTTGATTTTTATGAATCTCACCTTAGTTTTGGACAGTTCTGGAGGGGCATTGAGGTTGGTGAGCATGTAAAGGATATCGAAATACCAAGGAGAGTTCTGAAACTGCTCCTCAATAGCTGGATGGGTAAATCCCTCTTGCTCATCTAAGGCATTTATCATATTAATGTCAAGGGCCTGCAAGTTTTATTCAACCATTAACTGGGCCAGGCCTTGACCTTTGATCAACTTGGTAGGTTTTATTTCGAGGTCGTATTCCAAGATCGTAGCAATCCATTTGCCCCTTTTCCCATCAGGGTCCTGGGACAAGATATCTTTAACCACTATATTTGGAACATAGGCTATGGTGTGAGAATGTAGAATGTACACCCTAAAGTCTTTTAAGGCCTTTACCAGGGCATAGGCCTGCTTTTCCATAATGTTGTACTTTAAGGGTGTGTCTCTTAAGGCTTTGCTGAAGAAGGCAATTGGATGTTCATGGCCTTTTGAATTCTTTTGCAGTAAGACTGCAGCTATTGTGTGCTGGGAGGCGATTGAAAAAATCAGAAAATCTTTTGAGAAGTCTGGGCTGATAAGTACAGGGGCCTGAGTGATTGCAAGTTTTACTGACTCAAAAGATTTCTTGGCTTCAACAGTCCACTTAATTCTTGCATCTTTCTTTAGCATGTTGGTCATTTTCCTCAGATGCTCAACAAGATTGGGAATGAATCTCCTAAGGAAATTGATCTTCCCTATGAAGGACTGTAACTCCTTGATGTTTCTTGGATGTGTAATTTGAAGTATTCCCTCAACCCTCTGTGGGTCTATCCTAATCCCTTTCTCAGATATAATGTGACCAAGGAGTTTACCTTCTTGCAACCCAAAAACAGTTTTCTTAGGATTTAGGGATAAACCATACCTTCTACATTTCTCAAAGACTTTGCTCAGATGTTCCAAGTGTTCCTCTTCAATTTTAGAAAAGACAGTCAAGTCATCTAAGTATATCACTATGAAGTGCCTTATCTCTTCTGAGAAAGAAATATCCATCGCCTTCTGGAAGGTAGCTCCAACATTCATCAATCCAAAAGGCATTTTCACATATATGAAGGTGCCCCATGGAGTGGTGAAAGTTGTTTTGAGTTGATCTTCTGGGACTACCAGAACTTGGTTGTATCCTAAAAACCCATCAAGTAGGGAGATTCTCTTAGATCCTACTACGTTCTGTAAGATATGTTCCATTCTAGGCAAGGGATAGTTGTCTTTCAGGGACGCTCTGTTGAGGTTTCGGAAGTCTATGCATAGCCTGATCTCTCCTGTTTTCTTCCTCACAGCCGCTAGGTTTCACACCCAATCAGAAAACCTTACAGGGACTATTATGCCTGCATCGTACATCTTTTTAATTTCTTTCTCTACTGCAGGCAATTGTTTTGGATTGATCCTACGGAATTTTTTTTTGAAAGGCTTCTGATTTTCCTTTAGTGGTATCTTGTGTTGTATGATGTTGGTGTCATAGGCCTTTAAGTCTTCATAGCTCCATGCAAACACATCAATGAATTCCTTAAACAGGTCGATGCATTTTTTCTTCATGTTTGCAGGTATTGACTTAGCCAGTTTGATCATTTTGGGCTTATCTTTACTGCCTATGTTGCATTCTTCTATATCTAAGTCTGAATGTTCTATAGTGGGCTTCTTTGCTACGTCTTCAAAGTCAAAAAGGTCCTCTAGGGGTGCTAGCCCTCTGGGTATGTTATTGTCTTTGGCTTGCAACACCTTTATCTCTTCATCTTTTGCGTTTTCACATTTTTCGGTCGAATGTCCAGTTTCATCAGAAAAGGTGTTTATTTCTATGTTATAGGGAATTTCTTGTTCATCTGGGGAGTCCTCACTGGGGCAGTTGTTATCAGATCTTGAGTCCAAATCAAAAAATTCAAACTCATTTCTGCCCGCCAGGAAATCTTAGATCTGTTTATCTCCTTCAAAAACCTGCCAGTATTTTTCATTGTCTGGCACTGCAGGCCTAAACTTGGTTTGAATGATGATTTGTTGGTCAGGGGGAGTTTTAGGATATGAACTAGCTAGGAAAGCTAATCCATCTGCAAAGATGTTTTGACTCCTAGGTACAAATACCAACTCATATTCAACAAAGGTTTTCAATAAATCTACTGCATCATTCCTGTATGCTCTAAGTCGGGGATGTTTTGACGTATATTCACCATTCACTTGTTTGATCACTAACTTTGATTCTCCTCTCACAGCTATCTTACGGGCTCCTAATATTTTCAATAGGTTTAGACCCAGGATAAGAGCCTCATATTCTGCAATATTATTTGTGCATTTGAAATGCAGATTCACAGTGTGGCTCTCTGCATGATCATTTCCTGTGTTACGTAGCCACACGCCTGCTCCATCATTTTGTCTAGTACAAGACCCATCGAATTTCATTTCCCACAGGGGCTTGCCATTATGTTGTGTTGAGGAGTCTGTACTAGGTTGTGGGTTATCTTGTTCTTCGCGTGGTATATCAGTTTGAAGGGTATGACTAATAGGCTGACTGATTTATGTTCCTGGTTCATTCTAAGTTTTGTTTTTTGTACCCTGCCCATCGTTTTCATCATCGTATTCTTCTAGGGTAGCCATTATGCTAAAGTCCATGGGCTCTGTGTTTTTGCTCGAATTTTTACATTCAGATTCTGGCTCTCCTAAGGATTGGTCATTATAAAGGATGAAAGAATCCAGGCCTGTGTGTATAGAGTATAATGGTGAATTTTCAGGCTTCTCAGGGCTACTGACTAAGAATTTCATTTAAGATTCTCTATACAGTCTTCTAAGTTGGCCAAACATATGGATAGTGACATATGAGCCATCCATCTGCATTGTTCCTTGCAGTTTGCCTCCCCATGATCTAGATAGCAGCATGCCATACTTGGGTGGCACATCTTCTACCACCAAATCCATGACCATACACCTAGCAGGAATCTGGGTCAAGCTCACACACAAATCTTTGATTAGGCCTAGGCATTTTACTCTGCTAGAATCGAACGAATATAAATCTTTGTAAGGTCAGGTTATCTTTAGGCCAAGCCTTTCCATCACTATATTAGGCATTAAATTGTGTGATGCTCCAGAATCATGCATGGCATTGTGGATTATTTTGTCATGAATGTTGAGACTAATATAGAAAGGTGGAACTACCCCTTCCTGAAAATTTCCCTCAATCTTTGGGCCAAATAGGAGGGCAGGTTGATCATCGTTCAAATTTACAGTGTCATTATTTTCCCCCAGATTCAATGCTTTCAAAATTTGGCCTTTATACACACCCTGAGTGGCCAGCTCAGAGAGTGGGACAGAGATTTTGATTTTTGCAATCTCACTCTCTAAATTGAAAATGGACTGTGTCTATGGAGAAGTCAACTCTGTTTTATTTGCTACTGCCTTAGTAGCTGAATCAGTTTGTGATTTTTCATTATGTACAAGGTTAGGACTCATTTTATCAGGAGCACTAAATACTGTGCTAGTGTTGCTGGTTGGTTTGCTTTGTTTTTCAGTGGCTTGGTTGTCTTTTTCCTTGTTTTTCCCAGAACTTTCAGCTGCTAATTTATCACTTGCAGCAGAAGCTTTAGAAGTTTTATCAGGTATTTTCCTTATGGTTACCCCAGGAGCTTTGTTTTTGGAAGTATCTTGGTTGTTTTTTCTCCTAAGTTCATATTGTTCTCTGACCTGCAACATTGCATTTTCGAATCCTAATCTGTAATCCTCAGTTTCTAACCATTCTTCATCCCAGTATGAGGGTGAGGGCTGGTCTTCCCCTGAATCACAGTTAAGGACCGAGTCTTCTGTTTTGAACATGTTTATTCCATTCCCCTCAGACACTTCTATGATTCCCTCATCTTCATCTAAATTTTTTTCTTGAAATGGGGGAATAATTTGTTCATATGACTCTCTTTGTCTGTTGGGAGCAGCATTGTTTCTTCTAATGTTTTGGTTCTGGTTTTGGTTTCTATTTTGGACAACCATCATTTTTATCATTTGTTGTAGTTCTTCCATGTTTTTAGGCAGTCTATCATATTTGGGATCAGATGTGGAAGCTACATTGTCCTCCCTGTATGTTACCCTTTTTTTAGCTTTTAATCTTGCCCTTTTCTCTATCAAGTTTGCCTCTATGGTTATGGCCCCTTTCTGCATGCCTTCCAATGTGTTATATTCCTTGTCTCTAAGCTCATAGGCCATGTCAGCATCAAATCCATCAGGATATTTTTCTAGGGCCATCCCTTGTGTAGGTTTCATGTGTGGAGGGAGAGCATTATAAATGCTGTTGAATCTAGTGGTGTACTCGTGGACACTCTCCACTACGTTCCTCTTAAGGGACATGTAGTCTGCCAGGAGCTAGCGAGGGTTTGCTTTAACCTCCCATTTGTCTATGAAGTTCCGATATAACACAGGGAGATCTTGGATACTGCCAGTGGGTAAATTTTTAAACCATTTCTTTACATCACCCCCTAAGCTTTGGGCAAAGATCCTCATTTTGATTGTTTTGTCATCGATTTCCATATAATCAAAAGAATCCTCCATCTTATCTACATGTTTCTGGGCTATGATGGATTCTTTAGCAGTGAAGTGTGGGATTTTTGACTGATAATCGTTGGGTAAGGGTAAGAAGGGTTGAGTTAAAACTAACGGTGCATACCAAGCTGCCATGATAACGTTCTGATGAGGTAAAGGGTGAGCTTGGGCAGCTGGTACTTGGATAACAGGGATATTAGGACCAGCAGAATCCTGTTGAGTAGATCTAGGGTGGGAGAGCCCTAATTTTTGAAGGAAGTGCACATCCGGTTGTGTGGATGGAGGGGTTTCTCGACCACTATGAGACGGTGTACTGTGAGGCTCGTGGTCTTGCTGGTCTAGGTGATCGCATGACCTAGGTCTTAGTAATATATTAGGTATGTCTAGGTCAGGAAGAAAATGTGATAGAGTTGTTAGGTCTTTTGGTACGGAATTAGCTCTATGGTTGCGACTGGAAATTGTTGGTATTTTGGGTGCAGGAGTTCCCTTGAGGACACTCTCCGAGTTGTCAACTATTTCAGGTGGGTCGGGGTTGGGATAAGCTCTTGTGTGAATGGTCCTGAAAGCCAGAGTGTTGTTTCCTAGCCAAGCAGCTTAACACTACTTGTTACTTCTACTGTGGTTGATTTTGTCTCAGGGACTGGTCTCCCAGTGGAATCTATTGTGAAACGAAGATAATCAGCAGGCCTACTAATCACCAGTGGAGTCTTTCCATTTAGGAGCAATGGAGTCACCAAGTGGAGGGTTTTAGGGTATATCTAAGAGGTCACACTGTCCACCACAGTGCTCAGGCACTATCAATATTCAGGAATCTTCTCAAAACAGCAAACTCCAACCAGAGATTGACTGGAAGGGTGTTTACCAGATATGCCACCTCCGAAGAGGGTGAGATCTGGAGGCTACCTGGCCCTTTCCAGGCTCTGTCTAAGAGTGTGATGGATATTCAATAACGGAGGTCGATTCGAGAAAGGAGTGACTTACTGTCAACCTAGCCAGAGTTGTTGGTTTCCGAAGTTTTTGATGTAGTGAAATGGAAATCATTCAGAATTCCCCAGCGGAGTCGCCATTATGTTGGGGTTGCCATGTTTTGGCCAGTTTGACAAGACCAAAAGATGAGACAACATAGAACCACTTTCAGACCTTAGGATCTAGCCCTCCTAGGTCCAGAGAGGGATCTCTCTATATGAGTCAAAGTGTATGTCTTTGAAGCTCTAAGTTGTGGTTTTAGGCTAGTTATAGGCTCAGGGTTGTTTGTTTGATTTTTTGTGTTAGGTTGTTGGGAATCAGGAAATAAGGTCCAATATAGGACAAGGATGAGCATAGAGGGAATTAAGCTGAGACACATAACTCAGGGAACACCAAAGCCATTGGGCAATGGAGTCAAGAAAGGATTTATTTGTAATCAATGTGCAAGCTTTCAGTTGGGATAGTCATCTACAGCATTTGGATCTTGCAAGATGATTGGTGAATTGGAACATTAAGGACTGAAAATGAAGGAAGGAGAACCAGCCAACTCTGTCTATAGATCAGGCTAGAGGTCATTTAACTCCAGGCCTGCTTGGACAAAATTAGAGGCAGGAAAAGGGATCTTATCAAAGCCTAATTGAGATGGATAGATCCTAAAGAAGCAAAGACAAGGTTCTAAACCTCCCAGTATTCTCGACACATTCAACTAGATCCTAGTAAGAACATCTAAACACAAATTTCATTAATCCATACATCAGAGAGCAGGCAACAACATCCACTACACTGGTTAAATTAATTGAAATAAATATTCAGATACACATATAAGCAGAAAACATAAAGGGCTGGGAGTGTAGCAACATAAGGTACCTATCAAGGGTAAATCTTATGCCAAACTTCTGATGCAAGCTAGTAGAAATGTACTGAAATGAAATCAAACACAGAGATAGGAAGACATCACCAGCTGCTTTAGATCAGGATCCAAAGAAACATGCTTGTCATATTAAAAACAACACCAATGAGGTACATCATAGCCCAGAGCTTGAACACTCAGTCTGAATACATCAAATCTTAGCCTATCTTACCATATTACACAAAGAACTTGTCTCGAGAGGAGAATGCTTGCATTTCTCTGATATCTCATCAACAACCTTTGCAATAATTTCTTCCTGAGTTTTATAGCAGAAGATGAGCTAAGGAGGTAGGTAGGGCACTAAATGAAACATTAAAACGCAGAAAAGAAGGAGAGGGCCAGAACCCATTCTGTTTTTAAATCTCTGCATTTATCCCTGGTACCCTTTTGGGATCAAGGAGTGATCTTCTTCAGCTTCCATTTACTTTGACATGGTCTTGATGTACTCTAACCGCAGTAGTACTCTGTGGCACCGTGGGTGGATAAATCAACTGGTAATAAAAATGTAATGGTCTACCATACCGCATTAAAACATGCTCTGGTAGCTTGGACTGTGTTCTGGGCGGAAATCTTTTCACTGGAGCACGGCATGGAGTAAAAACAGTATGGGCAGTCTCTCCTTCCATGGAGAGAAACATCTCTGCTGATTTGGCAGCCATGATGACTTGGTTTTCTGTGCATTAAATTCTCTGCCGCTTAACTCATATATTTATCTGCAAAATATTGTCGCTGTAATGAAGACTGTGTAATCATGGTGGCCCTTTACTTCTGCACCCTACATAACACGTAACTGGACTCAGAAAACAATGCAATGGGAGGATGGATGAAATGGTAGCGCGGTGACGGAGTGGTGGCTTTGACTACACAATGGTGACAAAATGCAAAAGGAAGGGTGAGAACTCGCGAATAATAGGGTTTGGTGGCAGAATGTAGCGTAGACCGTTAGATCATGGCCTGGAGACAAATATAGACGGCGAAGATCGAGCGGCGAAATAATATATGAAAGGGGGTGGGACAACTATGAAACATAATAATTTGGTGTAAAGTCTTAAACCTCGACTTTTGAACAAAATACAGAGGAATGCGACTGGAATGTAATGAAATGCGACGAGGTGGGACCCAGTTGGAGGCGTAGGGCGATTCCTATTGAACCATTAGATCTTAAATCCAATGGACGATCAGGATCAAATCGGAGGATCACAATCAGGGGGAGCAGAGGTGACACATTCAAAAAGTTCCGATTACGATCGGAAGTGGGGGCGCGATTGAGCGCTGGCCGTTGGCTCCGGGGACTAGATCAACGGCTCACACTCCATCAGAGGGAAAAGTGGAGAGGCGATGAGCGATGATGCGATTAGCGCTGAGCTGTCGGATCTAGTATTAGACGAACGGCTAAGATCAGATCGGTGGATCGCAATCGGAAAGGGAGAAAAGTGGTGGCGATTGGAAGTTCCGATTGCGATCGAGCGGGGAGTGCGATGGCCGTCAGATCAGCAGGGAGGATGGATGGTTATGATTTGATCGGGAGATCTCAATCGGGGTGGAACCACTGGGACTTGTGATTGTGATCGGGCGGGGGTTGCGATTGAGCGCTGACCGTTGATCTCGGGTCCAGATCAACGGTGGGGAATGCAATCGGAGGATGGCAGCCACCGGGGATCGGAAGACAGGGCTGCGATCAATCGCATCGAAAGTGTTTGCGATGGGACGATTGGAGGGATGCACATACATATTGCGATTGCGATTGGGCGGGGAGCGGACAGGCCATCCGATTTATATGGAAGATCAACGGTTGAAAAAACAAGCTGCAAGACTTAATAAATAAAGCCAATTGCATCGGGAATTTTGATGTTACAAAGGGATTTCACGTTTGGCTCCGACCTTCCGTTGCGATTAGCGCTCAAGACTTGAGCGCTCGGCCCTAGCGCACGGGCATGTGTGGGAAGTGGTTAAGTGACTTGCGGTAAGGGGCTAAGCCCTGTTATAAAGCGAAAAGTGGGTTTTTAAGCCTGTTTTAATGTATTTTTAGGCCCAAAGGGTAACGATAGGGAGATGGAGGGGGGAATTGGGAAAATGAAGGGTGTAGGGATTTTTAGAGGGGATTTAGGGGGTTAATAGGGAAAATAAAAGGGGAATAGAGGGACTTTGTCAAATGGGAAAGGAGGTAACAATGTGGTGTTTTGTTGGAGTATGAGGGGCAATGTTGGTCTTTTAGGAGCAACATTTATAACTAGTGAGCCTTTAGATGGGAACTCAGTAGAGGGGATTTCACTGCAAAGCAGAGGCTTGCAGAAGACATTCAAGGATGGTGTGTCTTCAGGGGAGATGCATCACTTGAAGGTCTCCAAAATAATACAGCCCCCAGTTTGCTTGTCAAGAATTTCATAGGGGGACTAACAGTGGCTCCACATGGGGATGGCTTCTTCTTGAAGGAGTCAAGAAACCAGAAATGATCTTTGGAGTAGGCCAGATGCCTGCTGGTTGGAACATCCCTTCTTTCTTTAACTTCCAGCTGCCACAATATGATAAAAACATCATAGAACTATTTCCCAACAAATCTACCTACCCAAACTACAGCCCTAACAATTTTCCCTATTTTCCCTTGGGTGCATTTGAACTAGCAAACCCTTTACATTTATTCTTAAAACAAAAACAACCTATTCTAAATCTACCCTTATTGCTCAATGAGACCAAATTAAACAGTTGGCCTCATATGCTTCTCTACGTAATCTAACATCTGTTGGGATTAAACTACCCAACAGATTTCTTCTCCTACATTCTAAGACAGGAAATTGAAAAACAGCCAAGCCAGGATTAGACTGACTAACTTGCTGGAGTGAAGACTTGTGGAAATCTGAAAAAAAAATTGTGAAGGCATGAAGTCTGCAGCTTTGGAATATCCTTCTTTTCCTGTGACTCGGGTTTTGAGCATATTGGAGTCACTTTTTCTCTTCATTTAAACTCTGGTTTTAAGCATGTTAGAGCTAATCTTTCTTTTTATTTGCTGATCCAGGTTTTGGGCGTATTAGGACCAGCTATTCTGCTCCCTTTGGCTCAGATTTTGATCACGTTTGAGCCACTCTTTTGCTTCTTGGAGGTTCAAGCTTTGAGCATATCTGAACCTCCTCTTTCTTCCTTATGTTTTTTGAAACATTTTCTCTACTTTCTTGAAAGTAAAACTGAAATGGTATGTACAATGGAAATGGAACTGGAAACAAAAATTAGTAGAATTAGTGTTTGAGCATCCTGCCATTGACAGGAACTCCAAACAGCTCTGTACCATCAAGTTCCTGTAGGAAAAATTCATTAGGACCCATAGTGGCTTGAATAATATATGGGCCTTTCCACAAGCTGTCAAACTTGCCATGTTTACCTTTGTCCTCTCTCCTTGAATCCCATTTCAGAACTTTATATCCAACTTTGAAATCTGAAGCTTTGGCTCTTTTGTCAAACTATCTCTTTATGCCCTCCTGCACTCTGACAGCTCTGCTATAAACCTGCTCCCTTGTTTGCTGCAGATGGATAGTTTCATTGATTCTTCTCACCATACTGTTTTCCTCTGTCTGAATCTCCTGGACAAGCTTAATTACTGGAACTCCAAGGCTGGTAGGAAAAACTACTTCGGTTCCATAGACAAGCTAGAACAATGACATGCCAATGGATTTCTTTATTGTGAGCCTGTCTGCCCACAAAGCATGCACCAAATTTTTGTGCCACGACTTTCTGTTTTCTTCCAGCAGCTTCTTAATGATTGTAACCAGGATTTTGTTAGATGATTTAGCTAGGCCATTACCCTAGGGGTAATAGGCAGTTGAATGACCAAGTGGTATTCCGTACTTGTGACAGAAATCAACCGTTTTCTTGGATCCGAAGGCAGCAGCATTGTCAGCGATTACTTTCCTAGGACAACCAAACCGAGATAGGATGAAGTCCTCTAGGAATCTAATGATGCCAGACTCAGTGGAATTCCTAGTGGTAATGGCTTCTATCCATTTAGTGAAGTAATATTTAGCAGTTAGGATCCATTTGTGTTGTCTAGAGGAAGCAGGATGAACTTCTCCTATAAAGTCTAGGCCCCATTGCATGAAGGGACCTTCTACAATGATGGGTTGTAACGGGAGGGGGAGAAGCTTTCTTCCGCCTTCAAAGATCTGACATTTGTGGCAGGCAAGAATCATTTTACGAACATCACTAAAGAGTGTAGGCCAATAGTAACCAACCCTGAGTATCTTATTTTGCAGTGGCTTTCCAACTCAGGTGGCCTTCACACTCCCCGGCATGAAATTCTTGTTTGATTCTTTCAGCTTCAGTTTCGGAAAAACATTTCAGTAATAGGCCATTTGGATTTTTCCAATATAGGTTCTAATTCAAAATGTAGTAATTTCTCGCTTTGACTTTTATGAATATGGCCTTAGTTTTGGACAGTTCTGGAGGGGCGTTGAGGTTGGTGAGCACGTAAAGGATATCGGAATACCAAGGAGAGTTCTAAAACTACTCCTCAACAGTTGGATGGGGCAATCCCTCCTGCTCATCTAAGGCATTTATCATATTAATGTCAAGGGCCTGCAATTTTGATTCAGCCATTAACTGGGCCAGGCCTTGACCTTTGATCAACTTGGTAGGTTTTATTTCGAGGTCGTATTCCAAAATTGTAGCAATCCATTTTCCCCTTTTCCCATCAGGGTCCTGGGACAAGATATCTTTAACCACTATATTTGGAACATAGGCTATGGTGTGAGAATGCAGAATGTACACCGTAAAGTGTTTTAAGGCCTTTACCAGGGCATAGGCCTACTTTTCCATAATGTTGTACTTTAAGGGTGCGTCTCTTAAGGCTTTGCTGAAGAAGGCTATTGGCTGTTCATGGCCTTTTGAATTCTTTTGCAGTAAGACTGCAGCTATTGTGTGCTGGGAGGTGAATGAAAAAATCAGAAAATCTTTTGAGAAGTCTGGGCTGATAAGTACAGGGGCCTGAGTGAGTGCAAGTTTTATTGACTCAAAATATTTCTTGGCTTCAACAGTCCACTTAATTCCTGCATATTTCTTTAGCATGTTGGTCATTTTCCTTAGATGCTCAGCAAGATTGGGAATGAATCTCCTAAGGAAATTTATCTTCCCTATGAAGGACTATAACTCCTTGATGTTTCTTGGATGTGTAATTTGAAGTATTCCCTCAACCCTCTATGGGTCTATCCTAATCCCTTTCTTAGATATAATGTGACCAAGAAGTTTACCTTCTTGCAGCCCAAAAATAGTTTTCTTAGGATTTAGGGACAAACCGTACCTTCTACATTTCTCAAAGACTTTCCTCATATGTTCCAGGTGTTCCTCTTCAGTTTTAGAAAAGACAGTAAATTCATCTAAGTAGATCACTATGAAGTGCCTTATATCTTCTGAGAAAGCAATATCCATTGCCCTCTGGAAGGTAGCTCCAGCATTCATCAATCCAAAAGGCATTTTCACATATATGAAGGTGCCCCATGGAGTGGTGAAAGTTGTTTTGAGTTGATCTTCTGGGAGTACCAGAACTTGGTTGTATCCTGAAAAACCATCAACCAGGGAGATTCTCTTAGATCCTACTACCTTCTGTAAGATATGTTCCATTCTAGGCAAGGGGTAGTTGTCTTTCGGGGAGGCTCTATTGAGGTTTCTGAAGTATATGCATAGCCCGATCTCTCCTGTTTTCTTCCTCACAGCCACTAGGTTTGACACCCAATCAGAAAACCTTACAGGGACTATTATGCCTGCATCGTACATCTTTTTAATTTCTTTCTCTATTGCAGGCAATTTTTTTGGATTGATCCTACGAAGTTTTTGTATGAAAGGCTTCTGATTTTCCTTTAGTGGTATCTTGTGTTGTATGATGTTGGTGTCATAGGCCTTTAATTCTTCATAGATCCATGCAAACACATCAATGCATTCCTTAAACATGTCGATGCATTTTTTCTTCATGTTTGTAGGTATAGACTTAGCCAGTTTGATCATTTTGGGCTTATCTTCAGTGCCTATGTTGCATTATTCTATATCTGAGTCTGCATGTTCTATAGTGGGCTTCTTTGCTATGTCGTCAAAGTAAAAAAGGTCCTCTAGGGGTGCTAGGCCTCTGGGTATGTTCTTGTCTTTGGCCTGCAAGACCTCTATCTCTTCATCTTCTGTGTTTTCACATTTTTTGGTCGAATGTGTAGTTTCATCAGAAAACGTGTTTCTTTCTATGTTACAGGGTGTTTCTTTTTCATCTGGGGAGTCCTCACTGGGGCAGCTGTTATCAGATCTTGAGTCCGAATCAGAAAATTCAAACTCATTTCTACCTGCTAGGAAATATTCGATCTGTTTATCTCCTTCAAAAACCTGCCAGTATTTTTCGTTGTCTGGCATTGCAGGCCTGAACTTGGTTTGAATGATGATTTGTTGGTCAGGGGGAGTTTTAGGATATGAACTAGCTAGGCAAGCTAATCCATATGCAATGATGTTTTGACTCCTAGGTACAAATACCAACTCATATTCAACAAAGGTTTTCAATAAATCTACTACATCATTCATGTATGCTCTAAGTCAAGGATGTTTTGTCGTATATTCACCATTCACTTGTTTGATCACTAACTTTGAGTCTCCTCTCACAGCTATCCTACAGGCTCCTAATCTTTTCAATAGGTTCAGACCCAGGATAAGAGCCTCATATTCTACAATATTATTTGTGCATTTGAAATGCAGATTCACAGCGTGGCTCTCTGCATGATCTTTTCTTGTGTTACGTAGCCACACCCCTACTCCAGCATTTTTTCTAGTACAGGACCCATCGAAGTTCATTTCCCACAGGGGCTCGCCATTATGTTGCATTGAGGAGTCTGTACTAGGTTGTGGGTTATCTTGTTCTTCACGTGGTATATCAGTTTGAAGGGTATGACTAATAGGCTGACTGCATTGTGTTCCTGGTTCATTCTGAGTTTCATTTTTTGTACCCTGCCCATGGTTTTCATCATCGTATCCTTCTAGGGTAGCCATTATGCTAAAGTCCATGGGCTCTGTGTTTTTGCTCGAATTTTTACATTCAGATTCTAGCTCTCCTAAGGATTGGTCATTATAAAGGATGAAAGAATCCAGGCCTGTGTGTATAGGGTATAATGGTGAATTTTCAGGCTTCTCGGGGCTACTGAATAAGAATTTCATCTGAGATTCTCAATACAGTCTTCTAAGTTGGCCAAACATAGGGATAGTGGCATATGAGCCATCGATCTGCATTTTTCCTTGCAGTTTGGCTCCCCATGATCTAGATAGCAGCATGCCATACTCGGGTGGCACATCTGCTACCACCACATTCATGACCATACACCTAGCAGGAGTCTGGGTCAAGCTCACACACAAATCTTTGATCAGGCCTAGGCATTTTACTCTGCTAGAATCGAACGAATATAAATTATTGTAAGGTCGAGTTATCTCTAGGCCAAGCCTTTCCATCACTATATTAGGCATTAAATTGTGTGATGCTCCAGAATCATGCATGGCGTTGTGGAGTATTTTTTCATGACTGTTGAGACTGATATAGAAAAGTGGAACTACCCCTTCCTAAAAATTTCCCTCAAACTTTGGGCCAAATAGGAGGGCAGGTTGATCATCGTTCAAATTTACAGTGTCATTATTTTCCCCCAGATTCAATGCTTTCAAATTTTTGCCTTTATACACACCCTGAGTGGCCAGCTTGGAGAGTGGGACAGAGATTTTGATTTTTGCAATCTCACTCTCTAAATTGAAAGTGGATTGTGTCTTTGGAGAACTCAACTCTATTTTATTTGCTACTGCCTTAGTAGCTGAATCAGTTTGTGATTTTTCATTATGTACAAGGTCAGGAATCATTTTATCAGGAGCACTAACTGCTGTGCTAGTGCTGCTGGTTGGTTTGCTTTGTTTTTCAGTGTCTTAGTTGTCTTTTTCCTTGTTTCTCCCAGAACTTTCAGCTGCTGATTTGTCACTTGCAGAAGAATCTTTAGAAGTTTTATGAGGTATTTTATTGATGGTTACCTCAGGAGCTTTGGTTTTGGAAGTATCTTGGTTCTTTTTGCTCCTAAGTTCATACTGTTCTTTGACCTGCAACATGGCATTTTCGAATCCTAATCTGTAATCCTCAGTTTCTAACCATTCTTCATCCCAGTATGAGGGTGAGGGATGGTCTTCCCCTGAATCATAGTTAAGGACTGAGTCTTCTATTTAAAACATGTTTATTCCATTCCCCTCAGACTCTTCTATGATTCCCTCATCTTCATCCAAAATTTTTTCTTGAAATGGGGGAATAATTTGTTGATCTGACACTCTTTGTTTGTTGGGAGCAACATTGTTTCTTCTAATGTTTTGGTTCTGGTTTTGGTTTTTGTTTTGGAAAACCATCCTTTTTATCATTTTTTTTAGTTATTCCACATTTTTAGACAGTCTATCATATTTGGGATCAGATGTGGAAGCTACATTGTCCTCCCTGTATGTTACCCTGTTTTCAGCTTTTAATCTTGCCCTTTTCTCTATCAAGTTTGCCTCTATGGTTATGGCCCCTTTCTACATGTCTTCCAATGTGTTATATTCCTTGTCTCTAAGCTCATAGGCCATGTCAGCATCAAATCCATCAGGATATTTTGCTAGGGCCATCCCTTGTGGAGGTTTCATGTGTGGAGGGAGAGCATTGTAAATGCTATTGAATCTAGTGGTGTACTCATGGACACTCTCCCCTACGTTCCTCTTAAGGGACATGTAGTCTTCTAGGAGGTGGAGAGGGTTTTATTTAACCTCCCATTTGTATATGAAGTTCCGATACAACGCAGGGAGATCTTGGATACTGCCAGGGGGTAAATTTTTAAACTATTTCTTTACATCACCCCCTAAGCTTTGGGCAAAGATCCTCATTTTGATTGTTTCATCATCGATTTCCATATAATCAAAAGAATCCTCCATCTTATCTACATGTTGCTAGGCTGTGATGGATTCTTTAGCAGTGAAGTGTGGGATTTTTGACTAATAATCGTTGGGTAAGGGTAACAAGGGTTGAGGTAAAACTAACGGTGCATACCAAGCTGCCATGATAACGTTCTGATGAGGTAAAGGGTGATCTTGGGCAGCTGGTACTTGGATAACAGGGATATTAGGACTAGCAGAAGCCTGTTGAGCAGATCTAGGGTGGGAGAGCCCCAAGTTTTGAATGAAGTGAATATTCGGTGGTGTGGATGGAGGGGTTTCTCGACCACTATGAGACGGTGTACGGTGAGGCTCGTGGTCTTGCTGGTTTAGGTGATCGAATGACCTATTTCTTAGTAATCTATTAGGTATGTCTAGGTCAGGAAGAAAATTTGATAGAGCTGTTAGGTCTTCTGGTACGGAATTAGCTCTATGAATGCGACTGTAAATAGTTGGTATTTTGGGTGTAGGAGTTCCCTTGAGGGCACTCTCTGGGTTGTCAAATATTTCAGGTGGGTCGGGGTTGGGATAAGCTCTTGTGTGAATGGTCCTGAAAGCCAGAATGTTTTTTCCTAGCCAAGCAGCTTAACCCTACTTGTTACTTCTACTGTGGTTGATGTTGTCTTAGGGACTGGTCTCCCAGTGGAGTCTATTGTGAAACCAAGATAATCAGCAGGCCTACTAATCACCAGTGGATTCTTTCCATTTATGAGCAATGGAGTCGCCAGGTGGAGGGTTTTAGGGTATATCTAAGGGGTCACACTGTCCACCACAGTGCTCAGGCACTATCAGTTTTCAGGAATCTCCTGAAAACAACAAACTCCAACCAGAGATTGACTGGAAGGGAGTTTACTAGATATGCCACCTCTGAAGAGGGTGAGATCTGGAGGCTACCCGACCCTTTCTAGGCTCTGTCTAAGAGTATGATGGATATTCAATAACAAAGGTCGATTTGAGAAAGGAGTGAGTTACTGTCAACCTAGCTAGAGCTGTAGGTTTTTGAAGTTTTTGATGTAGTGAAATGGAAATCATTCAAAATTCCCCAGCGGAGTCGCCATTATGTTGGGGTTCCCATGTTTTGGCCAGGTTGACAAGACCAAAAGATGAGACAACATAGAACCACTTTCAGACCTTAGGATCTAGCCCTCCTAGGTCCAGAGAGGGATCTCTCTATATGAGTCAAAGTGTATGCCTTTGAAGCTCTAAGTTGTGATTTTAGGTTAGTTATAGGCTCAAGGTTGTTTGTTTGATTGTTTGTGTTAGGTTGTTGGGAATCAGGAAAGAAGGTCCAATATAAGACAAGGATGAGCATAGAGGGAATTAAGCTGAGACAGATAACTCAGGGAACATCAAAGCCATTGGGAAATGGAGTCAAGAAAGGATTTATTTGTAATCAATGTGCAATATTTCAGTTGGGCTAGTCATCTACAACATTTGGATCTTGCAAGATGATTGGTGAATTGGAACATTAAGGACTGAAAATGAAGGAAGGAGAACCAGCCAACTCTGTCTATAGACCAGGCCAGAGGTCATTTAACTCTAGGCCTGCTTGGAAAAAATTAGAGGCAGGACAAGGGATCTTAGCAAAGCCTAATTGAGATGGACGGATCCTAATGAGGCAGAGAAAAGGTTCTAAACCTCCTAGTATTCTCGACACATTCAACTAGATCCTAGTAAGAACATCTAAACACAGATTTCATTAATCCATACATCAGAGAGCAGGCAACAACATCCACTACACTGGTTAAATTAATTGAAATCAATATTCAGATACACATATAAGCAGAAAACATAAAGGGCTGGGAGAGCAGCAACATAAGGTACCTATCAAGGGTAAATCTTATGCCAAACTTCTGATGCGAGCCAGTAAAAATGGAATGAAACGAAATCAAACACAGAGATAGGAAGACATCACCAACTGCTTTAGATCAGGATCCAAAGAAACATGCTTGTCATATTAAAAACAACACCAATCAGGTACATCATAACCCACAGCTTGAACACTCAGTATGAATACATCAATTCTTAGCCTATCTTAACATATTACACAGAGAACTTGTCTCAAGAGGAGAATGCTTACGTTTCTCTGATATCTCATCAACAACCTTTACAATAATTTCTTCCTGACTTTTATAGAAGAAGACAAGCCGAGGAGGTAGGTAGGGCACTAAATGAAACATTAAAACACAAAAAAGAAGGAGAGGGTCGGAACCCATTCTGTTTTTAAATCTCTGCATTTATCCTTGGTACCCTTTTGGGACGAAGGAGTGATGTTCTTCAGCTTCCATTTACTTTGACATGGTCCTGATGTTCTTCGACTGTAGTAATAATCTGTGGTACTGTGGGTGGATAAATCAACTGGTAATAAAAATGGAATGGTCTGCCATACCGCATTAAAGCATACTCTGGTAGCTTGGAGTGTGTTCTGGGTGGAAATATTTTCATTGGAGCACGACATGGAGTAAAAACAGTATGGGTGCTCTATCCTTCCATGGCGAGAAACATCTCTGCTAATGTGGCAGCCCTGATGACTTGGTTTTCTGTGCATTAAACTCTCTGCCACTTGACTCATATCTTTATCTCCAAAATCTTGCCGCTGTAATGAAGACTGTGCAATCATGGCGGCCCTTTACTTCTGCACCCTGCATAACACGCAACTAGACTCAGAAAACAATGCAATGGGAGGGTGGATGAAATGGTAGCGCGGCAATGGAGTGGTGGCTTTGACTACACAATGGTTAGAAATTGTGAATGGAAGGGTGAGAACTCGTGAATAATAGGGTTTGGTGGCAAAATGCAGCGCAGACCGTTAGATCATGGCCTGGAGACAAAGATCGACGGCGAAGATCGAGCGGTGAAATAATATATGAAAGGGGGTGGGACAACTATGAAACATAATAATTTGGTGTAAAGTCTTAAACCTTGAATTTTGAACAAAATACAGAGGAATGCAACCGGAATGTAATGAAATGCGACGAGGTGGGACCCAGCCGGAGGCGGAGGGCGATTCCTATTGAACCATTAGATCTTAAATCCAATGGATGGTCAGGATCAAATCGGAGGATCGTAATTGGGGGGAGTAGAGGGGACACATTCAAAAAGTTCCGATTGCGATCGTAAGTGGGGGCGCGATTGAGCGCTAGCCGTTGGGTTCGGGGACTAGATCAACGGCTCACACTCCATCGGAGGGAAAAGTGGAGAGGCGATGAGCGATGATGCGATTAGCGCTGAGCCGTTGGATCTAGAATTAAATGAATGGTTGAGATCATATCGGCGGATCGCAATCGCAAAGGGAGAAAAGTGGTGGCGATTGGAAGTTCCGATTGCGATTGAGCGGGGAGTGTGATGGCTGTCGGATCAGCGGGGAGGATGGACAGTTATGATTTGATCGGGAGATCTCAATTGGGGTGGCACCACTGGGACTTGCGATTGCGATCAGGCGGGGGTTGCGATTGAGCGCTGACCGTTGATCTCGGGTCGAGATCAACGACAGGGAATGCAATCGGAGGATGGCAACCATTGGGGATCGGAAGACAGGGCTGCGATCAATTGCATCGCAAGTGTTTGCGATGGGCCGATCAGAGGGACGCACATACATATTGCGATTGCGATTGGGCAGGGAGTGCACGGGCCGTCTGATTTATATGGCGGATCAACGGTTGAAAAAGCAAGCCATAGGACTTAATAAATAAAGCTAATCGCATCAGGAATTTTTATGTTACAAAGGGATTTCACGTTTGGCTCCGACCTTCCGATCATATTAGCGCTCAGGACTTGAGCACTTGGTCCTAGCGCACGGGCATGTGTGGGAAGTGGTTAAGGGACTTACGGTAAGGGGATAAGCCCTGTTATAAAGCGGAAAGTGGGTTTTTAAGCCTGTTTTAATGTATTTTGAGGCCCAAATGGTAACGATAGGGAGATGGAGGGGGAAATTGGGAAAATGAAAGGTGTAGGGATTTTTAGAGGGGATTTAGGGGGTTAATAGGGAAAATAAAATGGGAATAGAGGGACTTTGTCAAAGGGGAAAGAAAGTAATAGTCTGGTGTTTTGAAGGAGTATGAGGGGCAATGTTGGTCTTTTAGGAGCAGCATTTATAACCAGTGAGGCTTTAGATGGGAAATCAGCAGAGGGGATTTCACTGCAAAGCAGAGGCTTACAGAAGAAATTCAAGGATGGTGTGTCTTTAGGGGAGATGCATCCCTTGAAGGTGTCCAAAATAATATAGCCCCCAGCTTGCTTGTCAAGAATTTCATAGGGGGGATAAAAGGTCTTATCAAATACTTGGTAGTGTCTTTAGATCAAATCCCATCCAAAAATGTCTTATTGGATGTAGTTGTTGCTGTTGTCCCACCACGGTTTGGAATGCTCCTATCTAGGTCTTGGGGTGAAAAACTTAAAGGAACCGTGCAGCTTGACTTCTCGTATGCTACTATCCCTGTGTTTGGCCAGTTAAGAAAGATATATAGGGAAAAGAAAATGAAATATATTATTACTAGCAAAGACAAGCCAGTAAACCATCCCATTAATGTTGTCCACGCAGATTTAGAGTCCTTTGTCTTGTATTCTGATGGTGGTTTAAATGATGAGAATGTTCAGTTGGTACAAGTAGATGAGATACCTGAGATTTCAGAGAATTTCAAAGAAATCCTCAAACAGGAAAAAGAGAAAGCAGCAAGCACTTGTGAGTCTCCTACCTACCAGCAACAAAAAGACAATGAACAGCCATAAATTAGCCAAGGTAAAGAAGATAAAGAAATAAAATTTCAGCATCTTCAAGAAGAAGAAGAAGGCCTATGGAGTATGGATTTTGATGGAGCTGTTGGTAAGGATGGAGATGGTATTGGAATATGGATTAGAAGCCCTATTTTCTAGCTTGAAAGGGTTCCCAACAATGTTAAAGTATGTGATTATAAGTTGGCTTTTGACTGCTCTAACAATGAAGTAGAATATGAAGCTTTGATTGCAGGTCTCAAAATTTTGAAGAAGTTGAATGCAAAGAGGATTTCTGTGTATGGCGACTCCGAGTTAATAATCAAATAGGTGAAAGGATAATACCAAGAAAAACATTTGAGATTGAGGGCATACCGAAATGTAGTCCTGGATATTTTGAAAACATTCCCAGAGTACACTTTAACAGCAGTGCCCAGGATGCAGAATCTTATTGTTGATTCTCTTGCCACTACTGCAAGCAACTTGAAGATTCCGATGAATTCCAGCAACAATTTTTAGATCTATGTCAAACATAGGCCTACTGTTATGGACAATCTAAGGTATTGGCAAGTATTTTGGGATGACGGTGAGATTAATACTTTTTTGCAGGGTGATGGAAAATTCAAAGACACTCCAATAGAAGGTAAGTATGAGGTTGATGATGAGGAGTTGGAAGCAAACAAGTTAGATATATTGAAGCTAAAGGATAATGTAATTCCTAAAGGTCTCATACCTCTAGAGGAGATTTTTGATCAGGATGATGTTGCAAAGAAGCCAAGCTTGGTGCCCACTTAGAAAGGAGTTGAAGATTTGAATCTTGGAACAGTTGACCAACCCAAGTTTGTGAAATTTTCAAAGGCATTGTCCCCTGAGGTAAAGGAGAAGTATGTTAAGTTGCTTTCTGAATTTTCTGATGTGTTTGCATGGGATTATTCAGATTTGAAAGTGTATGATAAGAACATAATCTAGCATACTATTCCTATCAAGCCGGATTAGAAGCCATTCAGACAAAAGCTGAGAAGAATCAATCCAAAGTTTCTGCCACCCATCGAAAAGGAGGTAAACAGTTTGTACAAAGTAGGTATCATTGTTCCTATTAGATTTTCTGACTTGATTTCAGATTTGGTCCCTGTACGTAAGAAGACAAGAGAGATAATATTGTGCATAGATTTTCAGAATTTGAATAAGGCATCCTTGAAGGATAATTATCCACTTCTGAAAATGGACCATATTCTGCAGAGAGTATTTGGAGCATCTAGGATGTCACTACTTGATGGCTACTCAGGCCACAACCAAATCTTGGTGCATGAGAAGGACCAATATAAAACTGCCTTCACAATGCCCTAGGGAACCTTTCAGTATGCTAAAATTCCATTTGGACTAAAAAAATCTAGAGCTACTTTCCTGTGTGCAATGGACATTGCTTTCGCAAATGAAAAAGATGTTTTTCTTTTTGTTTATTTGGATGATTTGATAGTGTTTTCAGAGTTGTTTTTCAGCGTTGCAGAAATTTTGGGATTTCTCTCAATCCCAGGAAGAGTCTCTTTGCCATGGATGAAGGTAAGTTGCTTGGGCATATCATCTTTAAAGATGGTATCCACATCGATCCATCTAGAGTGGAAGTAATTCAACACATAGACCTTCCACAAAACAAGAAGGAAATTCAGGCATTTAATGGTAAGATGAATTTTTTGAGCAGATTTATACCTAACTTGGCTGAACATTTGAGAGAAATGACCAATATTTTGAAGAAGGACAGCACTGTTAAATGGAGTGAGGAGGCTATCAAGTCGTTCAATATGGTAAATTTTTCTTTGTCCAATGCCCCAGTTTTGATTAGTCCCAACTATACTCAAGATTTTATCATATTTTTGTTTGCATCTGAGCATACTATGGCTATTGTTTTAATGCAAAAGAGAGATGAGGTCGAACAGCCAATTGCATTTTTTAGTAGCACTATTAGAGATGTTGCTTTAAGGTATAATATTATTGAAAAACAAGCATTGTCTCTTATAAAGGCATTGAAGGATTTCATGGTCTATATTCTGCATTCACATACTAAAGCATATGTCCCTAATGCAATATTGAAGGATGTCTTGATGCAAACTGACCCAGAAGTTCGAAGAGGCAAGTGGATAGTAGCTATGTTGGAGTATGACTTGGAGATAAAGCCCACGAAATTGATCAAAGGACAAGGCTTGGAAAAATTGATGGCCAAATCAAATTTGCGTGCCCTGGATATAAACCTCATAACAGCAGTAGCAGAAGATGAAGATGAAGGTTTGCTGGTTCCTATTTCAGATATTTTTCTACAGTCTCCTTGGTATTCAGATATTTTTTATGTCCTTCAGCATCTGTCACCTCTTCCAGGAATGTCTAAGAGTAAAGGTAGATCTCTGAAACTTAAATCTACAAAACATTGCATTTTAAATAGTGCTCTGTATTGGAAAGATCCAGGAGGCGTTTTTTTCAATAGTTTGGTTGAAGAAGAAGCCCAGAAGGTAATGCATGATTTCCACAAAGGTGATTGTGGTAGTCACTTGTTTTGGAAGGCTAAAGCTAACAAGGTATTGAGAGCCAGGTATTATTGGCCCACATTATTTTCCGATTTATACAAAACAGTGATGAATTTTCATGAATGCCAAATCTTCCAAGGGAAGAAGAAAATGCTTCTACTTCCTTTAAAACTAGTTTCAGTGAATGTGCCCTTCCAGCAGTGGGGGCTCGATTTCATAAGAGAAATACATCTCACGTCCTGAGCTTAGCATTGATGGATATTGACAGGGACATATTACTTTACGAAACGGATTGAAGCTATCCCAGTGAGGCAAGAAACTGACACGGTAATTATTCAATTCCTTGAATCGAATATTTTATCTCGTTTTGGCTGCCCATGTAAAATTGTAATAGATAACGTAGCAATGTTCAAATCCAAGAAGATGGTTGATTTCTGTGACAAATATAATATTGCTCTAAGCCATTCCACAATGTATTATCCACAAGGAAATGGCCTGGCTGAGTCATCGAAGAAATCGGTGATAAATATAATTAAGAAAATGCTGGAGGCAAACAAAATAAATTGGCACCGAAAGCTCATTAACGCACTATGGGCAGACAGATTTAGCAGTAAGAAATCAATAGGTATGTCATCTTTTGAATTAGTTTATGGAACTAATGTTGTCTTTCCCATGTCTCTTACAGTCCCAATTATGAGATTATTGCAAGAAGTTGGCAGCGAGGACGATGACAATTAGCGAAGGATCAATCAGATGATCCACCTTTAGCAAACAAGAGAAGAAGTGTCACAAAATGTGATTCAGTTGCAGGAGAAGATTAAAAATATCTATGACCGAAAGAATAAAGAAGAAAATTTTCAACTGGATGATGTAGTATTGAAATGGGATGCAAGGAATGAAGACAAAGGGAAGCACGGGAAATTTGACAACTTGTGGAAAGGACCATACAGGATTTCAGCATACAGAGGACATAATACCTTCTTGCTTTCAGAAATGGATGGCTATGATTTCCCTGGGGGAGCAGTAAATGGTAGGCTTTTGAAGCACTACCATTGTTGAAGACAAAGGATTAGAAATTATGTCATCATCATTGTATATACCATGTTATTTTTTATCAAAGTTCAAGTACACAGTCATTGAATTTTTGTGCCTAAGGTGAAGGCTATACAACTTGGATGACATGTGTATGGTTTGGTTTTATTTCAATTTTCAGTCTTAGTCTTGAGTCAGAGTCAGTCTTCTTAAATGTTGGTTTTTAGCATTTTGACTCTATGCCCAATGGATAAGGCTACCTGGTCTACAGTGTTCTTGGCACCTCCAAGGACCTACCATCCCCATTGGAGCCAATCTTAGTGTCACTATAGTCATACTACCATCAGTGATCAAAATTGCTCTTTTGCCTTTTCATATTAGGAGTCTCATACCGAATAAATTTCACCATTCCGCTAGGTCATGGATTCATTGATGGTAGTGATTTTTCATCAGTTTTCCCTCATACGAAACTTGTTGATTCTCCTCTCTATGGTCTTATTCATGAGCTACTTTCACTTTTTGAATCATGTCAATAGATCATAGGATGGGTCTCATTAGTTTCTAGGGTCTCACCATGGTAAAAATAATGAGTCAAGTGTTAATAAATATCGGCAAGGTCACGACGAAGTTAATAAACTCAAAGTCACAACACCTGGAAGATCAATGATATATTTTATTCAGTTTGATGCAATTTTCACCTCAAAACCATGTTTTGAGTTGAAAACATGATACATTTCCTTTATTATCATTCATTATGTAATTTTATGTCAGCATATGTAATAAGTCGCAATGCAGAAGCTATTTTCTCCACAAAAATTCATTACCCTGCCTTCAGAGAAGTTTTCCATAACATGTTTAGCGCCAAATCATCTTCCAAGCAGATCAGAAAGAGCCTGGAAGGAGCTTTCCAATGATATATTACACACTTAAAACTGACTTCTGGATTGAAATTTATGCCTAAGTGAAGTAAAAGTCCCCTATTCCCTAAACTTCCCATATTTCCCATGTTTCCTTTAAAATTTTACGTTTAAAGTTTAATATTTTCCTTATAAAATCCCTTCCCCCCCCCCCTCTGATTGTAAAATCACATTATAAATGGTTTAAACATAAATACGATTTATAGAAAACCCACTTCCCCACCATACCTTGTAAAACATTATAATAAACATATCAAAGTTTATAATTATAAAGTCCCCGCCGTTCCAAACCACTTCCCCTCCATGCTTTGGAACTTTATAACAAAGTTCAAAGGTTTATATTATATAAACCTCGCCCTTTCCATCACATCGGAAATGTTAAAAAGAGCACTCCGATTTACCCTTACGAAAAACTTCTGATGTGATTCTATTGAGACTCCTGATTGTATATTCCCCGATGGAACCCCTCCGATGTATATCCCGACCGTTGATCTAATCGATGATTGGACAACTCGTATAATCATTCCATCGCGATTGGTGCCTCTGATCATCTCCATCCGATTGACTCCCACCGATGGCCCACTCCCGATTATCCCTCAGCCGTCAATCTCCCAATCTAATCCGACGGCCCACAGCTATCGCGCCTTAATTGCATCGGCGATTTTATGTGTATTACTCTATCCCTCTCGCCTCCGATCCCTGATGCCAATTGGCCCTCTGGCCCACCACTTTATATTATGTCCCGTTCATTATAAAAAGCCCATTCCCCTTTGTAAAATCAAATCTTATTTTATTTTATTTTACCAAAAAGGATCTTCGTTCCTTCATATAAAATCGTTTTTTCCTTTGTAAAAGTGCCAAAATTTTATTCTGTGAAAATATCCCTTCCACTTATCTTTCCCTATTCTTACATACCAATCACATCAGAAGTTTTGGTTTTGATCACCGATTGCAATGGCGTCGTCACATAAAATATTACCATGTTTCATTATTGCCTCCCCCCATGACAATGTTTCATTATGTTTCATTATGTATTTCCTCCCCCCTCTGATCCCTAAATGCATTTGTTTTTCTCCTCTTTTTCATTTGTAAATTTTCATGCTCCACCTCTCATTCATAAAAAATTCTTTTTGAATTCTTTCAAGATAGAAAGGCAGAATCCATTTTATATGCTCTGCCTTGGGAAATCATTCATACTCTGTGTTTTTCTCTTCTGTTTGAAAAGGATTCATTTCTTATGCCCTTTTCAGCTCCTCACCGGTCTTTCCATTCCATCTTATTTCAAATTTGTTGCTAAATATCTTTCCTATCTTGCCCCATGAAATATCCTATGTCCTGATTTAATTTCCTGGTTTCAACTGTCCCATTTTTTTCCCGCACATCCCTGAAATTTCATTCATTTATTAAAATTTTTCCCTATCATTTTACCTAGCCTAATATCATATCATTATTGTAATTTGTTGAATATCCCTTCACGGAGAGAGCCCTCTCCTATCCTTGTAGGGCTAGCTACAAGGATGAGCGTGGTTTAGTTGTTACCCTATTTTTCCCTTTTCAGCCTAGGATCCAATTCAGGAGCTAACAGGTGGAAAGGTTTATTTCTCCAGATATAGACATAGAAACACTTATATTTTCATGGGGTTTGAGCTAAGAGAGTTGTATAAAAATATTGTGTAACACTATTTTCAATATTTGTGTGAAGAACGAACAACACCTATCAGATGTCTCTCGAATCCATCACACCCACGCCTATTGTCTTGATAATGTAGCAAGGTTTACAACTGGAAATGAGATAAGGACTATATAAGGCTAGAAAAAGAGGGTTTGGGATTTCCTTCATGGTCATTGCGTCCCAATACACTTTGAGGGAAAACTCCCACTTGCAACTTTGTGATATCACGGAGGTAGCAAAAAGAGTGGTAGATAAATTCCATGTTGGAAAAGAGGACGCATAGGTTTCCAGGCCTCGTGAACAAAAATATCTTCTGCACCTAGAAATGCTAGAAATGATAATGATTCATGTGACTACCTAAGCCAGACTGCTCGCTAAAGGAAGAAATTCAATTGAATCCATTGATTAGTTAGTGAGTATCGTAAAACCAACATCATCAAAAACGGAAATCCTATAACCAACAACATCATGGAACAAATGAAAAAAATCCATTTCCAATCGATCCTTACCCAAAAAAATTTGTATGAGTCAAAAGTATCTTACAAAAAGCAAAGAAAATACACAGCAAGGAAATAAAAAATATAAAATCCAACTAACCTGTGACTCTGGGTATGAAAACTTCAATTGTGAATTTGGTGTTGCCCGCCTCTTCAAAAACCTCCAAGTCCTTTCTAATGTGTTTTTATCCATGATAAAAGCTATAATTATATAGAAAATATTTCCAGCCCTAAAAAAATATTAATCACGTTATTAATTTTTCTCAAATATATCAAAACCCTCCCGCCAACAGAAAAAAATTGGCACTAAATAACTAGCACATCCATTTTTCATCCAGTTTTTATCTAAATTTTAGAGCCATCTCCAAAAATTTGACACCAAAGACCCAGAACCTCATCTTCATGAACCAGCCTAGGTAAGAACAACTATTTTTCCTCTTTTCTTGGGCTTTGATACTAGTGACAAGTTTGACATTCATATATATTTTTAATGAAATCAACCATGCCCTCTCCCTGACTTCGAATTTTGACAGAGTTTGAATGTGGCATTCGCTAAAAACATCATCTTCCTAAACCAGTCCTCGTAAGAACAATGAGTTTTCCTCTGTTTGAGCTTTCATACTAGTGACAAGTTCGACTTTCATATATATCTTTCATGAAATCAACCCATGCCCATGTTGGACTTCAACTTTTGACATCTCCCTGACATTGAATTTTTCGAATGTGGCATGTCATAAAACATTTTTAAAATCTTCAAACAATTTTTTTTAAATAATTAAAATATTAATATTTATATTTATATTTATTATTTTAATTATTAATTAAATATAAAATGACAATATATTTAAAATTTAATTTTATGTAATATAATTAAAACGAATAAAATATAAATATTGATATTTAATTTTTTAATAAATTCAATAAGGTTCATATCAACTAATATATATATATATATATATATATATATATATATATATATATATATATATATATATATATATATATATATATATATATATATATATATTAAATTGGCATCTCACAATATATGTATGTCAAACATATTATAAATAAATTCTATATGTGTATGAGTATTCACGGCTTGAGTAGGCTTAATGGTTAAGAGCATGAGTTTCCTCCTAACAGGTTATAGGTTCAAAACCAAAGGGGGTAGAGTATGTATGTCTTCATAGACTTAGCATTCAAATCACTACATGGAGGTGGGTCCCTTGTCCCACGAACAAGGGGGTCTCATACACCAATTTGGTGTTTGTCTTGGTTGACGTGAACTTAAAATTAGATTATTATTATTATTATAACAAAGGTTCATACACTGTCCAATGGGATTGGGGTTTGAGCATCATGTGGAAAGCGTCTCGCATGAGTAAATAGAAGTGGAGAGAGGATGACGGAGTGTCACACCCTCGAGTTAGTGTCACGATGACCGATTGGTGGGGGCCACGCCTTGGCATGACGGGCGCCCAACTAGGATATGTGTGATGACGATGTCCAATGGGCATGCCATATTGGCGAATGCCCACCTTGGGCGCATCATACAGCAGCGGGAAGCGTCATGCATTTTGGCAGATGCAATGAGTGACAATGTCAAATGGGTGTGTGCCCCATAGCAAGTTGACCAGTCAAAGGCGTCAGGTGAAGTCGTGTTGGTGAGCACATTTGGTGTTACGAGAGTGTTATGTAGTGATTAAGCGAGCTGGGAAGGACAGGGCACGATCAGCCGATTAGTCATCGAGGTGGACCAGGAACCCGTGGTGGCAAGGGGAATCATGGGTATGATTCCTTTTAGGTAAATGAGAGGCAGGGTATCCAGCACTAATGTTTCTTGGAGAAATGTCATCCAGTACTTATCAAAAACCTAATGGAAAGAGTATTGAACACAAGTGAGAGAATTTTAACACTGTACATGTATTTAGAGAATCTTGTAGTGAAATGTAACACTTTGATATCGAAATTACAATTTTCCATTTACGGTGTGACAAAATTAAAAATTATCGACATAATGAATAATTTATATACTTGTTGTAGTGGTCATATTTTTATTATTTGACTATAATATTCATTTACATTAATAATTATTATTTTTTTCACTTGTTATCTAGTCATATATTTTAATCCTAGGCTAAATTAGTCATTAAAGTTAGTCGCTTTTAGTTTAGTCACTTATTATCTAGTCATATATTTTATCCTTAGACTAAATTAGTCATTTTTATTTTAGTCACTTATTATCTAGTCCTATATTTTATTCCTAGACTAAATTAGTCATTTAAGTTAGTCATTTTTAGTTTGGTTACTTAAAATTTCTCAAATTTACTAGTAATTCACTTGAAATAATAGCGGTGACTAAATTTTTTAGTCATCTGGTCATTAACTTCATCAGTTTTTACTAGTGGTTTTTAGGCCTTAAAATGTGCCTTGAATTAATGGGAGAAAACCTTTGGTTTTTGGGAGAAATGGGATGTGCATGGTTTTCCTTAAAGTTCTCCTAAAATTTTATGGGAGAAATCACATCTAGAAATGACATGCCTCAAAGTTTGTCCAAGTGCCTAGAGTTTAAGATGGATATGACATAGAAAGAGAAATTGCATAAATAAATGACATGCCTTAAAGTTTTCCCAAGTGCCTAGAGTTTAAGATAGAAACGGCACATAAATGACACATGCCTTAAATTTTTCCAAACATTTTATGGGAGAAATGACACGTGTATAGGAGAAATGACACATGTACACAATTTTCCTTAAAGTGGTAGTGGTTTTCACTTACTTAAACATTTGCCTTAAAGTGATAGTGGTTTTCACTTTCTTAAACAACTAGTGGTAGTGGTTGAGTAAGTTATGTCAAAAGTCACACCTTGATGGGTTTTTGGGAGAAATGACATGTACGTGGTTTGAAACATTATTTCATGTACTTACTAAAACAACTAGTGGTAGTGGTTGATGAAGTTATGTCAAACGTCACACCTTGATGAGTTTGTGGGAGAAATGACATGTACATGGTTTGCCTTAAAGTTTAGTTTTCCTTGAATTTCATGCGAGAAATCACATGTAGAAACATTTACTTTGACATCTATAAATAGGCTAAGAACATTAAAAAATAATGTTCAACTTGCATTAGTTATGTCCTTAATAAGATGATTTAGCACCTAATAGATTGTTTAATAATTTATAATAATGTCATTTATGGCTTGTACTATCATTCATCCTTGATATCTACAAGAATTTTACAACTTGAACATCAACCTACACAATAATCATATCGTTGTACATAATCTAGATTATTAATAGCCATTACATCATAAAACACTCCACTTTTGACATTTTACAAGATCAGAAGCATCATGGAAGGTGTAAATTTATGTACATTAATAAAATACATTGGGTTAATTAAATATTACAACAAGAAGAAGAGACCAGTGATAAATATACAATTAAGAAAGAAAGTACTAAAGGTACAACATGAGACATGAATTCACAATTGATTTCCTTTATTCTTAACATGAAAGAAAATGCTAAGAAACGTTTCCTTAGCAACAATTGGAGGGTGGACTATTTCATAATTTGCGGTATACTTTGAAGGTCTAATCTATGCAAACATTTCAGGATATTACATACATCTAACAATAATAAAATAGCATTGTTTGGGTGGGTAAGTTTGATGCGCTAATACATTTATAAAAAGAAAATTGTATAGAAATGGTACTAGAGATAGATCTATAGCTTGGACCAATATTGTGAAGGACAGTTTAGAAGAAATGCATGACATGCATGATGAATTATTGGAATATCTGATCTTCTTAATCCATCGTCAGCTGACTAATTTTCTCATATGTATAATAAGCTATACCAATCCAAAAAATCCGCAATCAGCTTGAAATGCAATAGAAAATTTGGGGAAGATTGAGAAATGCCTGATGCTTCTTCTATTTCCTAGTATTGGCATTTGAGAATACTAGTTTTTGTTTACAAACTAGTGTTGGTGTTTGTTTTTCACAGTATTTTAGTTGTGTTTCGTATAACATTAGAATTCAATACATAAAGGTTGATGTATCTCCACATTCATTTGTGGTATTTATAGTAAATTTGTAAGCATAAGAAACTGCTATTAGTATTTGAACTAGGTACTTGTAACAAAAAACTAATTAAATAAATAGAAAAAAAATTTAGAATAAGAAGTTGAGAAAATCCCCTTAATTATGGTGCTTGGCCATCTAGAAAAATAAAAATTAATTCCTACATGCAAAAAAAATCCCTTAAATTGTTAAGAGGACTGATGAATTTTGTTTAATAGATGAAATACAATGATTGTGCAACCATTGGTATAAAATTGGAATGTAACTGATTTGGTTAGGAGAGAATCAAATGATGGCACATGAAGTGCTTCTTGCAGCAGATCACTGCTGTGTATTTCTTAAGAAATTAACTGATTTGGTTAGGTGAGAATGAAATGATGGCACAAGAAGTGCTTCTTGCAGTAGGTTACTGTTGTGTATTTCTTGATCCCTGCAAAAATATTTGAACATTTTTCCAATGATAAAGTGACTTAAAAAAGTATTAACAAAACCAAAAATCTTGTAAGTACCAAGGAATGTGATGAGTATCAAAGTAAATTGATAATAATATAGATTGGACCAATGCCATGGGGCTTCTAATGAAAGCAAAGAGGCTATTGTGAATCATGCCATTTGGGCATAGGCTTAAGAGGACTTATCATTAGGTACTAAATTTTCCATAAATCAGATAACATATTCTTGATTCTGTTGAAGCTAAAGATCTACAAGACAATGTTGCAGTTATTCCTAAGTTCCTATATGATTTGGTAAAAAGGTTTTTATTTTTTATATTTCTTAATATCCTTGGACATGATGGGTAATTTACAGGCATGTCAGATGTTGGAAGGACATGACGAAGATATTAGATATCTATGTGTTCCACTTAAAATGGAACTTTTTCGAATCGTGAGCAGATCAACATGAGCAGAAGGAGTGGCCACTAAAGAAAAATCTATAGATTACTCTATGAAAAATAATGTAATACTTTTTTGCCCGAATGAAATAACTAAGACCGATTAGAATATCGTGTTTCCTTTATATGAAGACAGTGAATGTACCATGTGGCTTATTCTATGGAGCATGATTGTTACCATTACAATATTTGGTGACTGGATCCACACTATTTAACAATATGAATAATAATAAAAAAATTGATTCCCTTCATTATTTTTAACCTACCAGAAATAACTTGTGAAAATTGGCTATATATATTTTTTACTGTTCAGTTATATATAGCTTGGATTTCCTTTTTTTTTCCTCAGTCGAGAAAAAAATTACAATAAAAAAACCTCGTGATGGTTCTTTGAATGTATGAAAGTTGATTGTTTATGTAAAACCATTGAATAAAGATATAATTGTTCCGAGTTTTTGAATTATGTGTGTGAATTTCTTTGCGGTGTTTAATTATGTTCATTCTGTGTGAATTTTTGTTCTTCTGTTGATGAATTCTGTGTGAATTTCTATTAATTCTGTTGCTAAATTCTATGTGAATTTCTGTTCATTCTGTTGCTGAATTCTGTGTGCATTTCTTTGAGGTTTTTCACTCTTCTGTTTTATAGTTTGTTGAATACTAAGAACTTGGGTAGATAAGAAAATAAAACATATATTATTTCTAAGACTAATAAGTATTTATTCATATGTTATAATGGCATCTACATGTTGAGAAAGACTTGTCATGTTCCGAATAACTAATTTCAAATTACAAGAATGGAGACTATTCACTAGAGTTGTTAGAAGCAGTTGGGAGTTACCAAAGGGACCCTAATAGTGATAACAATTCAAAGAATAAATGCATATCAGGTATTTATCATGAAATATATTCCATGTACATCGAAAGGAATACACATACATAACTACACAATCAGAAGTAAAGAGTTGCATGCCGATATATCAGAGACCTCGATTTAGTACTAACACATAATTATACAGTCATGAGATACCGAAGGGACCCTAACAGTGATAACAATTGAAATAATGAATCCATATCAGGTATTGATCATGAAATATCTTCCTTGTACACTGAAAGGAATAAATATACATAACCAGACAACCAGAAGTAAGGTTATGCATGCAGACATATCAAAGACCTTGATGTAGTACTAACAGATTTTTATACAGAGACTGAGAGTCCCTAGTTGAAGGAGGATGAAAAGTGAGTGATTCAATAAAGCAACAAAAATATGTATACTGTAGGAAAATATTCTCAAGTCTTGGAATCGATTATCCCTTTTTCCTTCCCATGAGCTATTAGAAGCGGCCAAGAGGTACCAAAGGGCCCATAATAGTGGTAAAAATTCAAAAAATGAATGCATATCAGGTATTGATCATGAAATTTATTTCTATCAGTGTAGATCGAAAGGAAGACACATACATAACCAAACAACCAGAAGTAAAGAGATGTGTGGAGACAGATCAGAGACCTCGATGTCATACTAAAACATAATTATATGGCTGGGAGGTACTGAAGGGACCCTAAGAGTGATAAATATTTAAAGAATGAATGCATATCAGGTATTGATCATGAAATATCCTCCCTATACATCGAAAGGAATACACATACATAACCAGTCAACCAGAAGTAAAGAGATGTGTGCCGACATATCAGAGACCTCGATGTAGTACTAACACATAATTACACAGAGACCAAGAATCCCTAGTTGAAGGAGGATGAGTAGTGAGTGATCCAATAAAAAAAAAAATGTATATTGTATAAAAATCCTCTCAAGTCCTCGAATTGATTGTTGCTTTTTCCTTACCATGTGCTTTTGTCTTTATTTTGTATATTTTCCATATCTACCAAGGTGAAAACTATATGGGGCCATCACAGTTTTAATTTTTACGTTCTACATTGGAGTTACAGTAGTTGGTCATGGATATGGTGTAGAATTTAGTAAGATCATCCTATTTCAATTTTAATGACTAATTTTATTTTTTTAACTTTCCAAAAACAAAGGTTATGATGCATACTTGGAAATTTGAAGATGAAAAGGGGATGAGGCTGCAAAAAGAAGACGAGGTGGGAGATTGCTGAAGAAATCATGGACGACGCAGATCAAATCGCCTGCAAAAAAAATAAAATTTAAAATTAAAATCAAACAAAAAAAATCAACAAGAAAAATCAAAAAACAAATAGAGGAACACCTAACCTCATCGTCATGGTGCAGCACCAAGCCCCTAAAAACAGATGATGTAATACAGAAAGACGTGAGAAAGAAAACTAACAATCATAATAAGCCCTTCATGGAGGACATAGATCAGATTCCCTGTGAACAAAAAAAACAAACAAAAAAAAAACTCACAAAAAATAAGAGCAACACCTCACCTTGTCGCCGTGGTGAGACAAAAAGCCCCTGCAAACAGGTGACGTGAGATAGACAGGCACAAGATAGAAAATAGGCAATGGTAATAGGCCCGTCGGGGAGGATGCAGATCACATTCCCTACAAACAAAAAAAATCAACAAAAAAACATAGCAGCACCTCACCTCGTCGTCGCGGCGCAACACCAAACCCCTACAAATAGATGACACAAGACAGACATATATGAGACGGAAAAAAAAAAATAATAATAAACCCAAAACTTATTTAGGTTTGCGGGCTGGTATATTTATAGGAAGAATTTCGGCCAAAATATTTTCAAATTTCGGTTGGACTAATAGTTCGACCGAACTTTAGTTTTTGGTTTTCCAGTGGGCGTCCAAAAATATGTTTTCTGATGTCATCAATACGCTGTTAATGTAAATGGAAGATTTAGTTCGACTGAACTAATTTCTGAAGTTTGGCTGAAATCTAAAACAGTTTAACCAAAATTTTATAAATATTCGGCCGAACTGTTGGGAAAATGACTTTTCCACCCCCGATTTTCACAAAAATGTAACCCACCTTCGCATTTTTATCCGCTATTGAGTTTTATGTTCGGGTATATAACATCAAGGATGATGTTCATATAAGGAATGGGGTCTATGACACCCCTTTCTATTATCTGTATTGTACATTCTATTATGAATTGTAAATAATGTAAATATTATGGAAATGTAACACAATGACTGGGTTGTAGTAGGGGCAAAGGTTGAGAATTTTGAGGAGGAGGATTTTCTTATAAACCTAAACCATTTCTTTCATTTTCTCAACTATTTTCCTAAATAAATTATAACATTTATTATGAAATCATTAAAAAAAGTGTGGGTTTAATGTGTAAGAAATTAAATTAAAAAGCAATGGAACTCATAAAATATCACAAAAGCACAAACATAGAAAAAAAATAAAACAAGAGAGACA
The DNA here is from genome assembly GCA_034641835.2 of Pinus albicaulis. Taxonomy (NCBI): domain Eukaryota; kingdom Viridiplantae; phylum Streptophyta; class Pinopsida; order Pinales; family Pinaceae; genus Pinus; species Pinus albicaulis. The sequence goes on from CM076580.1 coordinate 1,177,100,489, forward strand.
TAGATATACATGGTTAACCCAATTTGGCCTACATCCATGGAGAAATGGCCAGCCCTTCCTTTTATTTTAGCTAACAAATATTCTATAACTTCTTGTTTTCTCTCACACAATCTTCTATGTTGTTCTCACACCAAATGATACACATTCGCAACACAATTCCCTCATATAAACTGAGGGTTTCATTCTAAGGAAAAAAACCTAAATTAAAAAAAACTTCTACAGTTAGATATTCTACCTAATGAACGAACTAGATTGACTATGCAATTACAATATGAATCCCAACCCACAATCCCCTATCAAGGAGTGGGATCCAACCACAATTGAAACAAGCCCTATAAGTTAGGAAGATAATCACACTCCACACCCAACATCCTAAATGTTACAAAAGATGGAACCATAAAATCCCTAATCTTTTGGAACTTAGTGGCGCGGTCAACATGAAAGGAAATGATGGGAAGTAAGAGGCCTAATGAGAGATAATATGTGGAGATAGCTCAGTTACATGGGAGCATGGAAAGAGTGTGGACATGCTCAGATGTAGAGAAAGAATTGTGGGAGAAATTGTTGAATAAAAGAACTGAAATCTTAGTGTGTGCAAAGGCTTGGAAACACACCAAGGAGCATGGTGCAAATAGAATATTGTCATTTTTTGAAGCTAGAGTCACGACATCCTCTCAACTCTTGTTTATTAGGTGGGGACACTATGCACTGGGGAAATTATTGCGGTGTTCAATAGGTGTATACGCTGAGTGCATTCCCTGAATTCCAATAGAGCCTAATAGGTGGAGGCATGGTGTCCTCGGGACTCTTATAGGATAGCAAACTGAGGAACTATTGAATTTGGATATCTTTAATGTAAATCGGGTAGAGTCACTTTGGCCTCTAGATTCCTGTAGTGGTTTATTGGGTGGACATAATGTGTGTTTTTTACTTCTAGCCATCATGTGGAGTCATTGTGCGCCCTCGATTTCCAAATGACCTAGTTGAATTGTATTGGTGTAAATCCCCTTGAGAAATTAATTCCTCGGTCTCTGAATCCAACATGGTGGTAATGAGTCGCAAGAAATATTTTAGTATAGCTACCATATGGTAGGGTGGAGAGTTGAAGTACCTACTTCACTTTGTATTCATCTAATTTAATCAAATAAGTATATTCACATGTACATATGTTGCATTTTGGATGGAAAACGATATTGTTATGTTTTAGGGAAATGCATGTAACAACACTTTAATGGATGAATGAATATGTAACGAATAAAAGTATTTGTTAACAAGACTTGAATATATTATTACTTTTTAAGTTAATTAATAAATTGTCTTGAGTAAAAAAGAAAATAACTGATTAGTAAATGATTCCAAGAACCTAGGGTGAAAAGGTAGGGACAGTTCTAACCGTTACCTCCCAAAAATGATAAAAAGGAAATATTGAGAATGGGAAGGGGTTATGTGGAGAGAGAATGTTGGGCTTAAGAAATAGACTATTGCAATGATTCATCCAGAGCTGGTAAGAGAACTAGTGGACCTCAGTAAAAACCCAACAGAAGTACAGACTAGATTCAGATCCTGAGGTCTAACTACTTCTACTATCTCAGTGAATTACCTAAGGCCCTGGTGAGGAGAATGAGGGGAGTGTCAGACATGATTGCCTCACTCAAGGTTGACATGACCATCAGGTTACTCAAAGTTTTATTTAAGAAAAATATTCAAATATTTTTTTATCCAGGTATAAAATTAATAACAAAAGTAAAATATCTTTTAGATAGTCAAAATATTTGAATGGAAACGTATTGGTTCTCTTAGAAGAATGTTACAAAAATGGTCTACTGCTAATTTGTAGGATGAAATAAATCATTAGAAATATAATACATAGATTCTGTAAATCTATCCATAACATAATACATAGATTAATAATGATTAATATTACTTTTTCCCACAACATATATAGATTTATAGGTTTGGAAATTAGCAAACATATGAGTGCTATAGAGTTCCTCCATAACACTTACATATCATTAGTCTTTAGCTTATAAGACACACGAAGCTCCAAACATTGTAGTAATGTAAGAGCGGCACAGAAATTAAAAAACCTAAAGAAATAAGCGATGTTGAAAAACATTGCACCATTTGATATTTTCTATCGATTTTCAAGTAGTACATCGAAATTTCAATGGGTACATCTTTTTCATCATCTATTTTTCAGCTTTCTCAACAGCAAATCTGAAGGAATCATAAAGAAAATTCAAACTGTATCACCAAGGGATTTCAATGCCTTTTGGGAATACGTTTCAAAATTCTGATAAATGTATGTAAATGAGTAGAAAGGAAGCTATATATATACATGTATACATTTATGAGTAGAAGGAAAGAAATAACTTCAGGGAAGATCGGGATGGTCACTCGTGAAGTAAATGAAGAGGCGTTCATGGTTGGGGGGTGATGCAGGGCTCTTCAACTTCAGGAGTGATCATTCCAATTTTCCGTGTCGCAGCTGCTCCCTACACCATCAAATTTATCGAAGTTATGGGAAGTTCCTAAGGGGAATTTCACCATAGGTTTGGTGTCAAGCTGGTCCTTTTTCAAAGATTGAATGTTCATGCAGTTAAGAAAAGTCTGTTATATCACCAAAGAGAAAGTTGCAAAGCAAGATTCACAGAGTTGCTTAATGATGCATTGGTGAGGAAGCTGCAAAGCAAGATCCAATCTTTGAAAAAGGAGTAGTGACACATGTGTTTGTGTTCCCTCTTTCCAAAGTCCGAGTTTGAACTCGAGTTCTGTAATAGAATGCTTATTCTTCTCAATTTACTCCCCATACTCTAAGTTTGAAGTTGAGTTCCTCAAGGGCATCGTTGAGAGTGTGAATTACTCTGTCATAGAGCAAAGTTTCGTCAATTTTATTTGCATGCACACTCTATGGCGTTGATGCATATCTATTTATAATTCTATGGTATATATATATATATATATATATATATATATATATATATATATATATATATATATATTTGTGTGGTTTGGATATGAATATATTGGATGTAAATTAGTAAATGTTGTTGAGAATTCTTAATTATAATTATTATGATTATTATTTTATTAATTAATTAATTCACTTATATTAATTGATAATTAATAAAAATCAATAATTAATAATAATAATAACAGTAATAATAATTACAAAAAATAATAATAATTAGTAATTAATAATGGTAATAATCAATTAATAATAATAATAAATATTGTAAAGTAATAATTAACTATTAAATATAATTAATAATAATCAATAAATAATAAAAAATAATTAATCAATAATAATAATAATAATAATAATAATAATAATAATAATAATAATAATAATGATGATAATGGGGTTGTGAATAAATAATAATAATATTTATTTATTATTATTATTATTATGTATTAATATTATTTTATTGATATAAATATGTTTTTTTAAATAATTTATATTAATACTTTATAAATATGTATTATTATTATTATTATTATGTATTAATATTATTTTATTAATATGAATATAGTCTTTTTTTAAAATTTTCATTGGGAATTGGTTTGCACAACCAAATCGAGTAATTTTCACATCCAAATAGTTCTTTAAAATATACCATACTAGGTCCAACTTCAAATTCCACTCGAAAACCAAATCAAGAGTTCCAATGACCACACAAGGCCTAATATAGGATTCCTCTTGTCATCATCCTGCCTATTCCTCTGATTAATTCTATCTATGAGGAATTTTGGGTCTCCTCCAACAGGTTCCAAAATCAACAGAGTTGCATCAAGCTTTTTCCCTCTTCACTATCTTAGCCAACTCTTTTCCTTTATTGAGATCATCTATCTCTTGGGATAGGAAATCTAGGCAGGCAAGCACCATCAACCCCTATAGGAAGGCAACCTCCATAAACCCAAGGCCTTTCGGCCTTTCTCATATGTCTTGAATGTTATATTTCTCCTTTATCATTATTTCCCATAATAATTTACATAATGAACCATATGCACATTATACCTAACGAAAAATAAAATTATATGCAGATCATACATCATACTTGGCCCCCAAAATGAGTGCACAATATCTAGTTGGTAGGAAACACAACTGACATACACATTGTATATATTATGATTTTCCAAATAGCATAATAATGCACATTATAACATTATATTTTATCCTTTACAGTTGCAATTTACATTGCACCGTTTTACTTTCAAAGGTTTTCTTATTGATATTAAGCTACCCATTCTTAATCTCATCAAAAACACTAGTCATAAATATGCATTGTTTAAACAAGTATTATCTTTCGTAATCATTTTAGTTTCATGCATACAATGATTTCATGCAAGGAAAAATATATGTACAAATATTCATTAATGTGTATATGTCAATAGCGGTTAGGGTAAGAGTCCTAACATTTCCAATTCCCATAGTGTAATGTAGCCAATTAACTCACACATGAAGTACTATCATAATAAATTGTTCACATCTTGCAATAATATTTAATCAAAACCAATTCATGCATACAAGTTTTATTAGTTACTCATGCATCACTAATCAATTCTACTAATAATATTAATGCATCTATGTCATGACTCATTCGAAAACTAGACATTATAGTCAAGTCTCACTACTCGACTCATTATGTATTTTTAACATCTAAAAAACTTCATTCAATTTCATTTTAAAACACTCTATCATTCAATTTCTGAATACTTTTCATTCATGCATTAGTTTCACACACCGTCACTATACACATTCATATTTTTCAAGTTGTGCATGGTAATTTTAGTTAGGTTCATTAAATGTATCATTAATTTATCATATACACAAATTTTAACAATCAAATTTCACTTTCACTAGTGAGTACTCAAGTTGTTCATAAGTGCGACAAAGGTTTTATTGCCTCCTCAACAGGATTCTCATGTTATGAAATCATTTTGCAGTAGAATTTATTACTTATTACTCTTCAATGTAGTTATAAACATGAATCACACATCACATGTCAAAAGTAGACTATTGCATATATCAATCAATATGTAGATTGCTAGAATCATACCTTAAGTGATGTTCAATTGTAGCATACGTTGATTTCTTTTCATTTAACAAATCCCAAAGGCACCAGTGTTGCAACCTTTAGCTCTGATACCACTTGTAACATACTCTCATATCCTCACATGGAAAATCAAGGAGTTAGAATTTTTTTATAAAAATTACCCACGGGTAACTATCCAAATAGCTATTCAGGATTCCTCACTAATCATTAGATAGAATTTTCATTAGTTCATAGAGTAACTATAATATAGGAATTGTAAGTTGCATAATCGTTAACAACCATTCCTTTGGTCTATTAACATAAACTGTATGATGTAACCTTACATCCATTTCATGACTCCTTTAACCAAATTAATTGGCCACATACTTGACATTATGAACATCACAACAATCAAGGAATCAACATCGCTAATCTCACACAATAATCAATCACATCATTAAACACCAATATACCGTGGAAACCCCATAGGGTGAAAACCAACAAATATTTTATTTTACTATTACACGCTCGCGAGGGTGTTCAACCCTCACTCAATGGCTTATAAGGGAGACCATCCCTTAACCATTGTTATAAATATTACAAGGAAATATCGTTTAAATACAAATATCTAGCTTAAATCCATTACAATCATTATGATAACATTTACCCACTAATATTCATATCTTCATGGCATGGTTGTACCTACAATGGACCATCTTGCAGCTCACACTCATTTGCATGAATCATTAATCATTTACCTATCACCATTTTAAGAATAATATATCCTTTTCATAAGTTACCACCATTTCCTAATAATGTTGTCTTCAACATACATTGATGTCAGGATTCATAAAGTATTAATCAACCCATTGAGAAATCTATACTGGTGATGCTTCTCTATCTATTCATGTACACTCATTAAATGCAAGCATAATATCATGACATGCTTCCTTTAACAACACTACATATGCGCTAGTTATAAGAATGTAACCATCAAAGGATGTCTATAAAATATTAACTAATATTTCACTTGCATAAGCACACATTATTGCAAGACAAATCGCTACAACTGTCTAGACATTTCTTTAAAAGAAACTAATATATTAGTTACAATCTTTGTACATCAATTACATAAAGTTAATCAAAATAATTAAACCTTAAGATATTACTTTTGGTGCATTTAAAGAAAACTAACACAAGCAATGTTTTTCCCATGCATGCAAATGCATATAGCTTCCAAAAGAATCTTCCCAAAGGAGTGCTTAACATAATAGAGCATGCAAACACATGTTTTCTTTTTTGTAAAACTAATGCAATAAACCATACAAAAACATGTTTTATTTATCAAATATTATACTAACAATATTTTCCAACGTATTATAACACAGCATGCTATCTTGTCCCACATAGAAATATGTATATTCTTTCCAACAAAAGCTAATACAAATATTAGATATATATACGTGATATTATTCCAAAAGAAACTAACATAATAGTTATGATAGCATAAAGTACTCACATATAATTTTCTTAAAGAAACATTATAACTCAATATTTCATCTATCCATGCAAAGAGCATATCTCTATAGCACAATGACTATTATTTACGCATGCAAGAGATTATCATAATAGCTCTTCTTTAATGTATGCACAACATATTCCCTTCTTTAGAATTGTACCATAATTTAGTTATTATTTTCATGTAAAAAAATGCATACTTCTTCTTCAAAAAGAAGCTAATATAACCTTCCTTCTTTATATTTTTACATGCAAGTTTCTCATGCTTCCCTTATAAGAAATTACCATAGATAACCTCTTTTATACATAAAAACTAGGCAACACTAAGAAGGTTAACTTAACCTTTAATACACCTAAATCAAGAAATTGACATAATTCATCTGGTCATTAATTTTTTCAAAAAGCCATTCTTTTCGGGTAAGAACATATATAAAATAACATAATATTTTCCCAAGAAGAAACTATTCTTTTCACACGAGATTCAACATGATATTTCCCAAAGAAAATATTATGAGAAACTAACATGGGTTCTTCATGATTTATTTTGCAAGAAAAACTCATTAAATTATCTCCCAACCCATGAAATATCTTCAATATTTACCCTCTTTAATCTATATTCATTTTCAAGAAAATAACTTGGATTTCCTTATCATTTCATACATGTGTACGAAATCCCCTTTTAAGAGAAAAAGAATCCTATCTTTTCTTACATAAGATGCATATGCAATATTACACAGACACACACACACACACATATAAAGGAAAACTAACTTACCTATCTTTTACTATGCTTAAGCTATACAAATGGATTTAATATTCATCCTTTCCAAGACCATAATAAAATTTATATGCAAACTCTTCTTTCAATAAAAATGATAAGAACACTTATCTCTTGAAATAGAATCGTAAGCATGGATTAGAAATTCTCGGCTTTCCTTCACATTATCCATACTATTTTGTGTTGGAGGTAAGTATAAAATAAACTAGAGGTTCAAGAAAGGAATTTTTGTAGTGATCACCTCAATCTAAGAGGCACATTTTAGGTTTAGCTTAAAATTCTTGCAGCCATTAAAATCCATAGAATAGAGGATGATGATCTTCCATTTCTTCCCTTCTCGTATATCCCCCTTCGTAGAAACTTTTCCTCAATGGTTGTGATGCATTACTTTGACCATGGAAATAATATAAAATTATATCATTAGCGGGAACAAGGGCGAGTAATGAAGATCAACGATGTTGTATTCAACAACTACATTGTCAAGTTTTTAGATCGAATGAATGGGTGTGGGCGATTCAATAGTTTCCATCTGCTTCCTCCCACGACGAGAATTTCGATTTTTCCTCCACCTCCATTGTATGAAGGCATGCCAACAACATTACATTGGAGACTGTAATAATCGTTGCCCAATAACCCATGGCAGCCATCTCTGGAAATCTCTGGAAATACAATACCTCAGTGCATAAAAGGAGAAGAGAAAAAACATGAGTTACCCCATCCATAAGATTTCCTTTCTCCCTTTTTTTAGACATAATCCCCCACATCTTATAGTTTTCACTGGCCTATGGCAAGAATCAATGCATTGTTATAATAAAATTTATACTTGTAATTATATCATTTTTACCCAAGCTTCTAAGGTAGGTATATTACATACAATAACTAAAAATTTGAAATTATAATTTATTTTAATATAAGATATTGTTAGAAGTTTGAGGTATTATAAATTTGGTTATATATTATATTTTATTTGTCAACAAAGTTATTTTTACATAATCTTCTAAAGTAAGTGTATTACATACAATAACTAAAAATTTGAAATTCTAGTTTATTTTAATATAAGATATTGTTAGAAGTTTGAGGTGTTATAAATTTGGTTATATATGATATTTTATTTATCAACAAAGTTATCAATTTAAATAGAGTTGGAAAGTTTGATTTTGAAAAGTGTTGGAGAGTTTGATTTTGAAAAGTGTTCTGGATAAACATATATTTATCTTTCAAACATTTATACCTTTTCTTCTAGGGGCATATTATGTACCTCTTTTTCAAATTATTTTATTATTTTATTATTTTCAATTTGAAATGTTTGTTTTGTAAGTATTTTTCAAGTTTGTGTTTTTAATTTTTATTTGTAATATATTTCTAATGAAATTAATATTTTGAATTGATTAATTTTTATATATAATACTATTAATTATTTTTTTTAAACAATTCACAAAAATTCAACATTTGTTATATAAATATAATTAAAATATATACATTATATATATATATATATATATATATATATATATATATATATATATATATAATTTTTATAGGTTTTTTATTTCTAAAATTAGTTATTGTATAATTTTGTTGACCCATTTTTAGAAAATAAAGCAAAAAAAACTTTAAGAAAGAAAAATTAAAACATTATAATATATATAAAAATAAAAAAATTTCAAAAAAAATAAATGAAAAATATAAAATATAAAAAAATAAAAAAATTAAACAAAATGTTTGAAAATAAAAATTAAAGAAAAAATTAAATAAAATAAATAACAAAACCAAACCATTTTATAAAAAATAACATACAAAATAAATTAGGAAAAGGACAAAAAGAAACGAACCATTTTATAAAAAATAACATACAAAATAAATTAGAAAAAAGGAGAAAAAGAAGCCTAATTGAATAAAAGGAGAAAAAAGAAATAAAGAAAACTAAAAAGGTGTTTAAAACAAATATTATACGTTTTACGTATTACAGTGCTCCCACACAATTGTTCGGAGTTCTCTTTGTTGGCTTTCTTTTTTAATAATTTTTTAACCATTATCTCCATTGTCAATGGACAGTTTCTGGCATGACAGCCGGTTTGATGAAGAACTCAATCTGGTCGCTTGCTGGAAGCCATGTCGTCTTCCACAGTACTTACATACAGATCATTACTCTTTTGCTTCTCAGAAACACGAAGCTCCAAACGTCGCACGAATGTGAGGGCCTTACAGAAATGAAAAAATCTAAAGAAATAACTGATGTTGAAAAACGTTTCAGCATTCCAGAATTTTTTATGGGCTTTCACGTAGGGTTAAAACTTAAAACGCAGTACTTCGACAGGTACATGTTTTTCATCATCTTTCAGCTTTCTCAACGGCAAATTTGAAGGAACCGTAAAGAAAATTCAAATTGTATCGCCAAGGGTTTGCAATGCCTTTTGGGATTACGTTTCAAAATTCTGAGAAATTTATATGAAATTGCATGCAAAGTTGTGAGAATAAAATCTTTTTCATGAATAAAGTTGTGAGATTAATATCGCATCTTTTTCATCATCTATCGACGGCAGGACGGGGTTGGTTGGCGTTGGCAAATGAAAGGAGCACCTCCTCGCTACGGTTTGCGTAGGGAAAATAAACAACGAACAGATCATTATAATGACTAAGAATAATGATATGATAACCAAAAATATGTCCACCGCTTCGATTCCAGGCCGGGGACATATTTTCACCCTGCCATCCCGAGTTGGATTCGTGGGCAAAAAGATTTTTGACGAAGCAGTTTCGGTAGCAAATTTTATAAATGTGCAGCAAGAAAGCCATATAAATGCGTGTAGAGATTTTTGAGCAGAAAGAAAGCAATATAAAAATACGTCTACACCTTTTTGAGCAGAAAGAAAGAGAGCAATAACTTACATGTTAGTCTTTGTCTGAGGAGGATTAAAAATAAACAGAAACCAAGTACAGGGAAGATCGGGATGGTCTCTCGTGAAGTAGAAGAAGGCACTTTCACCTGTTCAACATCAGGAGCGATCATTCCAATTTTCCGTCTGTCAGCCTCTCAATCACCATGCCACTGCTCCCGACACCATCAAAGTTATGGCAAGGCCTAAGGTAAATTTCGGTGCTGCAACGCTGTAAACAAGTCGAAACTTTGAGTTTGGACTTCACTTATATTCGAAGTCCGAGTTTCAAGTTAAGTTCGTTAAGTTCCTTAGTGGACGGCATCGTTGAGAGTGCGAATTACTCCGGCATAGAGCAAAGTCTCGTCAATTTTATCCGCATGCACACGTCGATGCATATCTATTTATAATTCTATGGTATATGCATGTTTATATATGTGTGGTGTGGATATGAATAGATTATATAGACAATTGGGTATAGATACTAAGTAATTTTTTAATTATTATTATTATTATTATTAATTAATTTATTAATAAAAAATATAATAATTAAAAGATTACTAATATAATTGTTTTAGTATCTATACTCCATAATAATAATAATAACTAATTATTTATTATCAGTATCTATTAATATTGTTTTATTAATATAATTTTTTTATATTTAGTCTTATGGTTAATATTAGAAACTTTATGAATAACATTATATCCTACAAATAAATCTCAAGAGAATAATAAAGTCAAGAGATTAATACTAAAATTTTATGGGAATAATATAAATCCAAGGGATAAATATTATAAAAATTCATATTTAGATCACTTTTAAATCTTTTTCAAATTAAATTTAAAATATATATGTCACACACATCATTAAAACAAAGTTACTACAGTAATAATCAATAAAAAAAAAACATTTAACTGATAAACTTTGGGTATTAGTTTAAATGGCGGTCATGAACACTTGACATATAGCAATGTATTGTTGATGTATTGCAATTGCGGTGTCCACGAGTTGACTGACACGCATTGCTGCACGTTTAATTACCACATATCTTGACATAGCTTTTGGTTTATTATTATTAAAGTTCTGGAGGCTTCGGTGATATTACAACTCAAATCCTGATTTATGTATGTGTATCAATGTTTATTGGTTCTTGGGATCCGGTAATGATTTAATGCCTCGGGATATTCATTTGTACCATCGATCCGAACCTGGCGAGCATTTGACCGTCGATGGCCATCCGGAACCGACGGTGCAGATTCGTTAGGGTTGGGTAATGCCTACCCCGCCCGTAACTGACTCTTCAGTCATTGCGATGCCTCGCCGGAACCTCTGGAGGCAGGGTCTGCGCCTTAGGGTTTCCTGTTCGGTTGCACAGTGGGTCGATGGGGGTTTCCTGCATACGAACAGTTGGCTTATCACACCAGGTAGTCTTCGCAGCCTCGCAAATCCTGTTCCGGCTTTCCACTAATGGCATACGCACATACTGACTGTGGATTTTGTGTTTTAAGTTCCCCGTCTCGGCTGATCGATTTCTCCAACTGTACATTCCTCGTCCCGGACGCCTCAACTGCGTTTGCTCAGGTAAAAAGGTTTTCTTTTAACTTATTGATTCGTTTTAGCTTTCATCGATTTACCTTAGACTCCGTTCACTGATAATTTTGGGGTTCTGTTGACAGGTGCAGAGTCCGTTTGATTCTCAGGTACATCTCCCTCCACTCGGCTGCTACCTAATCTTCGGCTTCAACAAAATAATGTCATCGCTCGTTTGCACAGGTATTTAACCCTTGCTATGGGATTTATGTACCCGAACCCAGTTCCAGTATTCGTAGCTGAAGGCGTTGAGACTTTGGCAGGCGCCCAAGCTGCCTTGCCTTGTTAAGTTTAGACTTTTATTATGACTATGGATGTACATAAAACTTTGTTATACCCGACCAGGGTTTCTGAAGTTCTTTATTTATCTAGGGTTTTGCTATGACTGTTGCCCCTCCGGCGTTTTATGCTACTTACGCTTCCTGCGCGGTGGCGGGTTTGTGAATACTAGCAGTTTCTTGAAAGCATGAATTTGTTATGTGCCATGGCCTGATGGAAATTTAATGATGTGTTGTTCCTTATGACTTCAATGGATAATCTTTACTGTATGGTAAATTTCTTTTCATTTCTGAGCATATCTTCAGTTTCCAATCTATATTTTCCGGTGAACTTTTGTGAGGCGTTCTCTGGTGTTTAATGGTGCCTTCAGGCGCATACATATGGTGCATGTGGTTATTTGTTTCAGGCCCGTGCTGGTTCATGCATTTCTGGTTGAATTATGCACTCTGTCACACTGTACAATGTTCTATTTTATTGTTTCTGAGAATGGATTGTTTATATTAACTGTATTAACAGTGTCCGAACCACTTAATAGTCCGAGTTCTCCCAAGGAGAGAGACGACCAACCCAGAGGCCTGTTTCCGCAGGCGCTAAGGGTTAACGGTCTCCCTCGTCCATGATGCTAAGTAAGAATATTTTTCTTAGGGAGAAGGAAGGAAAAACTTGTTTCTTCTTACTGTTTTATTCCTGTTCTAGTTTGTACAGGTTTTATGGTGTACATTGGTTACTTTGTTCATAATCAATAAGAACTCATTCATTTGGATTAACAATCCTGAACTATATGTTGTTACTGAAATAAAGAACAGTTTTATTAAGCATTTCTATGGTTGTTTCTTGCTCTAATTTACATACTGCTCTTGAATGAAATGAACAGATCGGTAGCTCTCTACAGTTTTTCTTTCTATATGTACATGTATAATTTCACTGGTATAAACGAACAGTTTGTCAATTTTCAACAGTTATCTTCTGTTCTAAAATTTAAATATATACATATAGTCTCTGGATAAAGAAACAGTACTGTATTATGCTACAATTTGATCTTCTGTTATAACTATAAGTGTATATACAGTCACTGAAATAAAAGATACAGTTCTGTCATTATTATGATTCTACTGTTTGTCTCCTGTGAAGCACAGGAAAAATTTATAACCCTCTAGTAGGTCTTAATGACAAGTAAACCAGTAAATAATTTTTCGTTAACACAACTACTAAAAACCAAATCTACTCATATGTCCCGAGATTCGAGTGAAGTGGTATATGTGCCTCCCTTCCACGAGCTGGGCGATCACGTCCTGCAGCTCTCCCCCGAGCTCAAGTCTGAGTTCGTTGTTAGTTCAGAAAGTTCTGGAGGAGGTTTCCAGGACAGTCCGGTCCATTACCCTCCGACTCCAGTGAAAACAGTAGTACTGGGAAGTTCACAGGACAATGCGGTCCAGAACTCCAACCCAGGGTATTATCTGTTCTGGAAAGAAAAAAAAAACAGTCCTTGCTTCCAGTCCACAGAGTGTCTTTTGTGCACAGATCCAACCCAAAACTTCCCTTGGAATGTTTTATTTATTCCAGAGTTTTGGGATAACTGTGAAACTGTTTTCTAACTAACATCAGATCTTGATTTTACTTTTTACCAATCATTTACTTATGAAACTACTTCCACAGTAAATCTTTATTAAAATAAACATTTCATTTTGTTCACATATTCTTATTTAAAAGAAAATAACACAACAATACAACTAATCCTTAGTTATTTGTTTCCACTTAAAATGGTGGTTACAATATATATATATATATATAACTAAAGTGTTGATTTATACTCCTTGATTAAAGTGTTGATTTATATTCTTACTAGAGGTGCTTTATTTAGTAAGTTTGGTAGTACCTTTCATTTTTCTCTTTTATCAATTTTTTTATTTTTTACTCCATCTTCATCGAAAATGTGATGAGTGTTATAACAACCAGCTTTATCACGGTTTAACCAAGACCCCACAGACTTAATAGCATTTTATTTAAATCAATATATTAGTGTTTCTTCTTTTATTTTAGTTGAGTGTAGATTTATAGTAGATAGTTAATTTTATAATGTAATTATTTTCTTATTTTTAATTTAATTTAATTTTAATAATAGTTAATATTATTTTTTCCCACTTAACTTAAAAATTTGATTTGTAATATATTCTACTATTCATAAATTGTCAATAAATCATTCATTTTGATTAAACTTAACCCATAAATTTGGCCACATAAATTCTATTATTAATCATTCTCCTTACATATATTGAATGAATCAAGAAACAATTCTCCAGACATGATTCTAATAATTTTTTTATCCTTATCAACCAAAAACAATACACATTTAATTTATGGATTCTTTGGTGTAATATGACGCACAACAATGCTTAGATATACAACCTTACATTCAATAAATCCACAACCCCAATTCACAAATTGAAAAGAAAATTAGGAAAGAACATATATCATATAAATTAAGATACCAATAATTACATTATATCATCCCTGGTTTAAATTGCAAAAAAAACGTCAACACACACTTATAAAATCATTAAACAATAGTCCCAGTAACAAATCAAATTGGAATCTTTCACGGTTGGAGCACTACTGCAGGAGGGGCACTATTAAGACAATTTTTTTTAAGACAAAAGAAATATTGTGTTAAAAAGTTATTTTTTTTTTTATTTATTGAACATTAAAGTTTAATATGATAAAAAAAAAATTAAATATAAAATATAAGACAAAACAGTTCAAGACAAAATATTTTAAAAACAAAATATTTGAAGACAAAACTTTATATTTAAGATAAAAAAAATTCAAGATAAAAATATTTCAAGATGAAACTTTATATTTAGGACAAAAATATTTCAAGACAAAATTTTATATTTAAGATATGAGACAAAAATATCTTAAGACAAAACTTTATATTTAAAAACAAAAATATCTTAAGACAAAACTTTATATTTAAAATTTCAGACAAAAATATCTTAAGACAAAACTTCGTATTTAATATAATGGCCACTTAAGAGAATGGAAATTAAGATCAAACTCATTTAAGACAGTTAACAATTAAGAAAAAAATAATCAATTTAAGACAATATTATCTAACACTTACAAAATTGACTGTGACAGTGCATCCTAAGTCCATCAGCTTGCAAGCTACTATTGTCTCACGCCTATAAAAACGCTGCTATTTCACTTACCATTCACATTATATTATATAGAGACAAATATTTTTTGGACTCTTCGTTTTGTTGGGGTAGCCAATTCTGAAAAACACAACAAATTTTCCTGCCAATATTTCTCCGACACCAACTCCTCTTTTGTCCCTTTGATCTCTATTGATATGATTAGAGATAACTTGTTTGTCATTTCATTCAGGAAGTTTGCACATAGGTATTGTTAGCACTAATTTTATACTTTCAAAAAAGGGTCAGCAATGTTTTGAAAACGAGTTAAGAGTTTTAATACAAGCAAAGTGGACTTAAGTGTAAGACAAGGTAAAATTTTAGTGTGAAAAGGTGACATAAGAGTTGAAAAAACATGTTAAGAAAGTTTTTTATGTTTTTAAAATGAGTTAAGAGTTTTAATACATGCAAAGTGGGCATAAGTGTAAGACTAGGTAAAATTTTAGTGTGAAAAGGTGACATAAGAGTTGAAAAAACATGTTAAGAAAGTTTTCTATGTCATGCCAATTTTTTGTATCGCAAGTCTTGCAGTAATGTTTTCAAAATTTTAAAAACGGTTTGGAGAGAAATACAGTTAAAATTAGAATTGTGCGCAATTCAACCATTTCCACCAAACCTAGGTGACTTGCTGGCAATAGACAATGAAATTGTTAGCAGTTTTTGACAATGTGTGGCAGAGTGCTCATTTTTTTCGGTTAAGCAATGGGAAAGTTAGGCCATGTGAGATGATTTAAAAAATATGGATTATGGTTTAAGGTTTATGATGAAGTTGCACATTTATTCAGAAATGTAGGATGGGAGTCAATTTACCAGCAGTTTGATGATTACAATCTCAATTGGTGTTATGCTTTACATACTCTTTTGATGGCAACGGAGATAAGATAAGAGGAATGGAGTTTGTAGCCACTAAGGATTCAATAACATAATCCATGGGCTTGCTTACCAAGGGTGAGAAGTGGTCAAATAAAAAAATGATGCAGAACGTGGATCTTAACTTCTTCCTAAAAGGAGAACATAAAAACCCTAATTGGAGCATGGGAATCCCTCAAAAGGTTTTGAAGCCTGAATGGTTTAACGTTCGAAATATTGTGCAGGTCTTTTCTACATGTGAAGGTAGGTATTCCAAAATCTACCTTTTCCAAATGATGTTTTATTCCATTTAGTTAGTTTTGGAAAAATGAGCTTACCTTATTTATTAAATCAAAGTGTGTTTAAAATGTCTACAGGGCAAGAAAAAAATAAGAATTATTACCTCATGATATATGTCACCATGGAAAGATTAAGATATTGTATATACATGATTTAGATAAGAAAATACAAACCCTGAGGAAGAGAACATGGAGAAACCTTTCATCTAGAAGACCAAGAAAGGGTAAGGCTAAACTCATATTGAAACCCTATCCCTAAAAACAGAGGTTGAATCGTGTAGTTTGGTATGTTTAAATGACACATTGAATCTTATAATAGTTTGTGTTGTCTACTTGATTTCTCCTAACTCCCTGTGTGGGTTGTGCTCTAGTACAGAAGTAGAAGTCCAATTCTCAACTCACATTGAAATGGTTTTATTTAAGAGTCCAATTTCTTTGTAACAAAAAAATAGGAAATTTCTATATTCAAAAAATGAGTCTCATCTTCTACCTTGGCCTTTAGTAATGTATTGAATGTGCCTACTCCTTCACATACTTTCTTAGGTTGCACACGAGGATGTCTCATATTGTAAACTTAATTTTTTCATACCTTTCACTTTGAGTAATGTCAAATTATCATGAAAGGTTCTGAAAAAAATATTTCCTCATGCATATATACTATTACTTTGTATATATAATGATTGAGTCAATTTCACTTACAAAATTTAATCTTCCTCAGGAGGACTCGTTACCATTTGGGCCAAGTTCCTATAGTTCGATGTTCATAAATCATGTCTGTGTTTTTAATCCCATGGCCCAGCCAAATATGTTCTAATTGGGATAAAATGTCAGAAGGCCTCTGATATACAAAAATTTCATGTAATTTTATGTTTCTTTCCTCCCCACTGAAAGACTTGTTTCATACTTGTTAAAGTATGTATAAAATATACAATATCCCTTATAACTAGTTAAATGAAATTCATCACTTTCACCATATAGTAATCCAAAAACTCTTGTAATTTTATTATATTTGAAATCTCTTTTGATTGTTATCTAATTTTACATTAAGCTTCTCATATTACTCATAGGGACAGTGCTTATAGTATACTGCCTTCCTATCCATGTTGATATTTCTCTTGCAAGGCATAATATGTCAGCGAAATCAAATAATAATAAACCAACATACCTTAGTGTAATTTGGGGAGGATAAATCCCGCAAGATCAATAAATTAGCATAATACATGTATAGACAAAATCATAACAACATTTAAACTGATAATACATGGTATAATAGTGCATAATAATCATTCTAGTTAGAGTCTAGTCATTAATGCATGCCCATACCAAATGCACAACATGACCTAATGCATAACCATACTAGTGAAAATTGACCACACCATCACAATCATAGACCATATACCAACATAAGAAACATGTAACCAGCCATTACTAACCTATGCATCCTTAACATATGACATCATTCAAGAAAGCATACATAGGCAACACACAAGAATGACTAGTATGTGACCTAGCATAAGAAATAAATGCATATACATAATGTAATAATATGTAATCTAGTGTCCATGCACAATAAAAAAACATGAACAAAAAATAATGTCATACACACACAATTGCATGTTGACAACGACACCATAAGCACTTCCATGGGAACACCACTACTACCATGGGAAACACAAAATGAACGCAACAAAAGCATACACCATAGGTATGAAAGACACATAAGAAATTAATATAACACATGATCAAGACACTACCCATCTAGTCCGAGAGTTGAACCATGATCTTATACCACTCTGTAACACCATATTCCCACATCTACCCAAGTAATTGGACAACCAGGGTAAACATGTGACATGAGACTACTAATATGAGATTCAAATTCCTAGATGATGTTAAGGAAGTAGATCAGATGGAAACAAGACAAACACAACTTAAACAAAATCAAAAACATGCTTAGGGGGTAACCCAACTTTCTAGGCCCCTGAACCCTGAGGAAGACTGAATTTTTTACCAATTTAAGCCTTAGCCATGGGCATGCCAATGAAATATAGCAACCAAAATACTATATTCACGCGCAAGCGACAGAAAGGTAGCAGGTAGAGCCCGATTTGGTCAGCTATGTGCCTGCAACTATGGGATTTGTGCCACCATTTTATTCCCACAACCCAGGTCATTTCCCATAACTTCATGAAACTACAAAATATGATAAAAAACAATAAAAAAAGGTTTGAAAACAACCAAATCATCAGGAACTCATCTGGACCCATCCTATGCATGACAAGAATCTTGTCGAACATATCAAAAACATTTCATCTACAGGTTTAAACAACATATTTGAAAATATGGGTCTCATACTTATCTGAGAATAGATAAGAGAAATGCACCATTACATCATTAGCTTCAATGCAATCTATTTGACCATAGGTACAATGGGCATTCATTTAGAAGAAAAAACATGGAGATAGGCATACAACATCAATGATAAATTACATGCTTATAACAAGAAAACTAACAAAAGAAATACAATACATATAACAAAAATAGAATCCACATAATAACCAATAAAATTATACATGAAATGCCATAGGAATGAGCTTATTATTAATGAGTGTAAAAACCAACCAAATATGGGACTTCCATGTTCCACCCGACCATAGATTGGCTATGCCAAATCTCTCTTTAGTCAATCACCCTCGTGCCATATTCCAAACATGAATGTGGGACTTGTAAGCAACCAAAAAAGAACCAAACAAGCATGGATTCTACCAGAGTTATGCACCTACACCATGACGAATTTGAGTGCCTCCCAGTCTCAGGATTTACTGTAACCCAAAGTTTGATCGAAGGTTCACTAGGCCCTACACCGAGACCATCTCTATAGGCTTTATAGTACATCCCATATAGGGATTACAAGGCCCAAATAAGATAAATACACCTCTTGGTTTTACTGTATATCATGTCATTCACCGACAATGATTCCTAGGCCCACCGAGGCAAACAATATGACTTTACCGCAACCCATAGTCTGGCTCAGGTGTTACTAGGCCAATCATTTTACCATGATCCAAAATCGGGTTCAGGGACAACTAGGCCGTGTTTTTTTTATTTCAAATATCCACCCAACTCAGCTTCAAATCCAATACCTCCATCTAGGCCTTGAATCCAATACCTCCAATACGGAAATGGAAAATCTAGGCTAAATACATAGTCACACCTTGTAAAACCCATGTCAATAAATCAAGAAACCACATACAATATCATGCATGCTATATCTAGCAAGGAAATCACATATGAAAATCAATACCTACAAAGAATCTCGTCATAGCTGTTTGATCCTTCTCTTCCTTGCTTATCCTTCCTTGGTCCAATGCCCAAGTTCTCCAAGAAAACTCTAAGTGTCAAAGACTGAGAGAGAGAGAGAGAGAGAGAGAGAGAGAGAGAGAGAGAGTAACAAAATGGCTCCAAAAAATACACGGAAAAAATATACCAACTTATCCTTGGAAGCCTTTTTATAGAATATACCTCGATTTCCTTCAATTTTCCATTATTTTAATTTACTCCTCACATACAACTTGTGACCTTCCATCTCCCCTTTCTCCTAGTTTACATTATTTTCATAAATAGATGTGCCAAAAATATTTTTTTCTCTTGATGTCTTAGCCATAAACTTTTCCGATTTCCTTAGCCATAATAATCAAAATGAACACCCCCTAGGACGTTTGGCCAAATATTCAGCTTCGAATGAGTGTCCCATCAACCATGGTTATTATTTTAAATTTTATTACATGAAATTTTCACGAGGGATGTTAAATTTATTTTTTATATTTATTATGTACATATGAAATAAATAAATAAACATATAATAAATATGTATGTGACGCTAATCTAGATATACAACAATAAAATGTGTATAGATATAAGAGTAGTATTTTTGAATATGTGTGAGTGCTTGTTTTGAATTGGCATCTTTTCTACTTATATATTTATCATTTTGTACCAAAATTAAGTCAATTAAAAAACTCATCACTAAAAATCAATTCTTGATTAGCTCAATTTATCATGGTATTGGTGTTAATGATGAGCTTGGAGGTTCAAGTCCTTCTTAGGTCAGCCACAGGATAATATAAGTGTTATTAAGAAATATTGCACATGCTATAGCCACAACTATCAATTGGCTATTTCCCTTCCCAAGGTAAAGTTGCTAAGAGTGGACCATTTAATGTTGTTTATTTTTTATTTTCTCATTTTATTTATACTTAGAGTTCCACCAAATCATTTTTTCCTATTGAAATTCCTTTACATTACCAATGACTTGAAAGAACTTGAAAGAAAATGGTTTTTTCTTTTTCTTAATCCTTTTTATTAAGGCACATGTGTCAAATCCACATTGAGCATGGTCAAGATAACAAACCACCCTCATAATAGCTTGTATAATGTGCCACTTGGTGCAATGAAAATAAACATGCATACATGTCTATTTATGATGACGATTGGCTATTTCAAATAACTCATTAGGGATATTTGAAAATTTTTGATTGGAGATCATTTATGAGACTTCTTACCCTTCAAATCATCTTCCCATTAAGGTATTTTCACATATGACCATTTCCCTCTTTCAAAACATCCACCCAAAATATTGTTAGGCCTCTTCAGGAGACCCTTTTTCTAATTTCCCTAGGAGGTCATAGGGGAAATTTGAAACAAAAATATTTCAAATAATTTTAATAGAGTCATGAAGACAACTTGAAAGAATTCAATTTAGTTATCCATCATAAGCCATTGGAACAAACCTACAAATCCACATGTGAAGAAATAATAAGCTCATCATGCTTCTCATAAGAATTTCATCACCCACTTTTTAAATCAAAATATTTTTACACCACTAATAAGCCATCGATCCAACTCAAAAGAAAATATTTTGATTATCCTCAATTGGCTAGATTAAAAGAAAAAAGTTTGAACAATCCAAAAAGGAAATCAACTAAACTAAAAATACATTCCCAATAGATTATCAAACTATTTAAAAGAAACAACATTAGAATATCCCTAATGAACATCTAAACAATACTAATATGAAATCAAGTAAACTAAAAAGAATAATATACAAAGGCCCCCAACAAATTATCATACTAGGAACACTAGGAAACACATATACAACACTTCCATCTCTCAAAATATTTAAACCACAACAACAATTACACAGAAAAATAATACGTCTGTTTTGAGCAAAACTCTTGGAAAACAACCAAAGCGATAAATAGACTCCTTAATTAAAGGACAACAGTCCAAAATTTTGTTTTAAAATACATCATGCAAATATGGACCTCGAACTCATTGAAACCCTAAAATAAATCAACTGATAAAGAACATTAAAAACCTAGAAACCTTCGCTCGAGATGAAAAATTAGAGTTACAACCCATTTTCGTTCACAACGGTGTGCAGGGTTCTAACCCCTCACCACCATGGCAAAAATAAGCTTTAAAACAAATTCATATTTCAATAATTAATGTGTACTAAAAACACATAACGGGTTAGGATTTGGAAGCCTACCTATATTTAACCATGAAGTTGAAAATAATATTCTACTTGCACATAAAACAGTTGTGAGAATGAATTGAGAGAATTGAGTCTAATTTTCCTGAAAGAGTGACTCAATGGAACACAATTTCTTAGGTTTACCTGCAACTAAAGTCAGAAGTTTTGGTAAACCTTTATCCTTTGTAAGGAACACTTCTGAGCATTAAATGCTAAAATAATGCTACATCTACATGAGAAGAGAGAAACTGAAAAAAATACCCTATCCCATTAATTCATCAAGGACAAAAATATGTAGAAAATAAACGAATTAAGAATCAAGAAATAAGCATAAATGTGAGTCGAGGGCAAAGATGAATACTTAGTGGAGCTTCTTGTTTGTAGGCGATGTAATCTAGAATTAGTGATTTTCCACCATTGTAACTTCGATTGTAACTTCTCAACCACAAAATCGAATGTCAATTTCAACAAACAACCTTGGACCATGAATCTTAGGGTTATCACAAATTTTGAGGTGGAATGAATTCCATCAACAAGTAGTGCCTCATAGTTTGTGTGTCTGGAATGTTCAAGACTCCTAAAGAATTTCATAACATTTCCATAGCCATATAAATGTCAGCGGAATATAAGTAAAGATAATGACTAAGAAAATACACATCACAATACAAGAAGGTTTTAAACCTTAACATAACCCATGACTTGTAATTCTAATGATCGTTAAGGTCAACTATACTTAAATAATGAGGGTGAGATCACCATAATCCTTAATTAATACTCTAAGACCATAAGGGATAAAATGAATACCATTGTACATTTAGAATGAATTTATATTATATTATGAACAATAGAAAAATAAAAAAATACCCTTGGAATTTCAAGTTAATAACCTGTAGATTAAATAATTATCCATAGATAAATAGTGAGAGGTTTTTCTTAAGTATGTTGCAATAAAGAATCAAATTTTCATAGAAGGAAAAATCTTAATGAAATGATATAGATCTGGAATCACCTGAAGTGTGCGAAGATCAATAGTGATCTTCTCCCCTATTAATTATATAGGTTTTGAAATTGTTTCATATCTAATCAGATCAATTCACGATTACAATTACAAACACTAAAAAAAAATTCAAAACCACCAAGGTAGGGGTAACAATAGTAGAAATAATAACAAAAATAACATGTTCTATTACATGAAAAAAATATAAGTTTTGAAAATATCTATGGCATGTGCTAGGAAAGAAGACACTATGTACAACTAGCAACTCTACAAATATCCACTCACATCTCAAATTTCTTTTGTTCAGAAACTCCTCAATAACAATGGCTATTTCAAAAAATTTAAGTTCTATTTAATAAAACAAATCCAAAAAAAAAAAAAAATTGAATTAGAGATGAAATATTTTTTTCTATCTTTAAACATTGAATTTATGAACATTGAATTTATGAAAGCATTAAATCATATCAACCACTGTAGAATAGGAAATGAGACAAATCAAGAAAGTATCGAACAATTGAGTTGAAAGCCCAAAATTAAATCTCCTTATCAAAGAAAAGGCAACGCAACACTAACTTGGTAGATGGGAAAACAAAATGCTTGATGAATTTTCGCTGCATGAGCCTTGTCCGTTTTGGCGACATGTGCTACATGAACATTTCCCCGAAACCCTAAAAGCAAGTAAGCAATTTGATATTTTCCACTGAAAACATCCTCATATGTACTACCATTCAAGTATCTAACTACAAAAATTTTAATGAAAATGATTTAGGATCATTTTAATTTAGAACCAATATTAATGGAATTTCTGGTTCTTATGCTTCAAACATCTAATCGTAAATTGTTAATAGAAATGGCTTAAAAAATCTACATGATTTAAAATCTACACTTCAATGACTACCTGGTAAAGGATTTCAAGACTGGATTTGATGAATAATTTAATACGATGGTGTGATGGAAGCCATTAATGCCAAATAGATTGTTACAAAGCTCCACAAAATTGTGACATATTGTTGGTATTTACCTCCTTAGAAAAGGGGATCTCCACACATGGCCCCAATCTGACATTAACAAACTA
Organism: Pinus albicaulis; assembly: GCA_034641835.2. Lineage (NCBI taxonomy): Eukaryota > Viridiplantae > Streptophyta > Pinopsida > Pinales > Pinaceae > Pinus > Pinus albicaulis. The sequence continues at coordinate 1,177,124,520 of CM076580.1, forward strand.
ATGAAAATGAGTTAAATGAACAATAATGTGAAAATTTTGGTATTCTTATGATGTATCACCTAGGTTTGGATTTATCTCAACATTTTAATGGTCATATGTTTTTATTTTTTAGGTTTTATTTTTTTCAACGAGCTTAAATTAAATTAACTTAAAATAAAGTAAAAATGAATTATTAATTTTAAAATTGGTTCACTAAATGGTGATTTTTTTTTGGGTCTGTATTACAACATGACTCGAAAGTCAAGATAAAAGGCACAAGCTTCAATGAAATTTTTTTAAGAGAGCATTGATTGGATTTAGATTGTTATAGACATGGTAAAATATAATTTGAAATTATAATTTATTTTAAAGTAGGATAGTTTTAGAACTTGGAGGTATTATAAATTTGGTTATATATTTTCTTTTATTTGTCAACAAAGTTAACAACTTATAGAGAATTGTATACAATTTTTCTCATCTAGATATTAGTATTTTTTATATATTTATGTATAGTGAGCATAAAATTATTATTACTAAAAACATTTTTAAAGAATTTACAAAAATTACAAGTTTTTCCTATAGTTATAATTAAAATATACACATTATGGGTATAGATATAATTAAAATATATATGGTGACTAAATAATTCTAGGAAAAAATTGTTTTTTTTTAAGGTAACATATTTTATGAATTTTATGCACAGAATTACATATGCATATCAAATTCTATATTAAAAAAAATTAAAAAGAAATTGGAAAAAATGAAATTCAAAATAATTGGTTTAAAAGAAAAGGAAACAAAATTAATAAACAACATAAATTTCAAGAAAAAAAATCAGAAAAATCTAAAATAAATATTTGGAAAAGAAAACAAAAAGTTATAGCAAAAAGGAATGAAAAATTAAAATGTTATAATATAGTTAAAATAACTAAATTTCTATGAAAGAAAAAAAAAAAATAACTAAAATGAAGAACATAAAAATACAAAAAAAAAAAAAAAATTAAAAAAAAAAAAAAAATAAATAAATAAATAAATAAATAAATTAAAACAAAATATTCCTAAAAAAATAGCACTATAACATTTTATTTTAAAGAAATTTAAAATAAAAAATTACACAAACTATTTTAAAAATAAAAATATATATAGATATATGGAAGTAACAAAAGTTAAAATATAGTATAGATTAAATGGAATGAAAAGAAAAAGACAAATTAACTTTTTTTTTGGAAAAAAAAACATCTAATTTATATTAAAATACCAGTACAGAACTTCAAAATTCAAAAATTACATTGTTTTTTCCATATAACTAGTTTAAACCTGCAATAGCTTCAAAATACATCTTTTATATATATATATATATATACACAGCACTTTGGGCAGGCAGCTGGCGGCGGTTTGGGGAAGCGAATCGATCGCAGCGCACAGTGCTCCCACACAATTATTTTTTAGTTCTTTTTGTTTGTTTTCTTATTAATAATTTTTTGAGTTCTAAATCCTTGCATGACACCTGGTCAATACACCCAGTTTGATGAAGAACTTAATCCAACAAGCCACGTAGTCGGTCACTGACAAGAATTCCACTTGGAAAGGGTTTATACGCAGCTTCATTATACTATCCTCATGGCATTGTTCAGAGTGGGAATTACTATCCGCATGGCGTCCACGCATATTCATCTCGAATATATATATATATATATATATATATATGTGTGTGGGGATATGCATATATCATGTCAACAACTGGATGTATGATCATGTATCGCACCGACTATATAGATATAAATAAAATAATTTAGCATAACATAATAATTTAGCATGCTCTATATAGATATAAATAAAATAAAGAAAATTAATAATAATATTCACATATATGAAATAATTAGTAATTACGCCTTCGGTGTAGCCTCTTATTGGAATTGGCATGATTAATCATTTTGTTAATTAATTTTTTTTATCTCATGGTCGAGATTGAAAGATGCTTCTCGTTATTGCCACTCAATCAATGAATGAAATTGAAAGCGATAACGTCCTTGCATATCTAAATCAGGTGTTTAAACTCTACTTAAATTAATTTGTTACCAAATGATCATTAAAAATTTACTGTTCCTCTTATTTATCTCCACGTACGAGGGTATGAGGGATTAGAGTAAAATAAAGACACGTTTCGGGCAAGAAAATTGTATCGTCGAAGCCGCATGGCATGTGGTTAGCTTAACGTTTTAGGTTTAATCATGGGATTTGTATGGAGACAGCCATCTTTGCAAACAACAAGAAATATCGATGTCCATCCATCTTCCAATGGGAGCAGCCTACCACTTGCAATGAATTCTTTAATGGCCATTATCTTCACCCGGTGCCATGCGCAATGAATTCTGTAGAGTTGTCGCACAAGCGGGAACCATTACGGGAAGGTGAACCAGAGGGTCGCCCAAATGTTTGAATAGAGTGGTTCCATGGAGTTGTTTTACCTATCTGCTGTGATGGTTGGCATCGTAACACTCAATTTATTTCAGACCATAAGACCACTTGGTTTAGAGTAGCTGACACATTTGGATGCAGAGAACCGTGACTGTGGCTGGTTGGATCCAAGTAAGAAATCCTTCTGAGGAGCTTCACGGTTGTGGAACACATGCTCTGGACGGTAAGCTTTCGAATATTTCTAGTTTTCATCCTATTTTCTATTCTCTCTAGGTTCTTCCTCCATCTCATTTATAAAAAAAACTCTTTTACAGTTGGGTTCTTAAACTACTTATGCATCCGGTGTAGGTCGGATTATTCCGACAGCCTCGTTTGATTGACCGTGAAATGATATTAAACAATGTTTGACAAGTTCATTAGGCTTTCACCATGTATACCCTAATTTAAATTTGACGTGGTGTGAATATATCTGCAAACGAAATCAACAAATGGGATTGACGGAACAGAGAATTTTTCTGTCATTATATGTTTTTTTTCACTTCCCCATTATGTTTTTTAATCCATTAAGTTTATTCTTTGTTGCACTTCGTTTAATTCTCTTTATCTATTTGCTTTGAGATCTCTTTGCTACTGGTTTACTTGCTACCTTCTTTTTGGTTTACTTTTTTCTCTGGTTTGCACTTTGCAGTCGAATCATTTTCACGTATCACGTATTTGAGCTTATCTTGGTTGTTCGTTTTTGTGGCACGTAGACGTTGTTCTGAACCTTTTTACGTAGCACAATCAAACTGTCCAGTTCACTATCCCACCAATACATTTCCTTGTCTCCTGGGTGGGCACTCACAGGTTGGTTTATTGTTGAGAATATTATTCCCATGTCTACAAAAAGAACCAACTTGTGAATGCCCACCCGGGAGACGCGACGTATCAAGAGAAGCTCAGATCCTTAATACGTTAAAATGAATGGAGAACAAAGTAGAGAAGTAAGAAGAAAGTAGGTAGTAAAGAGATCTAAAAGGAAATGCACCGAAGTCTGAAGTATGGTAAACAAAAAAGGAATAAAAATTCAACAGATGATAAATCCTATTCACAATCAAAACTAAATAGACGACGGTCGATCCGAGGGAGAAGTGACAAACACACGTTTAGTTGACAACATTTTATTGAATTTGTAGATTTGTAAAAATAAACTTGATAATTTATGAACATTTGATAATATACTTTAATAGTACAATTTTATTTAGAAAAATAAAGGCTATTAGAAATATATATACTTTAATACTATTCAATTATAAATTTGTAAAAAGAAAAGTTTCAAAGTAAAAAAATTTGGAAGTAAAAAGTATTTGTTTAATTGGATAACAAATTTAGGGAGTGAATATGGAAGGAATTATACTTTTCATTATATTAAAACACAAACCATTCATTGCACGATATGTAAAACACTATAACATATCACTCCAAAGGTTCAAAAACCTTTATCGCGCGATAAAAGATAGCAAACGATGTTTAAACAAAATCTTTAACCTTTGTAAGCCATCGGATTTCAAAACTTGTTTAACAGAAATGCATTGAAACACATCGCGTTACAAAATTGGACTCCTGACGTCAGCAAATGTGCGCGCGATGGATTATTAAATCCATCCTATAACTGTTCATCCGGTCCACCAAAGGGTTTCAGATATGGTAAGATTTGGACGCGCGATGAACTATTTCAATCGCGCTCATAAAACGTTTCGGGTCCGGAAAACTTGTGCAATCTTAATTTCAAGATTTAATGTCTCAAACATAATCACATCACTCTTTTTATTGCCCATGTTGTAAGTTCAAGTGATGTCTTGCGCTACAACTTATTGTGCATAATTATGCCAGTCATTATTGTTTCTGTAGCTCGAGATTCAGTTCACTAACTCCCTCACGTAACAATTTATATTTATTATTAAAGAGTGTCGCTGCCAGTCGTTCCCATTGAAAGGAAATTTCTAAATCGAAAAACTTCTAACACACAACTTAGAATATCCGGCGGCTGGAAATATGAACCCTTTCCTTTTAATTGTATTTTTATCATTATCAAAGTCACATCCACTGAATATTGATATCCAACATCTGTGACCGAATTTTAGCATTAAGTGAGAACACATGCTTCCACAAATAAGTGAGAACACTCATCCACAACTGTAACATAATATAATCATTTAAATTTGTCAAAATACTATTCATAACCTTATATATAAAATAATATATTTATCGAAGTGATTTTTCAAGACATTTTTTTTATATATATAGAGCAGTTTTAAAATATTTGTTATATATTAGAATAGTTTTTGGGCCATGTTTTGGAAAAATCAGAAAGTCCGAGCGGTTAAGAATGCAATAATTGGCATAGTTATACGTTTTGGTACAACCATGTTTCTGGACCCTTTATTCGATCAATTATATAGGACTTGATTGTAATATTTCATTTTAACAATATTCTATGGAAAGAGAAATAAATGAAAAATTACTATGATTTATATTTATAATATATTTTGAAATTTCCATATATATAATAATAATATAATTATAAAATTAATTATTAGCATTTTTAATTATTTAAAAATATTAAAAATAAGAAAAAAAAATTAATTATTTTATTTTAAAAATTAAATTAAATTTTAAATTTAATTAAAATTTATTAATTCAAATAGAAATTATATACGAATCAAAATTATATTCATATGATGAAATTTTGCCATGTTGTCGGAAATTTTCCATTTAATGGAGTTGGATTTAACTGCGTCATAATCCATGTGACAACTAAAAATTAAAAAGATAAATATTGATGTACAGCGCATATTTTATTATATAACATGTGTTAAAACATTATAACATATCACTCACATATCACTCCAAAGGTTCAAAAACTTTATCGCACGATAAAAGATAGCAAACAAAATTTAAACAAAACCTTTAACCTTTGCAATCCGCGGGACTTCAAAACTTGTTTAACCGAGATGCATTGGAACACATCGTGTTGCAAAATTGGACTCCTGACATCAGCAAATGTGAGCGCGATGGATTATTAAATCCATCCTATAACTGCTCATCGGGTCCGCCAAAGGGTTCGTGTACGGTAAGATTTGGACGCGCGATGAATTATTTCAATCGTGCTCATAAAACGTTTCAGGTCCGGAAAACTTGTTTGTGAACTGGCCCAAATAAAACCCAATCAAATAAACTTCTGCCACGTGTCTTCTCACGGGTTGCTGTAGTGGTCCCGGTTGCTATAGAGGGGACCACTGGTCTTTAAACATAATGAACTCCCGCATACCCAAACATTTATATTTATATTATTTCTATTGTTTATGGAATTTTAGTTGTTAGTTTCTTATGCATTACTTTAATTGTATATTAATGTTTTGTACATGCATTTTCATGGAGTTTTAATTTATTAATAATATATATTAATCTATAAACACTATGGTTATATTTATATTTTAAGGTTTAATATATTAATGTTAGAGTTATATATTAATATTATGGTTTTTTATCTTAGGGATTTAATATTAATGTAAGGGTTATATATATATATATATATTTGCGTAGATGTTTCTATCTCTTTCTGTATTAATTTTTATTTTGTTGTTTTTTCTTTCAAATGTAGGTATGGATAATAATGATAGCATCTATTATAATTAAGCGGTGGCAAATATTTCTAGACTCATCAGTGTTGTTTCTTACATTTGGAACAAGCTCGATAGAAAACATGACTTCCATTGTGCTTTTATTGATGAGCATCTTCATGTGCTAGATGAAATGAAAATGAATGTAAAATACTTGTTGCATGTGCACATGAGGGAGGTTGGGAGAAAAACAAGAAGGGATTGGTTGGAAAGCATTAAGTATCATGAGCATTATCCTGTTGATTTGAATTGGTGTTCCTTTTGTGGCCGGTCTGGTTGTGTTCTTGGAGAGGCTATTGATAAATGACCTTTGATGGAGAGTTTTGAGTCCATTTTTGTGGTGGGTTTTCTTTATGTAAAGATAGCAAAAAACATATGTTAATTTTAGTGTTTTTTTTTTTTTGGTTTCACTGATGGCGGAATTCAGTATCATTTTAGTTTATTTATTTATTCAGTTTATAATATTAACAATCAGTAAGGTTGATTGATCACTTACGGTTTATTATAATAATATTCATGTGACTTTAAAATTCCTCTCTATTTAAAATATTAGGTCGTATTCTTTATTAAGCTACTGTATTTTTAAAATTGTTCCATTCGCCTTAATGGTCCCTTGGGTTATTAATATTTTTCCCTTGTATTCACCAATTCCTTTGGTTTATGATATTAAGCCCTTGGGTTTATTAGTTCTTCTGGTTTATAATATGAATAATCCCTTGGGCTAATTATTTGTGTTTATTACTTTCTTCAACTTGAGTAATTTTTTATTAATTTTTTTGATCCTTTGACTTTATTAATAACTTGATTTTATTAATAATATTAGTTTCTAATAGTAATTTGTCAGGTTTATAATATTGATAATCCCTTTTGTTTATTGATATTCAATTTTTATAATATTACTGGTCCCTTTGCTTTATTGATGTTTTATGATTATACTATTAATATTTCACTGTATTTGTTGATCAATTGGGTTTATAACATTGATTCCTTAATTTTTCGGATTCTTTCGGTTTCTATTAGTATTCCCTTCACATTATTAAATTCAGATATTGGGGTTTTAATATTAGTTGTGGAGTTTAATATTAATGCATTGTCCAATTTCACATTATGAAAAACACTCACTCAACTTAATATAAACAGAAGGGACTATTGATATAACTTATGTTTTTAATAATTTTCCCTTGGGTTCACCGGTTCCTTTGGTTTATAATATTAAACCCTTGGGTTTATTATATATTTTTGTTTATATTATTAATAGTCCCTTGAATTTATTAATCTCTTCATTTAAAAATATTAGATACTACCGTTTATTAAATTCTTAGGTTTTTTGTTTAAAGTATGTTAATTTAAATGTTATTTTTTTTTATTAACATTAAAATGTTTTATAATTGTTTTTATTGTCGTCTCTTTTTTCATTTCATATAATAATTTTTTTCATGTATTAATTAAATGAATACATTCATGAGATGCAATATAGTAATATATGAGAAATTTATTACATCGTTTTTCGTGTTGTTCAATTTACCTCCTTTTTTTAGTCGCTATAGTTATTTTGTTTGCGATAAACCATTCAGACATATACAGCCAGTTATATTAGCTAATCTTTAAAAATCAAGATTGAAGTCCATATCCCTATGACAAGAAACTAAAAAATATTTATCGATGTGGTTTGCTAAATATATTGTGGTTTGGTTCAATGACAAGATATTTATATTAGATACTAACATTAGAGTAAAATTAATATATACATTGATATTAATTTAAATATAACTATTTAATTACTAACATTATTAATATTTCATTTTAAACATTGAGTTTAAAATTTTGTTCCCTTCGCCTTATTGGTCCCTTGGGTTATTAATATTTTTCCCTTGGGTTCACGAGTTCCCTTGTTTTCTAATATTAAACCCTTGGATTATTAATTCTTTTGGTTTATAATACTTTGTTAATCACTTAAGTTGGTTAATCATTTTTATTTTTATTACTAATTTTTTGGGTAATTTTTTTCCCTTGGTTCACCAATTCCTTTAGTTTATAATATTAAACCCTTGGGTTTATTATTTATTTTGGTTTATAATATGAATAATCGATCAATGTCATCCCTGATCAAATGTCACATTGTCACAAATATTGTCTCAATATGAAAATCGCCCATGGCCAACCATGGTCATAGTTGGTCCAACGTCGCATTGTGACAACAATTGTCTCAATGTTTAAATCAAGCATGGTAAACCATGTCTTTTCCCCTCCGTTTATAATATTTATAATCATGTGACTTTACTAAATATATATATATTTTTTATAGGTATCCCTTGGCTTTCTTGATCTCTTATGTTTTTAATATTTTTCCCTTGGGTTCCCCAATTCCTTTGGTTTATAATATTAAACCCTTGGGTCTATTAAGTCGTTTGGTTTATAATATTTATAATCCCTTCTATTTATTAATTAGTTTCTTTTAAAATATTGGTTCTTATGGTTTTTTGTTTTCTTAGGTCGTTTTTTGTGTTGTTCAATTTACCTCCTTTTCTTAGTCGCTATTGTTCTTTTGTTTGCGATAAACCATTCAGACATATACATCCCATTATATTAGCCAATCATTAAAAATAAAGATTGAAGTCCATATCCCTATTACATGAAACTAAAAAATATTTATCGATGTGGTTTTCTAAATGTGTTGTGGTTTGGTTCAATGACAAGATATTTATATTGGATTCTAATATTAGACTAAAATTAATATATACAATGACATTAATTTAAATACAAATATTTAATTACTAACATTATTAATATTTTATTTTAAACATTGAGCTTAAAATTTTTTTCCGCCTTATTGGTCCCTTGGGTTATTAATATTTTTCCCTTGGGTTCACCAGTTCCTTTGTTTTCTAATATTAAGCCCTTGGATTATTACTTCTTTTGGTTTGTAATACTTTATTAATCACTTAAGTTTGTTATTAATTTTTATTTCTATTAATAATTTTTTGGGTAATGATTTTCCCTTGGTTCACCAATTCCTTTAGTTTATAATATGAATAATCGATCAATGTCATCCCTGATCAAATGCCACATTCTCACAAATATGGTCATAGTTGGTCCAATGTCGCATTGTGACAACAATTGTCTCAATGTTTAAATCAAACATCGTAAACCATGTCTTTTCCCCTTCGTTTATAATATTTATAATCATGTGACTTTACTAAAAAAAAATTGTTTTTTATAGGTATCCCTTGGCTTTCTTGATCTCTTATGTTTTTAATATTTTTCGATTGGGTTCCCTAATTCCTTTGGTTTATAATATTAAACCCTTGAGTTTATTAATTCTTTTGGTTTATAATATTAATAATCCCTTATGTTTATTAATTAGTTTCTTTTAAAATATTGGTTCTTATGGTTTTTTATTTTCTTAGGATTTTGAATTCAAAATATTTATTCTTAGGGTTTGTTACCCTCTTCTATTTTTAATATTGATCCCTTGGCCTTATTGATAACTTATGTTTTTAATAATTTTCCCTTGGGTTTGCCAATTCCTTTCGTTTATAATATTAAACCCTTGGGTTTATTATTTCTTTTGGTTTATATTATTAATAATCCCTCAGCTTTATTAATCTCTTCAGTTTAAAATATTAAATATTATCGTTTATTAAATTCTTAGGTTTGATGTTTAAAGTATGTTAATTTCAATGTTATTTTGTTGGTTTAATATTTTTCCCTTCGCCTTATTGGTCCCTTAGGTTATTAATATTTTTCCCTTGGGTTCACCAATTCCTTTGTTTTCTAATATTGAACCCTTGGGTTATTAGTTCTTTTGGTCATAGTTGGTCGGGTAATGGTTTTCCCTTGGGTTCACCAATTCCTTTAGTTTATAATATTAAACCCTTGGGTTTATTAGTTATTTTGGTTTATAATATGAATAATGGATCAATGTCATCCATGATAAAATGTCACATTCTAACCAATCTTGTCTCAATATGAAAATCACTCATGGCCAACCATGGTCATAGTTGGTCCAACGTTGCATTGTGACAACAATGGTCTCAATGTTTAAATCAATTCCCTTGGGTTCACCAAATCCTTTGGTTTATAATATTAAACCCTTGGGTTTATTGGTTGTTTTGGTTTATACTATGAATAATCGATCAATGTCATCCATGATCAAATGTCACATTTTGACAAATATTGTCTCAATATGAAAATCACCCATGGCCAACCATGGTCATAGTTGGTCCAACGTCACATTGTGACAACAATTGTCTCAATGTTTAAATCAATTCCTTTGGGTTCAGCAATTTCTTTGGTTTATAATATAAAACCCTTGGGTTTATTAGTTCTTTTGGTTTATAATATGAATAATCGATCAATTTCATCCATGATCAAATGTCACATTCTGAAAAATATTGTCTCAATATGAAAATCACCCATGGCCAACCATGGTCATAGTTGGTCCAATGTCGCATTGTGACAAAAACTATCTCAATGTTTAAATCAATTCCCTTCGGTTCATCAATTCCTTTGGTTTATAATATTAAACCCTTAGGTTTATTAGTTCTTTTGGTTTATAATATGAATAATCGATCAATGTCATCCATGATCAAATGTCACATTCTAACAAATATTGTCTCAATATGAAAATCACCCATGGGCAACCATGGTCATAGCTGGTCCAACGTCGCATTCTAACAACACTTGTCTCAATGGTTAAATAAATTCCCTTAGGTTCACCAATTCCTTTGGTTTATAATTTGTTGGGTAATGGTTTTCCCTTTGGTTCACCAATTCTTTTTTTTTATAATATTAAACCCTTGGGTTTATTAGTTCTTTTGGTTTATAATATGAAAAATTGATCAATGTCATCCATGATCAAATGTCACATTCTGACAAATATTATCTCAATATGAAAATCGCCCATGGCCAACCATGGTCATATTTGGTCCAATGTTGCATTGTGACAACAATTGTCTCAATGTTTAAATAAATTCCCTTCAGTTCACCAATTCCTTTGGTTTATAATATTAAACCTTTGGGTTTATTAGTTCTTTTGGTTTATAATATGAATAATCGATCAATGTCATCCATGATCAAATGTCACATTCTGAAAAATATTTTCTCAATATGAAAATCACCCATGGCCAACCATGGTCATAGTTGGTCCAACGTCGCATTGTGACAACAATTGTCTCAATGTTTAAATCAATTACCTTCGGTTCACCAATTCCTTTGGTTTATAATATTACGAACCCTTGGGTTAATTATTAGTTTTTATTAATTTCTTCAACTTGAGTATTTTTTTATTAATTTTATTGTTCCTTCACCTTATTGGTCCCTTAGGTTATTAATATTTTTCCCTTGGGTTCACCAATTCCTTTGGTTTATAATATTAAACCCTTGGGTTTATTAGTTCTTTTGGTTTATAAAATGAATAATCGATCAATGTCATCCATGATCAAATGTCACATTCTGACAAATATTGTCTCAATATGAAAATCGCCCATGGCCAACCATGGTCATAGTTGGTCCAACGTTGCATTGTGACAACAATTGTCTCAATGTTTAAATCAATTCCCTTGGGGTTCACCAATTCCTTTGGTTTATAATTTGTTGGGTAATGGTTTTCCCTTGGTTTCACCAATTCCTTTGGTTTATAATTTGTTGGGTAATGGTTTTCCCTTGGGTTCACCAATTCCTTTGTTTTATAATATTAAACCCTTGGGTTTATTAGTTCTTTTGGTTTATAATATGAATAATCAATCAATGTCATCCATGATCAAATTTCACATTCTGAAAAATACTGTCTCAATATGAAAATCACTCATGGCCAACCATGGTCATAGTTGGTCCAACGTCGCATTGTGACAAAAATTGTCTCAATGTTTAAATCAATTCCCTTGGGTTCACCAATTCCTTTGGTTTATAATTTCTTGGGTAATGGTTTTCCCTAGGGTTCACCAATTCCTTTGGTTTATAATATTAAACCCTTGGGTTTTATTAATCTCTATTGTTTTTAATATTTCCCTTAGCCTTATTGATGCCTTAGGTTTTTAATATTTATCCCTTGGGTTCACCTATTCCTTTGGCTTATAATATTAAACCCTTGGGTTTATTAGTTCTTTTGGTTCATAATGTTAATCACACATTGGGTTTATTACTCTCTTGAGTTTAAAATATTAATTCTTAGGCTTTATTAATTTCTTATATTTTTCGGTTTAAAATATTAATTCTTAGGGTTTATTAATATCTATTGTTTTTAATAATCATCCGTTAGGTTTATAATATTTATCCCTTGGGTTCACTGATTCTTTTGGCTTATAGTATTAAACCCTTGGGTCTATTAGTTCTTTTGGTTTATAAATATCTTATGTTTAAAATATTGATTCTTATGGTTTATTAATTTATTAGGTTTTTTAGTTTAAAATATCAATTCTTAGGGTTTATTAATGTCTTTTGTTTTTAATATTGATCTGCTATGTTTATAATATTTATCCATTGGGTTCACCAGTTCCTTTGGTTTATGATGACATTTGGTTTGTATTATTAATTATCCCTTGGGTTTATTAATATCTTCAGTTTAAAATATTAATTGTTAGAGTTTATTAATCTCTTAAGTTTTTTGTTTTTAAATATTGTTTCATATGCTTTATTAATAGCTTGAGTTTAATATATTAATTCTTAAAGTTTATTACTTTCTTATGTTTTTGGGTTTAATATTATTAATATATTAATAAATATAATTAATATATATTATTAATATATAGTATTATTAAATATTATAATATTATTAATATATCAATAAATATTAATATTATTAATATTATTAATATAATAAATAAGAATATATTTTATTAATATATATTATTAATAAATATTATAATATTATTAATATATCAATAAATAATATTAATATATATTATTAATAAATATTATAATATTATTAATATATCAATAAATATTATTATTATATATAAAATATTTTGGTGATTTTAATCATAACTATCTAATATTTATTGAGATATAAATTAATGTGCTGGGTAGTGGATATAGGCCTATCGGCGTATTTCAATCACATTGGTGAATGTGGTTGTAAATCTACTTTATATATGCCTATTGGTTTATATCAACCACATTGGTAAATATAATGTGGTTGTGCTAGTATTAGTAGTATTGGGATTATATATATATATATATATATATATATATAAAGAATAATTTAAATAATATATACATATAATTTAAATATATTTTCATCACGTTCTTTATATTTTAAAAAAAATGTAAAATAATTAGAGAATATATTTAATACTATTTATTAATAAAAAAATATTTAATTTTAATATATATATATATATATATATATATATATATATATATCAATTTACAAAAAATAAGTAAATTGACTTCTCCGACACCTGCACAAGACAATTAATCTTCAGGGATTGTCATATCATATTCTTGTTAACCACATTCTTCGAGTTTCCTCTTTTCTAAAATTAAATTTAATTTTTGACCACACGAAAATATAAAAGTTAACTAAGAAATATTCTAAATAATATAATCATTCGTATATAGGTTATAAAGAAATATTGTACATAGTATAATCATTCTTACAGGTTATCTATTTTCCTTAGCCAAGTAAAGTTGATAACATAAAACTTTTTTTTAGGTTGTTGTCTTTCTCATTAGCCTTACACCTCACATTCCACCAAATCATTTTTCATTATCATTTCTTTTTACATTGTAAGACCTAGTTAAAACATTGTTTCTATTTGTTGTTGCTATGATGAAATTGGTAAATGTTCGCGTGAGGTCAAAATATTGGTGAATCACTTTATGCATAGAAGTTTTAAATTTTCTTCTAAAAGGGAATTCGACAAGTCTTTCGATTCACTGAAACTACACAATTATAGAAATTTACTCTGTTTATCTTTATGGATAAAAGTATCTTGGTGTGAAAAGGAGCCAAGGAAGGGTGATGGGAAAGACTTAGATAAAATTATCTTGGTGCGAAAAGTAGTCAAGGAAGGGTGATGGAAAATACTTGAGGCATATTTGACGAGAAGAGGGAAAGAAGAATCAAAGGAATAACACTCTAATGTTGGCAAGACTTTCTCAAGGGTATTACTGAGTTGGACTGTGAGCGAGTGGAAGCCCTAAATCAAAATAGTAAATAATAAGAATTCGTGGTTGGACTATGTCATCTAAATTCCATGGAATAGAATTCTCTAACCATTATCCATTAATTGATCTAGAAATTTAAAGGGATCGACGGGAGTATTCCACGTGATTTCCATACTCAAAATTTGGGAAGAGAGAAAAGTGATTGCCAGTTGTGAAGAGAGGCCTCTCTTCTTTGAAGTAAAGATTACCATACTCAAAACTTGGGAAGAGATAAAACTGATTTCCATACTCAAGAGTTGGGTAGAGAGGTTTCTCTTCTTTGAATTCCCTTATTGCCTACAAAACAAAGATGAGAATATATTTTCTTGGAAAGTGTTTTATTTTTTGAATTTTTTTGAGGTTAAAAGGTTGAAATGATTATAAGAATTGTTGTGCTCTTATGAGATGCAATATTTGTGATGTGAAATGCTAATTGTTCAATACTACAATAGTTTTTATTTATTTGTGGAATTTTGTGTAACTAAATTATTGATGTGTTGAAATAGAATAAAGTAAAAGGCTACCAATATATATTGCAGAACAAAAAATTCTAAAAATTCTAAAACATGAAATATTGGTATGGGAACTACACATTGTAACAAGTCAAAACTCGACTAAGCATTCCCAATATTAGATTAAGGATTTATGGAAACTTTAGGGTCCCAACGACTATATTTCTATAATTTTATCTGTAATTTTGGAACGGTTATCCTACTCATTGAACCTAAATTCAAGATTTGGACAATCCTTGACCAGATAGACTTATTTAGACCCAATGGGCTAGAACATGTCCTAAATGTAGACTAGGTCCTATATGAACCTGGGCTGGAAAAAATATAAACATGAAATTTTTTAACTACAACTAATCTACATGGGCATAGAAGATTAAAAGAAGGTTCTTGTGAAAACAGAGATGCAAAAATCACTACTGAAAAGGAGAAACAAGCCATAAATTGAAGGATTATTATACTAAATATTTGTAGCACTCAACAACTAACTTCATGATTATCTAATAGAAAATGAGAAAAATAAAATGAATACATTTTAAAGCCATATTTGTAACTATTGCAACTAATTACTACAATTGTGGACACGTGAGTGGTCAATGCAATTCTAGGTCGAACAACACTAGAACCAACAACCTCAAACAGGTCTGAGACCAAGAACTACCTAAGTAGAGTACATGCTGATGCAAGAGCATTAGACTCAAAAATAATTTGAATTTATTAAAACTTAGGGGTGTTTAAGTTTTTAAAAGAGCTAGATTTTTATAAATAATTTGAGTGGGTTTTATGTATTTTTAATTAAATATTGTAAACAATTCTCAAATATGAGAGAATTTGGTCAGCTGAGGGTGTAAAGGGATGAGAGATTTTAATTTAGAAATTAATTTCATTTATTTTGGGTGAGAGAGGATCCTTAGGGATTCAAGAGTGATTTCAGGATTTTGTTGAGATATTTGAGGGTTTGTTGAGTCATTAAAGGAATATGAACCAAAATTGGTTCAATTAAAATTGTATAAATTAATATGCCTCAAAGGAAAAATAGATGAGGTGAGATTAGAGTGTAGAATAGAGAAAGAGAGGGCCAATGATTGAAAATCAGGCCAGGAAGAAATATTGCTGTAAGTAAGTTCATTTTTATATAAAAGTACTAAGTTTGAATTATGTGCCTTAGTTGATTGATTATGTATGGTTGAAATCCCATATTAAAGATTGAAATGATGAATCACTGTTAAGAGACTTGTTGGCTTCAATTTGTAGAAATTGATAACTATTTTGTGTTGAAGCCGAAAGCAGAAAATTGATTTCAGTTAATGTCAATTTATGCATTGAGCTAAATCCAATCTGCATATGTATCGATCCTTCTAGAGAAGGATTGAATCGAAATTTCAATTCGAATTGGTGTTAGCAGATCGGCTTGGATAAATCGATTCGTGGGAGGCAAAATCGCTTAAGGAAAATTTCACTGAACTGTTGTGTAAGAGTGTAGAATTAATATTTGAAATCGTGTTTTTTTGTGAGTTTAACCACAGGTGCTTGGCATGAGGATAAAAATGAGTTAAATTTCCACATAGCGCCGGAGCAAAGGGTATGACTATGGTGTAGATCAAGGTACATGTAATAACACTGTTAGTTTCTGTTGTTGAAAATGGAGCCACCAGCAACGTAAAATGATATTCATCAATGTGAAATTGCCATCGAAAGTGCAGTACAGAAAGGTGATGTAATGGATTGAAGTGATTCGGGGTTTTAACTTGGAGATCGACAGTAAGCATAGATCTGTGGTTATTAAGTTTGGAGTAGAAACAAGATTGGAGGAGCTCTAAGCAGACCATGGCAGCATTGTAGAGTAATGGTGTATTACACAGATGTTGTATGAAATAATTCGATGGATGGTTAAATTGCACATATGAAATATCAAAGACGTGGCGGAATTATACATCGAATTGTGTTGATGAATGATTGGGGGAGTTTTTTTGAAATGTTAAATTAAGCCATCCAGGAATGGGTTCGATGTATGCAGAAGAGCGATTCTAAAGAGTGTTGAATGGTGCAATGGGACAACGGAGGCGTATTTAAATAAGTCACAGTAGAATTGTAGAAATGGTGCAGTGATGATTTTTTTTAAAAGAGATGGTGCAAGTCTGAGGAGAAGGCGGACAATTTAATTTGTAGAGATGCCGAATTGAATAGCAAGGGAAGTGCAGAGGCGTAGATTTAAGAATTGGAGTGTGAGTCAAAGAAATGAAGGTCAAAGTCGATGAATTGCATTAAGATATATCATGGAAGAAGGGTGTTGTAACCTGTCGATGTTTTCATTCATGAATTGTCTTTGCAGATTTAAATTGCCACAGAATGGGAACGTGAATTTCAATGGTAAGTTACAAGGTTGGAATGCTTCTTATCTTGAATTGGCGGAAAAATTCTGTTTGGTAAAACGCTGTTGGGAGAATGGTAAAATATTGGAACCAGTTGCATTATTAACATGAATTTCGTGTTAGTATGGTTGTTATAAATGTTATTGGATATTTTTGTGCGTTGATGCATGAGACAAATTGGTATGCTGAATGGAGAAAGGCACATATGTATATTGGAACCTTGTGTTCAAAAAATGAATGTAAGTGTCGAGGAGTTTGAGTTGAGTGCAGAATGCTGTAATAGTTACCAGATATATGAAATTGAAGTGTGAAATTTTTAAGCTTCTGCAAATGATAGTGTATGTAATTGTCGGATTTGAAATTTTATTTGGGGCAGTTGTTGAGATGCATTCATATATGCATAGTATTGGGAAGATTCTTGGTTTGCAGGGTTAACCTGCATCATTTTGGTATCAGAGCCAGAATAGCTCTGCGTGAAGATTCAAGTTTTGTTAATTAATTGCATGTGATGAATGAAGGTCATATTTTGAAACTAATGAAGATTGCAGCACAGGGATGCAGTGCAGGTAAAAGATAAGGCAAGATCAATAGTGTGTTGGAGGTGAGGTGATGATCATTATTATTGAACTCGGTTTTGAAGGTTATGCTTGAAGAATTTGGTTGCAGGCATAGTGAAGAAGTCTCAGTGGGAAGAAGAAGATCATAGTTGGAGTGCAGTGATGAAAGAGTCCAACATGGATTCTAAGAGAGAGTGGCAGAACCTGAAGATTAAACAGAGGTTGAATAAAGTTTCAAATGAGTGAAGCCTAGAGGAGCAGTGGAGAAATGCTCGAAAGGGTTCTAGCAGAGGACCGGTGATTACCAAAAGACCAGATCCGGAGGAAGTGATTGGTGAGGTAAGTGGCAGCAAGAAAGTTTGCTGTTGCAGAGGCTTGGTGCAAATCATGGGTGAGGAACTCATGGCGAAGGAGATGACTACTGGAAGTCATAAAGGAGAGAGCAAAGGTTCATAGAGAGGCCACAGTAGAGAAAGAGAGAAAGATGCCAAGGAAAATGGCATAAGACAACAGTTGACTGATGAAGAGTATGAGAAAGAGAAAGCTGAGATAGCAGTTCATCTTCTGTTATTGATGGAGTTGTTACAGGAAAGTATGAAGGACCAGAGACATGGTTGGACCATGAGGAAGAGAGTGAAGTGGCAGAGGCTACAACAAAAAAGAGATCAACAAATAAACATGCAGTTAATAGAAGAGTTGAAGAAGATCGAGCATATGATGAGTTATTGGGCAGATCCAGATCAGCTGGATAATATAAACCCTTGTATTTTTGTAGCTGACAATTGTGATGTGATTACAGGTTTTGCTGAGGAGGATGCACAATCTTTTGAAGCTGTCACAAGTATGGAAAAGAATCTTTTAGGAGATAAATACTCTAAAGAAGAAAGCTGTAATGCGTTTGTACTTGAATTTGTTACAACATAGGAAGTTCTTGTGAATGAAGAAGAGGATGAGCTTGAAGAGTTGGTATATGAACCAACAGTTGAGATTGTTGAACTTTGTGATTTTCAAACTGAAATTTTGTGTATGAATGCAGGGATTGTAAGTGATGGTGAAATGCTTCAGCAATGCCACAGAGAAATTGCATTGTTGGAATATTTGTTGGAGAATTCAGAGTATGACAGGGAGATTGCAACAGAAGAAAGAGTTCAGTATAGTGAACGAAAGCAGAAAGACATCATGGAAATAGATGGTGTGAAGGAAGTAATGGTTGACAGTCTTGAGAATTCTTTGGGCAGAGAGAATCAACATACTGATGTGCTGATAGTGGAGGAGAACTCAGAACAACATACTGGAGTGCTGGCAAAGGAGGACAAGGCACTGATGCCTTATGATTTTTGTTTTAACAAGTGTTTTTTGAATGCAGGTATTGTTGCAGGTACTAAAGAACAATTGACTCAGTTGAGCAGTCAAATGAAGGGGAAAGACGAGAATTCTGTGGAAATTTAAAATCCATGGGATGAAGAAGTTATGTTGCTGGAGATGATGCTGAATGATCAGAATTCACTGGAGAAAGAATCTCAATTTCAAAATTGGGAATTATCGAGGAAAAGAGATGAAGATAGCAGAAAGAAGCACACAATGTACTAGTCTAGTAAGTTGCTGATGGGAAGAGAAGTTTTCCATTGTAAAAGACAAGAGGGCATGGATGATTGGGCGACAGTAAGAAATGAGAAGGTAAGAATGGAAACAAGCATAGAAGTAAAAACTGAGCAAGTAAGAAATCAGTAGCCTGAAGATTTATTGGACCGAGAAATTGAATTAATCAGGAGAATCATGTTGAAAGTGTCTCAGAGCAAGACATCAGCAAGGAAGAGAAGCAACAACAAAATGAAGACGGAGACAGATTGTGAAAGTGCAGCGAGCAGAGCAAGAAAGCATAAGATATGGAGACCTGGAGAAAAGCAGCATACGATAGCAGAAATTGATGATAACTTGTAAAACAAAGTGTGGGATCCAGGCGGACAAAGACTTCACTTATAATTGGGAGATCATGATCATTTTCAACCTTGGGAGTCTGATGCAGGAGCATTAGACTCTAAAATACTTTGTATTTATTAAAACTTAGGGGTGTTTAAGTTTTTAAAAGAGCTAGATTTTTATAAATAATTTGAGTGGGTTTTATGTATTTTTAATTAAATATTCTAATAATTCTCAAATATGAGGGAATTTGGTCAGTTGAGGATGTAAAGGGATGAGAGATTTTAATTTAGAAATTATTTTCATTTATTTTGGGTTAGAGAGTATCCTTAGGGATTCAAGAGTGATTTTAGGATTTTGTTGAGATATTTGAGGGTTTATTGAGTCATTAAAGGAATATGAACCAAAATTGGCTCAATTAAAATTGTATAAATGAATATGCCTCAAAGGAAAAATAGATGAGGTGATATTAGAGTGTAGAATAGAGAAAGAGAGGGCCAATGATTGAAAATCAAGCCAGCAAGAAATATTGCTGTAAGTAAGTTCATTTTATATAAAATTACTGATTTTGAATTATGCACCTTATTTGATTGATTATGTATGGTTGAAATCCCATATTAAATATTGAAATGATGAATCAGTGTTAAGAGACTTGTTGGCTTCGATTTGTAGAAATTGATAACTATTTTGTGTTGAAGCCCAAAGCAGAAAATCGATTTCAGTTAATGTCAATTTATGCATCAAGTTAAATCCAATCTGCATATGTATTGATCCTTCTAGAGAAGGATTGAATCGAAAGTTCAATTCGAATTGGTGTTAGCAGATCGGCTTGGATAAATCGATTTCATCGAAGGCAGAATTTCTTAAGGAAAATTTGATTGAATTGTTGTGTAAGAGCGTAGAATTAATATTTGAAATCATGTTTTTTTGTGAGTTTAACCACAGGTGCTTGGCATGAGGATAAAAATGAGTTAAATTTCCACATAGCGCCGAAGCAAAGGGTATGACTATGGTGTAGATGAAGGTACATGTAATAACATTGTTAGTTTCTTCTATTGAAACTGGAGCCACCAGCAACGTAAAATGATATTCATCAATGTGAAATTGCCATCGAAAGTGTAGTAAAGAAAGGCGCTGTAATGGGTTGAAGTGATTCAGGGTTTTAACTTGGAGATCGACAGTAAGCATAGATCTGTGGTTATTAAGTTTGGAGCAGAAACAAGATTGGAGGAGCTCTAAGTAGACCATGGTAGCATTGTAGAGTAATGGTGCATTACACAGATGCCGTATGAAATAATTCGATGGATGGTTAAATTGTACATATGAAATATCAATGAAGTGGCAGAATTATACATTGAATTGTGTTGATGAATGATTGGGGGAGTTTTTTTGAAATGTTAAATTAAACCATCGAGGAATGGGTTCGATGTATGCAGAAGAGCGATTCTGAAGAGTGGTGAATGGTGCGATGGAATAACGGAGGTGTATTTAAATAATTCACAGTAGAATCGTAGAAATGGTGCAGTGATGAATTTTTTTAAAAGCGATGGTGCAAGTCTGAGGAGAAGGCCAACAAGTTAATTTGTAGAGATGCAGAATTGAATAGCAAGGGAAGTGCGAAGGCGTAGATTCAAGAATTGGAGTGTGAGTCAAAGAAATGAAGGTCAAAGTCGATGAATTGCATTAAGATATATCACGGAAGAAGGGCACTGTAACCTGTAGATGTTTTCATTCATGAATTGTCTTTGCAAATTTAAATCGCCACAGAATGGGAACGTGAATTTCAATGGTAAGTTACAACATTGGAATGCTTCTTATCTTGAATTGGTGGAGAAATTCTGTTTGGTAAAACGCTGTTGGGAGAATGGTAAAATATTGGAACCATTTGCATTATTAACGTGAATTTCGTGTTAGTATGGTTGTTATAATTGTTATTTGATATTTTTGTGTGTTGATGCATGAGACAGCTTGGTATGCTGAATGGAGAAAGGTGCATATGTATATTGGAACCTTGTGTTGGAAAAATGAATGTAAGCGTCGTGGAGTTTGAGTCGAGTGCAGAATGCTGTAATAGTTACCAGATATATGAAATTGAAGTGTGAAATTTTTAAGCTTCCGCAAATGATAGTGTATGTAATTGCCAGATTTGAAGTTTTATTTGGGGCAGTTGTTGAGATGCATTCATATATGCATAGTATTGGGAAGATTCTGGGTTTGCAGGGTTAACCTGCATCACATGCTATCAACCTCGGTTGGTCGTATTACTAAATTAAAGTGTAGCCATTATCGATTCAAATAGAAATGCATGAAACAAAAAATATAGCCCAGGTTCGTAATTGTGATATTATCATACAGTAAACTAGAAATGCATGAAAATTACCCATTGACATTTACCAAAGAAAATATACATTACTATATTACTAATTATATGTTCACATAAGTTACGGTACCACAGTCCTATACAATAAACCTAGGTTAGTGTTTCAAAATTAAAGGCTACCTTCATAAGCCAAATTATAAATATTCAGGCTATAGTTGAATATACCCATAATATCGACATAAAACATGGTTCCCAATCCTAGAAATACAATGAGTGATAAGTTCTAACATTTGATTAAAAAACCTTCTGTGGCATGTAGTGGCTCAAGTTCGAGCTTCAAATAAACACTACAACCACTTGAAGATGGTTTTTCTTAAAGTAAAAACATGTTAGAGAAAGAAATTATAGAGTAAGAACCTCGTAAGGAAATCAGACAAATTTCCACAGAAACTGGAAAACCCTTCTTCAACGCTATCAGTTTCATACTTGAAAGCACTAGAAGGGACAAGAGATTAGACATTATTGAAAACCCTTATTTTTCAGTACCACATTGAAGTCAAATTAATGGCAATAAAATATGGGTATTACCTCTTAAGTGAAAATTCTTTGGGAAAGTGAAGAATTGTTACCCTACAACTAGTAAACAAATTAGTCGTTGTAATCAATTACCGTAATTAGGAATTATAGAGAAAGAATAAAAAAATAACTAAACTTGTATTTATACACATAGCCAATAATTTCCATTGAATGTAGACAACAAACAACCAAGTAAAAAAATTTAATGCAAGCATGCCACGAAAGAACCACAAAAAACATAAACGAATCCATATACATGTAAGCACTGAAATACTAGTTCTATCTAAATATTTCAAACATAGACAAGGTACATAGAAATGGAACATGGGAATTATTACTTGTGGAGACAAACTTGTTTTAAGGCAACCCCTCTTGACATAGTAACATTTGGTTGCTTAAATTGTAGAGCCCTTATCCACACAACACAGTTTCAAATGACCCAAACCAGTAGCAAGGGTGTGGGGAAACTATTAACCCCAACCTCTTCCTGGAAACTACGTTATTAAAATTTCCCCTTACATATCGATGGTGAGGGGGAGGCCACCTAACCCTCCCCATCCCATCAAACATTGTACACCCCTTTGCGTCGCAACTTGAAAAGTTTCCAGATAAATTACCACACCCTTGTGATCAATATCAAATATTAAAGTCAACAAATATATATCAGGGTCGACCCATGGTTATATCCATATACTTTTGAAATGCATATTTGTTTTCCAATGTATAAATTTCAACTAATCATTGATAAATTAAACCATGCGGTGTTGGCCCATTCCCTATCTATCAATCGCACAATAAATATAAACACTCGTAGACAGATAAGCATTCACCTTGTGACAAGAATCATAAAGTTGAACATAATTAACAACATGTGTAATATAATTTGTAAATAATCATAATTTAATTCAATGAGTAGTTAATCAATGTTACTATAGTGTTGTTACTATTGAGAAAGATTTGGCAAACATATATAGCTTTTTTTTTAAGGTCTAGGAGATGTTACAAGTGATATCAGATCTTAGGTTTCAACAATGTGTCCTTTTTGGGAAAGTGGAAATATAAATTGTATTGATCATGCACAGAGAGGAAAAATACGAGGAGAGGAGCTGGAAATACACTACAAGTTAAACGAACTATCATATTTGGGCATGTTCCATTTTTTGAAGCTAATCTTGAAATGTGGCTCCAGCTAGGAGAAGAATCATGAAATACAAATGTTATGTTGTTGGATATTGTAAATGAATTAAAGGTGGAAACATAATTTAAAGTGGATAATGAAAGGATGATGAGGGAAAAAGAAAGAATCATGAAAACTATTTTAGAAAGACAAAATCACATAAATACTAACCCAAGTATAAACATGAGCACACCAATGAAATGCGCTAGCACGAAGACAATAATAGAGATTTGGAGGGAGGCTGAAATGATAATGGAGAAGAGTGAAATATGTTTTTTGAACAGAAGAAAAACAATAGGAAGAAAAATGAATTACAAGGTGAGTTTAAAAATATCAAGCCTCCAATATTTAATGTTGAAACTGAAAATGCTACGAAATCTTGGTTAATCAATATGAAGAAATACATCTAGATTTATGAATATGATGATAACCTAATGGATAGATTCTCCATTTACTAATTATAGAGTAAGGTTTTGCTATGGTGGGAAGAATTAAATATTGTTCGGAGCATTAATGAGCAAGAGATAACTTGGAATAATTTCCAAAAACATTTTAATGAAAAATAATTAAAAAAACCATTCTATGATGAAAAGGTGAAAGAATTTTGTGATTTAATGTTGGGATAGCTATCTATGGATGAATATATAACCAGGTTTACATCATTGTTAAGGTATGCCCCCTATATTCGGGAATAATAATCTAAAGTGTCGTGTTTTATCATCAATTTACCGAAATTCATGAAGGAGTGATTGGAGTTTTATAACAACAAAGCAATGGACAAAGCTATCCAGAAAGCCCTAATTTGATATTAGAAAATGAACCAAAAAGGAGAAGGAAGTAGAAATTGTTCCAGCAAGAAACGACAAAGGAACTTTCAGTTTGTAAGAGCATGAAAACTAGAATTCATAAGAACTTGAATAAAAATCAACACATCAAGTTTTATAGAAAAATCCAATAAAATTTCTAATCCCAAGGATAATATAATCCATTAGAGACAACCAATAAACCTGAATATGATTGTAATAAAAAACCCCGTTTAGATTGGTAGGTTGTGGGGAACCCCATTACTACAAAAATTATCCTCATCGTACCTGAAAAAAGCATACTACTAATATTCAAGAAGATTCTACCATTGACAAGGTGATGAAAAACATACCAAGGATCAATGTTTCATTATAATAAAATCATTAATAATACCAACCTACTATGATATAATTTCAAGGTAAGTTATTCAATCATGATATGTTTGTATTAATATATCTCGAGGCTTGTTTGAGTTGTATAAGCTCCAAATTAGTAGAAACGTGCCACTTACAATCTTGTAGGTTTAAAAAACCCTAGCTGGTGTCATTGGCCATTGGAGCCAAAAGGAGGGTTACTTCAAAAGTATAAATTTCCCTATTGAAATAACATGGCAACAAGTTAGAGAAAATTTAAACATGTTGCCTCTAGGATATTATGATATTTTATTTGGAATAGATTGGTTAGAAGCACATTGGACTCTAGTGAACTGTAACGAGACAACCATTAATTTCCTCACTCAAGAAGGTAGTAGTAAACAAATTCAAGGGTTGAACAGGGATATACGGTATAAAGAAGATACCTATTGTAGAGTCACAAGTAGAAAGTGCATCGGGAAGGGTTTTAAAATATATGCATTATAGGAAGGATAAACTATATCTAAGGATAAAATAACTATATTGGTAAATATTTCGATTCTACAAAATTTTGTTTATGTATTTCCAAAAGAGATATTGAGGTTTCTCCCTAAGCAAGACATTGATTTTAATATAAGTCCCCCTATCATATTGTTGTGAAACCAACTCCAAAAATAGAAGAAAAGATATATCACCGCCTTAGAAATAAGCCACTTCGAGGGGCAAACCTCCAATACATTACATGAATGAATAATTCTTGGATGATACAAATTAAATAACATCCTTTATATATAAAGGAGTCCATGAGGCCACAATGTAATCCTAGCTGACCTAACAATAATAATTTAAGGGCACAATAATAACAATATGCGGTTACAGGGGTACAATAATAACAATAAGTGTGTTACACTAACAACAATAAGGGACTATACTAATAATATACGGGCCTAACATGAGCCACTTCTATATAAAATTATCATCCTCCCATGTAGAATCTTCAGTGGGTAAGTTATTCCACTTGATGATATACTCTGGAATTGATCGATTTCGTAGCTGTCGAGTTCTTGTTTTCATGAACGCTTCAAGTTCCAATATGATTTTTCCTTCCGTATCAAGTTCTGAAAATATTGTTTGAACTGGAATATTTTCGACTATAACCTTCTTTAAGCATGAAACATGGAAAACTAGATGCACTCGTGAAGAAGCAGGAAGCTCTAATTTTTATGCAATAGTACCAATCTTTTGCAACACCTTGCAAGGACCATAATACTTTGGTGATAATTTATTATCCTTCTTAGCTTGCTTCAGGGACATTTTTTTGTATGGTTGTATCCATAAAAATACCTAATCTCCTACATCAAAACCTCTCTCGCTGCGATGTTGATATGCCTGTTGTTTCATTCGATCTTGTGCCAAATTCAGGTTATTATTTAAGAGTTGGAGTACTTCTTGTTGATGCTCAATGTGATCTTCCATTGCTTGAACCTTCGAATTTTCTCCTAAAGTTGATGTGATGGGCGGTGGATGATATCCATAAAGTGCCATAAATGGGGTCATTTTTGTTGCAATATGGAAGGAAGTGTTATACCACCATTCAGCGAGAGGTAACCACTTGAACCATTGTGTTTTTTTATCAAATACAAAACAATGAAGATATCCTTCCAAATATTTATTTACTGTCTCAATTTGACCATCAGATTGAGGATGATAAGATGATCTATGAGCTAATTGAGTACCCAAACAAGAAAATAACTCCGTCCAAAAAATTCTAATAAAAATGGGATCTCTATCACTCACAATAACCCTTGGGTTTCCATGTAGCTTTTGAATTGTGTCCATAAATGTAGTAGAAAATGTACTTGCTTTAAATGGATAAGATAATGCACAAAAGTGTGCATATTTGGTAATTCTATCAACTACCACCATGATGACACTCTTTCCTTCAGTCTTAGGTAAAATTGTGATAAAATCCATTGAAATATCCTCCCAACGTTGACTTGGAATGGATAAAGGTTGTAGAAGACCCAGGGTATTAATTTTCTCAACTTTATTCTGCTGTAAAACCAAACATTCCACCAAAAAATTTTGAATATCATATTTAAGGCCATCCCAAAAAAATTCTTTCTTCACCCTGTGGTAAGTTTTTAAAAATTCTGAGTGTCATCCTAAAGGAGAAGTGTGCAATTCCAAAAGAATCTTTTTTTTTAGTTGGGAGTTCTTACAAAGATATAAGCCATATTTTTACCAGAAGGAATCATTTTTCCAACTAAATGTATCAGATGTACTATGATATTCCTGAAAATTTTGAATGAGTGTCCACACTACTTCGTCCTTCTTCCATTCATCTCTTGCTTCGATTATCCAATCTGGTTGGATAATAGAAATGGCACAAAGCAATGCTTTCTTGCTTCGATTATCCAATCTGGTTGGATAATAGAAATGACACAAAGCAAAGTTTGCACCTCTTCATTCTTTCTTGAGAGTGCATCTGCAACAACATTTAGCTTCCCTTTTTTGTAGATTATTTCAAAGTCATAACCCAACATCTTTGTGACCCATTTTTGCTGCTCTTCTGAAGATAGTCTTTGTTCCAAAAAGTTTTTAAGAATATCATGATTAGTTTTTACCTTAAAGTGTCTTCCTGTTAGGTAAGTTTTCCATTTCTTTAGTGCATGCAGTATTGCTAACATTTCCTTCTCATAAATAGGTTTTTGTAAATACTTTCCTTTGATTGGACAACTCTCAACAGAAATGGGTCTTCATTCTTGCATTAAAACAACACCAATTCCATTTCTCGAGGCATCGCATTCCATAGTAAAGGTTTTTGTGAAGTCTGGTGTACCTAAGACCAGTGCTAGGCACATTGCCTCTTTAAGATGCTCAAAGGCCTTAGTTTCTTTAGGAGTCCATGAAAATGCATCTTTATTCAATAATTTTGCTAGAGGTGCTGCTATTCTCCCATAATTGTTAACAAATTTGCGATAATATCCTGTTAACCCGAGAAATCCTCACAACTGCTTTATGTTTGTGGGGACTTTCCATTCCTTAATTACTTTAATTTTGTTAGGGTCTACCTTAGCACCCTCGGGAGATATAATATGACCCAGATGGTCCACTTCTTGTACTCCAAAGAAACATTTGGATGTTTTTGCCTATAATTGTTTGTCCTTTTTCTTCTTGATAAGTCCTTCTATCTTGAGAGTTTGAGGAGTTGTAGTTCCTATGAATGCATTACACGATATGTTCAAACTAATTTCTTCCTCTTCTAGGGTTGTTTCCCGATGTATATCCTATTCTTTTGAAGATTATTGTTCATTTTCTTCTTCCTCTACAGAGTCTTTGTAAAATAATTTCTTCTCAGCACACTTATTACCTTTAGTGTATTTTCTATCACAACTGTAGCAAAGCCCTTTTTCTCTTTTTTCTTCCAATCATTGTGGTGTCAACCATGTAGGTTCTAGAAATCTAGGAGTAGAAACACTTCCATCCTTATATGAGTGGTAGGCTTCCTTTTCCCCAGAATTATACATTCAATTTTCCTTGCCAACCTAAATGCCTTCTCCAACGTATCATGTTCTAAGATGCAAACTTCATGCTGGATGTTATCCTTTAAAGTACCTATGAAGAGATAAATCCTGTGTTCCTCTGGAATATCAATTAACTTTATATTCAATTTTTGGAAGTCCTCAATGTGCTCCCCCATTGAACACTTTTGTTTGAGATTTATCAATTGGCTAAAGAAAGTTTTGCTCTTTGTATCCTCATAATGTGCTATCATTTCCTCCGTAAAAATTGACCAAGTGACAATTTTTTTTTAGGAACAAAGCCATCAATACCATACAAATGTATTTTGTTCTAAATGTAAAGTTCCAATGCGTACCTTTTGTGTGTTTTACACATTATTGAGATCAAAAGATTGCTCCATCTGTAGTATCCATGTTACAAGATCATTTTCATCAAACTTCCTCATATCCATTTTTAGAATATGGTGGTTCTTCTCTCCAACATTAGATTTTATGAAATCACGATTAACATTTATTTAGTTCTCATCATGAGTTTCCTCTACTATCTTTTCAACATTAGGAAAAAATTCTTGTATCAACTTTGTCAAACCTTCCATGTCTACTTTTAGATCATTCTTCATGTTTTCCCTCTTAGCTTCCATGACATCCATCTTAGATTCCATGCCAGCTTCCATGCCATCCATCTTAGGTTCCATGCCAGCTTCCATGCCATTCTTCAAACCATCCATCTTGGATTCCACGCCTTTCTTAAAACCATCCATATTATTTTCCATGCCATTCTTCAAAACTTCCATGTCATTTTTTGTTTCTCTTTGTGAGAGCGAAATTTGTTGTACTTGCTCTTGTAATTTTGATATGTCATGTTGCCATTCTTCGTCTTCATGAGTCATAATAGAGCCTTCTAAAGGGTTAATAGGTGTTGAATTATTTTTAGGGGCCATCTTAGAATCAAATATTGATATCTATTCTACAATTTTCCCTTGAAATGAATTCAACTTGATTCTTCAAACAAGACTTAAGCAATTCGGAAAAAAAACAAACACCTTTTACTTTCTTTTGATGAGCTTGATATTGAAATTGACTTATATCTATACTTACAGATCCTAAATATCTAAAATTCAACCCTGTAGTAGTCCTTTGAGGCTTCTTTCAAATGCCATAGGTTTGACTTGATTTGGATTCTTCAAGGCAACATTATTTCCAATCTCCGAGAATGACCTAATTATGGACTAGTTGACTAGAGCGAAATTGTACGACTTGCCACGTGTGATTGTTTTCTCCTTTGGATTTGAAATTTATAGACGGGAAAATAAACTCCATGTACTTCCAGTCACTTTTTACATAATTTCAATCTAATGCTTAGAGAGATATTTATGAAGATTTTCCCAGGATCACCTCTTTGCGATGAAATTCAGGAGCCTGAAAAAGACCTCAATTCCACAGATCATATCTCCAAAAATATTGCGAACAAAGATCTAAAATTTTGCGACGATGTTCCCTAGGATGTCTTCTTCATTCTATAAAAATTTTAGCTTCTGAACCTTTGTATAAAACATGTTATAGTGAAAATTCCGTGATGACCGTTTTAAGTGAAATTCAAGTGCCTACAAACATCCCTAACTTCTGTAGATCATATCTATGAAAATATTGTGAAACAAGCTCTAAAATTTTGCAACAATGTTCCTCGGGTTTTCATCTTCACACTCTAGAAATTTCAGCTTCTGAACCTTCGTAGAAAAAAATTTATAGTGAAAATGCCACGATGACCTGTTTGGAGTAGCAAAACCCTAGAATCCAAACCTCTGATACCAAATGTTGTCAAAACAACTCCAAAAATAGAAGAAAAGATATATCAGCGCCTTAGAAATAAGCCACTTCGAGGGGGCAACCTCCAATATGCTACATGAATGAATAATTCTTGGATGATACAAATTACAAAACCTCCTTTCTATATATAGAAGTCCATGGGGCCATAATGTAATCCTAGCCGACTAACAATAATAATTTAAGGGCACAATAATAACAATATGGGGGTTACGGGGTTACAATAATAACAATAAGGGGGTTACACTAACAATAATAAGGGACTATACTAGTAATATAGGTACCTAACACATATGGTTTTACTTGAGATCATTGAATTAAATATGAAACTACAGGAACTTATTAAAAAAGGATATATTTTCCCAAGTGTATCACCTTGGGTAACCCTTGTGTTGTTTTATAGAAAGAAAAAATGACACACTAATATTTTTTATTGACTACTGGTAGTTAAAATTTTTAACTATAAATAAAAAGTATCCACTCGCAAGAATTGATGACTTGTTTGATCAAGGCAAAGGTGCTACAATATTTTCTAAAATCAACTCATGGTTGGGCTATCACCAAATAAGAATAGAGGAAGAATAAATTTGTGAAACATCATTTAGAACACGATATAGACTTTATGAATTTTTGTATCATCATTTGGACTCTCAAATGCCCCTACAACATTCGTCAGATTAATGAATGATGTTTTTCAAAAGACATTTAGGAAAAAAAAAAGTGTAGATGATATTCTTATTTATTCGAAGAATTTGGAGAAACATAAGGAACATTTATAGATAATGTTGAAGAATTTACAGGAACATCACGTATATACTAAATATAGTAGGTGTGTATTGTATAAAAATAATAAATATTATTTGGGGCATGTAATATCCTTTGAAGACATACGAGTGGACCCTGAGAAAATCAAAAGTATTATGGAATGGCATGTTCCAAAAAATATTGCACACATTCAATATTTTATAGGCCTAACATGTTATTATTTCCATTTTATCGTGGAATTTTCTAGAAATTCTTACCAGATAACATCCTTGTAGATGAAAGGGACAATTTTTAAATGGAAAATGGAGTTCCAACAAATTTTTGAGCAATTTAAACATCTCTTGACTATGGCCCAAATATTAAAGATTACTTACCCTGAGAAAGAATTTTGGGTCTACACAAATGCATGTCAGGAAGGTGTAGGGGGGAGTTATAATGTAGGAAGTAAGGCTGATCACCTATGAATCTTAAATTCTGAAAGAACAAAAACAGGGTACTCTACTTGTGACGTAGAACTGATAGTTGTGATACATGCATTAAAAGTATGGAGACACTTCCTACTAGGTAAAAATTTTGTGTTAATGACTGATCATAGTAATCTCAATAGCTTCTTGAAAGAGATTAATCTCAATGCTTTCCAAGCCATATGGACTGCATTTGTTAGCGAATTTGAATTTTATATAAAACATTTAAAAGGGTAAAGAAAACTAGCTAGTTGTAGCATTAAGTCGTAAATTAGATTATATGTATGAAATCTCTTACAATTAAGTGGAATTTAAATTTTGGATCAGATTAAGGTAGTTGCAATGAAATACATAGATATTGAATTCTTGTGGAAATAAACTAAACAAGCAATCAGGTTTGGACAACTATCTGACTATGGTATTAGTAGGGGATTAATTAATTATGTGTAGAGGAAGAGTGTGTGTCCCTAATCAGTTGGATATTAGACAATTAATTTTAAATGAGTTTCATAGGAACCCTTATGTTTTCCAACTAGGGTGTCATAATATTTTTTTGTGCTAAAGAAGGATTATGTTTTTCCTAGTATGAGGAAATATATTGTGGAATATTTGGTCAAATTATTATAGTTTCAACAAGTTAGATTTGAACACTAACATAAAATCGGTCTACTCCATCCATTATCGATACCTAAATGGAAATGGGAAACCATTACATTGGATTTCATGACAAGTCTACCTAATTCCAAGAAACGAAATGACCAGATTATGTTTTTGGAGGATAAGTTGACAAAAGTGGCCCACTTTTATCTTCTACAATCTATATATATAATTGTCCAAATTGCTTCATTTTTATGGAGGAAATATTTCGGTTACATGCGATACGTCAAGTGGTCATCTTTCATAAGAAAGTAAAATTCACTTTTTCATCATTGAAATATATTTTTATTAGAACTGGCACCCAATTATAATTTAGTAATGCATACCACCCACAAAAGCATGGGAATGTTGAATGAGTAAATCATGTACTTGAAGGTGTGTTAACAATGTATTTTATGCAACAACCGAACAAGTTTGAAGAATATTTCCACTTGGTTTAATTTGAGTACAAAAAAAAATATCATGAGTAATTGAAAATGAACCCTTTTAAAGTCTTATATGGAAGAGTATGCAAGACACCTACTAATTGTAGCAGTTTGGAAGAGAAGCTGATATGAGGACTATATATGCTAGCCAAAAATGAATAGACTATAAATAAAGTTCAGGAGAATTTAAAGTTGCTAAAGACTGACATAAATCATATGTTGATAAGAAGAAGACATATAGGGAGTCCTTGGTGGGAGACCATTCATGTACCTCAGTATCACAACTAGAAGTTCGAGACTCCTACAGCTACTAGCTTTAATTATCAACTTAGGGTTCATAAAAACTTAAGAGGTGACAATGTTATATGCATTGTCAAGTTCTAGACATGCCACTTTGAAGAAATGGATGAGATCAAGGCATACATAGACCCCTATTCAAGCTAGCTCAAGGAAGGAAACTATATGAAAAGAGACAGCTCTACTCGAATTGTAGGAATGGATAGATTTAGGAATACGATGATAACCTAATTGATAGATTGTCCATTTACTAATAGCAGAGTAAGGTTGTGTTATGGTAGGAAGAATTAAATATTTTTCAGAGCATTAATGAGTAAGAGATAACTTGGAATAGTTTCCAAAAACATTTTAATGAAAAATATATAACAAAAAGATTCTATGATGAAAACGAGAAAGAATTTTGTGATTTAATGTTGGGATAGCTATCTATGGATGAATTTATAACCAGGTTTACATTATCATTAATGTATGTCCCCTATATTCGGGAATAATAATCTAAAGTGTCGCATTTTATCATCAATTTACCTAGATTCATGAAGGAGCGATTGGAGTTTGATGACACCAAAACAATGAACAAGGTTATCTAGAAAGCTCGAATTTGATACTAGAAAATGAACCAAAAAGGAGAAGGAAGTAGAAACGGTTCCAACAAGAAAGGACAAAGGAAATTTCAGTTAATAAGATCATGAAAATGAGAATTCATAAGAACTTGAATAAAAATCTACACATCAAGTTTTCTAGAAAAATCCAATCAAAGTTCTAATACCAAGGATAATATAAACTAGTAGAGACAACCAATAAACATAAATATGATTGTAATCAAAAACCCCCTTTAGAGTGTTAGGTTGTGGTGTTCACCCCATTACTACACAAATTGTCCTCATCGTAGCCAAACAAAACATACTGCTAATATTCAAGAAGGTTCTACCATTGATGAGGTGATGAAAAACATACCAAGGATCTATGTTTCATTAGAACAAAATCATTCATAGTACCAGCCTACTATGATATAATTTGAAGGTAAGCTATTCAATCATGATATGTATATTTTAATATATCTCAAGGCTTTTTTGAGTTATATCATCTCCAAAGTAGTAGAAACATGTCACTTACAATCTTGTAGGTTTAAAAACCCCTAGCCGGTATAGTTGGCCATTGGAGCCAAAAGGAGGATTACTTCAAAAGTAGAAAATTTCCCTATTTAAATAACACGGAAACAAGTTAGAGAAAATTTACATGTTTTTCCACTAGGATCTTATGATATTTTATCAGGAATAGATTGGTTAGAAGCACATTGGACTCTAGTGAACTGTAAGGAGACAACCATTAATTTCCTCACTCAAGAAGGTAGTAGGAAATAAATTAAAGGGGTGAACAAGGATAGATGGTATAAAGGAGATACCTATTGTAGATTCACAAATAGAAAAGTGCATCAGGAAGGGTTGTAAAATATATGCATTGCAGGAAGGGTAAACTAAATCTAAGGATAAAATAACTATATTGGTAAATATTTTGATCGTACAAAATTTTGTTTATGTATTCCCAAAAGAGAGATTGTGGTTGCTCCCTAAATGAGACATTGATTTTACTATAAGCCCCCCTATCATATGATTGTACTCGAGATAATTGAATTAAATATGAAACTACAATAACTTCTTGAAAAAGCATATATTTTCCCAAGTGTATCACCTTAGGGAGCCCTTGTGTTATTTGTTAAAAAGAAAAAAGACACCCTACAATTTTTTATTGACTGCTGGTGATTAAAAAATTTAACTATGAATAAAAGGCATCCACTCCCAAGAATTGATGACTTGTTTGAACAAGGCAAAGTTTCTACAGTATTTTCTAAAATCGACTCATGGTTGGGCTATCACCAAACAAGAATAAAGGAAGAAGAAATTTGTGAACCATCATTTAGAGCACGATATAGACTTTATGAATTTTTTGTTTCACCATTTGGACCTTTAAATGCTCCTACAACATTCATGAGATTAATGAATGATATTTTTCAAACATATTTAGCAAAAAAAAAAAATTTCGTAGATGATATTCTTATTTATTCGAAGAATTTGGACGAACATAAGGAACATTTACAGATGATGTTGAATAATTTACGGGAACATCATGTATATACTAAATATAGTAGGTGTGAATTGTATAAATATAATAAATAGTATTTGGGGCATGTAATATCCTTTGAAGGCATAGGAGTGGACCCTGAGAAAATAAAAAGTATTATGGAATGGCATGTTCCCAAAAATGTTGAAGACATTCGATCTCTTATAGGCCTAGCATGTTATTATTTCCATTATATCATGGGATTTTCTAGAATTTCTTACCAGATAAGATCCTTTTAGATGAAACCGTCAATTTTTAAATGGAAAATAGAGTTCCGACAAATTTTTGAGCAATTTAGACATCTCTTGACTATGTCCCCAATATTAAGGATTACTTACCCTAAGAAAGAATTTTTGGTCTGCACAAATGCGTGTCAGGAAGGTGTAGGGGGGGTTCTAATGTAGGAATGAAGAGTGATCACCTATGAATATTAAAATTTAAAAGAACACGAAAATGGGTACTCTACTTGTGACGTAGAAATGACAGTTGTGATACATGAATTATTTGTCTGGAGACACTTCCCACTAGGTAAAAAGTTTTTGTTAATGACTGATCATAGTAGTATCACTAGCTTCTTGAAAGAGTTTAATCTCAATTCTTTCCTGGCCATATGGACTACATTTTTTAGCGAAATTGACTTGTATATAAAACATTTAAAGGGTAAATAAAACTAGGTAGTTGTAGCATTAAGTCATAAATTAGTTTATGTGTATGAAATCTCTTACAATTAAGTGGAATTTAAATTTTGGAACTAAGTGCGATTAGGTTGGGACAAGTATCTGACTATGGTATTAGTAGGAATTAATTAAGTATGTTTATAGGAAGAGTGTGTGTCCCCAATCAGTTGGATATTAGACAATTAATTTTAAATGAGTTTCATAGGAGCCCTTATGTTTGCTAACTAGGGTGTCAGAATTTTTTTTTTGCTAAAGAAGGAATATTTTTTTCCTAGTATGAGGAAAGATATTGTGGAATATTTGGTCAAATTATTATAGTTCCAACAACTTAGAGTTGAACACTAACATACGACTAGTCTACTCCATCCGTTATCGATAACTAAATCGAAATGGGAAACCATTACATTGGATTTCATGACAAGTCTACCTAGGACCAAGAAACAAAATGACCATATTATGTTTGTGGTGGATAATTTGACAAAAGAGGCCCAATTTTATCTTGTATAATCTATATATAAAATTTTCCAAATTGATTCATTTTTATGAAGGAAATATTTTGGTTACATACGATAGCTAAAGTGGTCATCTGTCATAAAAAAGTAAAATTCACTTTTTCATCCTTGAAATATATTTTTATTAGAATTGGCACACAATTCTAATTTAGTACTGCATACCACCCAAAAAAACATGGGAAGGTTGAATGATTAAATCATGTACTTGAAGGCATGTTAACAATGTATTTTATACCACAACCGAACAAGTGGGAAGAATATGTCCACCTAGTTGAATTTGAATACAACAACATCTATCATGAGTAATTGAAAATGAACACTTTTTAAGTCTTATATGGAAGAATATGCAAGACACCTACTAATTGGAGCAGTTTGGAAGATAAGTTGATATCAGGACTATATACGCTAGCTAGAAATGAATGGACTATAAATAAATTTCACGAGAATTTGAATTTCCTCGGGACTGACATAAATCATATGTTGATAAAAAAAAGACATATAGGGAGTTCTTTGTGGTAGAAAATTGATGTACCTTAGTATCTACACTATAATGTTGAGAATCCTAGGGCTACTAGCTTTAATTATCAACTTACGGTTCATACAAAACTAAGAGGTGACAATGTTATATGCATAGTATGTCAGGTTCTAGACCTACCACCTTGAAGCAATGGACCAAATCAAGGCATACATAGACCCCTATTTAAGATAGCCCAAGGAAGGAAACTAAATGAAAAGAGAGAGTTCTACTCTAACTGCAGGAATGGAAATATTATTATACTTGCATAAATAAAATTTCTATTTATCAAATGTAAAGGTCAACTCAAGATGCAAGAATGTAAAGACTGTTCTAATTGCATAAATGAGCAACAATAACCTACTTACAGAATCTAAACCCTATTCTACTATCATGAATGAAAAACAGTAGTATAATTGCAGAATGTGAAAAGTTGTGTTAAAAAGGAAATTTAATTTATCGACTCAAAGCTTGTAAGTTAAACCCTAAGTGGTGAGCCTTGGTATTGCACCAAGAGTGTTACAACTCCCAAGGGCCACTCAACTCAAATTATCCACCTGGGGCTCATACAAACTTAGAGGTGACAACGTTGCGTGATTTGTAGGTGGGATTGTACTCGTGCAACCCTTATTATAGGGCTAGACTAACAACAATAAGGGACTACACTAGTAACATAGGCCCCTAACATGCCCCTCTCCTTGAAAAAATTATTTTCCTCAACACTTGAGTAGTTTTGGATTCTTATGTATAAAATTATCCTCCTCCCATGTGGAATATTCAGTGGGAAAGTTCTTCCACTTGATGAGATACTCTGAAAGTGATCGATTTCGTAGTTGTCGAGTTCTTGTTTCTGTGACTGCTTCAAGTTCTGATATGATTTTTCCTTCCTCGAAATGTTCTATATATATATTTTTAACCGAATTTTTGTCACCTATAACCTTATCTAAGCATGAAACATGGAGAACTAGGTACACTCAGGAATATGCAGGAAGCTCCAATTTGTATGCCACAATATCAATATTTTTAAAACACCTCATAAGAACCATAATACTTTGGTGATAATTTATTTTCCTTCAAATATTTCTTGAGCGAAATTTTGTTTCTATGGTTGTAGCTACAAAAATACCCAGTCACATACATCAAAACTTCTCTCACTGCGATCTTGATTTTCCTGTTGTTTAATTCGATTCTGTGCAAAATTCAAGTTATCCTTTAAGAGTTAGAGAAATTGTTGTTGATGCTCAATGTGATATTCCAGTGCTTGAACGTTAGAATTTTCTCTTAAAGATGATGTGATGGACATCGGATGATATCCATAAAGTGCCATAAATGAGGATATTATGCTACAGTGTTGAAGGAAGCATTATACCACCATTCAACGAGTGGAAAAAAATTGACCCATTTTGTTTGTTTATCAGATACAAAGGAACAAAGATATCCTTCCAAAAATTTGGTCGATATCTCAGTTTTCCGATCGTACTAAGGATGATAATATTAACTATGAGCTAGTTGAGTACCCAAATAAGAAAATAAACACGTCCAAGAACTTCTTGTGAAAATGGGATCTCCATCGTTTAAAATAATATTAGGCTTTCCATGTAGGTTTTGAATTTTTTCCATAAATGTAGTAGTAATTGTACTCACTTTAAATGGATGAAATAATGCATAAAAGTGTGCATACTTGGTAAGTCTCTCACCTACCACCATGATGACACTCTTTCCTTCGGACTTAGGTAAACCTATGAAACAATGCATTGAAACCTCCTCCAAACGTTGACTTAGAATAGAGAAAGGAAGTAGCAGTCCCGGGGTCTTAATTGTTTGAAATTTATTTTTTTGGAAAACCAAACATTCCTCCAAAAAATTTTCAATATCATATTGAAGACCATCCCAAAAAAAATATTTTTTCACCCTATGGAATTTTTTTAAATATCTCAAGTTTCCTCCTAAGGGAGAGGTTTGCAGTTCCAAAAGAGTATTTTGTTTTATTTGGGAATTCTTACGAAGATATAAGAAACCTTTCTACTAGCCCCAAGGGTTAGCTTAATCGGTTGATTCCCCACCATTACATACTTTGTTAGTTGGGAGGTCACATGATTGAATCTCCTTGACGCCCACGGGGTTAGGCCTCACGTATAAGGCTGGAAATTTAGATACCCTCGGGATGGTATATCGATATTTTCAAACAGTGGATGTAATTGGATTCATGTGTACGAGAAGGTCGATTCCTGAACCACTTGTTAAAAATAAATAAAAATAAATAAATAAATTTCTACCATAAGGACTCATTTTTCCAAATAAATGTATCATATGTATCGGGATCTTGCTGCAACTTTTGAATGAGTGTGCATACTTCTTCATCATTCTTCCATTCCTCCCTTGCTTTGGTTATCCATTCTTATTGGATAATAGAAATGGCACAAAGCAATGCTTCCACATCCTTATCCTTTCTTGAGAGTTCATTAGCAACAACATTTAGCCTCCCTTTTTTGTAGATGATTTCAAAGTCATAACCCAAAATCTTTGTGACCTATTTTTATTGCTATTCTGAAGATATTCTTTGTTCCAAAAAGTATTTAAGACTATCATGATCAATTTTTACCTTGAAGTGTCTTCCCATTAGGTAAGGTGGTAATTTCTTTAGTGCATGTAGTATTGCCAACATTTCCTTCTCATAAATAATTTTCTATAAATAATTTCCTTTCATTGGACGGCTTTCAAAAGAAATGGGTCTTCCTTATTGAATTAAAACAAAACTGATTTGATTTTCTAAGGCATCACATTCCACAATAATGGTTTTTGTGAAGTTTGGTGTAGCTAAGACTGGTGCTTGGCACATTTCCTCTTTAAGATGTTAAAAGGCCTTACTTTCTTCAGGAGTCCATGAAAATTCATATTTATTCAATAATGTTGTTAGAGCTGCTCCTATTATTCCATAGTTCTTAAAAAAATTGTGATAATACCGTGTTAACCCGAGAAATCCTCGCAACTTCTTTATTGTTGTGGGGATTTCCATTGCTTAATGGCTTTAATTTTGTTAGAGTCTACCTTAACACCCTCTTGTGATACAATATGACCTAGATATTCCACTTCTTGTACTCAAAAGAAATATTTGGAGGTTTTTTCATATAAGTTTTTCTCCTCCAATAGTTTGAGCACCCTATCAACATGTTGAACATGATCCGTCAAAGAGCTATTGTAGATTAGTATATCATAAAAAAACAGTAACAAAAAATTTCTAGGGAAGGGTTTGAAAATGGAATTCATCAACCCTTGAAATGTAGAAGGTGCATTGGTAAGGCCAAAATGCATGAACAAGAATAAATAATAACCCTCATGAGTTCGAAATGTTGTTTTCAGAATGTCTTCAGTCTTCATTCTAATTTGATGATATCCTGAATGGAGATCCAACTTGGTGAAATAAATTTCTCAATGTAATTCATCCAATAATTCATCAATCACATGAATGGTAAATTTATCTTTAATAATGAGCTTAGTGATATCCCTACAATATTAACACATGCACCATGGTCCATCCTTCTTGTGCAGCAATAATATTGGATAAAAGAAATAACTTTGACTAGGTTCAATTATACTAGCCTCTAGCATTTATGCAATCATACGTTCAATTTCCCTCTTTTGGACATAGGGAGATTTATAAGGCTTGATGTTTTGAGGAACACCTCATAGAATCAAATGAATAACATGATCATAATCTTGAATAGGTGGGAGTCCTTTGGGATTCTCAAAAACCTTGGAATGATTTTCCAAGGATTTTTGGAGATTTGGAGAAATAAATGATTTTGATGTTGGAACTTCTAGCAAGCATAATTGTTCAATTACACCTCCTTGTTCTTTCTTCAGAATATTTTTTATGACATTAGAGCTTATTATCTTTCCTAGATTCCCTATGATACCTCATAATTCAACTTCGTTTCCTTCCGAAAGATATTTCAAGAAACGTTCTTGAAAATTAAAATCTGCCATCCCCAAAGATTGTAACCATTGTACTCCTACAACAACATCTTCACCACCCATTGGAATTGTAGGAATTGGACTATTCAATACATATTCCCCCATGGTTATCTTGATATTATGGCACTTTCGAGAGAAATTTATAGTTCCTCGATTTTCCACCATTACTTGACACTCTGGTGCTGGGTACAGGAAGGAGTTCAATTCCTTGGCTACCTTACAATGAATAAAATTATAGGTACTACCCGAATCAATAGAATTATTACATTTTTATTTTTTACATCTCCTTCTATATTAAGAGTTTGAGGAGTTGTAATTCCTGCCAATGCATTATAGGATATGGTCAAATTCATTTATTCTTCATCTAGGGTTGGTTCCTGGTGTATATCCTCTTCTTTTGATGTTCCTTGTTCATTTTCCTCCTCCTCTTCACAATCTATGTAAAATAATTTCTTCTCAACACACTTATGAGATTTAGTGTATTTGCTATCACAAGTATAGAAAAGCCCTTTTGATCCTTTTAATTCAAATTTTTTTGCTGTCAACTTTGTAGGTTGTGGAAGTCTATGAGTATCAAAAATTCCATATTTATAGTTGTGAGTGGTAGGCTTTCTTGTCACCATAATTTTTCTTTCATTTTTTCTTTCGAACCTGGATGCCTTCTCCAATCTATCAGGTTCCCAAAGGACAACCTCATGTTCGATGTTATCCTTTAGTGTCCCTATGAAGACATCAATCCTATGTTACTCATATTTATATTTAGAATATATTTGGTCTTAAATCCCACATTATATTTTATGAAATCATTATTAACATTTCTTTTGTTCTCCTCATGAGTTTCCTATACTACGTTTTCTCCATTAGGAAGATTTTCTTGTATAAACTTTTCCAAACCTTCCTTCAAACCTTCCATGTATTTCTTCAAATCCTCCATATTTTCTTCTATACCATGCATATTATATATCATGACATCCATTTTAACTTCCATGCCATTCTTCAAATCATCCATCTTACCTTCCATGCTTTCTTCAAATAATCCTTCTTAACTTCCACACCTTTCTTAAAACTATCCATATCATCTTCCATTTCATTTATTGTTACTCGTTTTTAAGGGAAAAATTTGTTGCACTTGGCCTTGTAATTTTGATATATCATGTTGCACTTCTTCCTTTTCATGATTCACTGTAGAGCCTTCCGAGAGCTTAATGGGTGTTGAATTATTTTTAGGGGGAGTTTTAGAACTCGATACTAATATATAAGTTCAATATTACCTTAGAATAGCTTCAAACTTATTTTTTAAATAAGGCTTATGCAATTAAAACACACACACACACATATTTTTCTTTCCTTTAAGGACCTAAATATTGAAACAAATGTATCTCTATAATTTTAGATACCCAAGATTTTATATTTGGTCTAGTAGTAGCCCTCTGAATCCTCATTGCAATGCCACAAGTCTGACCTAATTTGGATTATTCAAGACAAATTTATTCCTAATATCCCACAATGACATAATTATGGATTGGTTCAGTAGAGAGAACTTGTATGGAGTGCCAAGTGTCATTGTTTCCTCCTTCAACTCTGAAATCAATACACCGGAAAATAAATTATGTGCATGTTTGGCCATTGCTTCGAGAATTCTAATCTAATTCTGAGAGAGAGAGAGAGTTGTGATGATATCCCCAAGGTCTCCTCTTCAATATTAAATTTAGTTGTCTTCAAAAAACGTAAGTTCCATAGATCATATCTCTGAAAATATTGCGAACTAAGGTCTAAAATTTTTCCAGAAAGTTCCTCTAGAGTTCAGGACCAATTTTTTTTTTTGTTTGCTTCTAAACCTT
The DNA here is from genome assembly GCA_034641835.2 of Pinus albicaulis. NCBI lineage: Eukaryota > Viridiplantae > Streptophyta > Pinopsida > Pinales > Pinaceae > Pinus > Pinus albicaulis. Next base: position 1,177,166,908 of record CM076580.1, read on the forward strand.
CGTAGAAAAAAAAATTATAGAGAAAATTCCTTGATGATTTCTTTGAAGAAAAAAAAACCTTAGAATCCAAATCTATGATACCAAATGTTATGAAAACAACTCACAAAAGAGAATAAAAGAGACATCAACGGCTTATAAATCAGCCAAATAGAGTGGGGGGAGAATCCTTTAAATTACATAACTTAAAAATTATTAGAATATTTAAATGAAAAAACCTAATTTCTATATATATAAGTCTATAGGGTCACAATATAATCCTATCCGAGTTAACAATAATAATGTAAATGCACAACAATAACAATAGTGGGATATTACAGGGCACAATAATAACAATATGGGGAGTACAAGCGTACAAAAATAACAATAATGGGGCTATACTAACAACAAAAAGGGACTATACTAAAAATATATGTTTTATTCCATAGGACTACTATGCTCATTGAACTGAATTCTAAACTACCGAAAGAAAATATGAAGAAGGAAAACTAACATTCATCTATTTCCAATAAGTTATAAAAAAACATTTTTGTATTGAAGTTGTAAATCATTCCAACCATTTTCCCAAAAGAGAGGTGATGTAGGAGCTTACAATCACATGTTTTGTAGCTTAACCTCTACTAAAATGAAATAAATCTATGAAATGATAGGAAATAAGAAAAAAAACACAAGTACAAAAGAGGGACCTAAGCCTCTGGGTTTGGCCCAAACCCAAAGGTCTCATCCTTGTGATACTAAATTAGACGCAACTTAATAACCAAATTCTCAATATTAGAATGTAAAACTCTCATGCATCACATAAAAAGTTCAAAATGATAATGTCAAGCTCCGAGCTAAATATCTACACCTATCTGAATCAAAACTTTGAATCATAATGAGATTTTAATCTTGTTTATTATACAAAATGGTATTTGATAGCATTCGCCTTGAAAATAGGGGTGAATTAGGAGTGACAAGACTACCAATGAATTTGAATTTATGAGAGAGGATGTTGTGATCCCAAGTCAAGCTAGGGAGTTAATGAGTTACAAAAACCCCCTAGATTATCTCATGCTTGTCTCCATCAAGCCTTTGCATATAAAATGCCTCAAAAATTCTTCATTTTGCTACAATTAAGCCACATTGGGTCACATACTATGACAGAAACATTTTACTGTCATTAATAAGCATAAAATAACCAAAAATGTGAATTAATTTGAGAAAAGTATATTTTTAAGGCTGGATGATGGCATAATGACCTTTAATATATACCTATTGATGGGGCTCATATTCACCCCCTACTGAACGTGTTGTTCATCCTCTAAGAAATGCATTCATCCATGTGAAGGTCATCTTCTAACAAATTCATTCATCCATGTGATGCTCATCCTGTAAGAAAGTCATTCATCCATGGGGAGCTCATTCATGGACGTGGTGGCTTCTCAAACATCCAAATAAATCCCATATGTTGTGACTTTTGGTGGGTATAACGTTGCATTTATCTCTATATAATTCCATTTTTTCTACTCTTTTTTTTGGTTCCTTCATTCTAGTAAGCCTCGTAGCAAGGGTGGACTAAGTTTTAGTCCTATCCAATTGATCTTCATCCTCTGCATGACTCTCTTGTGCAATGGTATTTTCTCCAAGGAATTCCTTAGCCTTTCAGGAGAGTGATATTCTCTAACTTGTAGACTATGGGGTAAGGCATGCCATCTTCTATAGAAATCTTGAAAACTTTATGTTTCCAACATTCTAAACGTGACTTCAAAGGGTAAAATGGATATCTCCTAGGTTTCAATGTCTTTGGGTGTTGAAGTAACATCATAGGAGATGAATTTATGATTGTGAATGACAACCTTAGAGATCAATATCTCTTTTCTAATGCACAAGGGTTCCATATCCTCTTTTGTCATTACCTTTTTCACCTCCTCAACCCTTGTCTCTTCATGAGCCAACCAAGATACCAAAGCCATGGTATGAAAGTCTCCGAATCTTTAATTGGGATCTTAAAAATTCATATCTATCAAAATGAAATTGTGTATGTAGAATTTAGATAAATTTTCCCTGTCTACCATAATAGTTTTTTTGCAAATCTCAATAAATTACTTGTAGTATTGAAAAGGAAGAGATCCATATTGTGATATAGTCTTCATTTGGAACTATATTCATTGTTATTTGAGGAAGAGAGAATAATATTTTGAATTTTTGCCGCATTTCATGGCTTCCATAGAGAGACTTTCCATGGTTAAAAGTTGTGTTTCATTCACTTGTAGCCTCTCTTTCAACCTTGTGTTTTCTACCTATAGATTCTACTTCATAATAGACTCCCTTAGTCTCAAATAACATAATTATTTGCTTGTTTCAATGACTTTAGCCTCTATAGGTCCCACATCTTTAACATTATTGGATTTAGAAATTTGCGTATTCCTGTGGCTCCACCTCTCTCCATCTCCAACTCATAGAGCAGTGGCATTGCAATTTTTTCAGCGATAATTCTTCCTCCTTCAATGAATTTATAGTACGACTCCAAGATGGGTTATGGATCAAGCTCTTGGAGCTCTTGGTGGTCCTTTTAAATTAATTTTTAGCTGGCTTCTTCTTCTTGTAGCTTCCTCCGATCCTCCTATAGAAAACACTTTCATATGGCAAAGTTGTGCAAAATTAGCTCCCCAATTTTGTGGTAATTTTCAAATATTAGCTTGAATTGGACCTGTGTCCTATCAATTGGTTTTTCCTAGTCATATATGTATACATAAAATATTACATGTTTCTCTATTAAATAATTATATATATTATCCTATACACATCATTAATTGGTAGGATGTACACGTAAATAAATAAATAAATTTGGAACAATTTTACATATGTTTTTTTTATAAAAATGCTTGATGAGAAACTAATGACAATTCTAATGACTATGAATGTAGTTCGAGTTGGATGCATAGTTCCTAGTTCATACTTTGCATATTTTCGTTCATAGAGAATTCATGCTATAGAAGAGAGATATCTCTTATGTTAAAGTGTAGTGCAAGCACTTTGGCCTAGAAGAAGCGAACTGTGAAGATACAAATTTAATGTGTGAGGTATATCCCAAGTTATTTTAAAAAGGGTCAAGAACAAACAATAGGGATTGTGTTTCATTTGAAGGGGGGGGGGGGGGGGGTTATGTAATACCCCTGTATGAAATGTAAATATTTGATTTAATTTTATCGAAATGAATTGGAATACTATGGGTCATATAGAAGGCCTGGTGTGAATTGGTGATAAAATTAAAATTTTATTTTATTCTGAATTTCATTAGTGAAATTAGTTATAGTCTTTCATGGAAATTATGGAGGGAAAAGATGCTAAATTGGAATTTCACTTATGTGAAAGTTGGAGGAAAATTATTCCTCTACCTAGAGATAAATTATCTCAATTAGGAGATAGTAAGCTATAAGTCTGTGAGGAAAAATCCTAAGCCAAAAAAGCAAGGGAATTGAAAAGTTAGTACCTTAGACAAGACAATATTGAGGGAAGGAAAGAAGTTTTCAGAAAAGGAATTATTGAGTTGGTTTGTCAGTGGAGTTCCTAATCATACATGTGGAGTCTAAGAAACCCAAGACAAAACTTAGTGTGGTAAAATAAGCCCTATTTAGACCAAATTTGCTCCTTTTCAAGAATATTTTTGTAGAAGTGAGCTTGGATTTAGAGGAGTCTGGTAGAGGCTACCGGTACTCATCGATTTGTTGGAGTACTCTACTTCCTTGTTATCTTGATGGTGGTATAATAATTATAGATATGTATCATATGTATGTTTTCATTATTTTCCTTTATAGATGCAATTTGTTTATGTACATTGCTATGGTATAATTTTCTTTACATATGTAGATAATAAAATGTCTATTTTAAGCCAGTGCCTAACAAGACTAAAATAACATTTAAATATTCAGGTGAGTTATATTAGACTCCATGCCAAGCTATTTGAGAACTAACAGCCTAGATATAGTTCTAACCTCAGTAGAAATTACCTATTTCGAGATCCACACATGTTACTCCAAACAAAATTATAGTTACAAAGTAGAACTATTCTAATTTTTCAGTATAAAATAAAAAAAAGTGAAAAACTATTGTATGGTTACATATGATAAAAATATAAAGGAACAACATAAGGATACATATGTCTATTATCTTTGTACTTAAGTAAAATATTGTAAGAGAAATATGACAAATTAGAACTATAGTCACTCACAAAAAAACTTAGACACATACCTAAAGAATAAACAAATTGATTAAGTATTAAATATTTCTCTTTTAGATAATATAGTATTAATAGTTTGTGAATAAAGGATAAATAGTTTCCATTATTAGGGATTGAAAAGCCTCACAGAACCATTATTATAAACGATTAAGTATCAAGAACTTCAGAAAATAATGAAAGAAACATATAAAAGCTAAGTGGTATGGACAGTACCCTATAAGGTTGGATGAGAGACCTTATCAAATATATTACAATTTATATTGTAAAAATCACCATAGCAGTCTTCATACAACATTAGAAGAATTTATTTTTAAAATGGACAACCATATATGAAAAAATACCAAGGACAAAGATCATAAATTTTTAAACACTTTATTGTGGCAGCAACCACGAAACACATATACACCAGTTGCATCTCTACAAATTTGTAAACGAAAACTAAAATTACATAGGAAAACAATAGGTTTTTTTTGAGCAAATCTCTCAGCTAATAGTTAAAGCAATAAATAGACTCCTTAATTAAAAGACAACCTAGAGATGGGTCGACAATTTTCTTTTAAAATGCATCCTACACGAATGGACCTTGAACTCATTCAAACCCTAAATTAAATTAACTAAGAAAGAAAAATTAAAAAAAATTAGAAACCTTCACTCAATATGGAAAATGATAGTTACAACCCATTTTTATTCGCAAGGCTATGTAGGGTTCGAACCTGTCATGACCATTGTAAAAATAAGCAATAAAACGAGTCATATTTCAAGAAGTAAGGTGTAATAAAACACAACTTGTTAGGTTTTGGAACCCTATCTATGTTTAACCATGAAGGTGAGAATAATATTCTACTATCACATAAAACAGTTGTAAGAACGAACTAAGAGAATTAAGTTTAATTTCCCTAAAAGAGTGACTCAATGTAAAAAAATTTATTGGGTTTACCTGCAAATACATTGAGAATTTTTGGTAAAACATTTATCTTCTATAAGGAAGGCTTCTGAACACAATATGCTAAACATTACATGTACCTGAAAAGGTCAAACCTGTAAAAAAAACCTTGCCCCATTAATTCATTGCGGAAAAAAAACTGTAACAAATAAACCACTTTATAATCAAGACAAAATTATAAACGAGAGTCAGTGACAAAGATGAATACCTAGTCCGTATTCTTGTTCATAGGCCAAGTAATATAGAATAAGTGATTTTCCACCATTGTAGAGAAACCCCTCAATGAGCGAGGAGACAACTAACCCAAGGTCTCGTGAATTAGGGGAGGTGGTTACTTATGGAACTTCTAAACCTAAAAATCCAATTTTTATTTCAACATATAAACTTGGACTATAAATCTTAGGGTCCTCACAAATTCCTAGGTGGAATGAATTCCATAAACAAGTAGTGCCTTATAGCTGGTGTGTATGGAAGGTTCAAGACTCCTCCAAATAATTTCATAACAATTACATAGGCATATAAATTCCAACATAATATAAGTAAAGCTAATCACTAATAAAAATACTATAAGTAAAGGTAATCACTAATCACGCGTATAAGCTAAAAAAATGGAGGTTAGGAAAATAGAATCACGCGTATTATTTTTAGTTTTTAGGTTAAACAAAAAAGTGGAAACATGTATAAATTTGAAATCTTCCACCTTCTATCGTCGGATTTCTAGTTTGTGGTACATTTTATAGGAAGCGCTTCCATTTTGTGCTTTTGAGAAGTGCCTCAGAGACTGTGTGTAAAATTTAATGTCCAAAATTTTACTATTGACGAATGGATTTGGATGTCTAGGAAGATCCTCCATTGGAAGAAATTTTCATAAATTCTCTTACAATGGATTTTCCAAAAGATCCGCAATTATATGTAATCGATTAAGATGAAATATATATATATATATATATATATATATATATATATATATATATATATATATATATATATATATATATATATATATATATATATATATATATACTTCTTCTCTTTATGTATCTATCCAATAGGTATAGGTAATCACTAATAACTTTCTAGGATCATATTTTAACTTTTTAATTAATTTTATTTTTTTGCATTTAATTCTACAATTTCTAATATAAATATATTTTCCATAATAAATGAGTCAATGACCATGTCATCATATTTTCTTACTTTCTTTTTTAACATGTTTGTTTTTTTTTTCTTAGCTATTTTTTATGTTATTTTATTTTTATTCTATTATAGTTTTATACGTTTATATTAAAAAAAAAAACTGTAAATTTTTCTAATTTATCCAAATAAAATTATTAATTATTTTAATATTAATATTTTCTTCTTTTTAATTACAAAAAACACATACATATATTGTGGTTAAAATTTCAAATCAGCTCAAGGTGCCATCAAGATGTGATGTAAGGGCTAAAGAGTGCTACAAGTGTTCGCAAATACCTTATCTACATGTTTCATCAGTTTTACAAAAGATAGGCCAATTGGGTGAGATTCAATGGTGAAGAGTGGGTTGTTAAGCCACTTCTGCTGTAAGGTCACCAGTTCGAATCCCCCGAAGGCATAAAAAAATACAGCCATGCTATGGGAAAAAAAGAAAAAGTGTGTGTCTTTTTAAAGAAAATGTAAATAACCACTTAAAATTAAAATTTAGATACTTGATTTTATAATGTAAGTAATTTTTAATTCGATATAATTTTAATAATGATTAATATTATTCTTTCCCAGATATTTTGCAACATCTACAGAGTTATTGGTTTGGAATTGGAAAACACATGAGTGCTACAAAGTTCCTCCACAATACTTACATATCATTTTTCTTCAACTTCTTAGACACACGAAGCTCCAAACATCGTAGTAATGTGAGAGAGGCACACAAATGAAAAAACCTAAAGAAATAAGTGATGTTGAAAAACATTGCACCATTTGAGATTTCCTATCGACTTTCATGTAGGGATAAAACGTAGTACTTCAACATTTCAACGGGTACATGTTTTTCATCATCTATTTTTCAGCTTTCTCAACAGCAAAATTGAAGGAATCGTAAAGAAAATTAAGATTGTATCACCAAGGGTTTGCAATGCCTTTTGGGAATACGTTTTAAAAATCTGATAAATCTATATAAATGAGTAGAAAGAAAGTAATATAAATACATGTATACATTTATGAGTAAGAAGAAAACAATAACTTACATGTTAGTCGATTATAAATAAATATAAATGAGCTACAAGGCAGATCAAGATGGTCACTCGTGAAGTAAATTCAGACAAGTTCACGGATGGGGTGTGATGTAGGGCTCTTCAACTTCAGGAGCGATCATTCGAATTTTCCGTGTAACAACCTCTCAATCACCATGCCGCACTACTCCCTAAACCATCAAATTTATCGAAGTTATGGACAATCCCTAAGGGGAATTTCACCACAGGTTCGATGGCAAGCTGATTCTTTTTCAAAGATTCATTGTCTATGCAGTTAAAACAAGTTCGTTATATCACTAAAGAGAAAGTTGCAAATCAATATTCACGAAGTTGCTTAATGATGCATTGGTGACGAAGCTACAAAGCAAGATCCAATATTTGAAAAAGGAGCAGTGACACATTTGTCTATGTTCCCTCTTTCCAAAGTCCGAGTTTGGACTCGAGTTTGAAGTTGAGTTCCTCAAGGGCATCGTTGAGAGTGTGAATTACTCTGGCATAGAGAAAAGTCTCGTCAATTTTATTTGCATGCACACTCTATGGCATTAATGCATATTTATTTATCATTCTATGGTATATATATATATAGGTCTATATTTGTGTGTGGTTTGGATATGAATATATTGGATGTAAATTAGTAAATTTTGTTGAGAATTCTTAATTATAATTATTGTGATTATTATTTAATTAATTAATTAATTCACTTATATTAATTGATAATTAATAAAAATAAATAATTAATAATAATAATAAATAATGTAAATTAATAATTAATTATTAAATATAATTAATAATAATCAATAAATAATAAAAATTAATTAATCAATAATAATAATAATAATAATAATAATAAGAATAAGAATAAATAATCATAATAATGATAATGTGGTTGTGAATAAATAATAATAATAATTATTTATTTATTATTATTATTATGTATTAATATTATTTTTTTAATATAAATATGATTTTTTTAAATAATTTATATAAATACTTTATAAATATGTATTATTATTATTTATTAATATTATTTTATTAATATTGATATAGTTTTTTTTTAATTTTTATTGGGAATTGGTTTCCACAACCAAATCAAGTAATTTTCACATACACACAGTTCTTTAACATATACCATACTAGTCCAGCTTCAAATTCCACTTCAAAACCAAGTCAAGAATTCCAATGACCACACAAGGCCTAATATAGGATTCCTCTTGTCATCATCTTGCCTATTCCTCTGAGATGTCCTATCTATGAGGAATTTTGTGTCTCCTCCAACAAGTTCCAAAATCAATAGAGTTGCCTCAAGATTTTCCCCCCTTCACCATCTTAGCCAACTCTTTTCCCTTATTGAGATCATCTATCTCTTCGGAGATGAAATATAGGTAGGCAAGAACCATCAACCCCTATAGGAAGGCAACCTCCATAAACCCAAGGCCTTTCAACCTTACTCATATGTCTGGAATGTTATTTTTCTCATTTATCATTATTTCCCATAATGAACCATATGCACATTATACATAACGAAAAATAAAATTGTATGTAGATCATACATCATACTTGGCCGCCAACATGAGTACACAATATCTAGTTGGTAGGAAACACAACTGACATACAAGTGGTATATATTATGATTTTCCAAATAAGATAATCATGAACATTTCAACATTATATTTTACCCTTTATGGTTGCAATTCACATTGCAAAATTTTACTTTCAAAGGTTTTCTTGTTTATATTAAGCTACCCATGCTTAATCTCATCAAAAACACTAGTCATAAATACACATTGTTTAAACAAGTATTATCTTTCGTAATCATTTTAGCTTCATGCATATAAAGATGTCACGCAAGGAAAAATATATGTACAAATATTCATTAATGTGTATATGTCAATAACAGTTAGGGTAAGAGTCCAAACATTTCCAATTCCCAGACTGTACTAAAACCAATTAACTCACACATGAAGTACTATCATAATAAATTGTTCACAACTTGCAACAATCTTTAATCAAAACCAATTCATGGATAAAATTTTTATTAGTTACTCATGCATCACTAATCATTTCTACTAATAATCTTAAGGCATCCATGTCATGACTCTTTCAACAACTAGCAATTATAGTCAAGTCTCACTACTCGACTCATTATGTATTTTTAACATCTAAAAAAATTCATTCAATTTCATTTTAAAACAATATATCATTCTCTTCAAGGACTTTCTCCATACTTTTCATTCATGCATTAGTTTCACACAACATCACTATACACATTCATATTTTTCAAGTAGTGCATGGTAATTTTAGTTATGTTCATTAAATGTATCATTAATCTATCATATACACAAATTTTCATAGTCAAATTTCACTTTCAATAGTGAGTACTCAAGTTGTTCATAAGTGTAACAAAGGTTTTATTGCCTCCTCAATAGGATTCTCATGTTATGAAATCATTTTGCAGCAGAATTTGTTACTTATTACTCTTCAATGTAGTTATAAACATGAATCACACATCGCATGTCAAAAGTAGTCTACTGCATATATCAATCAATATGTAGATTGCTATAATCATACCTTAAGTAATTTTCAATCGTATCATACCTTGATTTATTTTCGCTTAACAAATCCCAAATGCGCTAGTGCTGCAACCTTTAGCTCTGATACCACTTTTAACATACTCTGATATCCTCACATGGAAAATCAAGGAGTTAGAAATTTTTTATACAAATTACCCACGAGTAACTATCCAAATCACTATTCAAGGTTTCTCACTAATCATTAGATAGAATGTTCATTAGTTCATAGAGTAACTTTAATATAGGAATAGTAAGTTGCATAACCATTAACAACTGTTCCTGTGGTCTATTAACATAAACTGTATGATGTAACCTTACATCCATTTCATGTCTCCTTTAACCAGATTAATTAACCACATAATTGACATTATGAACATCACAACAATCAAGGAATCAACATCATCAATCTCACACAATAATCAATGACATCATTGAACACCAATATACCCTGGAAACCTCGTAGGGTGAAAACCAATAAATGTTTTATTTTATTATTACACGCTCGTGAGGGTATTCACCCCTAAATAAATGGCTTATAAGGGATACCATCCCTTAACCATTATTACAAATATTACAAGGAAATATCATTTAAATACAAATATCTAGCTTAAATCCATTTCAATTATTATGATAACATTTACCCACTAATATTCATATCTTCATGTCTTCATGGCATGGTTTTACCTACGATGGACCATCCTGCAGCTCACACTCATCTGCATGAACCATTAATAATTTACCTATCACCATTTTAAGCATAATATATCCTTTTCATAAGTCACCACCATTTCCTACTAATGTTGTCTTCAACATACATTGATGTGAGGATTCATAAAGTATTAATCAACCCATTGATAAATCTATACTAATGATGCTTCTCCATCTATTCATGTACACTCATTAAATGCAAGCATAATATCATGACATGCTTCCTTTAACAACACTGCATATGCGCTACTTATAAGCACACATTATTGCAAGACAAATCGCTACAACTGTATAGAAATTTCTTTAAAAGAAACTAATATATCAGTTACAACCTCCGTACATCAATTACATAAAGTTAATCAAAATAACTAACCCTTAAGCTATTTATTTTGGTGCATGTAAAGAAAACTAACACAACCAATGTTTTTCCTATGCATGCAAATGCATATAGTGTCCAAAAGAATCTTCCCAAAGGAATGCTTAAGACAACAGACCATGAAAACACATGTTTTCTTTTCTGTAAAACTAATGCAATAAAGTATACAAACACATGTCTTGTTTTTCAAATATTATACTAAAAATATTTTGCAACGTATTATAACACAACATGCTATCTTGTCCCACATAGAAATATGTATATTCTTTCCAACAAAAGCTAATACAAATATTGCATACAAATACATGATATTATTCCAAAATAAATTAACATAATAGTTATGATAGCATAAAGTACTCACATATAATTTTCCTAAAGAAACATTATAACTCAATATTTCATCTATCCATGCAAAGCGAATATCTCTATAGCACAATGCTATTATTTGCGCATGCAAGAGCTTATCATAATAGCTCTTCTTTAATGTATGCACAACATATTCCCTTCTTTACAATTCTACCATCATTTAGTAATTATTTTCATGTAAAAAAATACATAATTCTTCTTCAAATAGAAGCTAATATAACCTTCCTTCTCTATATTTCTACATGCAAGTTTATCATGCTTCCCCTCTAAGAAATTACCATAGATAACCTCTTTTATCCATAAAAACTAGGCAACACTAAGAAGGTTAACCTAACCTTTAATACACCTAGATCAAGAAGTTGACATAATTCATCTGGTCATTAATATTTTCAAGAAGCCATTCTTTTCAGGTAAGAACATATATAAAATAACATAATATTTTCACAAGAAGAAAATATTCTTTTTACACGAGATTCAACATGATATTTCCCAAAGAAAATATTATGAGAAACTAACATGGGTTCTTCATGATTTCTTTTCCAAGAAAAACTCATTAAAATATCTCCCAACCCATGCAATATCTTCAATAATTACCCTCTTTAATCTATATTCATTTTCAAGAAAATAAATTCGATTTCCTTATCATTTCATACACTTGTACAAAATCCCCTTTTAAGAGAACAAGCATCCTATCTTGAACAAGCAACCTATCTTTTCTTACATAAGATGCATATGCAATATAACACACACACACACACACACATATAAAGGAAAACTAACTTACCTATCTTTTCCTATGCATAAGCTATACAAATGAATTTAATATTCATATTTTCCAAGACTATAATAAAATTTATATGCAAACTCTTCTTTCAATAAAAATGATAAGAAAACTTATCTCTTGGAATAGAATCATAAGCCTGGAATAGAAATTCTCGGCTTTGCTTCACATGATCCATACTATTTTTTGTTGGAGGTAAGTATAAAATAAACTAGAGGTTCAAGAAAGGCATTGATGGAGTGATCTCCTCAATCTAAGTGGCACATTTCAGGTTTAGCTTAAAATTCTTGCAACCATTAAAATCCACAGAATAGAGGATGATGATCTCCCATTTCTTCTCTTCTCGTATATCCCCCCTCGTAGAAACTTTTCCTCAATGGTTGTGATGCATTAATTTGAGCATGGAAATAATATAAAATTATATCATTAGTAGGAACAAGAGCTAGTAATGAAGATCATCAATGTTGTATTCAGCAACTACATTGTCAAGTTTTTAGATCGAATGAATGGGTGTGTGGGTGATTGAATAGTTTCCATATGCTTCCTCCCATGACAGGCATTTCGATTTTTCCTCCACCTCTGCTATATGAAGGCATGCAAACAACGTTACATTGGAGATTGTAATAATCGTTGCCCAAAAAACTGTGGCAACCATCTCTGGAAATACAATGCCTCAATGCATAAAAGGAGAGGAGAAAAAACATGAGTCACCCCATCCATAAGATTTCCTTTCTCCCTTTTTTAAACATAATCTCCCACATCTTACAGTTTTCACTGGCCTATGGCAAGAATGAATGCACTGTTATAATAAAATTTATACTTGCAATTATATCATTTTTACCCAAGCTTCTAAGGTAGGTGTATTACATACAATAACTAAAAATTTGAAATTATAATTTATTTTAATATAAGATATTGTTAGAAGTTTGAGGTATTATAAATTTGGTTATATATTATATTTTATTTGTCAACAAAGTTATTTTTACATAATCTTCTAAAGTAGGTGTATTACATACAATAACTAAAAATTTGAAATTCTAGTTTATTTTAATATAAGATATTGTTAGAAGTTTGAGGTGTTATAAATTTGGTTATATATGATATTTTATTTATCAACAAAGTTATCAATTTAACTAGAGTTGGAAAGTTTTATTTTGAAAAGTCTTGGAGAGTTTGATTTTGAAAGATATTATGGATAAACATATATTTATCTTTCAAACATTTATGCCTTTTCTTCTAGGGGCATATTATGTACCTCTTTTTCAAATTATTTTATTATTTTATTTTTTTCAATTTGAAATGTTTGTTTTGTAAGTATTTTTCAAGTTTGTGTTTTTAGTTTTTATTTATAATATATTTCTAATAAAATTTAATATTTTGAATTGACCAATTTTTATATATAATACTATTAATTTTTTTTTTTTAAATTCACAATAATTAAACATTTGTTATATAAATATAATTAAAATATATACATTATATATATATATATATATATATATATATATATATATATATATATATATATATATATAAGTTTTATAAGTTTTTTATTCCTAAAATTAATTATCCGTATAAGAATAAAATTATGGGTACTAATCGAATCAATAAGAATTATTACATTTTTCTTTTTGAAATCTCCTTCTATATTAAGAGTTTGAGGAGTGGTAATTCCTACCAATGAATTATAACACATGGTCAAATTCATTTATTATTCCTCTAGTGTTGGTTCCTGGTGTATATCCTCTTCTTTTGATGTTCCTTGTTCATTTTCTTCCTCCTCTTCACAATCTATGTAAAATAATTTCTTCTCAACACACTTGTAAGATTTAGTGTATTTTCTATCACAAGTATAGAAAAGCCCTTTTGATCCTTTTTATTAAAATTTTTGTGGTGTCAACCCTATAGGTTGTGGAAGTCTAGGAGTATCAAAACTTCCATCTTTATAGTTGTGAGTGGTAGGCTTCCTTGTCGCCATAATTTTTCTTTCATTTTTTCTTTCCAACCTGAATGCCTTCTGCAATGTATCAAGTTCCCAAAGGAGAACCTCATGTTCAAAATTATCCTTTAGTGTCCCTATGAACACATTAATCCTATGTTCCTCATATTTATATTTGGAATATATTGGGTCTTAAATCCCACATTAGAGTCTATGAAATCATTATTAAGTTTTCTTTTGTTCTCCTCATGAGTTTCCTATACTACCTTTTCTCCATTAGGAAATTTTTTTTGTAGAAACTTTTCCAAACCTTCCTTCAAACCTTCCATGTATTTCTTCAAATCCTCTATGCTTTCTTTTATACCATGCATCTTAGCTTCCATGACATCCATTTTAACTTCCATGCAATTCTTCAAACCATCCATCTTACCTTCCACGCTTTCTTCAAATAATCCATCGTAGCTTTCACACCTTTCTTAAAACTATCCACATTATCTTCCATTTCAATTATTGTTAGTATTTTTGAGGGAAAAATTTGTTGCACTTGGCCTTGTAATTTTGATATATCATGTTGCACTTCTTCCTTTTCATGATTCATTGTAGAGCCTTCTGAGAGCTTAATGGGTGTTGAGTTATTTTTAGGGCGAATTTCAGAACTCGATACTGATATATAAGCTTCAATATTCACTTAGAATAACTTAAAAATTATTTTTGAAATAAGGCTTGTGAAATTAAGAAAAACACACACACACACATATTTTTCTTTATTTTAAGGACCTCAATATTGAAACAAATGTATCTCTATAATTTTATATCCCCAAGATTTTCTATTCGGTCTATTAGTAGCCCTCTGAATCTTCTTTCCAATGCCACAGGTCTAACTTAATTTGGGTTATTCAAGACCAAGTTATACTTAATATCCCACAATGACATAATTATGGATTGGTTCAGTAGAGCGAACTTGTATGGAGTGCCAAGTGTCATTGTTTCCTACTTCAGCTCTAAAATCAATACACAGGAAAATAAATTATGTACACGTTTGGCCATGTTTTAGAGAATTCTAATCTGATTCTGAGAGAGAGAGAGTTATGATAATTTTCCCAAGGTCTCCTCTTTGAGATTAAATTCAGGAGTCTTCAAAAACCCTAACTTCCATAGATCATATCTCTGAAAATATTGTGAACTAAGATCTGAAAATTTTCCACAAAGTTCCTCTAGAGTTCAGGACAAATGTGTTTTTTTGTTTGCTTCTAAACCTTCGTAGAAAAAAAAATTATAGAGAAAATGCCATGATGATTTTTTTGAAGCAAAAAAACCTTATTATACAAAGCTATGATACCAAATGTTATGAAACCAACTCAAAAAATAGAAGAGAAGAGACAACATCAGCTTATAAATCAGTGAATTAGAGGGGGGGGGGGGGTGGGGACATCCTTTAATTACATAAATTAACAATTATTAGAATATTCAAACAAGAAAACCTCCTTTCAATATATAAGAGTCCATAGGGTCACAATATAATCCTATCCGACTTAACGATAATAATGTAAGGGCAGAAAAATAACAATAGTGGGATATTATGGGCACAATAATAACAATATGGGGAGTACAAGGGTAAAAAAATAACAATAACGGGGCTATACTAACAACAATAAGGGACTATAATAGTAATATAGGCGCGTAATGGAGTTCAATTTGTAAAAATATATATTTTCTTCCATAGAACTACTATGTTCATTGAACTGAATTCTAAACTACCGAAAGAAAATATGAATAAGGAAAACTAACATTCATCTATTTCAAATAAGTTATAAACAAAACATTTTTGGATTGAAGTTGTAAATCATTCCAACCATTTTCCCACAAGAGAGGTGATGTAGGAGCTTACAATCACATGTTTTGTAGCTTAACCTCTACTAAAATGAAATAAATCTATGAAATGATTGGAAATAAGAAAAAAACACAAGTACAAAAGAGGGACCTAAGCCTCCAGGTTTGGCCCAAACCCAAAGGTCTCATCATTCTGATACTGAATTAGATGCAACTTAATAACCAAATTCTCAATATTAGAATGTAAACGTCGCATGCATCACATAAAAAGTTCAAAATGATAATGTCAAGCTCTGAGCTAAATAGTTACACCTATCTGAATCAAAACTTCGAACCATAATGATATTTTAATATTTTTTATCTATACAAAATGGCATTTGATAGCATCCCCCTTGAAAATAGGGGTGAATTCCTCCTTGGTCTTGGAATAGTGGATCTAGTCCCTCTTTAGCTCCACTTGCACTAGGAGTGACAGGAATACCAATGAATTTGAATTGATGAGAGAGGATTGTGATCCCAATTCAAGCTAGGGAGTTAAGGAGTTGAAAAAATCCCCTAAATTATCTCGTGCTTGTCTCCATCAAGCCACTGCATAGAAAATTCCTAAAAAATGCCTCATTTTCCTGCAATTAAACCACATTAGGACACATACTATGACAGAAACATTTTACTGTCATTAATAAGCATAAAATAACCAAAAATGTGAATTAATTTTTGAAAAGTATATTTTTAAGGCTGGATGATCGCATAATGACCTTTAAGATTTGATGGGGCTCATCTTCACCCCCTACTGAACAAGTTGTTCGTCCTCTAAGAACTTCATTCATCCATGTGAAGGTCATCCTCTAAGAAAGTCATTCATCCATGTGAAGCTCATCATGTAAGAAATTCATTCATCCATGTGGAGCTCATTCATGGATGTGGTGGCCTCTCAAAAATCCAAAGAAATCTCACATTGTGTGAGTTTTGGTGCATATAACCCTACATTTATCTCTATCTAATTCCATTTTCTCTACTCTTTTATTTGGTTCCTTCCTTCTGGTAAGCCTAGTAGCAAGGGTGGACTAAGTTTTAGTCCTATCCAATTGATCTTCGTCCTCTGCATGACGCTCTTGTGAAATGGTATTTTCTTCAAGGAATTCCTTAGCCTTTCAGGAGAGTGATATTCTATAACTTGTAGACTATGGGGTAAGGCATGCCATCTTCTCTAGAAATCCTGAAAACTTTATGTTCCCAACATTCTAAAGGTGACTTCAAAGTGTAAAATGGATATCTCCTAGGTTTCAATGTATTTTGGTGTTGAAGTAACATCAGAGGAGATGAAGTTATGATTGTGAATGAAAACCTTAGATATTAATAGCTCTTCTCTGATGTACAAGGGTTCCATATCCTCTTTTGTCATTACCTTTTTCACCTCCTCAACCCTTGTCTCTTCATGAGCCAACCAAGATGGTAAAGCCATGATATGAAAGTCTCCCAGTATTTAATTGGGATCTTATAAATCCATATTTATCAAAATTAAATTGTTCATGTAGAATTTAGATAACTTTTCCGTGTCTGCCATAATAGTTTTTTTGTAAACCTCAATAAATTACTTGTAGTATTGAAAAGGAAGAGATCCATATTGTGATATAGTCTTGATTTGGAAATATATTCATTGTTATTTAAGGAAGTGAGAATAATATTCTGAATTTTTCCCGCATTTCATGGCTTCCACAAAGAGACTTTCCATGGTGAAAAGTTATGTTTCATTCACTTGCAGCCTCTCTTTCAACCTTGTGTTTTCTACCTATAGATTCTACTTCACAATAGACTCCCTTAGTCTCAAATAGAATAATTATTTTCTTGTTTCAATGACTTTATCCTCCTTAGGTCCCACATCTTTAACATTCTTGGATTTAGCAATTTTCATATTCTTGTGGTTCTACCTCTCTCCATCTCCAACTCATAGAGGAGCAGCATTGCAAATTTTTCAGCGATAATTCTTCCTCCAATGAATTTGCAGTAAGACTCCAAGATGGGTTATGGATCAAGCTCTTGGAGCCCTTGCTGGTCCTTTTAAATTATTTTTTAGCTGGCTTCTTCTTCTTGTAGCTCCTTTTTGTGCTCCTGTAGCTTCCTCTGATCCTCCTGTAGAAAACATTTTTATATGGAAAAGTTGTGCAAAATTAGCTCCCCAATTTTGTGTTAATTTCCAAATATTAGCTTGAATTGGACTTGTGTCCTATCAATTGGTTTTTCTTAGTCATATACGTATACATAAAATATTCCATGTTTTTATATTAAATAATTATATATATTATCCTATACACATCATTAATTGGTAGGATGTACACGTAAATAAATAAATAAATTTGGAACAATTTTGCATATGTTTTTTTTTATAAAAATGTTTGATGAGAAACTAATGACAATTCTAATGACTATAAATGTAGGTCAAGTTGAATGCATAGTTCCTAGTTCATCCTTTGCATATTGTTGTTCATAGAGAAATCATGCTATGGAAGTGAGATATATCCTATGTTAAAGTGCAATGGAAGAAATTTGGCCTAGAAGAAGCGAAATGTGAAGGTACAAATTTAATGTGTGAGGTATATCCCAAGTTATTTTAAAAAGGGTCAAGAAGAAAAAATAGGGATTGTGTTTCATTTGAAGGGTTGGGGGGGGGGGGGGGGATATGTAAAACCTTTGTATGAAATGTAAATATTTTTATCTAATTTTATTGAAATGACTTGGAATACTATGGGTCATATAGAAGACCTGATGCGAATTGGTGATAAACTTAAAATTTATATTTTATTCTGAATTTCATTAGTGAAATTAGTTATAGTATTCCATCGAGATTATGGGGGAAAAAGATTCTAAATTGGAATTTCACTTACATGAAAGTTGGAGGAAAATTATTACTCTCCCTAGAGATAAATTATCTCAATTAGGGGATAGGAAGTTATAAGTTTGTGAGGAAAAATCCTAAGCCAACCAAGGGAGGGAATTGAAAAGTTAGTACCTTAGACAAGACAATAATGAGGGAAGGAAAGAAGTTTCTAGAAAAGGAATTATTGATTTGGTTTGCCAATGGAGTTCCTAATCATACCTGTGGAGTCTAAGAAACCCAAGGCAGAACTTA
The DNA here is from genome assembly GCA_034641835.2 of Pinus albicaulis. Taxonomy (NCBI): domain Eukaryota; kingdom Viridiplantae; phylum Streptophyta; class Pinopsida; order Pinales; family Pinaceae; genus Pinus; species Pinus albicaulis. The sequence goes on from CM076580.1 coordinate 1,177,185,992, forward strand.
GTGTGGTAAAATAAGCCCTAGGTGGAACAATTTTTCTCCTTTTCAAAAATATTTTTGTAGAAGTGAGCTTGGATTTAGAGGAGTCTGTTAGAGGCTATCGGTACACATTGGTTGGTTGGAGTACTCTACTTCCTTGTTATCTTGATGGTGGTATAAATTAATTATAGATATGTATCATATGTATGTTTTCATTATTTTCCTTTATACATGCAATTTGTTTATGTATATTGCTATGGTACAATTTTCTTTACATATGTAGATAATAAAATGTCTATTTTAAGCCAGTTCCTAACAAGACTAAAATAACATTAAAATATTTGGGTGAGTTATATTAGACTCCATGCCAAGCTAGTTGAGAACCAACAACCTAGATATAGTTCTAAAATCAGTAAAAATTACCTATTTTTAGATCCACACATGTTACTCCAAAAAAAATTTCAATTACAAAGTAGAACTATTCTAAGTTTCTAGTATAAAATAAAACAAAGAGAAAAACTATTGTGTGATTACATATGATAAAAATAGAAAGAAACAACATAAAGATACATATGTCTGTTATCTTTGTACTTAAGTAAAATATTGTAAAAGAAAGATGACAAATTATAACTATAGTCACTCACAAAAAAAATGAGACACATACCTGAAGAATAAACAAATTGACTAAGGATTAAATATTTCTCTTTCAGATAATATAGTATTAATAGTTTGTGATTAAAGGATAAATAATTTCCTTTATTATGGATCAAAAAGCCTCACAGAACCATTGTTATACACGATTAAGTATCAAGAAATTTAGAAAATAATGAAATAAACATATAAAAGATAAGTGGTATGGAAAATTTCCTATAAGGTTGGACGAGAGACCTTATAAAATATATTACAATTTAGATTGTAAAAATCACCATAGCAATCTTCATACAACATTAGAGGAATTTATTTTAAAAATGAACAACCACATATCAAAAAATACCAAGGACAAAGATCATAAATTATTAAACACTTTATTATGGCAGCGACCACGAAACACATATACAATAGTTTCATCTCTCAAAATTTGTAATCAGAAACTAAAATTACATAGGAAATAATAGGTTTGTTTTGAGAAAATCTCTCTGCTAATAGTTAAAGCAATAAATAGACTCCTTAATTAAAAGACAACCTAGAGTTGGGTTGGATATTTTCTTTTAAAAAGCATCCTACATGAATGGACCCTGAACTCATTGAAACTCTAAATTAAATTTCTAAGAAAGAAACATTGAAAAAATTAGAAACCTTCCCTCAATATCAAAAATGATAGTTACATCCCATTTTTATTTGCAAGGCTATGGGGGCTTCGAACCCGTCATGACCATTGTAAAAATAAGCAATAAAACAAGTTCATATTTCAAGAAGTAAGGTGTAATAAAACACAACTTGTTAGGTTTTGGAACCCTATCTCTATTTAACCATGAAGGTGAAAATAATATTCTACTAGCACATAAAACAGTTCTAAGAATGAACTAAGAAAATCAAGTTTAATTTCCCTGAAAGAGTGACTCAATTCAACAAAATTTATTGGGTTTACCTACAAATACATTGAGAAGTTTTGGTAAAACATTAATCTTCTATAAGGAAGGCTTCTGAACACAATATGCTAAACACTACATGTATCTGAAGAGGTCAAACCTGCAACAAAAACGTTGTCCCATTAATTCATTGTGGACAAAAATATGTAACAAATAAACCAATTTATAATCAAGACAAAATTATAAACGAGAGTCAGTGACAAGGATGAATACCTAGTCGGTATTCGTGTTCATAGGCCAAGTAATCTAGAATAAGTGATTTTCCACCATTGCAGATAAACCCCTCAACGAGTGAGGAGACAACTAATCCAAGGTCTCATGAATGAGGGCAGGTGGTTACTTATGGAACTTCTAAACCTAAAAATCCAATTTTAATTTCAACATATAACCTTGGACTATAAATCTTAGGGTTCTCACAAATTCCTAGGTGGAATGAATTCCATAAGCGAGTAGTGCCTTATAGTTGGTGTGTATGGAAGGTTCAAGACTCCTTCCAAATAATTTCATAACAATTACATAGGCATATAAATTCCAACATAATATAAGTAAAGGTAATAACTAATAAAAAATACTATAAGTAAAGGCAATCACTAATCACGAGTATAAGCTAAAAAAATACAGGTGAGGAAAATAAAATAATGTGTATCATTTTTAGTTTTTAGGTTAAACAAAAAACTGGAAACATGTATAAATTTGAAATCTTTCACCTTCTATCATCTGATTGCTGGTTTGTGGTACGTTTTGTAGGAAGCGCTTCCATTTGTGTGTTTTTGAGAAGCGCCTCAGAGACTGTGTAAATTTTAATGTCCAAAATTTTACTATTGGTGAATGGATTTGGATGTCTAGGAAGATCCTCCATCAGAAGAAATTTTCATAAATTCTCTTACAATGGATTTTCCAAAAGATCCTCAATTAGATGTAATCGACTGAGATGAAAAAATGTTATATATATATATATATATATATATATATATATATATATTTTACTTTTTCTCTTTATATATCTATCCAATAGGTATAGGTAATCACTAATAAAAATACTATAAGTAAAGGTAATCACTAATAGCATTCTAAGATCATATTTCAACTTTTTAATTAATTTTATTTTTCTGCATTTAACTCTAAAATTTCTAATATAAATATATTTTCCATAATAAATTAATCAATGACCATGTCATCAGATTTTCTTACTTTCTTTATTAACATGCTTGTTTTTTTTTCTTAGCTATCTTTTATTTTATTTTTATTCTACTATAGTTTTATACATTTATATAAAAAAAATTAATTGTAAATGTTTTTAATTTCTCCAAATAAAACTATTAACTATTATAATATTAATATTTTCTTCTTTTTAATTACAAAAAACACATACATATATTGTAGTTAAATTTTCAAATCAGCTCAAGAAGCCGTCAAGATGTGATGTAAGGGCTAAAGAGTGCTACAAGTGTTTGCAAATACCTTATCTACATGTTTCATCAGTTTTACAAAAGACAGGCCAATGGGTGTGCGCTTCAATGGTGAAGAGTGGGTTGTTATGCCACTTGTGCTGAAAGGTCACCAGTTCCAATCGCCCTAAGGCACAAAAAAATACAACCATGCTATGGGCTAGTGTGGCCTAGGCCGGGTGTGATCCTTATGTGATTTTGATGGCTTAGATGCTCCTCGGTCGCGGTTTCTCAAACCAAAGGTTTGGTGTCTTTTTTTTAAGAAATATAAATAACCACTTAAAATTAAAATTTAGATAGTTTATTTTATAATGTAATTAATTTTTAATTGGATGTCATTTCAATAATGATTAATATTAGTTTTTCCCAAATCTTCTGCAACATATACAGAGTTATCGGTTTGAAAATTGGCAAACACATGAGTGCTACAGAGTTCCTCCACAATACTTATATATTATTAGTCTTCAACTTCTCACACAGAGCTCCAAACGTCACAGTAATGTGAGAGAGGCACACAAATGAAAAAACCTAAAGAAATAAGTTATGTTGAAAAACGTTGCACCATTTGAGATTTCCTATCGACTTTCACGTAGGGTTAAAACATAGTACTTCAACATTTCAACGGGTACATCTTTTTCATCACCTATTATTCATCTTTCTCAACGGCGAATTTGAAGGAATCGTAAAGAAAATACAAATTGTATCACCAAGGGTTTGCAATGCCTTTTGGGAATACGTTTCAAAAATCTGAGAAATATATATAAGTGAGTAGAAAGAAAAAAATATAAATACATGTATACATTTATGAGTAGAAAGAAAACAATAAATTACATGTTAGTCGATTATAAATAAAAAGAAACGAACTACAGGGAAGATCGGGATGGTCGCTCGTGAAGTAAATGAAGACACTTTCACAGTTGGGGGGTGATGCAGGGCTCTTCACCTTCAGGAATGATCATTCCAATTTTCTGTGTCGCAACCTCTCAATCACCATGCTGCACTGCTCCCTACACCATCAAAGTTATCGAAGTTATGGACAATGCCTAAGGGGAATTTCACCACAGGTTTGGTGGCGAGCTCATTCTTTTTCAAAGATTCATTGCCATGCAATTAAAACAATTCCATTATATCACCAAAGAGAAAGCTGCAAAGCGATATTCACGGAGTTGCTTAATGATGCATTGGTGACGAAGCTGCAAAGCAAGATCCAATCTTTGAAAAAGGAGCATTGACACATGTGTCTATGTTCCCTCTTTCCAAAGTCCGAGTTTGGACTCGAGTTTGAAGTTGAGTTCCTCAAGGGCATCATTGAGAGTGCGAATTCCTCTGACATAGAACAAAGTCTCATCAATTTTATTTGCATGCACACTGTATGGTGCCGATGCATATCTATTTATAATTCTATGGTATATATATATATATATATATATATATATATATATATATATATATATATATATATATATATATATATATATATATATATATATATATATATATATATATATATATATTTAGGTTTATATTTGTGCATGGTTTGGATATGAATATGTTGGATGTAAATTAGTAAATGTTGTTGAGAATTCTTAATTATAATTATTGTGATTATTGTTTTATTAATTAATTAATTCACATATATTAATTGATAGTTAATAAAAATCAATAATTATTAATAATAATAACAATAAATAATAAATAAGAATAAGAATAAATAATCATAATAATGATAATGTGGTTGTGAATAAATAATAATAATAATAATTTATTTATTATTATTATTATTATTATTATGTATTAATATTATTTTATTAATATAAATATGTTTTTTTAAAATAATTTATATAAATAATTTATAAATATGAATTATTATTATGTATTAATATTATTTTATTAATATTAATATATATATATATATATATATATATATATATATATATATTTAAATTTTTATTTGGAATTTGTTTCCACAACCATATCGAGTAATTTTCACATCCAGACAATTCTTTAACATATACCATACTAGGTATAGCTTCAAATTCCACTTAAAAATGAAATCAAGAATTCCAATGACCACACAAGGCCTAATATAAGATTCCTCTTGTCATGATCCTGTCTACTCCTCTGACACATCCTATCTATGAGGAATTTTGGGTCTCCTCCAACACGTTCCAAAATAAACAGAGTTGCCTCAGGATTTTTCCCTCTTCACCATCTTATCCAACTCTTTTCCCTTGTTGAGATCATCTATCACTTGGGAGAGGAAATATAGGCAGACAAGCACCATAAACCCAAGGCCTTCCGGCCTTTCTCATATGTCTGGAATGTTATATTTCTCCTTTTCATTATTTCCCATAATAATTTACATAATGAACCATATGCACAATATACATAACGAAAAATAAAATTATATGCAAATCATACATCATACTTGGCCCCCAAAATGAGTGCACAATATCTAGTTGGTAGGAAACACAACTAACATACACGTTGTATATATTATGATTTTCCAAATAACATAATCATGCACATTGTAACATTATATTTTATCCTTTACGGTTGCAATTCACATTGCACCATTTTACTTTTGAAGGTTTTCTTGCTGATATTAAGCTACCCATGCTTAATCTCATAAAAAACACTAGTCATAAATATGCATTGTTTAAACAAGTATTATCTTTTCTAATCATTTTAGTTTCATGCATACAATGATGTCACGCAAGGAAAAATATATCTACAAATACTTATTAATGTGTATATGTCAATAACGCTTAGGGTAAGAGTCCAAACATTTCCAATTCGTAGAGTGTACTGTAACCAATTTTAACTCACACATGAAGTACTATCATAATTAATTGTTCACAACTTGCAATAATCTTTAATTAAAACCAATTCGTGCATAAAATTTTTATTAGTGACTCATGCATCACTAATCAATTCTACAAATAATCTTAATGCATCCATTTCATGACTCATTCAACAACTAGCCATTATAGTCAAGTCTCACTACTCGACTCATTATATATTTTTAACATCTAAAAAACTTCATTCAATTTCATTTTAAAACACTCTATCATTCTCTTCAAGTACTTTCTCAATACTTTCAATCCATGCATTAGTTTCACACACCATCACTATACACATTCATATTTTTCAAGTAGTGTATGGTAATTTTATTTATGTTCATTAAATGTATCATTAATCTATCATATACAGAAATTTTAATAGTCAAATTTCACTTTCACTAGTGAGTACTTAGGTTGTTCATAAGCACAACAAAGGTTTTATTGCCTCCTCAACACGATTCTCATGTTATGAAATCATTTTGCAGTAGAATTTATTACTTATTACTATTTAATGTAGTTATAAACATGAATCACACATCACTTTTCAAAAGTAGACTACTGCATATATCAATCAATATTTAGATTTCTATAATCATACCTTAAGTGATGTTCAATCATAGCATACCTTGATTTATTTTAGCTTAACAAATCCCAAAGGCGCTAGTGCTGCAACCTTTAGCTCTAATACCACTTGTAACATACTCTGATATTCTCACATGGAAAGGAAAGGAGTTAGCAATTCTTTGTACAAATTACCCATGGGTAACTATCCAAATCACTATTCAAGATTCCTCATTAATCATTAGATAGAATGTTCATTAGTTCATAGAGTAACTTTAGTATAGGAATAGTAAGTTGCATAACCATTAACAACCATTCCTATGGTCTATTAACATAAACTGTATGATGTAACCTTACATCCATTTCATGACTCCTTTAACCAGATTAATTAACAACATAATTGACATTATGAACATCAAAAAAATCAGGGAATCAGCATCATCAATCTCACACAATAATCAATCACATCATTGAACACCGATAAACCTTGGAAACCCCGTAGGGTGAAAACCAACAAATGTTTTATTTTATTATTACACGCTCATGAAGGTGTTCACCCCTCACTCAATGGCTTGTAAGGGAGACCATCCCTTAACCATTGTTATAAATATTACAAGGAAATATTGTTTAAATACAAATATCTAGCTTAAATCCATTACAATTATTATGATAACATTTACCCACTAATATTCATATCTTCATATCTTCTTGGCATGGTTGTACCTACAATGGACCATGCAGCTCACACTCATCTGCATGAACCATTAGTCATTTACCTATCACCATTTTAAGCATAATATAACCTTTTCATAAATCTCCACCACTTCCTACTAATGTTGTCTTCAACATACATTGATGTCAGGATTCATAAAGTATTAATCAACCCATTGAGAAATCTATACTAGTGATGCTTCTCCATCTATTCATGTACACTCATAAATGCAAGCATAATATCATGACATGCTTCCTTTAACAACATTGCATATGCACTAGTTATAAACATGTTACCATCAAAGGATATCTATAAAATATTAACTAATATTTCGCTCCCATAAGAACACATTATTGCAAGTCAAATCACTACAACTCTCTAAACATTTCTTTAAAAGAAACTAATACATCAGTTACAATATTCGTACATCAATTACATATATTTAATCAAAATAACTAACCCTTAAGCTATTACTTTTGGTGCATGTAAAGAAAACTAACACAACCAATGTTTTTCCTATGCATGCAAATGCATATAGTTTCCAAAAGAATCTTCCCAAAGGAATGCTTAGCACAACATAGCATCCAAACGCATGTTTTCTATAAAACTAATGCAATAAAGCATACAAACACATGTCTTATTTTTCAAATATTATACTAACAATATTTTCCAATGTATTATAACACAACATGCTATCTTGTCCCACATAGAAATATGTATATTCTTTCCAACGAAAGCTAATACAAATATTGCATACATATACATGATATTATTCCAAACAAGACTAACATAATAGTTATGATAGAATAAAGTACTCACATATAATTTTCCTAAAGATATGTTATAACTCAATATTTCATCTATCCATGCAAAGAGCATATATCTATAGCACAATGACTATTATTTGCACATGCAAGAGCTTATCATAATAGCTCTTCTTTAATGTATGCACAACATATTCCCTTCTTTAGAATTCTACCATCATTTAGTTATTATTTTCATGTAAAAAAATACATACTTCTTCTTCAAAAAGAAACTAAATAACCTTCCTTCTCTATATTTCTACATGCAAGTTTATCATGCTTCCCTTCTATGAAATTACCATAGATAACCTCTTTTATCCATAAAAAATAGGCAACACTAAGAAGGTTAACCTAACCTTTAATACACGTAAATCAAGAAGTTGACATAATTCCTCTGATCATTAATATTTTCAAGAAGCCATTCTTTTCAGGTAAGAACATATATAAAATAACATAATATTTTCCCAAGAAGAAACTATTATTTTCACACAAGATTCAACATGATATTTCCCAAAGAAAATATTATGAGAAACTAACATGGGTTCTTCATGATTTCTTTTCCAAGAAAAACTCATTAAATTCTCTCCCAACTCATGAAGTATCTTCGATAATTACCCTCTTTAATCTATATTTGTTTTCAAGAAAATAACTTGGATTTCCTTATCATTTCATACACTTGTATGAAATCCCCTTTTAAGGGAACAAGCATCCTATATTTTCTTACATAAGATGCATATGCAATATTACACACACACACACAGATATAAAGGAAAACTAACTTACCTATCTTTTACTATGCTTAAGCTATACAAATGAATTTAATATACAAATGATAAAAACACTTATCTCTTGGAATAGAATAGTAAGCGTGGATTAGAAATTCTCGGCTTTCCTTCACATTATCCATACTATTTTGTGTTGGAGGTAAGTATAAAATAAACTAGAGGTTCAAGAAAGCCATTGCTGGAGTGATTCCCTGAATCTAAGAGACACATTTTAGGTTTAGCTTAAAATTCTTGAAACCATTAAAATCCACAGAATAGAGGATGATGATCTCCCATTTCTTCTCTTCTCGTATATCCCCCTTCGTAGAAAATTTTCCTCAATGGTTGTGATGCATTACTTCGACCATGGAAATAATATAAAATTATATCATTAGCAGGAACAAGGGCTAGTAATGAAGATTAGCAACGTTGTATTCAACAACTACATTGTCAAGTTTTTAGATCGAATGAATGGGTGTGGGCGATTGAATAGTTTCCATCTGCTTCCTCCCACGACGGGCATTGCGATTTTTCTTCCACCTCCGCTGTATGAAGGCATGCCAACAATGTTACATTAGAGACTGTAATAATCATGGCGCAATATACAATACCTCAGTGCATAAAAGGAGAGGAGAAAAAACGTGAATTACCCCATCAGTAAGATTTCCTTTCTCCCTTTTTTTAAACATAATCTCCCACATCTTATAGTTTTCACTGGCCTAAGGCAAGAATCAATGCACTGTTATAATAAAATTTATACTTGTAATTATATCATTTTGCCCCAAGCTTCTAAGGTAGGTGCATTACATATAATAACTAAAAATTTGAAATCATAATTTATTTGAATATAAGATATTATTAGAAGTTTGAGGTATTATAAATTTGGTTATATATTATATTTTATTTGTCAACAAAGTTATTTTTACATAATATTTAAAAGTAGGTGTATTACATACAATAAATAAAAATTTGAAATTATAGTTTATTTTACTATAAGATATTGTTAGAAATTTGAGGTGTTATAAATTTGGTTATATATGATATTTTATTTATCAACAAAGTTATCAATTTAACTAGAGTTGGAAAGTTTGATTTTGAAAAGTGTTAGAGAGTTTGATTTTAAAAAGTGTTCTGCATAAACATATATTTATCTTTCAAACATTTATACATTTTCTTCTAGGGGCATATTATGTACCTCTTTTTCAAATTATGTTATTATTTATTTTTTTCAATTTGAAATTTTTGTTTTTCAAGTATTTTTCAAGTTTGTGTTTTTAGTTTTTATTTGTAATATATTTCTAATGAAATTTAATATTTCGAATTGACTATTTTTTATATATAATACTATTATTTTTTTTTTTAAACCATTCACAAAATTTAAACATTTGGTATATAAATATAATTAATATATATATATATATATTATTATTATTATTATTATTATTATTATTATTATTATATATATATAATTTTTATATGTTTTTTATTTCTAAAAATTAGTTATCTGTATAATTTTGTAAAACTTTAAGAAAGAAAAATTAAAACATTAAAACATATAAAAAATAAATAAATTTCTAAAAAAATAAATGAAAAATAAAAAATATAAAAAATAAAAAATAAAACAAAATGTTTGAAAATAAAAATTAAAGAAAAAATTAAAAGCTAAACCACATAATTTCATAAAGAATGAATTAGAAAAGGACATAAAAGAAAAAATAAAATAAAATAAATAACAAAACCAAACCATTTTATAAAAAATAACATACAAAATAAATTACGAAAAGGACGAAAAGAAACGAACCATGTTATAAAAAATAACATACAAAAAAAATTAGAAAAAGGAGAAAAAGAAGCCTAATTGAATAAAAGGAGAAAAAAGTAATCAAGAAAACTAAAAAGGTATTTAAAACAAATATTATACGTTTTACGTATTACAGTGCTCCCACACAATCGTTCGGAGTTCTCTTTGTTGGCTTTCTTTTTTAATAATTTTTTAACCATTATCTTCATTGTCAATGGACAGTTTCTGGCATGAAAGCCGGTTTGATGAAGAACTCAATCTGGTCGCTTGCTGGAAGCCATGTCGTCCTCCACAGTACTTACATACAGATCATCACTCTTTTGCTTCTCAGAAACACGAAGCTCCAAACGTCGCACGAATGTGAGAGCCTCACAGAAATGAAAAAATCTAAAGAAATAACTGATGTTGAAAAACGTTGCAGCATTCCAGAATTTTTTATGGGCTTTCACGTAGGGTTAAAACGCAGTACTTCAACAGGTACATGTTTTTCATCATCTTTCAGCTTTCTCAACGGCAAATTTGAAAGAACCGTAAAGAAAATTCAAATTGTATCGCCAAGGGTTTTCAATGCCTTTTGGGATTACGTTTCAAAATTCTGAGAAATTTATATGAAATTGCATGCAAAGTTGTGAGAATAATTTTTTTTTCATGAATATAGTTGTGAGAATAATATCACATCTTTTTCATCATCTATGTTTCAGCTTTCTCAACGGCAGGACCAGGTTGGTTGGCGTTGGCAAATGAAAGGAGCACCTCCTCGCTACCGTTTGGGTAAGAAAAATAAACGACGAACAGATCATTATAATGACTAAGAATAATGATATGATAACTAAAGATATATCCACCGCTTCGATTGCAGGCCGGGGACATATTTTCACCCTGCCATCCCGAGTTGGATTCGTGGGCAAAGAGATTTTTGACGAAGCAGTTTCGGTAGCAAATTTTATAAATCTGCAGCAAGAAAGCGATATAAATGCGTGTAGACATTTTCGAGCAGGAAGAAAGCAATATAAAAATACGTGTACACCTTTTTCAGCAGAAAGAAAGAGAGCGATAACTTACATGTTAGTCTTTGTCTGAGGAGGATTAAAAATAAACAGAAACCAAGTACAGGGAAGATCGGGATGGTCACTCGTGAAGTAGAAGAAGGCACTTTCACCTCTTCAACTTCAGGAGCGATCATTCCAATTTTCCGTGTGTCAGCCTCTCAATCACCATACCATGCCACTGCTCCCGACACCATCAAAGTTATGGGTAATGCCTAATGTAAATTTCGGTGCTGCAACGCTGTTCACGAGACCTGGTGTGTCCATGCAGTTAAAACAAGTCCGTGATATCACCAAGGAAAAAACTATTTCTAAACGCTGTTTAAAAGTAGTTCCTTCATTGGTGATATGACGGAGTTGCTTAATGATGCCTTAATCGTGAGGAAGCTGCAAAGCCAGATTTAACATTTGAAAACGGAGCAATCCAAGGAGTCGTGAGTGTCTTTCTTCCGCTTCCTTCTCTCGGCTATTTTATTCCCACTTTACTCTCCAACGTGTCTGTGTTCGGGTTCTCTCTCTCGGCTCTTTTATTCCGACTTTATTCGCCAGTGTCTGTGTTTGAACTCGAGTTTTGTGAATGTTAATTCTTCTCAATTTACTCTCCAGACTCTGAGTGTGACTAGAGTTTTGTAATAGGATGCTAATTCTTCTCAATTTACTCTCCAAACTCTGAGTTTGAACTTCACTTATATTCGAAGTCCGAGTTTCAAGTTAAGTTCGTTAAGTTCCTTAGTGGACGGCATCGTTGAGAGTGCGAATTACTCCGGCATAGAGCAAAGTCTCGTCAATTTTATCCGCATGCACACGTCGATGCATATCTATTTATAATTCTATGGTATATGCATGTTTATATATGTGTGGTGTGGATATGAATAGATTATATAGACAATTTGGTATAGATACTAAGTAATTTTTTAATTATTATTATTATTAATTAATTAATTAATTAATTAATAAAAAATATAATAATCATAATTAAAAGATTACTAATATAATTGTTTTAGTATCTATACTCCATAATAATAATAATAATAATAATAACTAATTATTTATTATTATTATTATCTATTAATATTGTTTTATTAATATAAATATATTTTTTAAATAATTTTTAATAAATAATTTTTATTTAAAGATTTTTATTTAGGATTTATATTTCATCTCATGGTTAATATTAGAAACTCTACGAATAACATTATATCCTACTAATAAATCTCAAGAAAAATAATAAAGTTAAGAGATTAATACTAAAAATTTATGGGAATAATATAAATCCTAGAGATAAATATTAAAAAATTCATATTTAGATCACTTTTAAATCTTTTTCAAATTAAATTCAATTTAAATTTAAAAAATAATTATATATATATATATATATATATATATATATATATATATATATATATTTAACTAAAGTGTTGATCTATACTCCTTGATTAAAGTGTTGATTTATATTCTTACTAGAGGGGATTTATTTAGTAAGTTTGGTAGTAACTTTCATTTTTCTCTTTTTTCACTTTCTTTTATTTTTTACTCCATCTTCATAAAAAAATGTAGTGAGTGCTATAACAATCGGCCTCATCACCGTTTAACCAAGACCCCACGGACTTAATATCATTTCATTTAAATCAATATATTAGTGTTTCTTTTTTTTTTTTTAGTTGAGTGTAGATTTATGGTAAATAGTTAAATTTATAATGTAATTATTTTTTTATTTTTAATTTAATTTAATTTTAATAATGGTTAATATTAATTTTTTCCACTTAAATTAAAAATTTGATTTGTAACATATTCTACTCTTCATAAATTGTGAAGAAATCATTAATTTTGATTAGACTTAACACATAGATTTGGCCATATACATTCTATTATTAATCATTCTCCTTGTGGAATGAATCAAGAAACAATTCTCCACACATATGATTCTAATGATTTTTTTATTGTTATCAACCAAAAAAGTACAAATTTAATTTATGGATTCTTTGATGTGATACGACGCACAACAATGTTGAGATATACAAACTTACATTCAATAAATCCACAACACCAATTCACACATTGAAAAGCAATTTAGGAAAGAACATATATCATATGAATTAAGATACCAATAATTACATTATATCGTCCCTAGTTTAAGGGCAAAAATGTGAAGTTGTGTTACACTTCTGTGAGAATCGTGGGCGGAATTTTTTTTTGGCAATAGTTCGGCCAACCGAACTATTGGATAGTTCGGCTGAACTCGTTCTTCCATTTAGATTGATGGCACACTGACGGCGTGGGTAAACAGAATTTTTGCCGAAGATGGGAATACCGGCAACAAAAGTTCGGCCGAAATTTTACTCTTAAAATAGTTCGGCCAAACTATTTCCTATAGATATATCATTCGCGAATTTTATTTGTTTCCCACATCTATGTTTCTTTGCTCTATTTCTTCGTGCGTTTTTTTCTTTCTGCTATGTTCGTTGAATTGTTGCGGTAATGCGTCTGTGTTTCTTTGCTCTATTTCTTCACACGTGTTTGTCTTTATGATCTGTTCTTTGAATTGTTGCGGCACTGCTGTTGGTCTGGGACTACTTCTGCTCCGTTGGTGATTATCTGCGGCGACGTCAAACGAACTACCAGGTAAGCTTTTTCTGTTGCTGATTCTCCACCTATGCATGGAAGTTCAGATCAAGTTGAAATGTAATTCCGAGTTTAGATCAAGTTGAAATGTAATTCTGAGTTTAGATCAAGTTGAAATGTAATTCTGGGTTTAGATCAAGTTGAAATGTAATTCTAGGTTTATTTGGCTCTGGATGGCATAGTATATAAGCCATGTTTTTTTTCTCTCGTGCAGCTTCTCTGTTTTATGATCGTAGACTAAGTATAGTTAAACGTTTTTAGCACAGTATATAAGCCATGTTTTTTTTCTCTAGTGCAGCTTCTCTATTTCATGATTGCATACTAAGTATAATTAAACGTTTTTAGCTATGGAACATTGTCTTAGTGTATAGTTGTTTTTGTGTTTTTTGATGAAAAAGGAAGGCCCTGATCTCTGCTCGATTAATATAAGAATGTTCTTTCAGTAATGATATGCTACAATTGTCTTTCCCTTGATCTGTGCCACTAGCTGGTCATCAGTAGGTAGCTTGAGATCATCCTTGGTTTGCCCAGATTCAGTCAACAGGCTAACAAAACCATCCCCAGAAATGTCGATTAGCTGATAATCAATGTGAAAAAATTCTTACTGTTCCTATGGATCCATCAATTTCATCCGCTCTAGCTGATTCTACACCTGTGTATGGAATTTTACTACCCCTGTTAAGCTTATGCTGTTACTGAGCCTTCTCTCAATTCCTCAATGCTGGAATGTGCAACCATTATTATTTTTTGTAATCACTCATGGTGTGGATAGACTGTAGCTAAACGACCATAATTATGCTTTAAATTTCATTACCTTCTGTTGTAAGGTGTATGTTGAATTTCTGGTAGTATGATATGCATTCGGTTGCTGCAATTGTTATTGTTCCCGTGGATCCATCAATTTCATCCGCTCTAGTTGATTCTCCACCTGTGCATGGAAGTTTACCACCACTGTTAAGCTTATGTCATTACTGAGCCTTATCTCGATTCCTCAACACTGGAATGTGCAACTTTTACTATTTTTTGTAATCGCTTATGGTGTGGGTAGACTGTAGCTAAATGACCATAACTAGGAATATGAGGGTGAAGGAAACTTTGTTTACAAGAAGAATGATTGAAATATAATGATTTACTGCTGTAATGTGACTACATATTGTCTTTTTCGGATGTATTTCTGTATGAGGCAGAATTTGATCTTTTATACTTGATAACCTGTTATGGGTATATCAAGAGGATTTTGTATATGAACTATCATGAATATATGAAACAGGGTTTCTTCTCCTTTGAAAAAAGAGTTGAAATCATTCTAAATTCACATATGTTTAGTGGTGTCATTGCTTCACTTCCGATATTATGTCGCTTACCTTAATGAATAGGTGGAAATCTGCTAGGAGGCCTCTCTGTTTTTTGACTCTTTTCTCATATTTTCAAAGGCCGTTATATGTTATATGGGCTATACTGTACAGTTTTTTTTTACAGAAATGGATAGAGTGGTATATTAATTTATGGCCTAAATGCCTCAACTCTGCTTACAAAATGCTAGGCAATGCCCAGATATCTCCCTGTCTAGGACCAAAGGAGTTTTTTCCTTGCTACACCAGAGGTTTTTACGCACTATTCTTTGATCCAACGTATCTATCTTCCCCAATTTGAAAGTGCAGAAAAACTGCTCCAAAATTAGACAGTAGAACATAATAAACAGTCAGTTAAGGGATGGGATCCCAACCTTCTTCTCCATCTCTGAGGAGGACTCCGAGGGGGAGAAGAACTGCTTTATTGGCTTCAATGTCCGCTTCTTTATTGTTTTCCCTCTTGACATGATAGAATTTCAAGGTCCGGAAGGATTTCGAGAGGATTCGAATTCTGCTAATCAATCTGGACAATCTTAAGTCTGGAGGGGAAACGTTGTCTACTATGGAGTTTATGATAGACTGAGAGTCTCCCATCACAATTGCTACGTTGATACCGAGAACCTTAAGATGATTGAGGCCTTAGAGAAGGGCCAGAGCTTCAGCTTGGATGCTGATGTTAAAGCCCACTCCCCAGGCATATCTATGTTCAATTCTGCCAGAAGCATATTTAACCACTCCTCCTACTCCTGATCTGCTCGGGTTACCTTTTGCTGCTCGATCAAAGAAAAGGATGTTCTGCGCCTGCTTTGTGCAAAAGGCCAAGAAATCAGTAGCATTTAAACGAATTTGCCAATATTTTAGAGCAACGGGAGGTTTGGTTATTTCAGTGAAATGGAGATCAAGAATAACGCTCCAAGCAGCATCTTGATCATTCAGATCCGCACCATCAAGCTGATTTCCAACACAGTCTTTTAACAGGATTTTTATTTTTACCCAGACAATCTTGTAATCACTCTTCTTATCTCTGAAAATCCTTTGATTTCTTTCCAGCCAAGTTTGCCAACAAATTAATTTTGGGAGAATGCACCAGGTAGCTTTTATATGGACGTTCTGAGTAGTGCCTCCAGGGTATGAATGCATCCAATTTGAAAACATATCAGGTATGCAACTTGGAAGATTGAAATCAGAATTCCAAGGGCCTGTGGCCTCTTTCCAAATACCTGCAACAAATTTACAATTGAGCATAATGTGCGCAGCTGTTTCAGCGTTTTCACCACACAACGTGCACCGAGAGGGGCCAAGGAAGCCTCTTTTCTGCAGTCTATCATCTGTCAAGATACGCTGGTGACAAAGGAGCCAACAGAAGGAGTCGATTTTAGGAATCGAAGGCTGGAACTAAAACCCTTTCCAAGGTTTCGGATCAGGTGGGACATGAGGGTGAGCTGAGAGCTGTCGATACCCCTGCGAGACTGTGTAATGCCCTAGAGTAGTCCCCCAGCCACGGGTATCCGAAGTCCTGCTATTCAAAGGAGCCTTGCCATTTAAAAATTCTAAAAGATATACGTACTTCTTGGACAAATTCTGGGGCACCTCAATCATTTTCCAACTATGCCAGACACCATCCTCCCAGATGGAAATATCCCACAACGTATTGAAGCCTACTTTGAACATCCACTTTTTCAGCAAGAATAGGGAACGATATTCAGCCAGGGGATCGCAACCCATAATACGATCCTCCCATATCCTGATGTGCTTGCCATTTCCAGGGATCCAATGCGCATGCTGACTGATTAAGGAGTTGGATTTTGCACAGAGCTTATGGATCATCGAGCTAGAGATTGCTTTAGGATTGTCCAGGCACTGTTTCCTCTGCCCCCTAAAGTATTTTTTCCACAAAGCTAGCTGGGCCCATCCCGGATTTGGCGAAATTATCCTCCAAAGCAGCTTTGCACCCAACGCTATGTTTTGCATGCAAGAATTCTTGAAGCCCAAACCTCCTTCCAATCTGGGCATGGATATTTTGTCCCAGCTAATTAAAGTGATTTTCATTTCATTAGCTTTCCCGCCTTTCCAAAAAAAATTTTTTATATGAGCCTCCATTTTCTTCATAATACCCACTGGAGCCATCATAACAGTAGACTGATAAATGGGAAGGATGCTTAAAACTGCTTTTATAAGCACTGTCTTGCCTGCCAGGTTGAGCCAGTTGAATCCCTAGGAATTTATCTTGGATTTTAACTTTTCCAGCAAGGGTAACCAATCTCTGTTGACAGCGCATATATGAAAGATAGGAAGGCCCAAATACTTGAAATAAGACCATGTCAAGGAGGCAGCGAAATCGAAGAAACAGGAAATGGCCTGAAGCGTGCTGACAGGGGTATTCCAACAGTAAATATGGCATTTTCTTTTATTGAGGCTGCTTCTTGAGTCTTCACAATATTCATCAATCACCTCTTTGAATATTTTAGCTGAGGACACAGTAGCAACACCCAGCAATAGGGAATCATCTGCGAATAATGCATGATTAATATGTTTGACACCTCTCGCAATGCTCAGACCCATAATCTCATGATCCTGCTATTTTTTATTCAAAAGGAAACTGAGCACTGAAGCTTGAAGGACAAAGAGCAGCGGGGAAAGTGGGCACCCTTGCCTCAGACCACGAGATGCTTTGAAGAAATCAGTGGCCCTCCCATTCACCAATGGGGCAATCCAAGGCTCACTAATACAAGCCATTATCCAGTTGATAAATTTGGAACCAAAACCAAATTTGCGCAGGACATTCATCAAGAAACTATGTCTCACTCTGTCAAAGGCACTTTCAAGGTCTAACTTGACAACCATGACTTTCTCTTTGCACCCCATACTTGAGTGAACCACTTCTTGGAACAGAATGAAGTTATCCACAATCTGTCTTCCCTGAATAAAACCTCCTTGGTTCTCTGGGATAATGTCTGGGAGAATGGTTTTTAATCTGTTGGCAATCACTTTGGTAATCAGCTTGTAGCCAATGTTACAAAGGGAGATAGGGCGAAACTGCTGAAGGTGTTGGCGCCTTTCTCCTTGGGAATGAGGGCAAGGAATGTCGAGTTGGTGCTTCCCCCTAATTTCTGACACTCTTGAGATTTCCGTATCATTCTACATAAATATTTTTCCACAATCTGCCAACAAGCCTGCAGAAATCTAGCAGTAAAACTGTCAGGGCCCGGGGCCTTGTCCGGTTCCATTGCGAAAAGGGTGTTTTTTATTTCATTTTTAGAAATCTCTGCTTCCAAGAAATGATTCTTTCTGTCGGTTATTAGGTAGGGTACCTCATTCATTAAATTAGAGACATGTCCCAATGCCTCCTCTTCGCTATAGAGATTTTTGAAGTGGATGAAGGCAACATTTTTTATACTTCGGATGTCTCTATGCTTGATGGTTTCTCCCTTAATTTCTGAGATGGAATTTAGGCATTTTCGGGCTTGGGCTTGCTTATGAAAAAAGGATGTGTTTCTGTCTCCCGCCTTAAGCCAGAGGCTGCGAGATTTCATTCTCCAATATTCCTCCTCTGCCAAGCTAGCTTTAAGGAGCAAATGTTGGAGATCAGCCTCCTTATCTAGTATTTCTTTAGTGATCTCAACATGTTTCGTAGCCCGGTGATGCATCTCGAGGCGTTCCTGGATCTTTTTTCTTTCCACTGCAGGGTTGGGTAAGGTTTTAACCCAAGCTTTAAGTGCTCCTTTGACTCTCCTAAGTTTCTCCTCCCAAACAAAGAAGGAAGAGCCCTTGACTGGATGCTTCCAGCAATATTTTATTAGATTCAAGAAGGACTGTTCCTTGACCCAATGTGGGAAGAATTTAAACGGGATGGGGCCTTGATCCAGATGAGCCAACAGATCAAGTTTTATGGGATGGTGATTGGAAACACTGCAAGGGATAATATGCATTCTAGATTCTAGACCAAGAAGAAGAAATGAACTTTGTATGAAAAATCTGTCTAACCTTGCAGCAATATGGCCCGGACCGAGTCTTTTGTTGGACCAAGTGTACTTACCAGACGAAGGCTTGATATCTATCATGTCCCAATCTTGGAGCAGATCCTCAACCCATTCCCGCGCCTGATCCCTTACGGTGCTTCCTCCACGCTTTTCTGCCATTGATAAGGTGAGGTTCAGATCCCCTACAATGATGATATTTGCTAACTCTTCAGAATCTGCCAGACTTCTAATGGAGTCCCAGCAGATCTTTTTCTCTCCTACGCTTACTGGAACATATACGTTAAAGAGGGAGAGAGTCATATCTGTTTCCACATGCTGTAGTTTTAGGAACAACCAATGGGTGTTGGTAATTTCTTTGACCCTTGAGAATTTGTCAACATTCCAAATGGTACCAAGGCCTCCTGATGCACCTCGAGCTGAGACTGCTTGGCCATCGCTTTTCTTCCATAGTTTCTTACCAATATGGAGGAAGATATTTTCCTCCATTTTAGTCTCCTGGACGAGGAGTATATCAGGAGATTCTGATCTTAAAAAACTTCTTATAGCTTCTTCCTTTGTTCTGCTCCCCATACCCCTGCAATTCCAGGAGATGATCTTCATCATTTGTTTTTGGAATGGTGAGCTCCTTTAGAGGTCTGGGATTGATTTCTGGTCGTCTTTGGTGTTTTGGCCAGGAGTTTCTCGAGGGTTGGCTGAGTTCCCTGGAGTTTGTCTTTATAGGTCTCCTGCTCTCTTTTTTCTCGAGCTAATTTCTAGCCTCTCAATGATCTTCTGGCCGAAGTTTGCGAGTCCCCTATCTCGCCTTATTCTTCTGAGTCCTCCAAACCTTGCACATCCTCGGTCTCTTCTATGAGTATCTCTTTTTCTCTGTCTGCATTACCTTCGTCTTGTTGTGATCCCGAGGGGGGCTCTTTGTGGAGCGATACTTCCTTCTGCATCTCTGGTTCTTGGGTGTCTTCTATTACTGAGCTTAACTGAGCATATTTGTTTCCTTGTTCTGCTGTGGTTTGGGTTTGGAATCCAGGGGCTATCTGGGATGATTTTCCATTTGAATTTCCAGTTCTAGGGGCTTTATGGGCAATTTTTGTCCTTTTGACCTGCGTCCATCCATCCTCCTTGCCTTTCTCCACTTCACTATTCTTCAGACAACCTCTAGCAAAGTGGCCATAGACATGACATTTTCGGCACTTGAATGGGAGCTGTTCATAGTCTAGCATTTGAAGATGAGTCCAGCTTCCAACCGTGATCTTAATTGCTTCGGGCAAACCTACCTCCAGGTCGACTTCCACACATATTCTAGCACAATCGTATTGATATTTGTTGTTTGCTCGATCAATGAATTTACCCAAGGTGTTTCTGATATGTTTGAGAGATTCCCAATTCCAGCAATGTACCAGCAGATTTGGCAACCTTACCCACACTAGGACGACAGTGGGGACGTCAACTACAAGATCAAAATCTGGCGTCCACTTATTTAGGTACAGCCCCTAAGCGCCCATGAAATAGGGGCCATTCCGGAATATTAGATCCTTGTCCTCCTTGTCAGAGAATTCAAAAATAAAAAATCCCTTCCCAAGAAAATACGAGGTGACTTTGTTTTTAATCAACGGAGCCCAATTCCTAGCAACCCAGCTCTGTGGTTTTGGGAGAGGGCCAGAGCCTATTGAACTGGCCAACCAAAGCACACTCAGCCAAAGAAAGGGCGACCTGGATTGGGCCCTCCGGAGGAAGCAAGATCTCAGGGATGTCTTCCATACGCTTCACAAACTTTGCAGCTTTGGATGTTTTCTTCTTAGGCAGAGAGTTCAGAAGTTTGTGAAAAGCCTCTTCATCAGATGGGGGAGGCAGAGGAGGCAACTCCATTGTTGCAGCAGCACCTTCGCTCAGACAGGCGAGCACTCACCGCTTCCAGCGTTCATTCCATACTCCACAAGGCTCGAAAGAGAAATAGAAAAGGGGTATAAGGAACCCCTGCAAAACCAAAGAGACAGTTATAGGGGCCAATGCGCTACTCCAATGACCAGTGTGCCACACAAGTTTAATGTGTCACGTCCAGCTAAGGAAAGACTAGGGGGGCTGACTCAACGCGTCGCGTCGACCTAGTTCGCCACGAGACCTGATCAAAGCGCCGCACTGGACAGAAGCTGAACAAAGAAACCTACCGCGCTGGTCAGATCCTGAACAAATAATCGAAGCCCTCCTTGATGGCCAGAGGGTCGAGGCCACCTCCACAAGCTCATAGAATCTGTAGCAGAACAACGGCTAGGTTATCTTATCATCTATCGGCTGATCACTTTGTTCCTCAAAGGTCGTGGGCTTGGCCCGGAATGGTTAATCTCTCGCGGCGAGCCACGCCCTCGCTCAGGATTGAGCACAGGACCACTCCGTCTTTACAAGAGTGACCTTACCACTACGCCGCCTCCACAGACCTTGGGCTATACTGTATAGTTATTAGACTACATATCTTCATATATAACTTGAAAATAGTATGATGGAAACCAGACATAATAATGCATTAGGACATCACAACTTGTTAATTAGTTATTAGACTGCATATCTTCATATAGAACTTGCAAATAGCATGATGGAAATGTGAACTTGCAAATAGTATGATGGAAATGTGGATCTCATGACTCTTCATGATTAATGCTTCTAGAAACCAAACATAATAATTTATTAGGAAATGCCCCTTTAACTTGAAAATAGTATGGTCGAAATGTGGATCCCATGACTCTTCATGATTAATGCTTCTAGAAAACAAACATAATTTAATGTATTAGGACATAATTTAATGTATTAGGACATGCTCCTTTAGGCTTCATAGGAATTACCTTTGCTTTTTATTTCTCTCTTACACACATATATATATGAAGAGATGATCCCATTTTCTTTTTTATTCATAGATCAAATGCCATTTAAATACAAGATTTATCATAATCTACAATGATTCATTCCATATTATTCATAAATTTTTTCATTAAAAAATGAACCATTTAAATGATGAACCTAGTTAATGCTTCTTCTTCATGAAGAGGACTACTTGATCTTTCAATTTGAATTTTATGATGGTCCTTTGTTATCTTTCTCGACTACTTTATTATCTTTCTTGACTACTTCAAATTATTGACACAATCATATGCTTCTTGTTACTCTTTTTATCCCTTCCTTATATTGTATTCTATCCCTTAGATTTTGTGTACTTTCCCACATAGATATTGCACTCAATTTTGATGGTCCTTTGTTATCTTTCTTTACTTCAAATTATTGACACTTGATCATATAGATATCATATAGATATTGCACTCAAATTTTGATAGTCCTTTGTCACCTTCCTTGACTACTTCAAATTATTGACACAATTATATGCTTTTTGCTACTCTTTTTATTCCTTCCTTATATCTGTTATCCCCCTTAGATATTGTGTACTCTCCCACATAGATATTGCACTCAATTTCATAGGCTCTTGTTTTGAATTCAAATATATTGTATTCTCTGCCTTAGATATTTTGTACTCTCCCACATAGATATTGCACTCAATTTCATAGGCTCTTCTTCTGATGTCAAATAAGTGACAGTAATTTACAAGAACTATCCCTAATTTTTTTCTCACATGTTCAAATGGTTCTCTAACAAGATAATTTACAAGAACTATTCCTAATTTGTTTCTCACATATTCAAATGCTTCTCTAACAAGAGGTCATGTGGGCATGTGTATTCTTTTTTTCACTATTTTCTCAAATAATTTGTTTTGTGAGGAAGTACTTTATGATGATACAAATAGTGACTGAAGGAAGTAGAATATTTTATTTTTGAAATTATTATTACACTTTGTTGAAACACTTAATAGATATATAAATTTACCTTAATATCTTGTAGAGCCCATTTCATCTAAAACACTCAAAAATAAATTTACCTTACCTTAATCTCTTATAGAGCCCATTTCATCCAAAACACTCAAAAAGAAGTAACTACTATGTCCATTCCACTTCTACTCACTCAAAAAGAAATTTACCTTAATATCATGTAGATCCCATTTCATCCAAAACACTAAAAAAGAAGTAATTACTATGTATTCCAATTCTACTCACTCAAAAAGAAATTTACCTTAATATCTTGTAGAGCCTATTTCATCCAAAACACTTAAAAAGATGTAACTACTATGTATTCCACCTCTACTCTAGATAGAGAAGGTAACGACTCTTTCTTGCTTAACCATTAAACCAAAGACTCTTCTAAGTAGAATTATACATTGTCCACTTATACTTTTCACAAACCTAGTTGAATCTCTATATGTTGACAATGTAAATTTCTCACAAGTAAATTTTTCAATGTAAATTTCTTAACTTCTACAAGTTCTATGAATTTGTCAATGTAAATTTCTTAACTTATAAAAGTTCTATAGGCAAAGTCTGTAAAGGGCTAGGTAGCCTCTGGATCTCATCTTTTATGAAATGTGACATATCTAGTAAATGTCCCTACAGTCAATCTCTGGAATAGATCTAAATAGAAGTTCTTCATTTTAATATCCATAACACACAACCACTTTAAGGTAAACTGTGTACATGTGCCATTTCTCCCACAAAGTAAAGGCTTCCTCCCATTAATTTTAGATGTGAATTCTACCATAAACTTTTTAAGCCAAACTTTAAGATAAACAATGCACATGTCATTTACCTCATGATATTGTGTACTCTCCCCCTTAGATATTGTGTACTCTCCCACATAGATATTGCACTCAATCTCACAGGCTCTTCTTTTGAAGTCAAATAGGTGACAATAATTTACAAGAACTATCCCTAATTTGTTTCTCACATGTTCAGATGGTTCTCTAACAAGATAATTTACAAGAACTATACCTAATTTGTTTCTCACATATTCAAATGCTTCTCTAACAAGAGGCTTTGTGGGTATGTATTCCATCTTCACAATTTTTTCAAAGACTTGTTGTGTGAGAAATTGGTACTTTATGATGATATGTAAATAGTGATTGAAGGAAGTAGAATATTTTATTTTTGAAATTATTATTACATTTCTATTGAAACACTTAATAGATATATAGATTTACCTTAATATCTTGTAGAGCTCGTTTCATCCAAAAGACTCAAAAAAAAGTAACTACTATGTATTCCACTTCTACTCTAGATAGAGAAAGTAACGACTCTTTCTTGCTTAATCATTAAACCAAAGACTCTTCTAAATAGAATTATACATTGTCCACTTGTACTTTTTACAAGCCTAGTTGAATCTCTATATGTTGTCAATGTAAATATCTCAGAAGTAAATTTTCCAATGTAAATTTCTTAACTTCTACAAGTTCTATAGGCAGAGTCTGTAAAGGGCCAGGTAGCGTCTGGATCTCATATTTTGTGAAAGGTGACATATCTAGTAAATGCCCTTACATTTAATCTCTGGAATAGATCTAAATAGAAGTTTTTCATTTTAATATCCATAAAACACAACCACTTTAAGGTAAATTGTGTACATGTTTCATTTCTCCCACAAACTAAATGCTTCCTCCCATTAATTTTAGATGTGAATTCTAGATGATAAACTTTTTAAGTGAAACTCTAAGATAAACCGTGCACATGTCATCTACGTCATGATATTGTGTAATTCCTCCCATGCATTTGCAATAAATTTCAATTTAATATATATATTTTTTATTGAATTTGGTTTTTTTCAGGGATAAGAAAACCATTAAATATGATTAAAAAATGAAAATTGTGCATAGAAGTTTCTTGCTATCCAAATCCAAGGAAAGCAGTGATTACATATGTGCTTTCCAATATTTTGACTAGCAAAGTCGTCCAAACGAAAATCAATATACCAGGAAGAACAACAAACATCGAGGCATATTATATTGGATTGAAAGAAGGCTTGGGAACAGTGATGGAGTATGGATCAAATGGAATTGTAGTTTTCACCAATTTTGAACTTGTGTGCAACCAGATGAATGGCGTGTGCCAAGTTAAGAATGAGACGCTAAAATAACTACATGGAATAGCAAACAATATTGTTAGCCAATTTCAAATTTTTAGTATAAGGCATTGTACAAATGTGAATAAGATGTCTGTTGATCTATTGCATGGGGAAAAATAAATTTAGGATTCATCTATCAAAGATGAATTAGAATTATACAGTGCAATGGCAATGCAAGATTCATCTCTCAAAGATGAATTGGTTTTGAGATGCTCTTCCTCAAAATTTCAAGATTCATTTCTCAAAGATGAATTAGTGTTGAGACGCTCTCCTTCAAAATTTATTGATGGACATTGTAACATATCTTGGATATGTGTGTGTTGTGTACTTATAAATGCATCTTTTTGAATGACCATGTGCCTTTTTCAATTATATTACAAGTGTGCTCCCACCACACCATGTAAAGCGCAACTTGGTGAACTTCACATTTGCAACAAGTGGTGAACTTCACATTTTTATAAAATTAAAATGCGGGGGCTTTAACAAATTTTTGTTTAAATTGAGTTTATTTAAATGTAGTTTCACTTTTTTTTTAATGACCATGTGTTTGTTTCAATTTTATACCAAGTGTGCTCCCACCATGTAAAGCGCAATTTCGTGAACTTAACATTTTTATAATTCTTTTTTTTTCTTAAATTGAGTTTCACACATAAATTAGAGCTTTGAAAGTTGTGTTTCACATAATTTGTGTACACTACAATACATTAATTTTCTGAAATTTATTTTGTGTAAATGTCCAGCAATAGATATATATATCATGGAGGATGAACGACGAAGATCAACAGAATCCTATATGGGGGATTAGGGATTAGGGGATGTTCATGGTATTTAAATATAATCTTAAATATCCATATATGTGTACATATGGAATTGATTTTTTATTAACTTTGTGAGTTAAATTAGTTGTTAATAAGTTTCATTTCTTATTTTTTAGGAGCTAAGAGGAGAAGGTTCTCTACTCCATCCATGGAGCATGTCAATGGTTCACCCAGTCGTGGTATGGTTCATGCAATTTAATCAATGAATATGTACATGTATTTATATGTACACATGAATGTATTTTTCAATTGATTATAAATTCGTATTTGTTTATGAAGCTTCTCTCTCGTCTTGAGAGGTTGGTGGTGGTTCAAATCCCCTTAGAGGGCCATCAATGATTAGTAGCAGGTTGCATGAAGGTGGTGATATTTATTCCCCCGGAGGCCAATCAACGGCTAGTGGTGTTGGTTCTCAGTAGGGTCATTCTGGGTCTGGTTCTCAGCAGGGTCGTCCTAGTTCTCAACAGTTTCAGGGTGGATAAGATGCTAACCGACCACGTTAAGGTTGCCATCAATTTCAATATTTTTTTCATTGAAATTGTACAAATTTTTTTACATGTGTTTTTTCTAATATACGAAATTTTATATATATTGATGCAGAGGCTAAAAATGTTCCAAATATTGGTCAAAATAGACGCAGGGTAGAACGTTACATTCAAGAAGAAGGTTGTCTATCCACCACAATTTATCTGGCCGACATTTCTGATATACCATGGGAAACAAACATGGTGCAATGCACCTTACAAAGGTGTGAAAAACTTCATGCAAAATTGCAGAGAGATATCGTGGCTTTGACTCTACCTGCTGAGAGTCGACAAAGCCTCGAAATAGTTACACATTCATTGGATGATATTGTAAATGTGTACAAAAATATTGGGCCAATGACTGATACATTTGTAGAAGTGATGAGAAAGAGAAAGGAAATAGTAATGGGTCTCGATAAATGGCAGGATGTAAAACAAAAAGTTACAAAAGATATGGTGAAGTCAATGTAGTCAATGTTTAATTTCAAGGAAGGGCCAAAAAGAAAAATGATGAAGGTGCAATATTTCAAGCACCCAAATATAGCTCGCTATTTGTATGATAGGCACCTTGCGGCCTATGGAAGGCTCCCATGGAACGACGAGGTTCCTTTTTATTTTGCACAATTTTTTTATGCAGATTTTTTTTTGGGTATGAAACCCAACTACAAAGACCTCCTGTCAGAATTTTTTGGTCCGGGGAAAGGTTGATTGTATGACCGTAAGGGCGCTAAGCAAGATGTGGAGTTGCCTCGCCCTGAGCTGCCATTGGTGAGTCGACCTTTTCGGGTCGAAAATTTGTTGTCAGAGATGGATGCGACTTCTCAAATAAGTCGAGAAGCAAGGGATGTCATGATCGACAATGTTTACAGCGGATTGAGTGGAGTCGATGTTTGTCTAAATCGACAAAGAGCACGTGAAAATGCACGTGCCAATTTTGCGTATTGTACAGATGAAGAGATTGACAACATAAATGTTGAAGATTTTCGAATATATGCAAAAAATTGTCGCAATCGTTTTCAAGACCTAATTCTTCATGAGGAAGAGGGCACGGGAACAGTATATGTTAATGACCTTAGGGTTCAATTATTTTAACATGTATACATGTGTGCAATTTGTAATAAATACATTTGTATGTATATGTATACATTTATTTGTATGTACATTAATCTAACAAAAATGTATCATTATATGTTAAAACACCATTTGTAGTTGTCACGCATGATGAGTGACAAAAATGTTAATATCACGTTCGGGACCTCTGGTTCAAACAATGCAGATGGGTCTCACCATCAATATATGTTGGAAAATGTTAGTGTTTTTTAAGTGATATTTTTAAAATAAATAATTGTGCACACATGTACATGTATGTATATATAATGATAAAATGTTTTAACAGATTCCGATTCCATCCGATGTTTTTGGGATGGCGGTACCTTCTTCTTCCTTGGGAGATGTACCTTCTACTTCCTTAGGAGATGTGCCACATCCACAACAAGTATGGACAATTTTTCACTTTTAAAATTTATGTTTAAGTTATATATATATATTCCACCTCAAAAAGTTTCATTAAAAATTGAGATATATATATCTATATCTTGAGTTATTTTAATTTTTTTGAATTTTAGGTTCTTGGAGATTTTCATTTGGAGCCTCTCTTAGGAGATGTCTCAAATTCACCTGCAGAAGTATTCAATTTTTCACTTATATATATATGTTTTTTTAATTTAGTTATAATTTATAAATTGTTGTTTATTTAATAAATTGAGATCTTGATCTTGAGTTATTTTATACTTTTAAAATTTTGAATTTTAGGTTCCTATAGAAGATTTCTTCAATCCACGGAATTTAGCGACGGAGATAGGAACATCCACACCATTTCAACCATTTGAACAAGTTGTCTATTTTTTTTTTAATATTGTTGAAAATAAGTTTATATATGTACACGTGCATTTTCATTTGATATATATATATATATATATATATATATATAACTATACATGTATATTGTACAATTTACCGTTGCAGATGTTCCCATGGGGGGGGGGGAACTTGTAGCAGGTGAACAAATGGAGAGGGAACCTCATGAGGTATTGCATGATTTTTTTTTTATATTTTTTTTTTACATGAAGTTCTATATATATATTCTCACTCATTTTTAAAACATCAAATTTTAATTTTTGTACATGTGCATTGTGTACAGGTTTCCCATGCTTCGCATGATAGTGCGTGGATTGAGACCCTGATTGGAAAGACGCTACATTCATCTCTATTTGATGGACATGATTTGTAGATTTGATTTCAAGATTTAGATAGTCTTAAATTTACTTTTTTATATATTATCTAGATGCACTGTCATATATATATAACTTGATACAGTTTGATACTTGTGAGATCTACAATTTTTGGACATTTTTTATGAGATCTACAATTTTTGGACATATTTTATTACAGTGTTAATATAATTTTTTTGGTTCCAAAAAGTTAAGTTTTGGATGGTTTTAGTACTGTTGGCATGTGAATGTGAAGTAATGTTGTTATATAATTTGTTTGGTTTTTAAAACTTTTAAGTTTTGGATAATTGAACTACTAGTAATGTTGTCATCTATAAATTAATGTTGTCATTTGAACTACATTTGGCATGTTATGTAATGATGTGTTATAATTTGTTTTGTTTTTAAAATTTAAGTTTTGTTTTGCTTCTGAACTACATTTGGCATGTTATTTAATGATGTGTTATAATTTGTTTTGTTTTTAAAATTTAAGTTTTGGATGCTTGAAGTACATTTGGCATGTGAAGTAATGTTGTGATCTATAATTTTTTGTTAAATTAAAAGTTAAGTTTTGGATGGTTTCAATCTACATTTGGCATTTGATATGATGTTAAATGTTTTTATTGGATAGTTGAACTATAATTGGCATGGCATGTGAAGTAATGTTATGTATGATATAATCAAAAAGTTTTTAAAACTCAAGTTTTGGATGGTTTCAATCTACATTTGGCATGTGATATTTAATGTTAAATGTTTAATGTTTTTATTGGATAGTCAAGAACTACAATTGGCATGGCATGTGAAGTAATACGTGCATGTGAAGTAATGTTGTGATCTATAATTTTGGATGGTTTCAATCTAAATTTGGCATGTGATATAATGTTAAATGTTTTTATTGGATAGTTGAACTATAATTGGCATGGCATGTGAAGTAATGTTGCACGATATATAATCAAAAAGTTTTTAAAACTTAAGTTTTGGATGGTTTCAATCTACATTTGGCACATGTGATATAATATTAAATGTTTTTATTGGATAGTTGAACTACAATTGGATAGCATGTCAAGTAATGTTGTGATATAATCAAAAAGTTTTTAAAACCCAAGTTTTGGATGGTTGAAGTACATTAATCATGTGAAGTAATGTTGTGATATAATCAAAAAGTTTTTAAAACTAAGTTTTGGATAAAATTTTAATCTACATTTAATGTAAATCCATTTAATGATTTAATGTTAAATGTTTTAAATGTAAATCCCTTTAATTTTGATTTAATGTTAAATGTTTTAAATTTTTTGATATAATGTTAAATGTTTTGATCTAATTTTTGGATGGTTTCAATCTACATTTGGCCTATGGAAGACTCCCATGCATAGAAATCGAATGCGTTGCAGAAGGGGAGGTGGGGGTAGGGGTGGAGGGGGTAGGAGTGCTGGCTCTCGCCCACATCTTTCAATCCATGACACAGGCAACCACCCTCCTCCGGCAAGCAGTGTCGCACAATTTCACTTCACCAGCGCTATGGTTAGACCTCGAATTATGAAGACCATTTCTGTCTTTTTTAGGAGGAGCCGCAAGATGAAGGTGCCTCTGGTTCCAGGAAGTGGCAAAGAAAGTCCACCATCCCAACCCATCAGCCCCAAGACACCAGGAAGTCAACAGCTCTTCCAAGAAAATCCAGCTTGATGATCTCTAGCAGCGATGGCGCAAGCAACGATAGATCAACCTTTGTGGAGCAAAAGCTCAAAGACAACTCTGGCTCCTCTTCTGCTTCGGAGAGCTCCTCCCAGCACTCCAAGGGAGTAGATGATGATCCAGAGGACTACAGTTGTCTAATTGTGGAGGAGAATCCTCCTACACACATCGATAGCTAGCATGATGTTAGGTCCTCTTTAGCTTTTTTGAACTTTTGTCATGTTTTGCAATCAGTGTGCTTCTGAAAACTCTATGTCTGCTGGTTTCCAGATATTGGGAAGAATCTTCTGGGCTGGTTTCTCGGTTATGGGCAGCCCCTTTTCTGTTTTTTTTTTATTCAGACCCCCTTTCAGGTCCCCTTCTCTAAGTTTTGGATGGTTTCAATCTACATTTGGCCTATGGAAGACTCCCATGTGAAGTATTGTTTTGATTTAATCAAAAAGAGTAAAGAAGTAGTTATATGTAAATCCCTTTAATTTTGATTTAATGTTAAATGTTAAATGTTTTGATATAATTTTAAATGTTTTGATCTAAGTTTTGGATGGTTTCAATCTACATTTGGCCTATGAAAGACTCCAATGTGAAGTATTGTTTTGATTTAATCAAAAAGAGTAAAGAAGTAGTTATATGTAAATCCCTTTAATTTTGATTTAATGTTAAATTTTAAATGTTTTGATATAATGTTAAATGTTTTGATCTAAGTTTTGGATGGTTTCAATCTACATTTGGCTTAGATAGAAGACTCCTATGTGACTTGTATTGTTTTGATTTAATCAAAAAGTTTTTAAAACTCAAGTTTTGGATGGTTGAAGTACATTTGGCATCTTAAGATTGCTTTTGATCTCTACATACTCTTGTTTGAGTGAAAAAATTTCCAATAGGAAGAACATAGCTTTTCAATGCAACTAACCATATCAATTGAGCTCTAATTGAAAAAAAAAAGTAAAGTAGATATATGTATTTATCCCTTTAATTTTGATTGGAAATATAAGAAGTACATATATGTTTGTTGAATTCGGGTCAATGTCATTAATGCACTCAAATAGGTAGCATTGTTGATTTATAAATTGGTAAATTGATGACATTCAGTTAATTGCATTCTAGAACATAGAACATATCCGACCATTGGACAGACAAATTTTGTACTAGATCATTTTTCATCAATGCACATAGTAAAACTACTTGGAACAATTAATTGCATTCTAGAACATATATATCCAATACATGTAACATTTTTCATCAATGCACATTGAACATATCCGACCATTGGACAAACAAATTTTGTACTATATTTTCAATCAGGAATAGAGATGTGAGTCAAAGCACGTGCATGTACCAAAACAATTTGTACATGTGCAAACACTTGCACAAATAACATAAGCAACTCAATTTTTAGTTGAGTACTGGAAGTTCTAAAACATATTTAATCCAAAGAGAATAAATTGTTGGGCAGTTCAATCAAAAAAATTCCAATGGAATGCCATCTTCAATAATCCGTTCATGATCGGATTTTGACATTTTCCATTTCTTATTTTTTGTTTTTTTCTTTGATTGAACCTCTATCAACTTTATGCGTGCTGCACACACCAAGTGACTATATTGACAACTTATGAAATCAGTTTCATAGTCTTCAAAGTAAACAAAATCCCCACTTTGATTAGTTTTTCTGAAAAAATAACCTTTCAGTATAATAGATCCTCTTTCATATTGAAATCCGTGATCATTATAGTTTTCTAATAATTTCATTTTTCGTTCAGTGCAACGCATCAAATAATACTTCACATTTTCATCATTGTTAATAGGTGCAATTACAGCAAAAACATCTCCTGCACAATAAAATAAATTTAACATTTAATTATGCATATTTAAATTTATTTCTAGATCTTTAAATCATTAGAAAGCAATTCAAATGTTACCTTCTCTAACAAGATCAGAAACTCGATCACCATCGGATGATATTGTAGTTTCCTTTGATTGCATTTCTTCAAACATTGCAACAGACATTTTTCCCTTTGTATTTAGCTCTGTATGTTTCCAATCGTTCACATACATTTTGTTTTCACAAATGTCATTGGATTTTGTGTTGTCTATGCAAACATCACAAAAACAAGAATATTTTCTTTTATCCAATGCAAACACATTTCTGGACGACTTTGTTTTAATTGAATGCAATTTTCGAGTCCCTTTTATTGTTTCAACGTCATTTCCAATTGATCTATCTACGTCTTCGATCCCAATATGCTAGAAAAACCTTTATATGGAAAATTAAAAGAAGAATTTGTAAATATGATCTATCAAAATACAATCAAAGATAATCATTGCACGATAAATGTACACAATGTTTAAAATTAGATTTCCAATAAAAATTAAATTGAATGCACCTTCGCACTTCCCTTGATGGGTTAGTCTCATGGCTTAGAGAAGCGATGCACCATTGAACAAATTCTTTAGCGTTCACAAGTCAGCTTGCAGAGGGGTTCATTTGATATCTTCGAAGTGCTCGTTTTATGCATGCTCCTGCACCGTCATGTTCTCCTTTTCCATGGCTAGTCTCAAAGAAATTCCAACAATGTTTAATGTAGGTTTTCTTATGAAGACAACACAACCAAAAGAATGATCATGCAGATTTGAATTGACCTGCGCATCCGTCTAACCATATCCAATGTTCATTGAATGTTATTCCACAATTTTTCAATGAATCATAAATTCTTCCAAAACAATGTTGTACAAAACATGTATCATGTGTACGATCGTCACTGATATAAAAGTGATATTCTTTAATGATATGTCGATTTTCACTCATGATTTCTATATGATCGACATTTTGTTCAGCATGTCTATATAGAATATGGACGAGCATGGAGACTTGGTCAGAATGATAGTATTCACTCTGAATTTCTTTTTGTGGAACAAATTTGTAGTTTTCTGCAAAATCAATCACTGACAAAATGGTCCCTGGTGGAAAAAATTCACGAGATTTTTTGAATTTCAAGTCTTGCCATCGAGCTCTATGGGAATGCTTGGTGTATTTGTAAATTTCTGCCTCAAACTTTCTCAAAAAGTCTATTAGAAAAATTTCGTCTTCTCGTAATTCGATTCTTTTAACACTATTTTCACCTTGAATCGATGTACCGATATATTCATATCTCTTCCATTTCACTTTCATGTTGGACAATTATTGATCATTTATATCAATATGATATTTGTTTTGAAATTTAGTCAAATTTCCACAATCATCGCATTTTTTACCACCAACACATTTCTTTTTGTAAAATAGTTCATCGCTTTCTCTTTCACATAGAATTTGAGATATGAAATCACTGATAGTGGAAGGAGGAGGTGAATCCTTCCATAATTTTCTACCAAAATCAAGGAATGTGTCATAATATAACTCAAATTCCACATGATAATGACAACAACAAGTGTCGCGTACGGTGATAGGTTTTACATACCATGGTTTTTGTTAAACAAAAGCACTGATTGAAACATGAATTTCATGATTCTCTTCTTTGAACTTGTTGAATAACTCTATCTTAGTGGTTTCCAAGAAATATTTTTCATGTTCTTCGTACTGATTTCATTCTATTCTTCTTCGCATCACATGATTTGTAGTTGGCGAAGCACGTGAATTGTTCTTACAGTATTCATATATTATTTTTTAAACATTTTCTCCTAGTCTATCTTTGTATGGTTGCCTACAAATAGCTCTCCAACAAGCAAGTTCATCATTTACATCTATTTGTAGCTGAAATTTTTGATGTTTGTGCAAATTTTTTCGCGAGGTTCGTAATGCTCATGCCATAGATGTTACCAAACGATTCCCTTTAGTACTTGATGAAACCATTTC
Source organism: Pinus albicaulis (assembly GCA_034641835.2). Taxonomy (NCBI): domain Eukaryota; kingdom Viridiplantae; phylum Streptophyta; class Pinopsida; order Pinales; family Pinaceae; genus Pinus; species Pinus albicaulis. Next base: position 1,177,220,619 of record CM076580.1, read on the forward strand.
CATATGTATTCCTCTACGTACAATTGAAACATTTTTTTGTCTAGATCTCCTAATTGAATTTATAGCACTACATATATTTTGTATCACATTTTCCTTCATTTTTTTTTATCTTTGGTTGATTTTCGAATACCCAGTAGTGTCGTAGCTTCTTCTAATTTCCTTAATGATATGAGACCTTTCAACATTTGAGCTTGAACTATCACCTGCTTCTTTACAAATCACGTTTCAAAAATGTGGTTAACAAGATATCGTATATAATGGTCAGGTTTTTTATCTCCATATGTGTGTGTCAACATTTTCTAACATCTCATCATCGACAATGATTTCATCTGTACATATTTGAATAAAGTACATAATAAGTTTACATATTTAATAAATAACTAAATTAATAAATATATGCATAATTTCAATAATACGTGCATGTGTTCAATATATATATATATATATATATATATATATATACATACCTTATGATTCAATTTCTTCACTTGAATTTCTTTCAATATTTTCACGATCTTCAATCATTAGTTGAATATCTCTTTCACTTTCTCTTTCAAAATTTCGTATCTCATCATCAACATTCTGGGGAATATCTCTCTCTGTTTACATTGCAAAATATTTTTCAAATTAGGTCATCAAATAAAAATTAAGCTTCACATTTTACACTAGGAAAATTTTAAATATATCAGTAGATCATAATTTTTACATTTACATAGCTGCTTCAATTTCTAGTTGAGGTTGATTGTCCCCTTCAATATTTGATATTTCTTCTATCTTTCTTTTGCGAGATTGTCTCGTCTCTTCTCTATGTTCCACAGGGTCTCTTTTTCGATCATATTTTCTCGCACAATTCCTTCGATTTCCCATGATAATAGAGTATGAAGTTCAAAAAATTTCCTTCAAAAATTGAGACAATAACTCAATTAGAAAATTTATCAAAAAAGTTTTAATTTTAAAAAAAACTCATTTTAAAATTTTTGGAAAAAATACATACTCCAATCCAAAACACTTTAAAAAATCCGACAAAAAAAATGTCTTATAAAAATGAAACTAAGCTCAAAATATTTACTTCAACTCAAAACACGTACTCTAAAAAAATGTCACTTCAAAAAATGCCTCCAACTTAAAAAAAAAAACGTCACTTTAAAAAATACTTCAAAAAATAATTCTAGAAAATGTCTTTTTGAAATTAAGCCCAAATCCATACTTTCAAAAAAAATGAAGCACAAAAAAAATCCAAAAAAATGCTTTACATACCTCCAAGAAATGTCCTTTAAATGTACATCCAAGAAAATTCCTTAAACCCAAAACAATTCTTGGCAAAATTAGATCGCCTCCAAGAAATGTCTTCCAAGAAAATTCCTTAAACCCAGAACAATTCTTCGTAAAATCAGACCGCCTCCAAGAAATTTCCTTAAACCCAAATCTCGAAGAAAAGTCTTTAAACCAATACCTTTGTAAAATCAGACCAAAAGTGTGAAATGTGCAAAAATTATGAATGATTTCGCGGCAATTTATATTACTGTGATTTTTTTTTTTTTGAGGGGTTCCGCAAATTTTTTCGGTCGACGCAAAAGTGGGCAGAAGTTTGGTTGAACAATGAAAAAAATTTCGGCCGCAATATTAAGGTGTGAGACTTAACGATTTGTTTGCACAAAAATTAGTTCGGCCGAACTTTTTAAAAAAGTTTGGCCGAATTAACGCATCACCAGTTATGCAGATCTAAGCTTTGAATACGCTTTTGCAACTTTGGACAACTTAAACTCCATGAAACATTCTGAATTAACTATCGGAACCAAGACAAGAATTTTCAGAATTGAATCTACTTTCAGGAAATATAACTTCTATGGAATTTCATAAATATTTACTAATTTTATTTAATTTTGTAATGAAATGGGTGTGAACAATTTCTGAGGGTCATTGTGATTCAGTGAAGTCAAAATTCATTATCTCCCAAAATGCATTGTAAAAAAAATTGAAAAAATTATGGGGCATTACATTGGTCAGTCGTCTCTAATGGGTAGCTTTTAGATTTTTAGTTTAACTTATATGTTAAGAAATTGCTTGAGTTGCGAAACATACTCAAAATATGTACTTTTTTCATATTTGACCAGTTCAAAAAACTCTAGTAATTATGATTTGCATCCATTGGCTTTGTAAATATGACGAAACTGAAGTAGACTCTGTCTAGATTGTTGTAACACATTTTGTTTTCTCAAAAACACAAATTTTCAAATAATACAACATTGCATATTAACATGTCTTCTTATGAATCCTTTGATTGTTAAAAAACACAAACTCAAATAAACGCTAAGTTGACATATCAAATATGCATAAAAAAATTCCAAAAATTAAGTAATAGAAAGCTAACAAAATTTCTGACAATTTTTATTTTTATCACAAAATGAAATTCTAAACATAAATTTTTTTATAGTTTGCAGAAAGTTGAAGAACCAAAAAACATGAAAGTTTTTTCTCAAAATAGGGCAAAAAGTGTAACCCAACATCACATTTTCACCCTTAAATTGCAAAAAAAACGTCAGCATACACTTATAAAATCATTAAACAACAATCCCAATATAGGTCCTGCAACAAATTAACAAATCAAACTGGAATCTTTCACGGTTGGAGCACTACTGCATGAGCGGCAGTATTAAGATGTTTTTTTTTAAGACAAAAGAAATATTGTCCTAAAAAGTTACTTTTTGTTTTAGTTATTCAACATTAAAGTTGAATACGAAATATTTTTTTAAAATATAAGATTTAAGACAAAACAGTTCAAGACAAAATATTTTAAAAACAAAATATTTTAAGACAAAACTTTATATTTAAGACAAAAATAGTTTTAGAGAAAAATATTTTAAGATAAAACTTTATATTTGAGACAAAACTTTATATTTAAGACAAAGAAAATTAGAGATAAAAATATTCTAAGAACAAATTGTATATTTAAGATTAAAAAAGATTAGAGATAAAAATATTTTAAGACAAAACTTTATATTTAAGACAAAAAGATTTCAAGAAAAATTTTTATATTTAAGATTTGAGACAAAAATATCTCAAGACAAAAGTTTATATTTAAAATTTGAGACAAAAATATTTTAAGAAAAAACTTTGTATTTAATATAATGGCCACTTAAGACAATGGAAATTAAGATCAAACTCATTTAAGACAATTAGCAATTAAGAAAAAACTAATCAATTTAAGACAATATTATCTAACACTTACAAAATTTACTCTGACAGTGCATCCTAAGTCCATCGGCTTGCAAGCTACTACTTTCTCACGCCTATAAAAAAGCTGCTATTTCACTTACCATTCACATTATATTATATAGAGACAAATATTTGTTGGATTCTTCGTTTTGTTGGGGTAGCCAATTTTGAAGAACGCAACAAATTTTCCTACGAAGATTTCTCAGACACCAACTCCTCTTTTGTCCCTCCAATCTCTATTTATATTATTATAGATAACTTGTTTCTCATTTCGTTCAGGAAGTTTGCACAGAGGTATTGTTAGCACTAAGTTTATAATTTCAAAAAGGGGTCTGCAATGTTTTGAAAATGAGTTAAGAGTTTTAATACAAGCAACGTGGGGTTAAGTGTAAGATTAGGTAAAATTTTAGTGTGAAAAGGTAACATAAGAGTTGAAAAAAAATGTTAAGAAAGTTTTTTTATGTTTTGAAAATAAGTTAAGCATTTGAATACAAGCAAAGTGGGCTTAACTGTAAGACTAGGTAAAATTTTTGTGTGAAAAGGTGACATAAGAGTTGAAAAAACATGTTAAGAAAGTTTTTTTATGTCACGCCAATTTTTTGTATCGCAAGTCTTGCAGTAATGTTTTCAAAATTTTAAAAATTGTTTGGAGAGAAAGATATTTAAAATTAGAATTATGCGCAATTCAACCATTTTGATCAAACCTAGGTGACTGGCTGGTAATAGACAATGAAATTGTTAGCAGTTTTTGACAATGTGTGGCATAGTGCTCATTTTTTTCAGTTAAGCAATGGGAAAGTTAGGACATGTGAGATGATTTAAACAATATGGATTATGGTTTAAGGTTTATGATGAAGTTGCACATTTATTCAGAAATGTAGGATGGGAGTCGATTTACCAGCGGTTCGCTGTTTGCAATCTCAATTGGTGTTATGATTTACATACTCTTTTTATGGCAGCGGAGATAAGATAAGAGGAATGGAGTTTGTAGTCACTAAGGATTCAATAAAATAATTCATGGAGTTTCTTACCAAGGGTGAGAAGTGGTCAAATAAAGAAATGATGTAGAGTGTGGATCTTAACTTCTTCCTAAAAGGAGAACATAGAAACCCTAACTGGAGCATGGGAATCCCTCAAAAGGTGTTGAAGCCTAAAGGGTTTAACCTTCTAAAGATTGAGTAGCTATTTTTACATGTGAAGGTAGGTATTCCAAAATCTACCTTTGCCAAATGATGTTTTATGCCATTTAGTTAGTTTTGGAAAGATGAGCTTACCATATTTATTAAATTAAAGTGTGTTTAAAATGTCCACAAGGCAAGAACAAAATAAGAACTATTACCTCATGATATATGTCACCATTGCAAGATTAAGATATTGTATATACATGAGTTAGATAAGAAAATAAAAACCCTAAGGAAGAGGACATGGGGAAACCTTGAATCTAGAAGACCAAGAAAGGGTAAGGCTAAACTCATATTGAAACCCTATCCCTTGAAACAGAGGTTGAATCGTGTAATTTGGTATGTTGCAATGACACATTGAATCCTATAATATTTTGTGTTGTCTACTTGATGCTCCTAACTCCCTATGTGGTTTGTGCTCTAGTACAGAAGTAGAAGTTCAATTCTCAACTCACATTGAAATGGTTTTATTTAAGAGTCCAATTTCTTTGTAACAAAAAAAAGGCAATTTCTATATTCAAAAAATGAGTCTCATCTTCTATCTTGACCTTTATTAATGTATTGAATGTGCCTGCTCCTTCACATACTTTCTTCGGCTTCATAAGAGGATGTCTCATATTGTAAACTTAATTTTTTCATACCTTTCACTTTGAGTAATTCCAAATTATCATGAAAGCTTCTGAAACAAATATTTCCTAATGTATATATACTATTAATTTGTATATGTTACACAGTAATTTGTCACAATCCCTGCAATCCCCATCTCGCCCATTGGAGGGTCATTTGTGTGACCAATAAGTAGTGTCATGCCTTGCAAATACCATCATTGCATCCCTTTCCATGAGGACAACATTTCTTCTGTTGATCATTTCCAAGGCACCTAAAAACACCTGTTTTTTCCTTGGCGTTGGTAGCCCGTTATGTACTCGCGCCAATGAGGAAAATTAACACTGAGCCCATGCCAATTGGCACTCTATCCCAGTTAAGCACCTACGCCAATCTTCTTTTGGAATGTTTTTTAAAAAAAGAGGCGAAGTTTCGATTACAACAACTTCGTGGATGAGTCATCAGGAGTGGTTTCGACTGAATAACCACGACCTTCCTCCTTTGGCCTCTTGTTTCCACCTTATGGGGAATCTCCAAAGGGATAAGGCCTCCCTTCCACTATTGTAGGGATCCCAACCTCCTCCTCTCCTCTATAAATATAGCCTTCATCCATTGATGAAGGGGCTGAAGGGCTGAATGGCTGAAGGGCTGAATGCTTGAGTCTCCAAGTTCCCAAGAGCCATCAAAGCCTTATGCTGCAAGAGCCTTGATTCATTCTCTTAAGGCCAAATCCAAGCAAGGAGATTATCGTTGAGACATCTGAAGAGAGAGGTTTGCCCCATCCCCGACAGGCCTTTTCGAGACATGTTCTGTTGGAGACCCTCCGAAGGAGAATTCAGTGTCAGAGCCAGGTTGTATCCTCCTTTGATTGATTAATGATAAGCGACTATTGGTTATGGTTCCACTCTTGTTGTTGATTATGATAATGAGTTATGTCTTCTCTGACTGACATATAGTTGCATACCCTGGATTTTACGCTTGCGTTTGTTTTGTTTCTTACGTGTGTAGGTGTCCGGTCACGTAGATCGTCAGGATCGTGATCTGCCAAAGCTAAGGAACGGGAGTGCTACTTTCTCTACAAGCGACAGCATTGGATTCTAGGTAAGCCTTCATCGCTAGTTGGTTTATTTGCAACTAGGAACATGCACTATAGCGTGTGACGATTGTTGCTAGACCCGGTCTGGGCTAGTAGTGATCGCCTCTGTCCACAGAGGGGATTTACCTCAACAACAAATTGGCGACTCCACTAGGGATCGTCTAGCTTCTTGTTGTTCTTCTTTGTAAGCTATAGACTAAGCCTGAAGTTAGCCAGATAGCTTTCGAAACTCTATTTCTCTGCATTAGCTAAGTAGATCAAAGCTGCTTCGGTCAATCTCCGGTTTAGTTTATGAACTGAACACTTGGAGTATTGTCTTGTCTTTTCGGTCGTTTCTCGATTCTGCTTACTTAATCGACTCTTTTGGTTGGCTCTTTTTGTGTTTTCGCTTCTGGTTCAGCCCCAGAGGATCAGATCTGACCTCTGCTTTTTCGAATTTTCATCCTTTCATGGTTGGATTGATTGGCGTGGTTTCCACCCTGACAGTCACGCCAATTGGCGCAGGTTGCCAGTTCATCACTCACGCCATCCCTTCTCTGCCGCGGATTATAGCCAGATAGTCGCACCATCTCCTATAGGTGCTAGGGTTTACCCTTGTTCGGAATTTTCTTTTGTTCAGTACTTTGCTTCTGGGTTTGTTTTGGATCCTGCTTGAAGTGGTGAGTCTGGTCTTGGTTGGGAGAAATTCTTTGTTTTTTCATTTTCAGGCGTTGGCGCTTGTTGTCAGTTAGAAACCCGCGCCAATTAGGCATTGGCGCTAGTTTTCAATGAGCAAGTCGTGCCAGTTGGTGCTAGTTGTCAATGACAAAGTCGAGCCAATTTCAGGGTGTGTGAAAATTGATATTTTTTCCCTAAATCCTTCACCAGTGTGTCTTTCCCTTCCAGTCTTTTCACTGTATGAGCATAGATTACATTGCTCATTGTTTGAAATGTCTTCTCTCCATGATTGCTTGATGTAAAAGGCAGTGAATGCCTTGTTTTGATCTCTTGCTTTGGAAGTCCTCTTTGTGTTTGACCTCATATGTCTTGTCGCCTTTTGAGGGATTTCGTGATAAGTGTTTGAAACAACGATTGCATTCTTAGTGTTTGTTTACATCTATTTTGCATTCATCCTTCATTAATGAGATTTGCGTTCTTTTAGTTTTCATCTCAAAGTGTTTTTTTTGTTAAAATGCATTAGATCAAATTGCATTGAAAAGTATTTTTGAGATTTATCATTGAACTTAGATCACATTGTTTAATGATTGAAAGCTAAAAATCTCTTTGGATGCATTCTCTTTCATTGAAAGCATGCATTAAGTAGATTCTCATTTCATCGAAAAATGCATTGAGTGCATTCTTATAATTTGAAAAGGAAAAGGAAATTGTGCATAGATTACAATTGCATAGTTTTCAAAAAAGAGGATTTTTCATAGATTACATTGCATTATTCACATTGTTGAATGTTTGGGATTGCTTTTGGATAGTGAAAGTCATCTAGTTTTGAAAAGTTTCATTTTCAATGTTGTTGTTTGTTGCATCATTGTTTGAAGCTCTTCCCTTAACTAGATAGCATTCATCGAATTGAAAAGTTTTCTTTTCTCATATAGTTGCATATAGGAGATTGTCATATGACATTTGGTAGGGCCTTGAAACTAAAACATAATTGAAGATCAACCGTAAAATTTATTCAATCAACCTAAGGAAGCATTGAAACATTAACGAAATATTTAGAGGTCTAGGCTAGTGACGTGTTCCGGCGTCGTTAAACCTAGTAGCTGTCGTTCGCCTCTTGGCTTTAGAAAGTGCTAGTACAGACTTGTGCTCCCCGTACCGTCGCGTATATAAAGGGAGACCCCACTAGGTTTATATCCTTTATCCATAGGAAGCTGAGTCTGCCGCCCTATACCCATGATACACCGGACGGAGCATTCGGGGAGATTTCCTGCACGTACGTCAAGTCCTTGGTTGATTTCTCTTTCATTTTGAAACCAAGGTGTATATTGCAGTTCACGGTTATTTGGTACACCCTTTGCCTAGTATTCTTGAGTAGTCATTCGATCTTTTATGACTCTTTAAATTGGAAAAGATCATCAAGCGCTTGTCCTTTCATGCTTGTTTCCAATCTGAAAGTGATAGAGTCACCTTTTGCCTATTTCTTGACTCTTAAAATATGAAACAGCAGAGTTTTGTTTCAATGTTTTTAAATCAACTGCCCACGAAATATTCCTGGTTAAAGTTAGTTTCCTTAGGGTGTTGTTCTCAAGATCGTTTCTGATGGAAAAATTTCCGAAGTTCACCAACCAAGGAATCCCTTTTGAAGGGAATCAAGGTCCTTTTCCTCCTTTTGGAAATCTTAGTGCTCCTTATATCGCAACATTGTCTCTTCCTGGGTTAACTGTTGGGTTTCCTGTTTGGTTTTTTTCAACCTCTGTAGTCCTGAATGTCTCAGCCACTATTCAGTCAGTTCCTCCACCTGAACAACATCATGTTGATTCCAAGGTGGACCTCTCCCCTTCTTCGCCTGTTTCTGCGTCCTCCTCTTCTACATCGCCTGGTGAAAGTCTGGATTCGAGTAACCAGGTGGCTAAGAAGAAGAAGAAGAAGTCTGATAAGAGAGAGGATAAAGCTGCAGTTATTTCTTCTAAAACATCTCCTCTTGATAAGCTTCCCAACCCTCCTCGGAAAGTCAAGTTCCCTTGCATGTTGTGCACAGGAGACCATCTTCTTCGAGACTGCCCTGGCATTCCCAAGGTGCTCGAAGTATGGTCCAACGGTCGCCTGCCGTTTCCTTTGGCTTCCAGGAGTCCAGTTGGGGGCACGTCTTCAATTGGTGCTGGTAAGGCTCTTAAGAAGCAGGGTAAGATTACCAATCCTTGTAAGTTGTGTGAAGGGCATCATGCCATTCACCTTTGTCTGTATATGGATGAAGCCAAGAGAGTTTTGGACAACTCGGCTGTTTCTATGCCGTGCCTTCCAGCTGGTTACAAACGACTTTCTTTGAGTCCTCCACCAGTTGATCCTACGGTTGATCAAGAGTCATCCTTGGCCAATCCCGCTCCCCTGGAAATTCCCATTCAGGAATCCATTCCCGACCAACCATTGGTCGTGGGATCGGTTGAACTGGCCTCGTCTACAGTGCACTGGGTCTTTTCCGTCAATAGTGGACCTCACACAGCCCATGTCCTTCTGGTTTCTTCAGAGTCTTCAGACTTGGAGAAATATTCTCCTATCCCTATACCTCAAGAAGTTGCTCCTCCGCCTCCCGTGATGCAGTTCTCGGAGGATTCCCTTCCCACCTTCGAGATGGAGGTCGTGGAGGATGCTTCTTCCTCTTCCATAACCCGAGGGGAAGACCATCTCAGTTCGATGGTAGCCCCTCCAAGTAGTTTGGTCGCTTCCTTTGATTGGAATCGATTTGTAGGATATCGCCTTCCGTCTTATGTGCCTTTCGAGATCACAATACAGGATTTTGGTCTGGTCATACCCAACACCATTATAGACGAAGGCGCGTCTGTTAGTGTTCTATCCTCAACTACTTGGCAAGCTTTCGGTTCGCCGCCGCTTGCACCTATTACACAGAATCTGTTAGCATTTAACTGAAGGATTAGTCAACCGTTAGGGATCCTTCCAAGGTTACATGTTACATTGGGAGGTAAAACCATCCATATGGATGTGATGGTTGTTCTAGGCCCCTTGGATTTCAATCTTCTTTTGGGGCGCGATTACACCTATGCCATGGGAGCTCTTGTCTCCTCCCTTTTCGTGTGGTATGTTTTCCACATAAAGGACAGATCGTGACCATTAATCAACTTTCGTTCTTTCATTCCGATGTGGCAACTGGCCCACCATCATCCCTTCCTGGTTTTTATCCACCCGTTGTATCTGCCCCACTGCAAGTCAACTATGTGTCTACCTACCCCATGCTTGTACCCAGTGATAGTGCCATTGTGCATCAGGTGCTGGGGGCATTGGGTCCTGACTTCCAGGATGTTTTCCTTCCATCGGGAGTGGAACTCTTGGAAGCAATGACTTCTTGTTGATTATGATGAGGTTGTTTGGAGCATGGTTCTTTTCTTGTGTCAAGCTCCTTAAAAAATGAAACAAGGTCGTCGTAGCAGAGTTCCTTGTCTTGTGTCAATCTCCTTATAAAATGAAACAAGGTTGTCGGAGCACAGTTCATTTTCTTGTATCAAGCTCCTTAAAAAATGAAACAAGCTGGTCGGAGCAGAGTTCCTTGTCTTGTGTCAAGCTCCCTAAACCATGAAACAAGGTGTCCGAGGATAGTTCTTTTAATGTGTCAACCTTGTTAAAATAATGAAAAACGTTCCTGTTCAATTCGAATATTTGATTAGATCTCGTAAAATCCCAGTCGAGTCTTTCTCTTGATATCGTAACTTGAACCTTCAGTCCATCTTATTTTCATATGGACTGAAGCTTGGGGGGCATGTACCTCGAATTGAGACACCATGCTGGGGGCATGCTTACTTTTTCAAGCATAGTTTGTTTCTGTTTCAAGCTTGTGTAAAAATGAAACCGGTTTCAAGCATAGTTTATCTTTGTTTCAAGCTTGTGTAAAAATGAAACCAACTTCAAGCAGAGTTTTCTGATTTCAAGCTTGTGTAAAAATGAAACCTTTCCCATTTTACCTCTCGTGATTGCCATTTTATCAGCCTATTTTTGCCAGATGAGCCTTGGTTTTCTCACTCCATCGTCACTATCTTCTTGGCCGATCATATGCCTTCACTTGGTTGCTTTACCCGTTCCTGAGGAACCGCTGTGATGAGTGGTCTTGTTAGCCTACCTCTTAACATTTACTTGTTCAGAGTAGTTCCACCATTACCGGAACCATTTGCTACCCTTTATACCACTCGTCCCTCTAGGAGGAGTCAACTTTCAGCTCTTTTCTGACTCTATAAACAAGAAAATATTGTCGAGTCGCTTATTTTTTTGATCTCGTTAAAGTGGCGGCGAAACGACATCTACCCAGTATACATTTACCCCTTTTTCAGGCTGGGATAGATTACTTACGAAAAAATAATACCCTAGCCTATCGCGACTAGGAGGTTTTCTCAGAAAAAGTTTTCTACCTTTTCGGATCTAAGGAACTATTTACGAAAAGGGACCTTTGGAGTTTCCTTTTCCACTGTCTTTTCAAACTCTCTAAACATGAAAAGACGCCGAGTTCTTCCTTTGTCAGACTCGTTAAACCCTGATGACATCGGATCTAGTCGAAATGACGATATTCGAGTTCCTCCTTCCTAGGGTGCGTTAAATGTAATAGGATGGCTTCGTCTGAAGGACAGACTTATATGACAATAATTTGGTATCCTCTTCAAGCTTGTGTAAAAATAAAGAGGTACTCGCCAGAAATGGCGGGGAAAATGGAACCAACATCATTGTCGTGTCAGCAGTATGTCGCTCTTGAACATGGCACTTGTCTGCATTTGTGTCGAGTTGGGGACATCTCATCTCATTTTCCACTTGCCTCCGTGGGTTTGGGTGATCCCTTTTGACCGCTCATCCGCTCTTTGCCTCGTCATCATGACCTTTGATATTTTGATGTCAAATACTGCCAAATCCACTGTCGTGCTGCCGATATGTTCAAGAGAAGTTGACCTCTACAAATTTCAACCCTCCTCTGATTCTCATCTGATCTTGATTCACAAAGACATTATGTTCCTCTGCCTCATGTTGATGATGTGGGAAACACTATGGCCCACCTTCGATCAAGGTCACTTCCTGTCGACTTCAGCTCATTATCCAGGAAGTTGATCTAGAGACTCCCTTCTGGTACCTTGGAGCCTTCATGCCTCAATGGCAGGTTCTTCACATTCAATGTGAGGTTTTCGTCATTGGCCTCCGATCGAGTGATTCTGCAGGTGTTCGACGTCAGCTCATTGATTCACATGCCGTAGATTGTACCTGTAGTACCTTGAGGGCCATTGTCATTATTGGTGGTACCTCTCGCGTCTGTTAACAACTTTCATCATTGGCTGGTAATCAGACGATGTTCTCGCATGTTCGACTTCAGCTCATATATTCACATGCTTGAACTTGTACTTTGTTCTGGTCGAGATGGAGCGCAAGACCTTGGATTCCTGTCTTTTATAATCCAAGCTACAATTTTGTGGATTATTATGATTAGTTACATGACTCACTGATTGGATGGCTGCGACCATACCTGAGTCTATTTATTGATCCTCACTAGATGGCTGCATCCATACCTTTGATCTGGATTATTGTATACTCTGTTATGGATGGCTGCACCCATACCACATATATATCATATGTCTGAGATATTAGCTGTATTTCTCTACGCAGGTTTTCCAACGGCGGTGTTTTGAGTTGGACACGTTCTCGTAAAGCATTTCACCCGTCTCTCTCTTTCGAGCCTCATGCTTTAGGGGGCATCTGTTACACAGTAATTTTTCACTGTCCCTGCAATCCCCATATCACCCATTGGAGGGTTTTTTCTGTGAACAATAAGTAGTGTCATGCCTTGCAAATACCATCATTGCATCCCTTTCCATGAGGACAACATTTCTTTTGTTGATCATTTCCTGAGCAGACCCCTAAAAACACCTGTTTTCGCCTTGGTGCTGGTAGCCCATTATGTACTCGTGCCAATGAGGAAAATTAACACCGAGCCTGTGCGAATTGGTGCTCTGTCCCAATTAAGCACCTGCACCAATCTTCTTTTGGAAATTTAAAAAAAAAAAGAGGTGAAGTTTCGATTACAACCACTTCGTGGATGAGTCATCGGGAGTGGTTTCGACTGAATAACCACGGCCTTCCTCCATTGGCCTCTTGTTTACACCTTATGGGGAACCTCCCAAGGGATAAGGCCTCCCTTCCACTATTGTATGGATCCCAACCTCCTCCTCTCCTCTATAAATATAGCCTTCATCCATTGATGAAGGGGCTGAAGGGTTGAATGGCTGAAGGGCTGAATGGTTGAGTGTCCAAGTTCCCAAGAGCCATCAAAGCCTTATGCTGCAAGAGCCTTGATTCATTCCCTTATGGCCAAATCCAAGCAAGGAGATTATCATTGAGACATCTGAAGAGAGAGATTTGTCCCATCCACGACAGGCCTTTTCGAGACGTGTTCTGCTAGCGACCCTTCGAAGGAGAATTCAATGTCAGAGCCAGGTTGTATCCTCCTTTGATTGATTAATGATAAGAAAATATTGGTTATGGTTCCACTCTTGTTGTTGATTATGATAATGAGTTATGTCTTCTCTGACTGACATATAGTTGCATATACTGGATTTTACGCTTGCATTTGTTTTGTTTCTTACGTGTGCAGGTGTTCGGTCACGAAGATCGTGAGGATCGTGATCTGCCAGAGCTAAGGAACGAGAGTGCTACTTTCTCTACAAGTGACAACATTGGATATCAGGTAAGCCTTCATCATTAGTTGGTTTATTTGCAATTAGGAACCTGCACTATAGCGTGTGATGATTGTTACTAGACTCGGTCTAGGCTAGTAGGGATCGCCTCTGTCCGTAGAGGGGATTTACCTCCACAACAGTATATATAATGATTGATTCAATTTCACTTATAAAATTTAATCTTCCTCAGGAGGACTCACTACCATTTGAACCAAGTTCCTATAGATCGATGTTTATAAATCAGGTCTGTGTTTTTAATCCCATGGCCCAGCCAAATATACTCTAATTAGGATAAAGTGTCAAAAGGCCTCTGATATACAAAAATTTCATGTAATTTTATGTTTCTTTCCTCCCCACTGAAAGACTTGTTTCACACTTGTTAAAGTATGTATAAAATAGACAATATCCCTTATAACTAGTTAAACGAAATTCATCACTTTCACCAAATAGTAATCCAAAAACTCTTGTAATTTTATTATATTTGAAATCACTTTTGATTTTTCTCTAATGTTCCATGAAGCTTCTCATATTACTCACAGGGACAATGCTTATATTATACTACCTTCCTATCCATGTTGATATTTCTCCTGTAAGGCATAATATGTCAGCTAAATCAAATAATAATAAACCAATGTACCTTAGTGTAATTTGGGGAGGATACATCCTACAATATCTATCAATTAGCATAATACATGTATATACAAAATCATAACAACATATAAGCTGATAATACATGGTATACTAGCGCATAATAATCATTTTAGTTCAAGTCTAGTCATTAATGCATGCCCATAACAAATGCACAACATGACCTAATGCATAACCATAGTAGTGAAAATTGACCACACCATCACAAGCATAGACCATATACCAACATAAGAAACATGTAACCGGGCATGACTGACCTATGCATCCTCAACATATGACATCATTCAAGAAAGCATACATAGACAACACACACGAATGATTAGTATGTGACCTAGCATAAGCAATAAATTCATATACATAATGTAATAATATGTAACCTAATGTCCATGTACAATACACAAACATGAACAAAAAATAATGTCATACACACATGATCGCATGTTGACAACAACACTAGAAGCACTTCCATGGGAACACCACTGCCACCATGGGAAACACAACATGAATGCAATAAAAACATAAACCATAGGTATGAAAGACTCATAAGAAATGAACATAACACATGATCAAGACAGTACAAATCTAGTCCGAGAGTTGAACCATGCTCTTATACCACTCTGTAACACCATATTCCCACATCTATCCAATTAATTGACCAACCAGGGTAAACATGTGACGTGAGGCTAATAATATGAGATTAAAACTCCTAGATGACGTTAAGGAAGTCGAATAGATGGAAAAAAGACAAACACGCCTTACACAACATCAGAAACATGCTTAGGGTGTAACCCAACTTTCTAGGCCCATGAACCCTGAGGAAGACTGAATTTTTTACCAATTTAAGCCTTAGCCACGGGCATGCCAATGTAAGATAGTAGCCAAAATACTATATTCATGCACATGCAACAGAAAGGCAGTGGCCAAAGATCGATTTGGTCAGCTATGTGCCTGCAACTATGGGATTTGTGCCACCATTTTATCCCCACAAACCAGGTCATTTCCCATAACTTCATGAAACTATAAGAGATGATAAATAACATTAAAACGAAGGTACAAAAACAACCACATCATCAGGAACTCATCTGGACCCCTCCTATGCATTATAGGAATCTTTTCGAACATATCACAAACATTGCGTCTACAGGTTTAAAGAACATATTTAAAAATATGATCCTCATACTTATCTAAGAATAGATAATAAAAATGCACCCTTACATCATTAGCATCAATGCAATCTATTTGACCATAGATACAGTGTGCATTCATTTAGAAGAAAAAACATGGATATATCCATATAACATCACTGATAAATTACATGCTTA
Source organism: Pinus albicaulis (assembly GCA_034641835.2). Taxonomy (NCBI): domain Eukaryota; kingdom Viridiplantae; phylum Streptophyta; class Pinopsida; order Pinales; family Pinaceae; genus Pinus; species Pinus albicaulis. The sequence continues at coordinate 1,177,236,061 of CM076580.1, forward strand.
TAACAAGCAAACTAACAACAGAGATACAATACATATAACAACAATAGAATCCACATAATAACCAATAAAATTATACATGAAATGCCATAGGAATGAGCTTATTATTAATGAGTGTAAAAACCAACCAGAGATGGGACTTCCATGTTCCACTCGAACATAGATTGGCTGTGCCAAATCTCTCTTTAGTCAATCACCCTCGTGCCATATTCCCAACATGAATGTGGGACTCATAAGCAACCAAAAAAGGACCAAACAAGCATGGATTCTACCGGAGTTATGCAGCTACATTGTGAAGAATTTGAGTGCCTCCAAGTCTCTCAGGATTTACCGTAACCCAAAGTTTGATCCAATAGTCACTATGCCCTACACCAAGACCATCTCTCCAGGGTTTACAGTACATCCCATCTAGGGATTACGAGGCCCAGCTAAGAGAAATACACCTCTTGGCTTTAACGTATATCATGTCATTCATCGACAATGATTCCTAGGCCCACCGAGGCACACAATATGACTTTACCACAACCTATAGTCTAGCTCAGAGGTTACTAGGCCAATAATTTTACCATGATCCACAATCGGGTTTAGGGACCACTAGGCCATGCATTTTTCATTTCAGATATCCACGCACCTCAGCTTCGAATCAAATACCTCCATCTAGGCCTCGAATCCAATACCTCCAATACGGAAATGGAAAATATACGCTAAATACATAGTCACACCCTGTAAAACCCATGTCAATAAATCAAGAAACCACATACAATATCATGCATGCTATATATAGAAAGGAAATCACATATCAAAATCAATACCTGCAAAGAATCTCATCATAGTTATTTGATCCTGCTCATCCTTGCTTATCCTTCCTTGGTCCAATGCCCAAGTGCTCCAAGAAAACTCTAAGTGTCCAATACTGAGAGAGAGAGAGAGAGAGATAATAACAAGATAGCTCCAGAAAATACACGGAAAAAATATACCAACTTATCCTTGGAAGCGTTTATATAGAAGATACCTCGATTTTCTTCAATTTTCCATTATTTTAATTTACTCCTCACATACAACCTGTGACCTTTCATCTCCCTTTTCTCCTAATTTATATTATTTTCATAAATATATGTGCCATAAATATTTTTTGTCTCTTTATTTCTTAGCCATAAAATTTTCCAATTTCCTTAGCCAAAATAAACAAAATGAACACCCCCTAGGACTTTTGGCCAAATATTCAGTGTGGAATGAGTGTCCCATCAACCATGGTTATTATTTTAACTTTTATCACATGAAATTTTCACGAGGGATGTTAAATTTATTTTTTATATTTATTGTGTACATATGAAATAAATAAATAAACATATGATAAATATGTATATGATGCTAATCTAGATATACAACAATAAAATATGTCTAGATATAAGAGTAGTATTTTTGAATACGTGTGAGTGCTTGTTTTGAATTGGCATCTTTTCTACTTATATATTTATCATTTCGTACCAAAATTAAGTCAATTAAAAAATTCATCACTAAAAATCAATTCTTGATTAGCTCAATTTATCATGGTATTGGTGTTAATGACCAGCTTGGAGGTTCAAGTCCTTCTTAGGTTGGCCACAGGATAGGATAATATAGACATTATTAAGAAATATTGCATATGCTATAGCCACCCCTATCAATTTTATATTTCCCTTCCCAAGGTAAAGTTGCTAAGAGTGGACCATTTAATGTCGTTTCTTTTGTATTTTCTCATTTTCTTTATACTTAGGGTTCCACCAAATCATTTTTTCCTATTGAAATTTCTTTACATTACCAATGACTTGAAAGAACTTGGAAGAAAATGGATTTTTTTTTTTAAATCCTTTTTATTAAGGCACATCTGTCAAATCCACATTGAGCATGGCCAAGATCACAAACCACCCTCATAATAGATTGTATAATGTGCCACTTGGTGCAATGAAGAGAAACATGCATACATGTATATTTATGATGACTATTGGCTATTTCAAGTAACTCATTAGGGCTATTTGAAAATTTTCAATTGGAAATCATTTAGGAGACTTCTTACCCTTCAAATCATCTTCCCATTAGGTTATTTTCACATATTACCATTTCCCTCTTTCAAAACAACCACCCAAAATATTGTTAGACCTCTTTAGGAGACCCTTTTTCTAATTTCCCTAGGAGGTCATAGGGAAAATTTGAAACAAAAATATTTCAAATAATTTTAATAAAGTCGTCAAGACAACTTGAAAGAATTCCATTTAGTTATCCATCATAAGCCACTGGAACAAACCTACAAATCCACATTTGAAGGACTAATAAGCTCATCATGGTTCTAATAATAATGTCATCACCCACTTTTTAAATGAAACTATTTTTGCACCACTAATAAGCCATCGATCCAACTCAAAAGAACATATTTTTATTATCTTCAATTGGCTAGATTAAAATAAAAACATTTGAATAATCCAAAAATATAATCAACTAAACTAAAAATACATTCCCAGTAAATTATCAAACTATTTAAAAGCAACAACGTTAGAATATCCCTGATGAACATCTAAACAATACCAATATGAACTCAATTAAACTAAAAAGAATAATATACAAATTCCCCCAACAAATTATCATACTAGGAACACTAGGAAACACATATACAACACTTTCATCTCTTAAAATATTTAAACCACAACAAAAATTACACAAAAACATAATACGTCTTTTTTGAGAAAAAGTCTCGAAAAGCAACCAAAGCGATAAATATAATCCTTAATTAAAAGACAACAGCCCACAATTTTGTTTTAAAATACATTATGCAAACATGGACCTCGAATTCATTGAAGCCCTAAAATAAATCAACTGATAAAGAACATTAAAAACCTAGAAACCTTCGCTGAGGATGAAAAATTACAGTTACAACCCATTTTCGTTCGCAAGGGTGTGCAGGGTTCGAACCCGTCACGACCATGGAAAAAATAAGCTTTAAAAAAAATTCATATTTCAGGAATTACGGTGTACTAAAAACACATAACGGGTTAGGGTTTGGAAGCCTACTTATATTTAACGATGAAGTCAAAAATAATATTCTACTTGCACATAAAACAGTTCTGAGAATGAATTGAGAGAATTAAGTTTAATTTTCCTGAAAGAGTGACTCAATGGAACAAAATTTCTTAGGTTTACCTGCAACTAAAGTCAGAAGGTTTGGAAAACCTTTATCCTTTGTAAGGAACACTTCTGAGCATTAAATGCTAAAGTAATCCTACACCTACATGAGAAGAGAGAAATTGCAAAAAATACCCAATCCCATTAATTCATCAAGGACAAAATATGTAAAAAATAAACGAATTAAGAATCAAGATAGAAGCATAAACGTGAGTCCATGGCGAAGATGAATGCTTAGTGGAGCTTCTTGTTTGTAGGCCATGTAATTTAGAATAAGTAATTTTCCACTATTGCAGTAAAACCCCTCAACGAGCGAGGAGGCAATTGAGCCAAGGTCACACAAATGAGTGGAGGTGGATACTATTATAACTTCGCAACCTCAAAATCGAATGTCAATTTCAACAAACAACCTTGGACCATGAATCTTAGGGTTATTAAAAATTCCGAGGTGGAATGAATTCCATCAATGAGTAGTGCCTAATAGTTTGTGTGTCTGGAATGTTCAAGACTCTTAAAGAATTTCATAACATTTCCATAGTCATATAAATTTCCGTGAAATATAAGTAAAGATGATGAATAAAAAAAATACACATCACAATATAAGAAGGTTTTAAACCTTCACATAACCTCTAACTTGTAAGTCTAATGATCGTTAAGGTCAACTATACTTAAATAATGAGGATGAGATCACCATAATCCTTAATTGATACTCTAAGACCATAAGGGATAAAATGAATACCATCATACATTTAGAATGAATTTATATTATATTATGAACAATAGAAAAATAAGCAAAGATCTTTGGAATTTCAAATTAAACTTAGTAACCTGTAGATTAAATAACTATCCATAGATAAGTAGTGAGAGGTTTTTTTTCAAGTATGTTGCAATAAAGAATCAAATTTTCATAGAAGGAAAAATCTTAATGAAATGATATAGATCTGGAATCACCTGAAGTGTGTGAATATTAATAGTGATCTTCTCCCCTATTCATTATCTAGGTTTGGAAAGTGTTGCATATCTAATGAGATGAATTCATGATTACAATTAAAAACGCTAAAAAAAAAAAATTGAAACCACCAAGGTAGGGGCTACAATAGTAGAAATAATAACAAAAATAACATGTCCTATTACATGCAAAAAAATATGGATTTTGAAAATATCTATGGCATGTGTTAGGAAAAAAGACAGAATGTACAACTAGCAACTCTACAAATATCCATGACATCTCAAATTTATTTTGTTCAAAACATCCTCAATAACAATGGTTATTTCAAGAATTTGAAGTCCTATTTAAATAGAACAAATCCTGAAAAAAAAAAAATTTGAATTAGAGATGAAATATTTTTTTCTATCTTTAAACATTGAATTTATGAAAGCAATAGATCATATCAACCATATCAACCACTGTAGAATGGGAAATGAGACAAATCAAGAAAGTATCGTACAATTGAGTTGAAAACCCAAAATTAAATCTCCTTATCAAAGAAAAGGCAACGCAACGCTAACTTGGTAAATGGGAAAAAAAAAATGCTTAGTGAATTTTCACTGTATGAGCCTTGTCTGTTTTGCTGACATGTGCTACACGAACATTTCCCGGAAACCCTAAAATCCAGTAAGCAATTTGATATTTTCCACTGAAAACATCCTCATATGTACTACCATTCAAGTATCTAACTACACAAATTTTAATGAAAATGATTTAGGATCATTTTAATTTAGAACCAATATTAATGGAATATCTGGTTCTTATGCTTCAAACATTTAACCGTAAAATTGTTAATAGAAATGGCTTAAAAAATCTACATGATTTAAAATCTACACTTCAATGACTACCTGGTAAATGATTTCAAGACTGGATTTGATGAATAATTTAATATGTCGGTGTGATGGAAGCCATCAATGCCAAATAGATTGTTACAAAGCTCAGCAAAATTGTGACAGATTGTTGGTGTTTACCTCAGAAAAGGGGATCTCCACAAATGGCCCCAATGTGACATTAACAAACTAATGAAAATGACTTAAATGGATGTGAAAATTTTGGTATTCTTATGACGTATCACTTGCGTTTGGATTTATATGAACATTTTAATGGTCATATGTTTTTAATTTTTTAGGTTTTATATACTTTTAACGAACTTAAATTAAATTAACTTAAAATAAAATAAAAATGAATTATTAATTTTAAAATTGTCTCACTAAATGGTGGTTTTTTTAGCTTTGTATTAGAACATGACTCAAAAGTCAAGATAAAAGGCATAACCTTCAATGAATTTTTGTTAAGAGAGCATTGACTGGATTTAGATTGTTATAGACATGGTAAAATATAATTTGAAAATATAATTTATTTTAGTATAACATAGTTTTAGAACTTGGAGGTATTATAAATTTGGTTATATATTATCTTTTATTTGTCAACAAAGTTAGCAACTTATAGAGAATTGTATACAGTTTTTCTCATCTAGATATTAGTATTTTTTATATATTTATGTATGGCGGTCACAAAATTATTATTACTAAAATCAATTTTAAAAAATTTACAAAAATTACAAGTTTTGCCTATAGTTATAATTAAAATATACACATTATGGGTATAGATATAATTAAAATATATATGGTGAGTAAACGATTCTAGCGAAAAATTGTTTTTTTTTAAGGTAACAAATTTTATGAATTTTATGCACATAATTACATATGCATATCAAATTCTATATTAAAAAAAAATTAAAAAGAAATTAAAAAAAAGAAAATCAATATAATTGGTTTAAAAGAAAAAGAAACAAAATTAATAAAGAACATAAATTACAGGGAAAAAATCAGAAAAATCTAAAATAAATATTTGGAAAAGAAAACAAAAAGTTATAGCAAAATGAATTAAAAATTAAAACTTTTTAATATATTTAAAATAAATAAATTTCTATAAAAGAAAAATTTAAATTAAAAAAAAAAAACTAAAACGAACAACATAAAAAAATTAAAAAAATAAAATAAAACAAAATATTCCCCCCAAAAATAGCACTATACCATTTTATTAAAAAAAAGAAGTTAAAAAGAAATTTAAAATAAAAAATTACACAGACTATTCTAAAAATTAAAAAAATATATAGATATATGGAAGTAATAAAAGTTAAAATTAAATGGAATGAAAAGAAAAAGTCAAGTTATTTTTTTTTTAAAAAAAAACATATAATTTATATTAAAATACCAGAACTTCAAAATTCAAAAACTACATTGTTTTTCTCCATATAACTAGTTTAAGCCTGCAATAGCTTCAAAATACATCTGCAATATTCCACACACTAATTTGGCCAGGCAGCTGGCGACGGTTTGGGAAAGCGAATCGACCGCAGCACACAGTGCTCCCACACAATTATTTTTCAGTTCTTTTTGTTGGTTTTCTTATTAATAATTTTTTGAGTTCTAAATCCTTGCATGACAACTGGTCAATACACCCTGTTTGATGAAGAACTTGATCCAGCAAGCCACGTCGTCGGTCACTGACAAGAATTCCACATGGAAAGGGTTTATACGCAGCTTCATTATACTATCCGCATGGCATCGTTGAGAGTGGGAATTACTATCCGCATGGCGTCCACGCATATCCATCTCGAATATGGTATAGGTGTGTGGATATGCATATGTCACTCAACAACTGGATGTATGATCATGTATCTCACCGACTATATAGATATAAATAAAATAATTTAGCAAGCACTATATAGATATAAATAAAATAAAGAAAATTAATAATAATATTCACATATATGAAATAATTAGTAATATTAATAGTATTGGGATTAAATTTATATATATAAAGAATAATTAAAATGATATACATATAATTTAAATATATTTTCAGCACGTTCTTTATATTTAAAAAAAAAATTAAAATAATTAGAGAATATATTTAATACTATTAATAAAAGAATATTTAATTTTAATATTTAATATTTCATTATTATATATATATATATATATATATATATATATATATATGAGAAGTAAATTGACATCTCCAACACCTGCACAAGACAATTAATCTTCATGGATTGTCATATCATATTCTTGTTAACCACATTCTTCGAGTTTCCTCTTTTTTTAAATTAAATTTAATTTTTGACCAAACGAAAATATAAAAGTTCGCTAAGAAATATTCTAAATAATATAATCATTCTTATAGAGGTTATAAAGAAATATTGTACATAGTATAATCATTCTTACAGGTTACCTATTTTCCTTAGCCAAGTAAAGTTGATAACATAAAACTTTTTTTTAGGTTGTTGTCTTTCTCATTAGCCTTACACCTCACGTTCCACCAAATCATTTTTCATTATCATTTTTTTTTACATTGTAAGACCTAGTTAAAACACTGTTTTTATTTGTTGTTACTATGATGAAATTGGTAAATGTCCGCGTGAGGTCAAAAGATTGGTGATCATTTTATGGATAGAAGTTTTAATTTTTCTTCTAAAAGGAAATTCGACAAGTCTTTAGATTCACTCAAACTACACAATTATAGAAATTTACTCCGTTTATCTTTATGGATAAAATTATCTTGGTGTGAAAAGCAGCCGAGGAAGGGTGATGGGAAAGACTAAGATAAAAGTATCTTGGTGTGAAAAGTAGTCAAGGAAGGGTGATGGAAAAGACTTGAGGCATCTTGGACGAGAAGAGGGAAAAGGAGACTCAAAGGAATAAGACTCGAATGTTGGCAAGACATTCTCAAGGGTATTACTGAGTTGGACGGTGAGCCAGTGGAAGCCCTAAATCAAATTAGTAAATACTAAGGATTCGTGGTTGGACTATGTCGTCTAAATTCCATGGAATAGAATTCTATCATCATTATCCATTAATTGATCTAGAAATTTAAAGGGATTGAAGGGAGTATTCCACGTGATTGCCATACTCAAAAGTTGGGAAGAGATAAAATTGATTGTCAGTTGCGAAGAGAGGCCTCTCTTCTTTGAAGTAAAGATTACCATACTCAAAAGTTGGGAAGAGAGAAAAGTGATTGCCATACTCAAGAGTTGGGAAGAGAGGTCTCTCTTCTTTGAATTCCCTTGCTATCTACAGAAAAAATATAAGTATAAATTTTCTTGGAAATTGTTTTATTTTTTGAAATTGTTTGAGGTTAAAAGGTTGAAATGATTATAAGAATTGTTGTGCTCTTATGAGATGCAATCTTTGTGATGTGAAATGCCAATTGTTCCATACTACAATAGTCTTTATTTATTTGTGGAATTTTGCGTAACTAAATTACTGATGTGTTGAAATAGAATAAAGTAAAGGGCTACCAATATATATTGCAAAACAAAAAATTCTAAAATTTGTAAAACATGAAATATTGGTATGGGAACTACACATTGTAACAAGTCAAAACTCGACTAAGCATTCCCAATATTAGATTAAGGATTGATGGAAACTTTATGGGTGGAACAACTATATTCTTATAATTTTATCTATAATTTAGGACATGTTATCCTACTCATTGAACCTAAATTCAAGAGTAGGACAATCGTTGACCAAATAGACTTATTTACACACAATGGGCTAGAACATGTCCCAAATGTAAACTAGGTCCTATTTGAACCTGTGCTGGAAAAAAATATAAACATGAAATTTTTAAACTACAACTAATCTACATTAGCATAGAAGATTAAAAGAAGGTTCTTGTGAAAACAGAGATGAAAAAATCACTACTCAAAAGGAGAAACAAGCCATAAACTTAAGGATTATTATACTAAATATTTGCAGCACTCAACAAATAACTTCATGATTATCTAACAAAAATTGAGAAAAATAAAATGAATACATTTTATAGCCATATTTGTAACTATTGCAACTAATTACTACAACTGTGGACACCTGAGTGGTCAATGCAATTCTAGGTCGACCAATGCTAGAACCAACAACCTCGAATAGGTCTGAGACCAAGCACTACCTAATTAGAGTAGATGTTATCAACCTTGGTTGGTCGTATTACTAAATTAAAGTGTAGCTATTATCGATTCAAATGAAAATGAATGAAAAAAAAATATAGCCTAGGTTCATAATTGTGATATTATCACACCGTAAATTAGAAATGCATGAAAATTATCCATTGACATTTACCAAAGAAAATATACATTACCATATTACTAATTATATGTTCACATAAGTTACAGTACCACAGTCCTATACAATAAACCTAGGTTAGTGTTCAAAATTAAAGGCTACCTTCATAAGCCAAATTATAAATATTCAGGCTATAATTGAATATACCCATAATATCGACATAAAACATGGTTCCCAAGCCTAGAAATACACTAAGTGATAAGTGCTAACATTTGATTAAAAAACCTTCTGTGGCATGTAGTGGCTCAAGTTTGAGCTTCAAATAAACACTACAACCACTTGAAGATGGTTTTTACTAAAGTAAAAACATGTCAGAGAAAGAAATTATAGAGTAAGAACCTCGTAAGGAAATCAAACAAATTGCCATAGAAACTAGAAAACCCTCCTTCAACACTATCGGTTTCATACATGAAAGCACTAGAAGGGACAAGAGATTAGAAATTATTGAAAACCCTTATTTTTCAATACCACACTAAAGTCAAATTAATGGCAATAAAATACGGGTATTACCTTTTGAGTGAAAATTCATTGGGCAATTTAAGATTTGTTACCCTGCAACTAGTAAACAAATTAGTCGTTGTAACCAATTACCGTAATTAGGAATTATAGAGAAAGAATAAAAAAGAACGAAATGTGTATTTATACACATAGCCAAGAATTTCCATTGAATGTAGACAACAAACAACCAAGGAAAAAAATTTAATGCAAGCATGCCACAAAAGAACCACATAAAACATAAACAAATCCATAGACATGTAAGCACTAAAATACTAGTTCTATCTAAATATTTCAAACATAGACAAGGTACATAGAAATGGAACATGGGAATTATTACTTGTGGAGACAAAATCATTTTAAGGTCGCCCCTCTTGACATAGTAACATATGGTTGCTAAAATTGTAGATCCCTTATCCACACAACACAGTTTCAAATGACCCAAACCAATAGCAAGGTTGTGGGAAAACTATTAACCCCAACCTCTTCCTGGAAACTAGACAATTAGGATTTCCCCTTACATGTCGATGGTGAGGGGGAGGCCACCTAACCATCCCGATGCCATCAAACATTGTACACCCCTTTGTGTCGCAACTCGAAAAGTTTCCAAATAAATTACCACAACCTTGTGACCAATATAAAATATTGAAGTCAACAAATATATATCAGGGTCGACCCATGGTTATATCCATGGTTAAACCATGCGGTGGTGGCCCATTCCCTATCTATCAGTCGCGCAATAAATATAAACACTCATAGACAGATAACCATACACCTTATGACAAGAATCATAAAGTTCAATATAATTAACAACATGTGTAATATAATTTGTAAATAATCATAATTTAAGTCAATGAGTAGTTAATCGATGTTACTATAGTGTTGTTGCTATTGAGAAAGATTTGGCAAAAAATATATATATATTTCTCTTAGGTCTAGGAGATGTTACAAGTGATATTAGATCTTAGGTTTCAACAATGTGTCCTTTTTGGGAAATTGAAAATATCAAGTGTGCTGATCATGAACAGAGAGGAAAAAGATGATGAGAGGAGCAAGAAATACACCACAAGTTAATCGAACTTTCAGAGTTGGGCGTGTTCCATTTTTTGAAGCTAATCCTAAAATGTGGGTCGAGCTAGGAGAAGAATCATGCAATGAAAATGTTATGTTGTTGGATATTGTAAATGAATTAAAGGTGGAAACATAATTTAAAGTGGATAATGAAAGGATGATGAGGGAACGAGAAAGAATCATGAAAACTATTTTAGAGAGACAAAATCATAGAAATAATAACCCAAGTATAAACGCGAGGACACCATTGAAATGTCGTAGCACAAAGTCAATAATCGAGAGTTGGAGGGAGGCCAAAATGATAATGGAGAAGAGTGAAATATTTTTTTTGAACAGAAGAAAAGAAATAGGTAGAAAAATGAATTACAAGGTTAGTTTAAAAATATCAAGCCTCTAATATTTAATGTTGAAACTGAAAAAGCTACGAAATCTTGTTTAATCAATATGAACAAATACATCTAGATTTATGAATATGATGATAACCTAACGGATATATTCTCCATTTAATAATTGTAGATTGATTTTGTGCTATGGTGGGAATAATTAAACATTGTTTAGAGCATTAATGAGCAAGAGATAACTTGGAATAATTTCCAAAAACATTTTAATGAAAAAATATCTAAAAAAACCATTCTATGATGAAAAGGTAAAAGAAAATTGTGATTTAATGTTGGGATAGCTATCTATGGATAAATCTATAACCAGGTTTACATCATCGTTAAGGTATGCCCCCTATATTTGGAATTAGAATCTAAAGTGTCGTGTTTTATCATCAATTTACCTAGATTCATGAAGGAGCGATTGGAGTTTTATAACAAAAAAAAAATGGACAAGGCTATCTAGAAAGTCCTAATTTAATATTATAAAATGAACCAAAAAGGATGTGGAAGTAAAAATGGTTCCAGCAAGAAATTACAAAGGAACTTTCAGTTAGTGAGAACATGAAAACTAGAATTCATAAGAACTTGAATAAAAATCAACACATCAAGTTTTATAAAAAAATCCAATAAAAGTTCTAATCCCAAGGATAATATAATCATGTACAAACAACCACTAAACCTTAATATGATTGTAATAAAAACCCCCTTTAGATTGGGAGGTTGTGGGGAACCCCATTACTACAAAAATTTTCCTCATCGTAGCTGAAAAAAACATACTGCTAATATTCAAGGAGATTCTACCATTGACGAGGTGATGAAAAACATACCAAGGATCAAATGTTTCATTAGAATAAAATCATTCATAATACCAGCCTACTATGATATAATTTGAAGGTAAGTTATTCAATCATGATATGTCTCTATTAATATATCTTGAGGCTTGTTTGAGTTGTATCAGCTCCAAAGTAGTAGAAACGCGTCACTTACAATCTTGTAGGTTTAAATTCCCCTAGCTAGTATAGTTGGCCATTGGAGCCAAAAGGAGGGTTACTTCAAAAGTATAAAATTTCCCTATTGAAATAACATGGAAACAAGTTAGAGAAAAATTAAACATGTTGCCTCTAGGATATTATGATATTTTATTTGGAATAGATTGGTTAGAAGAACATTAGACTCTAGTGAACTATAAGGAGACAACCATTAATTTCCTCACTCAAGAAGGTAGTAGGAAATAAATTCAAGGGGTGAACAGGGATATACGTTATAAAGAAGATACCTATTGTAGAGTCACAAGTAGAAAGTGCATCGGGAAGGGTTGTAAAATATATGCATTATGGGAAGGGTAAACTATATCTAAGGATAAAATAACTATATTGGTAAATATTTCGATCCTACCAAATTTTGTTTATGTATTCCCAAAAGAGATATTGAGGTTGCTCCCTAAAGAATACATTGATTTTACTATAAGTCCCCCTATCATATTGTTGTGAAACCAGCTCCAAAAATAGAAGAAAAGATATATCAACGCCTTAGAAATAAGCCACTTTGAGGGGGAAACCTCCAATACATTACATGAATGAATAATTCTTTAATGATACAAATTACAAAACCTCCTTTCTATTTAAAGCGGTCCATGGGGCCACAATGTAATCCTAGCCAACCTAACAATAATAATTTAAGGGCACAATAATAAAAATATGGGGGTCACAGGGGTACAATAATAACAATAAATGGGTTACACTAACAACAATAAGGGACTATACTAGTAATATAGGGACCTAACATGAGCCTCTCCTTCAAAAAAGTGTTGTCCTCAATGCTTGAGTAGCTCTGGGTGCTTCTATATAAAATTCTCATCCTCCCATGTAGAATCTTTAGTGGGTAAGTTCTTCCACTTCATGAGATACTCTGGAATCAAACAATTTCGTAGTTTTCAAATTCTTGTTTCCGTGACCACTTAAGGTTCCAATATGATTTTTACTTCCTCATCAAGTTCTGGAAATATTGTTTGAAATGGAATATTTTCACCTATAACCTTCTTTAAGCATGAAACATGGAAAACTATATGCACTCGTGAAGAAGCAGGAAGCTCCAATTTGTATGCCATAGTACCAATATTTTGCAACGCCTTGTAAGGACCATAGTACTTTGGTGATAATTTATTATCCTTCTTAGCTTTCTTGAGGGAGGTTTTATTGTATGGTTGTTGTTGTAAAAATACCTATTCTCCTACATCAAAACTTCTCTCACTGCGATGTTGATATCCCTATTGTTTCATTCGATATTGTGCCAAATTCAGGTTAGCCTTTAAGAGTTGGAGAAATTCTTGTTGATGCTCGATGTGATATTCCACTGCCTGAACCTTCGAATTTTCTCTTAAATATGATGTGATGGATAGTGGATGATATCCATAAAGTTCCATTGATGGGGTCATTTTTGTTGCAGTATGGAAGGAAATGTTATACCACCATTCAATGAGAGGTAACAACTTGACCCATTGTGTTTGTTTATCACATACAAAACAACGAAGATATCCTTCCAAAAATTTATTTAATATCTCAATTTGACCACCAGATTGAGGATGATAATATGAGCTATGAGAAAATTGAGTACCCAAACAAGAAAATATCTCCGTCCAAAAATTTCTGATAAAAATGGGATCTTTGTTGCTCATAATAACCCTTCGATTTCCATGTAGCTTTTGAATTGTGTCCATAAATGTAATAGCAAATATACCTGCTTTAAATGGATGATATAATGCACAAAAGTATGCATACTTGGTAAGTCTATCAACTACCACCATTATGACACTCTTTCCTTCATACTTAGGTAAACTTGTGATAAAATCCATTGAAATATCCTCCCAACATTGATTTGGAATGGATAAAGGTTGTAGAATAACTGGGGTATTAATTGTCTCAACTTTATTCTGCTGGAAAACCAAACATTCCACCACAAAATTTTGAATACAAGATTTAAGACCATCCCAAAAAAATTCTTTCTTCACCCTGTGGTATGTTTTTAAAAATCCTGAGTGTCCTCCTAAAGGAGAAGTGTGCAATTCCAAAAGAATATTTTGTTTTAGTTGGTATTTCTTACAAAGATATAAATGATCTTTTTGCCACAAAGAATCATTTTTCCAACTAAATGTATCAGATTTACTAGGATATTGCTGCAACTTTTGAATGAGTGTCCACAGTTCTTCATCCTTCTTCCATTCATCTCTTGCTTCTGTTATCCAGTCTGGATGGATAATAGAAATGGCACAAAGCAATGCTTCCACCTCTTAATTCTTTCTTGAGAGTGCATCTGCAACAACATTTAGCTTCCATTTTTTGTAGATTATTTCAAATTCATAACCCAACATCTTTGTGACCCATTTGTGTTGCTCTTCTGAAGATAGTCTTTGTTCCAAAAAGTGTTTAAGAATATCATGATCAGTTTTTTCCTTGAATTGTCTTCCCATTAGGTAAGTTTGCCATTTCTTTAGTGCATGCAGTATTGATAACATTTCCTTCTCATAAATAGGTTTCTGTAAATACTTTCCTTTGATTGGATGAATTTCAAAAGCAATGGGTCTTCCTTTTTGCATTAAAAGGCTTCGAGGCATCACATTCCATAGTAAAGGTTTTTGCGAATTTTGGTGTAGCTAAGACCGGTACTAGGCACATTGCCTCTTTAAGATGTTCAAAGGCCTAAGTTGATTTAGGAGTCCATGAAAATGCATCTTTCTTCAATAATGTTTTTAGAGGTGTTGCTATTCTCCCATAATTCTTAACAAACTTGCGATAATACCCTGTTAACCCAAGAAATCCCTGCAACTGCTTTATGGTTGTGGGGAATTTCCATCCCTTAATGAATTTAATTTTGTTAGGGTCTACCTTACCACCCTCGTGAGATATTATATGACCCAAATAGTCCACCTCTTGTACTCCAAAGAAACATTTAGATTTTTTTGGATATAATTGTTTGGCATTTTTCTTCTTCATATGTCCTTCTATCTTGAGAGTTTGAGGAGTGGTAATTCCTACGAATGCATTACATGATATGGTCAGACTCATTTCTTCCTCTTCTAGGGCTGTTTCTTGGTGTATATCCTCTTCTTTTTAAGATTCTTGTTAATTTTATTCTTCCTGTTCACAGTCTATGTAAAATAATTTCTTCTCAGCACACTTATGACCTTTAGTGTATTTTCTATCCCAACTGTAGCCAAGCCCTTTTGTTGTTCTTTCTTCCAATTGTTGTGGTGTCAACCATGTAGGTTGTGGAAATATAGGAGTAGCAACACTTCCATCTTTATATGAGTGGTAGGATTCCTTGTTTCTATAATTTTACCTTCAAGTTTCCTTGCCAACCTGAATGCCTTCTCCAATGAATCAAGTTCCAAAACGCGAACTTCATGTTGGATGTTATCCTTCAAAGCACCTATGAAGAGATCAATATTGTGTTCCTCTAGAATATCAGTTACCCTTATATTCAATGTTTGGAAGTCCTCAATGTGCTCCCCCACTGAACACTTTTGTTTGAGATTTATCAATTGGCTAAATAAAGTGTTGCTCTTCATATCCTCATAATGTGCTATCATTTCCTCCATAAAAATTGACAAAGTGAAAAAAAAATTACAGCAGCAAAGCCATCAATACCATACAAATGTATTTTATTCTAAATGTAAAGTTGCAATGCGTACCTTTTATGTGTTTTGCACATTATTGAGATCAAAATATTGCTCCATCTCTAGTATCCATTTTACAGTATCCTTTTTCATCAAACTTCCTCATATCCATTTTTGGAATATGGTGGTTCTTTCCTCCAACATTAGAGTTTATGAAATCACGATTAAGATTTATTTTGTTCTCATCATGAGTTTCCTCTACTATCTTTTCACCATCAAGAAAAATTTCTTGTATCAACTTTGTCAAGCCTTCCATGTCTACTTTTAGATCATTCTTCATTTTTTCCCTCTTAGTTTCCATTTCATCCATCTTATATTCCATGCCATCTTCCATGCTATCCATATTATCTTCCATCCCATTCTTCAAACCATCCATCCTAGATTCCACGCCTTTCTTAAAACCATCCATCTCAGTTTCCATGCCATTCTTCAAGAATTCCATGTCATTTTTTGTTTCTCTTTGCGAGAGAATTTTTTTTTGCACTTGCTCTTGCTCTTGTAATTTTGATATGTCATGTTGCCATTCTTCATCTTCATGAGTCATAGTAGAGCCTTATAAAGGCTTAATGGGTGTTGAATTCTTTTTAGGGGCCATTTGAGAATCCAATACTAATATCTATTCTAAAATATGCCCTTCGAATGAATTCAACTTGATTCTTTAAACAAGACTTATGCAATTCGGAAAATAAATACACACCTTTTACTTAATTTTGAGGAGCTCGATATTGAAATTGACTTATCTCTATACTTGTAGATCCTAAGTATCTGAAATTCGACCCTGTAGTATTCCTTTGAAGCTTCTTTCAAATTCCATAGGTCTGATTTGATTTGGATTCTTCAAGGAAAAGTTATGTAAAATCTCCCACAATGACCTAATTATGGACTAGTTCAGTAGAGCGAACTTGTATGACTTGCCACGTGTCACTGTTTACTGATTTGGCTTTGAAATTTATAGATGGGAAACTAAAATCCGTGTACTTCTAGTCACTTTTAACATAATTTCAATCTAATGCTCAAAGAGAGAGTTATGAATATTTTCCCACGATCACCTCTTTACGATGAAATTCGGGAGCCTGAGAAAGACCTCAATTGCACAGATCATATCTCAAAAAATAATGTGAACCAAGCTCTAAAATTTTGTGATGATGTTCCCTAGGATGTCTTCTTCGTGCTCTAAAATTTTTAGCTTTTGAACCTTTGTAGAAAATGCGCTATAGTGAAAATTCTATGATGACCGTATTAAGTGAAATTCAGGAGCCTGCAAACATCCCTAACTTCCACAGATCATATCTCTGAAAATATTGAGAACAAAGCTCTAAAAGGTTGCAACAGTGTTCCTCGGGCTTTTGGCTTCGCACTCTAGAAATTTCAGCTTCTGAACCTTCGTAGAAAAAAAGTTATAGTGAAAATTCCACAATGACCTATTTGGAGTAGCAAAACCCTATAATCCAAACATATGGTTGTACTCGAGATAATTGAATTAAATATGGAACTATAGGAACTTCTTAAAAAATGATATATTTTCCCAATTGTATCACCTTGGGGAGCCCTTGTGTTGTTTTTTAAAAAGAAAAAATGACACACTACAATTTTTTATTGACTACTGGTAGTTAAAAAATTTAACTATCAATAAAAAGTATCCACTCCCAAGAATTGATGAATTGTTTGATCAAGGCAAAGGTTCTACAGTATTTTCTAAAATGGACTCGTGGTTGGGCTATCACCAAATAAGAATAAAGGAAGAAGAAATTTGTGAAACGTCATTTAGAACATGATATAGACTATGAATTCTTGTCTCAGCATTTGGACTCTCAAATGCCCCTACAACATTCATGAAATTAATGAATGATATTTTTCACACACATTTAGGAAAAAAAATAATTTTCTTAGATGCTATTCTTATTTATTCAAAGAATTTTTAGAAACATAAGGAACATTTATAGATAATGTTGAATAATTTACAGGAACATCCTGTATATACTAAATATAGTAGGTGTGAATTGTATAAACATAATAAATATTATTTGGGCCGTGTAATATAATTTGAAGGCATAGGAGTGGACCTTGATAAAATCAAAAGTATTATGTAATGGCATGTTCCCAAAAATATTTCATACATTCAATATTTTATAAGCCTAACATGTTATTATTTCCATTTTATCATGACATTTTCTAGAAGTTCTTACTAGATAACATCCTTGTATAAGAAAGGGAGAATTTTTAAATGGAAAATAGAGTTCCAACAAATTTTTGGGCAATTTAAACATATCTTGACTATGGCCCGAATATTAAATATTACTTACCATGAGAAAGAATTTTTGGTCTGCACAAATATGTGTCAAGAAGGTGTAGGGGTGAGTTCTAAAGTAGGAAGGAAGGGTGATCACCGATGAATCTTAAATTTTAAAATAACACAAACAGGGGTACTCTACCTGCGACATAGAAATAACAGTTGTGATACATGCATTAAAAGTATGGAGACACTTCCTACTAGGTAAATTTTTTTTGTTAATGACTGATAATAGTAATCTCAATGCTTTCCAAGCCATATGGACTGAATTTGTTAGCGAATTTGAATTTTATATAAAACATTTAAAGGGTAAAGAAAATTGGGTACTTGTAGCATTAAGTCGTAAATTAGATTATGTGGATGAAATCTCTTACAACTAAGTGGAATCTAAATTTTGGATCAGATTAAGGTAGTTGCAATGAAATACCTAGATATTGAATTCTTGTGGAAATAAACTAAAGAAGAAATCAGGTTTGGAAAACTATCTAACTATGGTATTAGTAGGGATTAATTAATTATGTGTAGAGTAAGAGTGTGTGTCCCTAATCAGTTGGATATTAGACAATTACTTTTAAATGAGTTTCATCGCAGCCCTTATGTTTGCAAACTAGGGTGTCAAAATATTTTTTTTTGCTAAAGAAGGATTATGTTTTTCCTAGCATGAGGAAATATATTGTGGAATATCTGGTCTAATTATTATAGTTTCAACAAGTTAGATTTGAACACTAACATAAAACCAGTCTACTCCATCCATTATCAATACCTAAATGGAAATGGGAAACCATTACATTGGATTTCATGACAAGTCTACCTAGGTCCAAGAAACAAAATGACCAGATAATTGTTTTGGTGGATAAGTTGAAAAAAGCGGCCCACTTTTATCTTGTACAATCTATAGATATAATTGTCCAAATTTATTCATTTTTATGGAGGAAATATTTCGGTTACATGCGATACCTCAAGTGGTCATCTTTCATAAGAAAACAAAATTCACTTTTTCATCCTTGAAATATATTTTTATTAGTAAATCATGTACATGAAGGCGTGTTAACAACGTATTTTATGCAACAACCGAACAAGTGGGAAGAATATGTCCACCTGGTTGAATATGAGTACAGCAAAAACTATCATGAACAATAGAAAATAAACCCTTTTAAAGTCTTATAAGGAAGAATATGCAAGAAACTTACTAATTGGATCAGTTTAGAAGAGAAGATGATATGAGGACTATATATGTTAGCCGAAAATGAACAGACTATAAATAAAGTTTAGGAGAATTTAAATTTTTGAAGGACTAACATAAATCATATATTGATAATAATAAGACATATAGGGAGTCCTTAATGGGAGACCATTGATGTACATCAGCATCACAACTAGAATGTTGAGATTCCTATGGATACTAGCTTTAATTATCAACTCAGGGGTGTACAAACTTAAGAGGTGACAATGTTATATGCATAGTATGTCAATTTCTAGACATGCCACCTTGAAGAAATGGACCAAATCAAGGCATACATAGACCCCTATTCAAGCTAGCTCAAGGAAGGAAAGTACATGAAAATAGAGAGCTCTAATCTAACTATAGGAGTGGATAGATTTATGAATATGATGATAACCTAATGGATAGATTGTCCATTTACTAATTGCAGAGTAAGTTTGTGCTATGGTGGGAATAATTAAATATTGTTTGGAGAATTAATGAGCAAGAGATAGCTTGGAATAATTTCCAAAAACATTTTAATGAAAAATATCTAACAAAAATATTATATGATGAAAATGAGAAAGAATTTTGTGATTTAGTGCTGGGATAGCTATCTATGGATGAATTTCTAACTAATTTTACATCATCGTTAAGGTATGCCCCCTATATTCAGGAATAATAATTTAAAGAGCCGCGTTTTATCATCAATTTACCTAGATTCATGAATGAATGATTGGAGTTTGATAACAACAAAACAAATAATAAGGCTATCTAGAAAGCCTGAATTTGATACTATAAAATGAACCAAAAAGGAGAAGGAAGTAGAAATGGTTCCAGCAAGAAATTACAAAGGAAATTTGAGTTAATAAGAGCATGAAAATGAGAATTCATAAGAACTTGAATAAAAATCAACACATCAAGTTTTCTAGAAAAATCCAATAAAAGTTCTAATCCCAAGGATAATATAAACTAGTAGAGACAACCAATAAACCTAGATATGATTGTAATAAAAAAACCCCTTTAGAGTGTTAGGTTGTGGTGAACCCCATTACCACAAAAATTGTCCTCATCGTAGCCGAACAAAAGATACTGCTAACATTCAAGAAGATTCTACCATTGACAAGGTGATGAAAAACATACCAAGTATCTATGCTTCATAAGAATAAAATCATTCATAGTACCAGCCTACTATCATTCATAGACAACCATTAATTTCCTCACTCAAGAAGGTAGTAGGAAATAAATTCAAGGGGTGAACATGGATATATGGTATAAAGGAGATACCTATTTTATATTCACAAATAGAAAAGTGCATTGGGAAGGGTTGTAAAATATATGCATTGCAGGAAGGGTAAACTAAATCTAATGCTAAAATAACTATATTGGTAAATATTTCGATCCTACAAAAATATTTTTATGTATTCCCAAAAGAGAGATTGGGGTTGCTCCCTAAATGAGACATTGATTTTACTATAAGGCACCCTATCATATGATTGTACTTGAGATAATTGAATTAAATATGAAACTACAAGAACTTCTTGACAAAGCATATATTTTCCCAAGTGTATCACCTTGGGGAGCCCTTGTGTTATTTGTTAAAAATAAAAAAATGACACCCCACAATTTTTTATTGACTACTGGTGGTTAAAAAATTTAACTATCAATAAAAGTATCTACTCCCAATAATTGATGACTTATTTGAATAAGGCAAAGGCTCTACAGTATTTTCTAAAATCAACTTGTGGTTGGGCTATCACCAAAAAATAATAAAGGAAGAAGAAATTTGTGAAGTGTCATTTAGAACACGATATAGACTTTATGAATTTTTTGTCTCACCATTTGGACTCTCAAATGCCCCTACAACATTCATGAGATGAATGAATGATATTTTTCAAACACATTTAGGAAAAAAAAAAAAATTTCGTAGATGATATTCTTATTTATTCGAAGAATTTGGAGGAACATAAGGAAAATTTACATATAATGTTGCAAAATTTACAACATCATGTATATACTAAATATAGTAGGTGTGAATTGTATAAAAATAATAAATAGTATTTGGGGCATGTAATATCCTTTGAAGGCATAGGGGTTGACCCTGAGAAAATCAAAATTATTATGGAATGGCATGTTCCAAAAAATGTTGAAGACTTTCGATCTCTTATAGGCCTAACATGTTATTATTTCCATTATATCACAAGATTTTCTAGAATTTCTTACCAGATAAGATCCTTGTAGATGAAAGCGTGAATTTTTAAATGGAAAATAGAGTTCCAAATTTTTTTTGAGAAATTTAAATATCTCTTGACTATGGCCCCAATATTAAGGATTACTTACTCTGAGAAATAATTTTTCGTCTGCACAAATGCGTGTCAGGAAGGTGTAGGGGGGGTTCTAATGTAGGAAGGAAGCGTGATCACCTATGAATCTTAAAATTTAAAAGAACAAAAACATGGGTACTCTACTTGTGACGTATAAATGACAGGTGTGTTACATGAATTAAAAGTATGGAGACACTTCCTACTAGGTAAAAAGTTTGTGTTAATGGTTGATCATAGTAATATCACTAGCCTCTTGAAAGAGCTTAATATCAATGCTTGCCAAGCCATATGGACTACATTTGTTAGTGAACTTGAATTTTATATAAAACATTTAAAGAGTAAAGAAAAATAGATAGTTGTATCATTAAGTCATAAATTATATTATGTGTATGAAATCTCTTACAATTAAGTGGAATTTAAATTTTGGATCAGATTAAGGTAGTTGCAATGAAATACCTAGATATTGAATTCTTGTGGAAATAAACTAAAGAAGCAATCAGGTTTGAACAACTATCTGACTATGGTATTAGTAGGGATTAATTAATTATGTTTAGAGGAATAATGTGTGTCCCTAATGAGTTGGATATTAGACAATTAATTTTAAATGAGTTTCATAGGATCCCATATGTTTGCCAACTAGGGTGTTAGAAATTTTTTTGGTACTAAAGAAGAAATATTTTTTTCCTAGTATGAGGAAATATACTGTGGAATATTTGGTCGAATTATTATAGTTTCAACAAGTTAGAGCTGAACACTAACATACAACTGGTCTACTCCATATGTTATCGATACCTAAATCGAAATGGGAAACCATTACATTGGATTTCATGACAAGTCTACCTAAGTCCAAGAAAAAAAATGACCATATTATGTTTCTGGTGGATAATTTTACAAAAGAGGCCCACCTTTATCTTGTATAATCTATATATAAAATTGTCCAAATTGATTCATTTTTATGAAGGAAATATTTTGGTTACATGTGATACCTAAAGTGGTAATCTCTCATAAGAAATTAAAATTCACTTTTGCATCCTTGAAATATATTTTTATTAGAATTGGCACACAATTCTAATTTATTGCTGCATACCACCCAAAAAAAACATGGGAAGGTTGAATGAGTAAGTCATGTACTTGAAGTCATGTTAACAGTTTATTTTATGCAACAACCCAACAAGTGTGAAGAATATGTCCACCTGGTTGAATTTGAATACAACAACAACTATCATGAGTAATTGAAAATGAAAATTTTTTAAGTATTATATGGAAGAATATGCAACACACCTACTAATCAGAGCAGTCTGGAAGATAAGATGATATCAGGACTATATATGCTAGCCAGAAATGTACGGACTATAAATAAAGTTCGCGAGAATTTAAAATTTCTCGAGACTGACATAAATCATATGTTGATAAGAAGAAGACATATAGGGAGTCCTTAGTGGGAGAAAAATTATTTACCACAGTATCACAGCTAGAATGTTGAGAATCCTAGGGCTACTAGCTTTAATTATAAACTTAGGGTTCGTACAAACTTAAGAGGTGACAATGTTATATGCATAGTATGTCAGGTTCTAGACGAGCCACCTTGAAGCAATGGAACATATCAAGGCATACATAGACCCCTATTTAAGATAGCTCAAGGAATGAAACTACATGAAAAGAGAGATATCTACTCTAACTGTAGGAATGGAAATATTATTGTAATTGCATAAATGAAATTCATATTTATCAAATGTAAAGGTTAACTTAGGTTGCAAGAATGTAAAGACTTTTCTAATTGAATAAATGATCAATAGTAACCTACTTATAGAATCTAAACCCTATTCTACTATCATGAATGCAAAATAGTAGTCTAATTGCAGAATGTGAAAAGTTTTGTTGACAAGGAAATTTAATTTATCGACAACAAAGCTTGTAAATTAAACCCTAAGTGGTGAGCCTTGGTATTGCACCAAGAGTGTTACAACTCCCAAGGGCCACTCAACTCAAATTATCAACTTGGGGTTCATAAAAACTTAGAGGTGACAACATTGCATGCTTTGTAGGTTGGATTATACTCATGCAACCCTTATTGTAGGGCTAGACTAACAACAATAAGGGAATACACTAGTAACATAGGCCCCTAACATGCCCCTCCCCTTGAATTTTTTTTTTCCTCAACACTTGAGTAGTTTTGGATTTCTTATGTATAAAATTCTCCTCTTCCCATGTGGAATCTTTAGTGGGCAAGTTCTTCCACTTGATGAGATACTCTGAAAGTGATCGATTTCGTAGTTGTCGAGTTCTTGTTTTTTTGACTGCTTCAAGTTCTGATATGATTTTTCCTTCCTCAAAATGTTCTATCTATTAACCGAAATTTTATCACCTATAACCTTATTTAAGCATGAAACATGGAAAACTAGGTACACTTGGGAATATGCAGGAAGCTCCAATTTGTATGCCACAGTAACAATATTTTGCAACACCTCGTAAGGACCATAGTACTTTGGTGATAATTTGTTTTCATTCAAACCTTGCTTGAGGGAAATTTTGTTTCTATGTTTGTCGCTATAAAAATACCCAGTCACATACATCAAAACTTCTCTCATTGCGATGTTGGTTTTCCTGTTGTTTTATTCGATTATGTGCAAAATTTAGGTTATCCTTTAAGAGTTATAGAAATTGTTTTTGATGCTCGATCTGATATTCCAGTGCTTGAACGTTAGAATTTTTCTCTTAAATATGATGTGATGGACGTCGAATGATATCCATAAAGTGTCATAAATGAGGATATTATGCTGCAGTGTTGAAGGAAGTGTTATACCACCATTCAGCCAGGGGAAACCAATTGACCCATTTTGTTTGTTTATCAGATACAGAGCAAAGAAGATATACTTCCAAAAATTTGTTCGCTATCTTAGTTTTTCGATCGTATTGAGGATGATAAGATTAACGATGAGCTAGTTGAGTACCCAAACAAGAAAATAAATCCGTCCTAAAACCTCTTGTGAAAATGGGATCTTTATCGATTAAAATAATATTAGGGTTTCCATGTAGGTTTTGAATTGTTTCCATAAATGTAGTAGTAATTGTACGCACTTTAAATGAATGAAATAATGCATAAAAGTGTGCATACTTGGTAATTCTCTCACTTACGACCATGATGACACTCTTTCCTTTGGAATTAGATAAACCTATGATAAAATACATTGAAACCTCCTCCAAACGTTGACTTGGAATGGATAAAGGAAGTAGCAGTCTCGGGGTCTTAATTGTCTAAACTTTAATTTTCCGGGAAACCATAAATTCCTCCAAAAAAAATTGAATATCAAATTTAAGACCATCCAAAAAAAAATACTTTTTTCACCCTGTGGAATGTTTTTAAATATCTCGAGTTTCCTCCTAAGGGAGAGGTGTGCAATTCCAAAAGAATATTTTGTTTTATTTCGGAATTATTACAAATATATAAGCTACCTTTCTACTAGACCCAAGGGTTATCTTAATCGGTTGAGTCCCTGCCATTATGTACATTGTCGGTTGGGAGGTCACATGATCGAATCTCCTTGACGGCAACGAGGTTAGGCCTCGCGTATAAGGCTGGAAATTTAGATTCCCTCGGGATGGTCTATCGATATTTTGAAACCATGGATGTAACTGGGTTCATGTTTGTGAACAGATCGATTCGTGAACAACTTGTTTAAAAAAAAAAAAAAACCTTTCTACCATACGGACTCATTTTTCCAAATAAATGTATCAGATGTACCGTGATCTCGCTGCAACTGTTGAATGAGCATGCACACTTCTTCATCATTCTTCCATTCCTCCCTTTCTTCGGTTATCCATTCTTGTTGGATAATAGAAATGGCACAAACACTAGCAGAAAATGGCTAATTAGTTACTAAAAAATGACTAAAATTTGCATATAAACGATTATTTTTCAGTCGTTGACCAATAGTAGCTAATTTATAGTATCTTATAACGCGACCAACTTTTGGTCGTTTTTAGCTTAGTCATTAATTGGTTATCTCAATTTTTTTGTCTAGTTGTATATTTGGTAATTAATTTGATCGTTGATTTAGACATTAATTCTATCATTGATTTGATCATTAATTTAGCCATTGATTTGGTGATTAATTTGGTCATTGATTTGGTCATTGATTTAATCATTGATTTAATCTTTGCTTTGGTCATTAATTGTCACAATTAATGACCAAATATACAAAAAAATATATGACTATATCATCACCCAAGAAAACTCATTAATAACCAAGAAAATATGACCAAAATGTTGGTCATGTTATAAGATACGGTAAATTAGCTACTAATAGTCACATATATGCAAATTTTAGACATCATTTGAAACCAATTAATGGCCGAATAAATATGACTAAATTTTAGTTGTGTTATAAGATACTATAAATTAGCTACTAATAGTTGTATATATGAAAAATTTAGTCGTCATTTGTAGTCATAAATTTATCATTTGTAGTAGTCATTTATCGATTATATAAACGACTAATTTAGTAGTTTATATTCATTTCATTTACTTTCATTAATAATCATTATAAATGACTAATTTAGTCGTATATTCATTTTATTTTTTTTCATCATTAATCAATATAAACTACTATTTTAATAGTTTTAGATTGATTTTGTGTTCATTATTAATCAACATAAATTAATTAGTATGATTTTGCAACTAAATTTTAAAAAAATGTCATACAATTTACATCTTCATCTAATATGAAACACAAAGTTACATATGTTAATTACAATACCAAGTAATATCAAGTACAACTATAAATAATTCCAACCACAAATTAAATTATATAAAATGTCAAGTATTACAATATGAATTTCCAACTTAATATTGGTTGGAGTACAATCTACAGATAAAATATTGTTCATCACTTCAAAACATTATCATTATCTTGCCAAGGAATTGCAAGTGAATTCTTCAACTCTGAAAACTTAACCATCAGTATTTATCTGTGTGTCTTATGCAGGATATTGGCTCTATGTGTACCACTGGACCAGTACAGTTATCTCTCTTTTTCACTCTAGTGTTATTGTTCTCTTCTTTCTTCAATCCTTGCTTCTTACCATCAATACTGAGTCGATTTTCTGCAAAAACAAAACAAAAAAAGTTACAATATAGAGTACAAGATATGAAATTCAATGAACACTAGAATATAAACTAAAGTAGACTATAAAGGATTTATATGATATATACCTCAACATTAGCAATATTGTTAATGTCATTTTTCCCCATAAAAGAAAGAATCTGAACAGTTTTTCTTTAGTTGGGAAATAGTGGCCACTATGTGGTCAGATGACCTGTATTAACAAAGAAGATAAAATGTCACAAATAAACAAAACAGAGCTAGCAATTTCTACTAATAATGTCTCATGCTCCACTTTTGTATTTGTATCGTTTCCTCTAGTTATCTCTAAGAAGAAGTGACACTTCAACAATAAAACTGGTTAGTATAAATCTAATGGGTGGAGAAAATTATTGGTGACACAAGATTACAACCATAAACTAAAAAAGAATAAGACAAGACTTTGTAAATTGTGATACTAACTAGGAATGTAGCTTCAATATAGTAATATTCAATTATAAACATACTATTCCAAGGGAAAAGGAATCCAATTCCCATAAGCCAACAAATTATGTATGCTCCTTGTTTTCCCTGTAATTAATTGAGAAATATTAGCACACGCAATTTCCATTTAGAATCTCTAAAATGGTTATATAAATATTCAAATCAAACTTAATGTTATTCATTTTTATTTGATGCACACAAAACTGAATATGGTAACTTGTTTTTGAGCTAGAGAGTTATGTAATTCATCATGTCCAAAATCAGTGTTTATTGTCGTGACTGTTTTTTTAAATGATCAGGCAATGGGCCTATATTTGATCAAAAAACATATTTTTCAGAATATATTCCATTTTTCTAATTCAATTCTAGATTTCCTTCAAGTTTATGACGTTCAAACAAACTAGAATCATTTTCCTTTAACAAGTCACTATTTTAATATACTACTAAACAGAAAACTACGTTATGAAGTTATTAGTGGTGGAATACTAATAAATCACAAATACAGGCAAGAAATAACACCACTATGTCCTAGACATGCCAAGTCTTTATCCTCTTGGTTGGAAATATTACTTCAAGAAACCAACATATTTGAGAAATGAAATTTTCTAAAACTAACCAATGTCGATGTATCCAATAACATTGACATTTCTATTTGCATGCCCTCAAAATCTGTCGAAGTATCAAACAAGTGTAGTGCACTTCCGTGTAAGGTTAAAGTTTGGTAATGGAATATGTTTTCCCTTAGTCTAATCAGGTTTTAAATTGCCTTTGATAACTTAGAGAGAATGGGAATCCAGTATATAATGATGACAAAAATCTTTTATTCATTCACACTTACCTAGATCGTAAACAAGCATTGAATCATTATACAAATCCAATAATGTCTCACATTCCACCAGGAAACAAAATTTCTAGATTTTGATTGTAACCCTTGAGGCTTTCTCAAATTTGTAAACAAGTAACGTCATAAATATTTTTTTTGTAGTTCTCAAACCTTCTTCTGTGTGGAGCTTGAGAAAGTATGTACAAACACATATCACAAGTGTACCTAATTTTTCCTTTTCCTAATTTCTCCTTTTCCTTAAATTAATACAAGTGGCATTTAAAAAATAAAAGGAAACCTACAAGAGATGAATGCCACAAATGCAGATATATTGTAGTACACAAAATCCAAAATATAATGAAGTTAATTAATGGAGTAATTGATGGAGAAATCAATGGGGTCATTGGTGGTTGTTTGTATCCTAAACATGTGAGTTACAAATAGAATTTTACAAACACACTGTGATGCATTCCCACTTGCCACTTGTCACCTAGTATTACTCTCACCTCTTCCTCCTTGCTTACAAGGAATTGTTCCCTAAATTAGAAAAATGGAAACCAGTAATTCCTTAAAAATCCTAGAATATCATCTGATCCAGTGACAAGACTAGCCACCTCTTAAATCATATCTAGAAACTTTGATAGCCTTTCATCAGACGTATTGTCACTCTGTGCATCCCTAAGGAAATGTACAAACTCCTCAAGCAGAACTGGCAACACTCTAGTAAAAATATCTCTAGTATTATATCATGTCTGGGCTTCATAGAATTGCATTACAATAACCAGTTCCTTTCTATCTGAGTGAAGAAACACAAATGATAGAGCCTTGTGACACCATTCCAACAACAAAATTGGAAAAATTGTATTCAACTATGTTTCCAATTCATGCAAAGTATCTAATGCATGGAAACTATTCTGTTGTAAAACTACAAGCTTTGGAAGAACACAAGTACCATCTCCTGAACAAGATCTACTCTTGGTATACCAAAAATGACCTTTGCAAATTCAATTCTCATAACTAGGCGTGTGACAAACCTTTCTTTGAATTATTCAAACAACTCATCTCTAATTCCATCAAACTTGAAAAGGATTGATCTGATTCCTCCATTGTATTTAAAACTAGTAGATTTATGTATTAACCTAGTAGTTGTTTCTCTTACCCAACTACTTGAATTGTTCAGATGATCAATTAATAAAGAAAATGAGAAAAAAAAAACAAATATCCATGGACATCAGCCATTTTCATAATTTCTCCTACTGCTTCAAACAAAGTCTCAAATACATCTAGATCCTCAGTGGCTTCCAAAGAATGTTTCAATATTCCAAGCATATTTTCTTCTTTTATTTTGTTGCATGCGTCATCATCTTCAAACAAAATATCCATTAAATTATTCTCAATGATGTAATGGATTTTCAAAAAAAAATATCTCCTCACAACCTTCTTCTCATAAAGTGGAAGTATATCTAGGTATTTTATTCATAAAGGTTTTGTTCCCAGAAGTCCAATTGATTACATTGCATAGAAGACGAGAAATTATTCCCACAATAGCAACATGAACTTGCTCTAATGATTCACTAAAAAGAAATTGAGAAAAGAGAGACTGACAAATACTAGAAGAAAACTCTAGCAGTTGTATTATTAAGAATGTATTTCCTTTATATCTGATATAAGTTACATCAAGGTCACTTTTCCCTGAGTTTTTTGAAATTTGTTTACCACACTAAGCACAAAAGAATCCTGATATAAGAACATCTATGTTTCCAAAATTCACTTTCAGATTTATACTTAGACAACTAGCCTTTCAGACAGTAAAATATCCATGCATGAAACTTAAGTGAGTTATGCCAATGACACTTTTGTTCTTTAGGCCCTAGTTCTGATAACAAATATTTATCATAATTATGTTCAATAGTCTTGTTCAAAGAGTAGAGGAGAGGCCACAACTTTCCAACAGCTTCTTATGAGAACCTTAAACAACAAAAGGCTGTAATTTTGTTCAGAACTTCAAATCAAATTTAAGAGAATTTAGTCTAGATAAATCTCGATCTGTATTGAGGTTGATTCAAGCGAACAATCCGCAAGACAGGTTGTTTTGTTCTAGGGAAGAAGAGAGTGATTAAATAAATCCTCAAACTAGAACAGAAGAACCTTTGTACCTAGATTTTTAATTTTCCATTAAAACTCAGATAAGAATGTATTGCAGTCTTTGAAACTTGGATCAACATGAGCTGAAGTCAGTCTTGAAACTCCCACAGGAATGAAGTCTCATCAACGTATAGTTATGACTCATATAACCAACTATCAAATAGTTGTCAAGAAATTCCCATAGACTGAGCCCTTAGAGTCTTTAATACACCTTCATGTATCCCATGAATCTCACACCACAATAGGACTATTACTTCTCCAAAGGTTGAAATATTTCAAAGCATACCCACTTGAAGTGACAGGCATACAAAATGAACAATCCAAGATCAAACAAAACCTCTTTTCCTTAAGGAGGTCTGAATGACTGCTTTAAGACTGCGGGCAAGTTTAGCATTTTGTTCTTATAGTGGTACTACAACAATACTCCTTTTTTTCAGAGTATAAGAATCAAGTCAATACTATTCCTCTTGTTGAATTAGGCCAGACTTCGATGAACTCAATTCCAGTTAAAAATTTCAAGTTGCCTCTTATTCTGACATACAAATAACTGCTAGACTCCTATGCAAAATCATGTTACTATGAAAACTCAGCGTTTAATAAAAGAATTCATAGTCAATGTAAGGATCTCAAAGGAAAAATATCACTTGTGCTATCTCTCATTTCAGCTACATACCTAATGAGTCATGCCTTCAAGGTATAATATCTCACTTCTCAGTTGTATTGCATTCTCTTCTTGCATGGCCTTGTCCTTACTTGTGCTCTGATCTACATGGATTGCAATTATAGCATACACTATGGAAACTGGGTACCTATCCACAAGGCTTAAATGTGTCAACAACTAAACCTTTAATGCTAAATAGTATCATTGCACTACTGCCAATGCCTTGAAGGAGTTACACCTTTGCTAGATTTCACCCTCAATACCTATAAAAATTCAAAATATAATTCTGAACCCTGATATCCCTTATGAATCCACTGTAGCCTAAGAAAAACTCAAAAACCATTGGCAATATATTCCCCTCTGCTTCACCTCCCTCTGAACCATTATGTCCTACCACGCATCCTTGCCATATAGGGATACATTATGGAGATCCTCTTCAATAGAAACGCACACCTACTAAATTCTACCTTTCTGCAAATCCTATATGCCTTTTCCGGGTCATCATCCTGCCCCAACCTCTCATGGATTTGACAATACAACATCTTTGGTTATATCTTATGATCCAAGTAGATTGAAATTCATTTTTATTGTTTCTCTAATGGAAGTAGGCAATGTCCCTAGGTAATTTTTGGCCTTGGGGTTCAATCCTTATCTAGGATTTTCCAATCATGAAAATATTCATAACAACAATGCACATTTATCAACTCATATAACGGTAAGTACCCTTCTGTATAATTCACTAATGATATAAGAGATATTTAACAGTCATATGTTTCTTCAGCAAAGTACCACAAGTTAGGGCTAACTGCCTAAGCAACAGTAGACCTCTAAAACCAATAATCCACCAATATAATTTTGAATGTAATGTAAATATTCAATAGATCAGCTTTCCAACTGTAACCCACACTAGAAATTTCCAAGCTTAGTTGGTGATATACTAATTAACAGCTCATTGTCTAACTGTGTTGACTCCAAACTTATTTGTTGTTAGAAAGAGCTTGTGACAACCCTTTCTTAGTGGAGTTTCAAATTGCGGTTGGAGTAGTCTCTTAACTTGGTAAAATGGTTGGTTAGATCTTATGATAGTCCCCTTTTGATCCAAATTTCACTTGCATTTGGATATTTGATTATGTTGCTACATCACATCAATAGACTATAGGTTCTAGAGGCCTGCCTGGGATGTTTAGTAATTGTTGGCCTATAATTTGAGACCTGTAATTGTTGGGGAGTGGTATCAAAGCTTCATATGATCACAGACCCCTAAAAGAGATATCTTCTGCGGCCCTAAATACACTCAGGAGGAAGGCCGCATATAGGTGATGCCCTAGATGCTTCAAACTGGGCCCTAAAAACCACCAAGTAACCTACTAATCTCCTATTTTGTTGAGAACAACCTCACTACCTCTTGTTTGGCTTTATTACCTTAGAGAGGACCCCTCGCAGCCTTACCTTTCCTTAACCAATGGTTCTGAGCTTGGGTTCACCGTAGATAGATCACAAAGAGAAGAACTTGCTGCCCAGAAAAACTAATGGTGGCCAGGCATCCCATAGAAAGACATATTTTGTATTTAACTTGACATATTGACCTAGAATAACCACTGAGAATGTGTTTCCCTGCTTTCCAAAACAAATCATACATGCTCCAAAATATTATGTTGTAAGAGGTGTAACGAGTGGTTATTGTATGACATGTTACAACTTTGAATCTATCTTTCAAAGACATTAATATTAATCTCTGTTTTAATCTTTAATTTTTTTTGTTTCTTGTGTTCATTGGAATAATGCTCTATTTGGGAGCAAATGTATGGTTCGAGAAGCATGTAGAACTGTGGGATGTTATCTATCTAACAATCCCTTCCTACTTAAGAAGTGACACAGTTAGGAAACATTTCATGAGATGAACACTTTGTTCATTTTGGAATAAATTTATGTATTTATTATTTAGATCAAGTTTAACTATGTATTTTTTGACCAACATTGCCATTTTTAGGTAAGATGTGGGTAGTCTTTAATTTGGGGTCAAGGAGTATAAACTGTTATTTGTTTTGTAGGCAATCAACTCTTATTTGAATACTTTTTGGCTCCTGGATGTAACAACTATAGTTCTTAATGAAATATCTGTGCCATTTGCCCCTAAAATATTGTTTTTTAATTGCATGTTACCATATATATTTAACAAAAAATGCTGTTGTAATAATTACTATGTAATTGAAACCCTCATTCAACGGTTTGATCAAAAAGGTATGTATTCATGATCCTTTTTATTTTCTTCACTTCCGCATTATATTTTATCATCATTTGAAGTGATAAAAAAATTTAAAGTTGCTAGAAAAAAAAATGTACATAAAAATAAAATTGGGTTTTGACCCTATGGGGATTTGACCTCAACTGTAGAGTAATCAATTGTATTATCATTAGCTGTACTGATATACTCTCAATTATGGGATGGTTTTTGTTATTATCTATTCATTTCCCTAGCTTCTCTACCCATGGATCCAACACTTAAAAGTTCCTCTAGACTTGTGGGTGGCCCCCAAGGGGTGGTTTAGCTTATTATTTTCTACATCTTACTACATTTCTTAGATCTAGAGATGCATATTAGCAAGTTAATTTATCATATAAAACCATTTACTAAAGTCTATAGCAAGTTATTCACCTCCCAATTTGTAAGGGCTCCTACCACTCATCTTGGTGATATTCTAAGAGTTATGTCTAGTATTTTGAATGTCTTTATGATTGATGATTTTCATTTTTCTGCAGTCATATTTCATTTCTATATTTACTCTCATGAAAACCTTAGCAAGACCACTATTTTGTGTGGTTAAACCACCAAATGAATTGGACAAGACCTACCCACCTATGATCCAATTCCAAACCAATCCATTTGAAACCTAGGCAACCCATAGAGCACCAAAATGCATAAAAAACTAAACAAAATAACATAAAAATGCACCCGCCTCTTAAAGCCTAATCCTCAAAATTATCAAGTTCGAACTGGATCTACAATCACCAAAAAAATTACCAAAATGTATCAAACGAGTGAAAGGCTTTAACTCTAGCCTTTCTCATAGTTGGGCAATACCTAGCATGGAAGTTGGGTTCAAGCCCATGGGTAAAAATTGACACAGATGCAATAGTTGTGATTGGGGACAATGTCTTCCTGCTAGGGACACTTATTGTTCAAATTCCAGAGACATGTCAATGCACACTTAATAGACATTTTATTGTCAATTGAATGAAAATTTGGAGATAGGGATGGGTCCAAGCATAGGATTTGGGACATGAAAGAAAGAAAAGCTGACATTCGTTTAAGTGATTCCAATGATCAAATTTCTTGTTCCTATAACACAACAAGTGGACATTATTTAACTAATTTGGGGTATTATCTTGCAATGCAAAACCTAGAAACATCAAAAAATAAATGGTGGTTCAAGAAGCTGTGGATGAATGGATTTTCGTCCTCATTTTCTTTCTACTAATTACGCAGCCTGAAAATATTGGGTAGACCATTGAACAAAGAATAAACCAATTCCATATCCTATACCCACTGTGGGCAGAAGAAATATGGCACCTATCATAGGAAGCTTGCCCATTCCAATGAGGAATGTCAAGCATTTAGGCCAAAAGAGCTCCAAAAGGAAAAATAATTCCTTTATAAGAATTATTGAGAGGCTGGAGACATAGAGGTTTATGTCAAAAATACTGGCTACATTGACCCACACTTGATGCTAATGCACAAAGATAGCCTTGCCAACAACAAGGAAGCTCATTGTACATAGAATTTTCAAATCAAGCACAAACAAGCATATATGGTCATTGATAATGGAAACCAAAATAACCTTTTCTTGCTTCAATTGGAAAAGGAACTTAAGTTACCAACCTCAACTCATATCAACTCACATTACCTTGGATGGGTCAAATATTCACATTAGCTTGTGCTAATTAGTTGAAAATAGATCAAAATGTTATTAAAAGATGGCAATATTTTTCCCAATATCTCACATGTTCTTACAAAAAAAGATGAGAAGACTTATGAAAATAAGATGATGATAACAAGTTTAACTAATTGCATAAGTGTAAATAATATAAGTGGCATTTAAAAAATTAAAGGAAGAATACAAAAGAGGAATGGCACAAATGTAGATAGATTGTAGTACATGAAATAAAAAATAAATGGATTCAACTCATGGAGAAATCAATGGAGTCATTGGTGGTTGTTTGTCTCCCAAACACGAGAGTTACAATTAGATGTTTAAAAATACACTGTGATACATTCCCACATGCCACTTGTCACCTAGTATTATTCTCACCTCTTCCTCCTTTCTTACAAGGA
Organism: Pinus albicaulis; assembly: GCA_034641835.2. Taxonomy (NCBI): domain Eukaryota; kingdom Viridiplantae; phylum Streptophyta; class Pinopsida; order Pinales; family Pinaceae; genus Pinus; species Pinus albicaulis. The sequence goes on from CM076580.1 coordinate 1,177,271,308, forward strand.
ATTGTTCCCTAAATTAGGAAAATGGAAACTAGTATGTCTTCCCTCACAAGGAAGCCATATGTTTTCCATTGAAATGTGTGGTTGTTATATTTCATTGGGTGATGAATGGGGAAGAACACTAGGACCTATCACCATGGATTTCTTGAAATTCCACATGATTTTTCAAGATAATGGTAATTCCTACATGCTCAAAGGTTCCAAAACAAAAATTAGAGAAATAATCAACTACCATTGTATGGAAAAGCTTCTAAAAAAGGGCCATTTTTTGAAAATGGGGGATATGTGAAATGTTAGGGAAGACATATTGATTTCCATTTTTATAATTGACTAGGTGAAAGACAACTATTTTCTATACTTCCTCATGGCTAACATGCTACGTGTGTTTTCCATGGGACCATTGGGTCCATAAAATAGGTTATCCAAATTTTAGCCAAACATAATCAGTATACCAAAATAATTTTTTTAAGAGGGGCCACAAGTAATGGTATGAGCTAGTCCACAAGAAAGGAAAAATTAATTACTGTAAAGTGACACTACAACAATCAATGTTTCACAAGGATTTTGTTGAGCTAAGTCTCCTGTAGTGGTATTGGCAAGCATAGTTCCATTTGAAATATGGGCTATTGAAACCTCACCAATAACCTTTCAACATCATTATGTCCAAAGGATTGTTGGAACTAGACATAGCAGAGGAATGGGGAATGGGGTTATCTGAAATAAGACATCCCAGATTCACAAGGAGATCAACTATTAACTTCTAACCCCAGCATTACTGTAGATAGTGAGAAATCCAACACTGCAACAATATGGATCTCTGTCAAGGACGAGGCATCTATTTCAAATTTAAGAGAAAATTCAAGTAAAAAATGATTGCTATAAATACCACTGCATAGATTTAGAAGCCTTTGACAATGAAGGCCACGCTTTCCATTTTTTCACGATTGTATAGACCACCTGTAGTGCTCAGACTATGATGATACGGATTAGCAACATTTTTCCCACTTTTGACTAGACAAACAATCATGCAGCAGATATGATGAAGCCCTAAACACTTCAAATCATAATCTATTTAGAGATGCTTTGAAACTTGAACACACTTCTCATGTTAGAGAAGTGTATTTTGATCGACAAAAAGTGAGATAAGATACGATAAGATAATTTTATATATCTAACGAATGAGAATGAATAGGTCAACGAGACTTAAAGGTACAACTAGCAGAAGTATAATGTGGGAGTGCAAACGCAACTCCTAGAAAATGTCAAAGCTAAATCTAGGGTAAAATTTAAGCAAAGAAGAATACAATAATTGGACATCCTTATAAACATGTATACAAATAGATCATGTAGAAGGCTAAATGAGGGTAATAAAGCTATGGGCATTCCTGGAAACACATTTGGCAGCTCAAAATTTCATTTCGAGTTTGATGAAAACATAAATATAACACCTACACTGCATTTTGATGTCGATGATGAGTGTGGTAGAGATAAAGAGAGGTCTATTCCTAAGACAGATTGTGAAGTGAAAACAATGGGATGCTTCGTTCTAGCCAATACTCATTTTGAGTTAGTGTTAATGACCACCCTGTTGAAGAAGAGAAAGAAGAGTTTCCTACAAGTTTTTCGGCCTGCTCAATTGGATTTCTACACTTGGACATTTCACTTCATTTGATTCAGCCTTGAAAACAATCCATATTTCCAAATGATTGACAGTGTGAGAAAATGTCCTGAATGCAGAGGAGGAATATCTGCAGGAAGGTAGGAAACAACTTTCTACCAATCTTGCAATCACCCTAGAAGACTTAGCACATGATTATAGGGGTATCATTCCACACCTTTTTTATACAATGGAAAATTGAAATTCAACCAACATACGACAAAATATTGAGTGCAGATGGAGATAATCAATGAAACTATAGTTCTAGTTTCTCTGAGAATGAGAGTACTAATAAATTCATTAATGAAGGGAAATCTTGAAGATCCCCTAAGGTTCAAGAGACCATCACTCCTATATGTGATTTTGAATGTGGTAGAAACTTTGGCACCCATAATGATGTGCATCTCCAATCAACATTACCTATTAAGTTCGAATATAAAAATGAAAGATCCTATATTTTTTTCTTTGACATCCATCCTACATATGAAATGGATTCTAATGAGGAAGAAAATAACGTTGATCATATCATCAAGTTGTTTTCTGAACCATATGAGACAAAGGAAGAAAGGTCAATTCCATTTTTTGAAGGCATCCTTATTGAAGATGAATAGTCTTATCATATTGGAAGAAATAACCAATATCCATGAATACAAGAGGATGTCCACAAACCCATAATTTATTTACATAGTGAGAGGAATCATTTCTAGGTTTTTATCTTATTGTTCATAGTTATCATAATTGATCTTCAAAGGAGGTTGTTCACTTAGCTACAAATTATATTCGGGTAGATTTAATTTCCCATACAAAACTTCCCCTTGTCATCAACACTGATGTTTATCGCCAAGATAAAAATGTTCCTTTATTTGATCCAGAAACATTGGAACTAAAGTCTCAATATTTCCTTCGACCATAATGACCCAAGGAGACCAGATATTTATAATAATGGAGAGCCAGATATGGATCTCTCTCCCAACTCAAGGTAGTCTCAAAGGGCCCAAAATAAAATAAATTTCTTTCTTGACAAATAATTCCCAAGAAGGGTTCTTTACAATATGACATGGACAAGGTCACTTGACATAAACCTTGGAGGTATTCAATGGAGACTTGACCTAAAAAAAATTGACCCAAGCATGAAACCCATGCTTTAATAAGTCAATTTATTTAATAATAAATTTATTTTTCTTTCTTTTAATAAATATATTTTATTATGACTCAAATACAATTATGAAGACCAAACCTAGTTACAAAATCTAGCTACAATCTTCAACACAAAGCCCCAACCTAATTAGAAAGGGAAAAAGCCTAAGAACTCACATGAACTAATAAACAACTCGTGGATACCATGCATTTGGTAGAAGGCCTTGATTATAGACACAACTCAACCACCATGGAACAATTGTATGAGATTGAAGGTAAGATCCACCAAGAAAGGTGCGCGACTAATAGTTAGCCAGTGGATAGAGAGATAAAAATGCTAATCCTACACATAGGATTTTCTAGGAGTTGAATTACCCAATATAACAAAAGAGTGGACTTGCACTAGCACACTAGGGAAATGGTTTCCAATAGTATGGATTACAAGACTAAGCAAGAAACCTCCTGCTAGAGCACATTCTAGATATCCTCCAAATGTTGGATGATAAATATATCTCCCTGAAAGAAAAAATGTGTGGCCTACACACTAGTAAAGCTTGCTCAATCTATAGACATGTCACATACACATGACTAAACAATAGCAGAGAGACTGATGTTAACAACACTTAGCCAATGTCACGTGAATTCTCTTGAGGCTATTATAGTTTTTAATGACAAATAGTTGATCATTGTACATCTAGGTATGAGTTTTAAATTCACTAATTTTATATAGGGAGCACTAGGCCTGCCCATGCAACCAGCTCATGGAACATTATGTATCACCAAGAAAGGTGCAACACTATTAGTTAGCTTGTGGATAGAGAGATGAAGATGCTAATCCTACACATAGGCATTTCTAGGAGTCGAATTACCCAATATAACAAAAGAGTGGACTTGCACTAGCACACTAGGGAAATGATTTCCAATAGTATGGATCACAAGACTGAAAAAGAAACCTCCTACTAGATCACATTCTAGATATCCTCCAAATTTTTGATGATAAATATGTCTCCTTGAAAGAAAAAATGGGTGACCTACGCACTAGTAATGCTTGCTCAATCTATAGACATGTCACATGCACATGGCTAAACAACAGTAGAGAGATTGATGCTAACAACACTTAGCCAATGTCACATTAATTATCCTAAGGCTATTGTAGCTTTTAATGGCAAATAGTTGATCATTGTACATCTAGGTATGAGTTTGAAATTCACTAATTTTATGCAGGGAGAATTGGGCCTGCCCATGCAACCAGCTCATGGAACATTATGTATCACCAAGAAAGGTGAACCACCATTAGTTAGCCTATGGATAGAGAGATAAATATGCTAATCCTACACATAGGGATTTCTAGGAGTTGAACTACCCAATATAACAAAAGAGTGGACTTGCACTAGCACACTAGGGAAATCATTTCCAATAGTATGGATCACAAAATTGAGAAGAAACCTCTTGCTAGAGCACATTCTAGATATCCTACAAATTTTGGATGATAAATATATCTCCCTGAAAAAAAAAATGTGTAGCCTACACACTAGTAATGCTTGCTCAATCTATAGACATGCCACATACACATGGCTAAACAACAGCAGTGAGATTTATGTTAACAACACTTAGCCAAGGTCACATGAATTCTCCTTAGGCTATTGTAGTTTTTAATGATAAATAGTTGATCATGGTACATATAGGTATGAGTTTGAGATTCGCTACTTTTATGCAGGGAGCATTGGGCCTGCCCATGCAACCAACTCATGGAACATTATGTGTCCTTCTAAACACTGACACTAGTAAACTGATAGCTAGAAAAAAATCTTGGTATATTTATTTGTTTGAATACATGTTAGCTTTATGAATAAGGCCTATTCTAAAAAGATTCAAGGGTTCAACCAAATCTCTACCAAACTCTCAACATGTCTATAATTTAATTTTGAATATATAAATAGAATATCCTACTCACAACAAAAGGTTTAAAAAAAATATCTACACATAGCAATAATAATCTTATTGAGTAGTGAGATTCTGAAATCAACCCACAAGTGACAATGACCTAGTTTTATGTTAGTCATTGGTACTTTATGTTATTCATTGAAATTCCTGGTTTTCACAATTTGTGGGGCATTTATTTCCACAACAAATGTTAAGTTTCAAAAAGGAAGTGATCTAGAAGTAGCAATAAGAAAATTAATGGATAGTGTGATTATAAAATCAGCCTATAAGTAGCAATAAAATCTTGGTAGGTTTCAAAAGGTTAAAAATAAAAATGCATGTAAATCCATTGATCCCAGATACAGAGAAAAAATGATTAAGAGGGAGAGGAAATTATAAATAGGCCCAAAAGCCTCATGAGAGGAATGTTTAGTTGCAGTTACTCTTTGAAATATTTAACTCTAGAAAATTACAACGTCCATATATTCTTAAGAAAATTCATTTGTCTTGGTATATTGGAGGTTCATTTTATCAATAGAGTTATATTTAGTAAAAATTTTGAAATCTTGTATACTACATTTGTTTTCCTAGTTTCAGGAATAATTGTTTTGGCATTTTAAATTGCTCAGGTACTTTTGGTTGAATAGAAATTAGTTATTTTTCCTACATTTGACTTGCTTATCACCCCGTGACCAAGTTAATATTATAACAGGAAGGACAAACAATTTTTAAAAACTCATTTCTTACATGATGGGTAGAAATGCTTGTAAAATTAACAAGGCCTATCATCATAGCTAACAATCTGCAGACGTCATTTTCTTGATAATAAGAGCTAATTTTGGTCAGAATTTTAATAATGTTCATTCGGCTTCTAATTTCCTCATCTTCACCAATGAGAATGAACAGTGAACCTAGTATTTTGATCTAGGATAGAAAAACTCATTAAAGTTCAAAACAATTGGCTATACAGGTGAAGTACTTAACAAGTGCAACCTACATCTTTTTATTTGGCTATTTTACTTAAGGTCCATTCCTTTCATTCATTTCAGAAATTTCATCCTATTGCCAAGATCCACATTCTACAACCTACCATCTGAGCCAACTTGGTTGATTCATCTCACATGCACTAACTCATCCTGCACATTAAATATTCGTAACTTTTTATATAAGCCTCTAAACATGACAAACTCATGCAAATAATTAACTATTTTTCCAAGCCTTTCAAAGCATGAATTTCAATTCCTATTCCAAAAAATTTGAAATTCCCTAATCAAAAGTCTAAAATTTTTTTTTGGGTGCCCAAATACACAAACAGAAATCTAAGTGACATATGGAAAATAATTCTTCAAATTTCTTGGAACTAGGTTTACAAAGCAAAACTGGTGAAAATATTAAAACTGCATCGCAAAAATAATCCTTACAAAAACTAAAGTCTTGCAAAAATGAAAAAGAAATGAAGGGAAACCATACCAGTCATAATAAATTCCAATAACGCCTCTCTCATATATCACACCAAGTGTATTGTCTTTTGCAATGGTTGGGAAAACATTCATAACCCAAGGTTTTTTCGATGTCAGTGCTGCTGCAAAGCCACCAAGACCTGCATTCATGTCCATAACATTTTGATATATAATCTCTCCAATATATTTGTTGATTATTTTGTAGGCCTCCACATGCTTCTTCCACAACTGTGTATCGACATTATATGACTCAGCTGTAACACCTGATAATGAACCATTGAGAACTCTAGGAGGAACAACATTAAGGCACTTTGGAAACATTTCCAAAATCCCTCCAGCAACATCACTAGCATCATTTAATTTAGGCATTCGAGTATGGAATATTTCCATTATCTTATACCTGACGATGAGCAAATTTTATAGAGTTTTATCGGATAAGCATAAAGTTCAATCATATGACTAAAAATAGGTGACTGTCAAAGCAGTTTAAGAGAAAAACATATTTATTTTTGCACTACACTACAATCTGAAGCCAACCATGAAAACATGGTTGAAAGATTCCTAGTAATTTGACAGTTGAACCTATCTGTAGCACAAGATCAATTTATGCATGGTCATTGAAATATGAAAGAAAACAGGAAAACTCACATGACCTGAAAATGATGAAATCAAAATGTATCTTTGACATGTATTCAGGGTATAAATTTGCTAATTGCTTCATAAGAATATTGTAGGCATTAAATTCACAAGCTTTAACAGGTCAATATCCATTCTATTATTTTGTTACAAAACAGTTCTCCCTATATCTACATCTGTCAAAAAATTATCCTGACAAACAAACAGACCGTGTACTTCTACTTGGAAACAATATAATTCTATATTTTTCATAGTCAGCCACACTGAATTTTTGGATCAAGCAAATCCTAAAACCACAATGTGCTTTGGAACATAGTCACTAAAAGGATAACATCCAATCTAAAATTTGGTGTGGTATTTAGACTTCTAAAGGGAAAATAAAAAGAATTAGAGGATTAATTACAAGGACAAAAGTTAATAACTTAGTCAATATCATAACAAGATTAACTTTTTTCCTCAAGCCCAATAACATAAAACCTACAAGCACATTCTAGGAAGCGCCAAGAAAGGCATTACCCATCAAGGCCTAGATATATATTCAATCCTAGACTTGAACCTAAGAAAACCTTCTGCACTGAGGTTATAGTCATGCCTTAGTATAAACAATGTCTGGGTTACAAACATTGTTCATAAATATAGTCATTTTTTATTCACCATCAATAAATTTTTCAAAACAGATTTTAACACACTGTAGATTTTGGTTATGTTGTGTTATCAAATTAGGCTACATAAACTGTCTTCAAGTTTGCAAGTATGAATTTTAGGTACTTTCCATTGATGATGTCTTAAACTATTGAGGTAGCAAGAGAAACACTTGCAGCAAAAGAAAGTGTTTTTCCTAATAGTTTTGACAAATCGACTATATAACCATAATTTTCAATAATGGAAGCGACAATTTCAAAAAAATTGAGGATGGGGTCCAAATAAAAAGGAACCCAATTGGAAATCGTCCTTCAATCGAGAACTATTAACAAGTCAGAAACCCCAATGGTATGAGCTACATTTACAAGCCACGGTGAGTTGCTCCTTCGTTAAAAATATATTGAATAACATTGTGTGTTATCTGTGGGATAGGTACTGCAGTTTTGGATTCTTTATAATTCTACAAAATTTGCAATCACACAAGAGGGAGAGCTTTGTTTCCTTTTGACTAAAAATGTAGAATAAAAAGTCTTCAAATAGATATTAACTGCAATTTTTTTTGTTACAACACATACGTACACAAGAAAACTAACAAAAAATTCAAATTAAAATGTTTCATTTAAAACCCAATGAACTTGGTCCAACCTGTTCATAGTTTTAGTTACTCTGTTACACTTCTTGTGAACATCAGTTTAATTTTTTGTTTCAAATATTGAAGCGCAATGTGAATCATTTTATTGCATTAATGGCTTATAATGAGTGCATAAATTCATTTGGGCTTACATGGGAAGAGAAGTGGGATTATTCATTCAACGACCAGGAGAGAACATAGCAAAACAAGTCCGTTGTCATGACCAGATTAGTAGATTATAACAAGAAGATGAAATAAATTGCGTCTGCTGGGGCCAAAAAGGTGAAGGAATGGACTTCGGCTGGTATTTGTTGGGCGAAACATCAATACCACAAAAATCCACAGAAGTGAAATGGTAGTCAGTGTCCAAAATTTACAGAAGAAATGAGTGTTGGAAGGGCTTATGTGTGGAATATTTTGCTTCTGATGAATTCTAGAGTAAATTTATATTGTAATAATTTTTGGGTCAAATTTTTGAGTATATTAAATCACATAACCATGTTGAGGTATTGATTGAATTTACAAAAACCCAACGAAATTGGGAACACTATAAATTAACAAACTACATATATAATCACAAAAGGCTCGAAACTTAAATGTAGTGAGATCATGCCTCGTAATCAGTTTCATCCTCATCTCTGCCAAAATCATTTGACCTTGTTGCTGCCAGAGGAATTTTGATCATCGTCTAGGCTGGACGCATCTGTCAGCTGATTGTCTTGATCATTTTCTACCATCCACCGAGTTACGGCTTCGAGTTCTTCCTTGTCCTCCTCTTCTCATCGACGCTCAATTCTTCATTCTATGGTTGTTCTTCCTCAGAGAAATAGAGGTCTTCTGATGAACTCCTACTGCTCTTGCCCATGGCTCGGCTTGGCTGTGGACGATAGATCCCAAAATCTGTATGGAAAGGCTGAGCGCAAATTCGAAACACTTTTCAGTAATAAGAGTACAAAAATTTCAATGCCCTTTTTTATTAATTTATTTTCATTTTTCAGCCTTCTATTTGTGGGTTGGGAAATTTTTCCTCCTAATGCACTTGTTCCCGCCTCTTTACTTTCTAGCGAAATTTGAGAGAGTGGGAAGGATTCCCCCAATGTTTGGAAGTTCCCGCCTTTTTTATGTGAGGATTTCCTTGCAATGAGGGTCACTAAAGCCTTTTGAGTCTTTGTTGGTCCACTCTAATGGGGAAAAGGTTCTCAAGGAAGCAATGAAAAATTAATATATCATTAGTTTTACGTATGAAGATATCTCATTTATATAGTATTATAATTAAATTATTGTTGAATTTTTAATTTTTGTTGAGTTATAGAGTTAGTGTAGGTAATTATTTTAATGGAGGGTGTTATAAGATTAATTTAATGAAATTGAAAAATGGAGAGGGTCATGAGATCAATACAAAGATCTTCATATGGTTTAAAGGGCATCAAGGTGGTAGAATATTGCAATTAAGAGAACCATATAGCAATTTAGGAAATATTGATACAAATTGCACATATGTATATGTTGTGGTGCAAATGTAACGATGTTTTCAAAATTATTTTGTAAGGTATGACAATGGTCTAGTTTGCCATGTTTTTTAAAAGTATGCATGCATATTTAATGGTGGAGTAAATGACTTATGTTAGGAGGGATGAGGTTGAACCCCAACAAATAAAAGCAAGGAGATCAATCTAGTAACATTGGTGGTGTGGGTCAATAAGCATTGGGCTATTTAACTTGCTTTCACATACATTTGTTTTTTGGATTGAAATTGTTTTGATGAGCACAAGAAAGTGGCAATTAATTTATTTTAGGGATTGGAATGGGGTAGAAGAATCTCAAAATTTGTGAAAGCACCACTTTAACTCATCAGTCACAACTAAGTGGTATCTATTCTATGAAAGTCACTCTCAACTTGGACCTAACCCTATCTTAAATAAACAACCTCATTAAGAAGGCAATTCAGCCCATGAGGGGTGAACATGTCACATGGCAATATTGAACACTTGTGGGGGAATTATAACACACTATTTTCACCCACCAAGAAATAAGGAAGGCCCCATCAATGTTATGCTACTTTAAATGGGTTGAGTGTCCTTGGATGCCTCGAACAATTGTATTTAATGTATGTGATGTTAACTAAGCTAACTAACAAAACGTGTCTTCAATAATGGTAACAATATTTGCACACTATTTATTTCATTGAACATTCAAATGAGGCTCTGCTACTTGTAACCAACCATACATGTAGTTGATCAAGTTGACCAACCTAACACGCTTCTACTAGTGATAACCAAAAGGTACATGTTGGTAATCGAGTGACCAATGTGGTATGCCTCAACATTCGTAATTGAACATAAATTTTGTTGATGGGGTTGAATAGCCTAACATACCTCTCGCAATTGTAGTTAAACATGCATGTTGATAGGGTTAATCTACAAGATAGTGTTAATAAAAAATAGATGTTAATAACCAACCTAACACATCACTAAAAATGAAAATGGAATGTGCATGTCAATAAATAAACTAATTGGCATGACATGTTTTTCATTAAGATGATTGACATGACACACAATTAGCTAAGCTGACCAACTTGACAAACTATTGGTTTTGTCAATGAACTAAAATGCCTTTAATGAACACAACCAAATGTGCATGATGTTGAACAAGTAAACCAACCTAACATACCTTTAACAATAGTAACAATGTGTGCAATTTGTGGATTGAGAAAACCAAACTAACATACCTATGATAATCAGAATCCACCATGCATGCCTATTGTCATCAACCCTTCATGAGTTCTGTTGATTTCATGCAAAATTAAGCATTTCATGCAACTCTTATACTAACTTTGATACATACACAAATTAAGTTTGTATTTACTTGTTAGAATTGTGTTAAAGTGTTTCCCCTTTAAATGTCACAAGTTTGAATCCAAGAGAAATTAATCCATGGATTAAATAGTTAAATCATTACATGAAGGGCATCAATTGTCCCACGAACAAGGGATCTCATATGCCAATTTAGCATCTATCTATATTATAACTTTATATTAAATACTACTATTATTTTCTTGTGTTAATATGAGTGCTTTTAATATTTCATATACAGTTAAGTAAATTACCCCTTGACTATTAGTGAAGTATTTAATATTGGATGAGAGGGTTGTAAGGTGAAATTTCTATACCTCATGTTAATTTGGGTGTTTGTATCATTTCAATGCAAAATTGGATTTCATACATATCCATGGATCCATTAAAGGAATTTACACATGCCAACCAAAGACATTCAATAGTTGGGTTAGAACTAACGGTTGGGAGGAGTTCATTATCATATTCATCCAAGGGTTTCCATAATAGAGAAATTAGGGCATGTGTTTGATTTATGGGCTAATGTTTGAATGATATGAGGAGACGAGTTAGTGAAGTCCTTCTTATGGTAAGGCCCTGCACCTATTCCTTTATTTCTTAAAGCAAACTCAAAATAAGCGATTACAAATATATGATACATATAATGTGTAAACCATTCACAACATCATGACATTAAACATTTACACAATATGCAACTTATTTCATGTTCAATAGATTTTTCCTTTAAAAAAGTAATATATGGTACCATGATATAATATAGTGATTCACAAACATTGACCACCAAACAAATGACCTAAACGAAAAATGTTATGTATGGTGAATATCATCCACCATAAATTATGATTATTAGCCACTCTGACACCCCTAAGTTTATGGTCACTCATTGAACATGACTCCAAAAGTTGTTTCCAACTTTGTAAACTTATTCTTTCCCAAAAGACTGACAAGGATGTCTCATCACTATAACATTTTTTTTCTACGTCTTTCATCAAATTCTCTGCAACCAAATTTTTATGTTATCCTTACTTAACATTTCAATTCCACGTGTTTTCTTATTGCGTATTTTAAAGGGTTTCCTTCATTCTCATGGAAAACACAGAGTCGCATTCATGGTTCCTTCTGTGTTTTGGGGAGCATCTCATTACTTGCAGTGGTTTCTCTCTAAATAAATACATGGCTGTTATAGCATCATTTTTCACCCTCATGTGATTCATGATTGTCTCTATGGCCTTGGGCAGCCATTCCCACAGACCTGAACAAAATTCATAAAAAATAGTGTTAAAAATCCCATACGCGGGTATGCACAGACTTTTCCGCGTGTATACGCGAGTCCACATGTACTTTTCTGTGTATGCCATTAAAATCATTAAAAGATATATAAAAATTCCCTATTTTTGGGCTGGGTTGATGGTTACTCCAGTAGTTCAACCACCCCAGCACGTGGCCAACTATTTCCAACTGATTGAAACTACTTTGAGGGAGTATAAAAGCCCCTCATGTGTATGGCCTAAGGGAGAGAGAAATTTTATAGATATTATACGCTGTTGGAATCCCAATTCATGTCTGAATTCCCGTGCCTCCTGCACTTTCCCAGATTTTTACAGGAAACCCTTGTTTCCTAGATATTTTCATCAGTTTATATGCCATATCGAGTGCACAAGTCTTGAAAATATCTTAGCGAGGAAAGGGCGGGACGGATCTGGACGACGATCTGTTCAAAGATCATGGAAGGATTCAGGTGATCTCTCCACTTTTTATTACTGTACATGCTATTCGTAATGAAGAAGGACCATCTTGTTCCTAAAGTCACATGTTAACATCTACTTGCATATGTGAAAATATTATTATTTAAGCATTTATTATTGTTTACATGATGTTTCACATGGTTTTCACTGACATTTAGGGTAATTATATGTTGTACAACTATATATTCGTGCACGTTTCTTCTTGGTTTTCAGGTTAAGGAGGAAGAAGGGTTGCTGGGGGTTTGGACCCCGTGGGATCTACATCAAACGTAGGATTACGGGTGAGTTCTACTATCAATGTTATCTAGTTTTTAGCATACAAGTGTGGTTGTGTGAGTCCTTCTTGAATAGCATGCCCTGCTCTGTGGAGGTTTTGACCCAACAAACCTCTAGGGAGTTATTTTCCCAAAATAGAACTGGCGACTCCATTAGGGATCGCATTCTTGTGATTCCCCTGTTGGGTGGTTTCAGCTGTTTGAAAGGTTTCCAACAGTTTGAATCACTATTACCAGTCCAGTTAACTTTTTCTCAGTTAGACTGAAGACCTGGTTCTTTATCCAGGCTTTATCTTTTTTATTTTTCATTATTTACCTTTTCATACGTGAGTTTTTCTATACACAGACGCGTATACATGCAGTTTGCTTCAAAGGAAGTCGCGTATACGCGAGTTTCCTTTGACACAGTCGCGTCTACACGCTTGTTTCAAAACTTCCAAGTAGCGTATGCCTGGGAAAATTTTGAAAATTTTGATTTCTTGACTTTTTAGTCTTGTCTGCTTGTGGAGACTTGTTCCTGTAGTGTCTTTAGAGTATCTAGAGTGGGTTGATAGTGGTTATTAGTCTTTTTATCTCTTGTTTGAAGACGAGCTTATCTCGAAAATCTTGTTTTTAGTGCTTGCATTTCTGGTTCGAGTACCAAGATCTATTTCTGGGGATTCTTGGCTGTTCTACTTAATCAGAACAGAGAGCTTTTGCTCATATACTCTTTCCTCATTTTATGTTTTGCTTTGGGCTTGGATTTTTGCCTGCTTTTGGTTATTTTTCTTGAGTTCATTTGACTAGGTCTTGTTGCAATTTTTTGAAGAGTCTTTCTTGGTTCTATGAAGTTTTTGTTTGCAGCAAGTTTGTACTATTCCTCTGGGATGAGTTACTAAGTTTCTTGTCTTATTTTGCTCACATAAATCTTGCTACTAAGTAGCCCTATAAGGTTTGGAGCATTTTTAAATTTTTGCTTGAAATTCAGAGTTGTTTGGCTTGGGATTTGATAGTTTTCTTGGTCTCTTCGAGCTCTTCTTTTTTATAAAAATTCAAAAGGTCAAAAAACATTTTGTTTTGTCATTTTCTTTTGTTTTGCATTTTTGTTTTCGTTTTGTTACATCTTTTGAAGCTTTGTTGAGATTTCTCGCCTTTGGTTTTTGACTTGATTTTGGAAAGGAATTGTCATTGGTTTCTTCCTCTTGTTTCAAGCATATTTTTGTGTCTTTATACTGAGAGTTTCTGATTTTGGGAACTAGCTTTGTGGAAAACCAAAAAGAGATAGAACTGAAGGATTGTTGGGGAAATTTCTCTTTGCTTTGTTAGGATTTGCATCTTAGAATTTGCATGCTCTTAGTTATTTGCATTAGGTGCACTTAAGCATTTGTATTCATTTTCATAGATTTTGTGAGTGTGAGTTTGATATTTGAAAAGAAAAAATACATAATCTCGTAGAACCCATGTAGAAATTTCTTTTCATCGAAAGGCAATTACTGCATTTGAATGTAGTTTGGTTTTCATTAATTTCTTTTCTGCGTCACAAAACACCACGAGTTTCATTTCCGTATCCCTTTGACTTAATATAACAGCCGATTAAAATAAGTGCTATAATTTAAAAACAACTAGCAAGTTTTTTATTAAGTGTCATACACCAACTAGCTAGGTTGTAGGGCCTTGGATTAGGTGAGTGGAGAGTTAACTCTCCAAGGCTGCCAAAAAAAAACATAGAAGTTTATTAATTGAGCAAAATCCAACTGCGTTAGGTGGACCAGGAAAGCTCTCCTCCAAAGAGTCAAGCACGAGGGGAAGTGAAGGCCGAGAAGAGAGATACCCCCTCTCTGATTTGTTGGATCTTGCCTCAAGACCATTCCGCCTGGCTTCTGACATGGATTGGTGCCCATAGTTGCCATTCCTAGGTTCCACATAGGTGACTGCGGGGCGGAATACCCATGGTACCTGAGGCAGACGTCGTATCACTTCCAGCAGTACTTCTGGGGGGTGCCCTTGCGAAGCTTGGGTACTTGTGCCGTCAAAGGCTGTTGTTAGGAGGTCGGCGTAACTATTTATGTTACCTTCGCTAGTAGGCCTGAGCCATAATTATCCCAAACTACTTTCGGGAGGTCCTATTTGTCGCTTTCTTGTATTTTGGTGTCCGTTCCTAATCACCCGGAGCGGAAATACCTGAAGGCTGTTTTCTTGATTGTATCTCACGGATTTTTTGTAGTGAGTGCTATTTGCTCCTAGCTTGCCTAGATTTATACTTTTTTGAGTCTAATTAAAATTTGTTAAAGTGGCTAATCAAGTGCCTCATCGATCGAGGAGAATCCAGGGGTTATCTCCTGAGAGTCCAGAGCCTTCTTCAAGAAGGCGTAGGAGTAACTTAGCAGGTGAGTATCACCCTGTGGCGTCTGACGTAGTGGAGAGAGATCCTCCACAAGGGATTGAAGGTTTTGTAATTGGCTCCGGTGTTGGTTCCAAGAGGAGCGTTCCACTCACCTCGAGAGTCTTATTTACGCAGGAAGAAGAAGTACAAGTAGAGGAAGTACCTCAACCCTCTGAGTCACTTCCATCTCCTCTTCCTCCTGATTATCCGTTCATTTTTTAGTACATCGGACCTGAGTCTGCAAGACCAGAAGATCCTCCATATTATTCATACCTTTCGATGGCCACAACTAGGAACGCGGCTTCTCCTGTAAGTGCTGCAGGCATTCAGACTCCTGCTTCTGTAGAAGGAGGAGGCACTGTTTCTATATCTTCGATTGCTTCTAGTACTACTGTGTTTGGCTCTGGTTTCACCCAAGCACATGCTTCTCAATCTGGTCCCTTTTGTTTTGGAATGCCAACTAGTGGGATTCCTTCATTTTCCTTTTCCATTGCTACAGCTGGATCTACAGCTATGTCTTCCATGGCTAGTGGATCAGCTTCTTTTCAAGGGTTCCCCTTCTGAACTGGGCATATTCCTAGTTTGAATCCTTCTTTAGGGTCCTTTCCGTTTACTTCTCAGACTCAGAGTTTTAACCCTTGGTCTGGTGGTCAGAATTCGACTACTTTTACAGGTTGGAACCTTGTATTCACTACAGCGGGGGCAGGGAATCAGTTTTATGCTGGTCACCAAGGGAATGCTTCTTTCCCTTCGTCGAGTGCTTATCAGACTTTTTCCCCTCTTTCTAATGCCTAGAACCCCTATCAGGGGCTTTCCTCTTCATGTAATACTTTAGGAGGGGGAACTGGTCCGGTCTTTGGTAACTCTGCGTTGGGAGGAGGTTCTTCTCCTTTTTCTACGAGTTCTTTCTAGCAACCTATTTCCTTATCAAATCCAAGGTATCCTTTTCAGAATGTATGGAATTCATCCCATCAAGGATGGAATCCTTAGGATCCACCTCGTTTACCTTTTCTGGCAATGTTAAACTTGCCAAATCTGTCGAAATTGACGAATGATCCGATCTGATACAGTTTGGGGTGGCCTCTAGTTCCAACCACACTACCTTCAGACATTCCAATGTTTGAAGGCAAGAATGGAGAGGACCCGACCAACCATATCACCACCTTCCATTTATGGTGCTCTTCTAACTCCCTGATCTGGAAATGCTGCCAAGTGGTATATTGAGTTAACTGGGGGCAGTTTTTCTACATTTGGAGATCTGGCTATTACATTTCTAAATCATTTCCAGTTGCCCGTCCGTTATGACGCCAGGACTGAACTCCTAGATAATTTTAAGCAGGATGACACAACCCACATTTATGACCATATTCAGGAATGGCGGAGAAGGAAGAGGCTTATTAAAGCTCATATTCCAGGAGAATTCCTTTTGGAATGGTTTTTGAATTCTTTGCAGTCAGATATTTGTAAATATGTATCCCTCTCTGGGGAATTTTCTGATGAACAGGCTATTTTTAGGGCCCAACAACTTGAATTGATATATTCTCAGTATGGAGTCCTTCATAAATATTTTCCCAATGCTCCTCGCTCCAAATTAGATTTATCCAAGACTAAGCCTGGTCCTCATGGTGATGGAATTATTAGGTCGATCAATAGTGGTGCAGCTAAACTTCTTACTCAATTGCAGTATTTGTCTATACAATCTGCTCCTTCTGGTCAGGCTGTGCCTGCTGAGTCATCGCCTTCCCAATATTTGTCGATAAATGCCGTCCAAACTTCTGATCCCAAAGTAAATCAACAATCCAAAGGGAAGAAGAAGGGACGTAATCAGAAAAAGGGCAAGAATGGGAAGGGTAATGCAAATAAAACCAACGAGCATGTTGGTGAGGGTCCAAAGGATAAAAAGAAAGTGAAGTTTCCATGAAAGTTGTATGTTGGAGATCATCTTACACACCTTTTGCCCTAAAATTTAGGATGCGCAGCGCTTGTTAGCTCAGCAGGGTTCTTCTAGTTCCCAGGCTTTGTTGACAAACTCTTTTCCCCAAGGGCAACAACTAGTTGTTGGCGCGAATCAAAGTACTGGGGCTTCCTCTTGGGGCACCCAGGAAGGGGAAATTTCGTCAAACATATACATGATGAGTGCTCACGTGGATGTCACTACGAGATCCTATGATTATGGCGAAGAAGAGTCTTCGAAAGCTAAGGGTGCTCCCGATGCTACTGAGCCACTTCATATTACGAGGCCTACTGTTGAGCCTATACCTCGGATGCCAAAAGCAGCTACTAAGCGTACGACGATTAATCCAAATGCTAGGGCTACCCAGAACTACCCTATTGTGGAAGATCTGGCACAGAGTCCTTGTGCCATGTCCGCTCTTAAGGTGCTCCAGTCTTGTCCTTCTCAGCGCAACGCTCTGCTCACTGCCATTGGGGCTATTGATCCAAAGAAATATCTTATGATTACATTTGATATGTCTAATTTTAAAAATAGACTTCCCCATCATATGGCTTTTCATATTAGATCTTCGTATTGAAAATGCAATATTTTTCGGACGGTTGTTGATGAGGGTGCTTCCACATGTGTGATGTCTCTCACATGTTGGAAGGGAATTGGATCTCCCGCAACTATTCCATCTGCTACTCTTCTGACTACGTTTGATGGTCATTCTCACAGACCACATGGTATTTTCCCAGCTTTGCCCATCTGTGTTGGGGGAAAAACTGTAAATATAGAGGTTGAGATAGTTGATGCAAGCTTGGACTACAACCTTCTGTTGGGGAGAAACTGGATTTATGAGATCGATGCCATAGCATCTTCATTATTTCGTATTATTTTTTCCCTCACAAAGGGAGGATTGTTACGGTGGATCAACTGGATTGTCCTCCTGTAGACCCGAATGCATCTGCTGACTCAACCATTCCAAAGTTGGATAAGGCCAAGTCGCCTGTTGAGAATTTAGGGGTTGGAATGTATTCTTCGTTGATGGGTACTTTTGATATTCCACCTCCTACTATTCATATAAATGCAATTTCATCCTCCAGGGCTCAAATTACTATCCGTCCTGAAGATCAGCATAAGACTGCCTTTATTTTTCCCTGGGGTATGTTTTCTTACAAGAAGATGCCTTTTGGTCTAAAAAACGTTGGGGCTACCTTTCAGCGGGCCATGTCATATGCATTCCACGACATCAAACATATTATAGAGGCATATTTGGATGATTTAGCTGCTCATTCTTGAAAGAGAACGGATCATCCTGCTCACCTCCGTTGGATATTTGAACGATGTCATTTCTACAAGATTAGGTTGAATCTGAAAAAGTGCATTTTCGTGGTTACATCGGGCCAGTTATTGGGATTTATTGTGACTAGGGAAGGGATTAGGGTAGATCCCTTCAAGGTTGAGGCAATACTTTGGTTGCCTCCCCCGTCGTCTATTTGTCAAATTCAAAGTCTACGAGGAAAAGCTAATTTTCTTCGGAGATTTATCGTAAATTATGATGAAGTTACCAAAGGATTTATGAGATTGTTGAAGAAGGTAGTTCCATTCTTTTGGGATGACTTCGCTCAATGCTCATTCGATTCTTTGAAAAAATCATTGAACTCTGCTCCTTTATTGAGTCCACCTGATTATAGTAGGGATTTCCTTTTGTATCTTGCAGCAGTAGAATCTACCATTGGTGTGGTTCTGGTTCAGGAAGATGATGCTCTTGTAGAGCATGTTATTTACTATCTTAGTCGAGGCTTGGTAGGACCTGAACTCTGGTATACTTCGATAGAAAAGCTAGCTTTAGCAGCTGTTCACGCTGTGCAGCGACTCAGACATTACATTCTTCTACGAAAAACTTATGTTTTGGCAATAGCCAAAACATTTCAGTTTGTTCTGAGTAGGCGAGTGATTGGGGGTGTTAGCGCTCAAATCTACCTTAGGCTGAAATAAGGTAAAACTCAAGGCTACATCAAACCACGCTCAGCCTCGTAGCTAGCCCTACGAGGACAGGAGAGGGCTCTCTCTGGGTCTATCTCGGCAAAAGGTTTTCAAAGGGGCTGAGATGACTCAAAATTTATACTGATTTTAGGCTAGTAAAGAGATAGGAAAGTTTGATTTTGAATTTTTAGGTTTTTGTTGAAAAAATGGGAAAAACAATTTTGGGTTCGGGGATAAGGTCAGATATTTGCAGAATTCGAGTTGGGGCAAGGTAGGCAGTAGTATTGATGCTTTTAAACGGGTATATGGATGGATCAAAATGACAAGGAGCTGAAGAGGGCAAGGGATAACATGGATACTCTCCAAACAGGCGAAAACATGTAAAACTAAACAAATTTAAAGGCAGAGCACTAAAAACAATGGATTCAACCTCATTTACTCATTCATTTAGTTTCAGAAGCATCAGAAGGGAATGGTATACATAAAACATGAAAGAAATTACAATAAACTGAGAGAAAACACCATCAAGAACTGAAAGCCACAAGAATCCCAACAGGTGCTACAAAACCTCTGATCTTTCCTTAGCCAAAATATGAAAAATATGTACAATAGTGTGCCAAAATCTTCCCAAGAGTCCAACCTGTAGAATGTATCAGAAATTACATCATATAGAACTCCTAACCCCTTCCCACACCTCTAGGGGTCGAATTCCTCCTTCTAGGAGCAGTTCCAACTAATTCTAAACAAGGAGCTAGAATATAGGCATCCAAACAACTTGCCTCTAAAAGGGAGGAAACTGATTCTTACATTTGATTTTTACTTTTTTAGGAGTGAATCATCTAGAATAGGAAAAAGTGAGTTCAAGTTACATGAAAACCATAAAATTACATCAAGACAACTCAAAAATTACATTCACAATCAAAACTGGTCCAACTGGCCGAAATCCTGAGTTGGAAGGTGAAAAATTGACCAATTTTCTCTATGCGTCGTGCGCGTTTCAGCCTACTTTTGGGGCACTTCCTGGCATCCAAATTGAGCTCATGATAGCTCGTCGGAAAGCCCTGGATGTCTGATATCCAACCCAAGTGGAATTTCCCAATTTGGAGCTCATTTTTCCCTCCAAAACTTCATTCTCCCACAAGTACTTCTTGCTGGTGGAAAAGGTGGCAGAAAGGTGATTTTCATGGTGTTTTTGGCCCTTTTAATCATACAGAATTTGGTGAAATTCTTTGGCAATACTGGAGCATGCAAAAATTACCATGAAAAATCCAAAAATATAAATTTTTCCTCCAGCAAGTGTCCCAATCATAAGCGCGCGCGTCGACGCGCTACGCGTTGGGCTGAAAAACCTGTTTTGAGACCAAAATTTTCCAAAATGACAAAAACTTCTTAAAATTTGCTCAAATTCAGAGAGAAGAGCCTCCATCATGTATCATGCCCAACCAACGAAGCCTCGGCCAAAATCTAGAGTGGATCAGGCCTCTTCCACCGTTTTAGTGCTCTGCTCAACCTTGCCTTCAGGATCTTCATTTTAGCTCGGCAGACGTGATTACGGGCCCAATAATGATTTTTCATATGAAAAAACATGTCTTTGTCTCTATCCTACACCTGTGAATGTACCTACGCTGATGTAGAAGGCGAGACCCCTTCCACGCCATGTGGAGATAGTACTTGCGCTGCTGATGAAGTCAACGAGACCCCTTCCACCCCCGGTGGAGATAGTACTCGTCGTGATGCTGCAAACAAAGCTTTGTGGCCTCTCTGATATGTTACCACTACTGGTGCACTACTATGCTTCATCTCAGTACATCAATCTCAACGGTTGAGTCACTGTCCTGCTCATATCCTTCCTCATATGATGAATTTGACTCTGACATGTTGCTGAAAACAATATGTCTGACAAATATATGCTGATGTAGGTATGATGAAAACAAAAGTTTCAGTGTATGCTCTAATCCCAAATGTGTCACGTGTGTATCAAGGTGCTATAGGCAAACCATAATGATAAAGGTACTGTCAAATGAGTTTGAATGGAAAACAGTCACTGCTTTGACTACAAGGGGATTTTGACAAGTGAGTAGGAAGGAGTGTAATGTAGTGTAGGACAAAGAACAACCCTTGCAATGATAACTAGGCTTTGTCAATGGAGAATGAGGAATAGTGAATATGGGATTGTGTTATAACAAAAATGATAACAGTGTGACAATGGTATGGTAATGGCAATGACAACAATGATTTGAATAAGAGAGAGAGAGCTTGAGGCTATGGTAAACCATAAGCAATGACACCAATAATAATAGAGAGCATGAGCATATATGTCAATAACACAAGTCTGGAAACCCCCACAATATCACTAACATGTCTTTCGAAACCCTAAGGAGTGAATTTGGCAATGGATATAGGGTTTAAATTTCACCATATCAAACACTTGTTTTCTTCACATTCGAAACTCCATAGCATATCCATGAATCACTGAGTAGGCATAAATAACTTACTTACAGACAAATGAAGTGGTTTGATAAGAATTTGGGTGATGAACTGTTGTTTTCCAGCCTTGGGGCTCTATGCGCCGCGCGCATGCCCAATGTGCCGCGCGCCCTGTGTGCATCGCGCGCGTGCAAAATTGCAAAGTCCTGTGATGCCCAGTGCACCATGCGCTATGTGTGCGTTGCGTGCCACTTGTATGTGCCGCGCACACTGCAAACTCACTTCCATGGCTTCAAAACAAGATTTTCGCCCTTCAACACTCCAATTTGATCTCTGCTCTGATTTTGAGCATATATCTTGTTGCAAATGGGTTAAATAGATATGAAAAAGTTGCAAAAACCTTCTTGAAACATTACAGATTGAGTTTATTTGAGCTTTTGTAGAGAAAATGACAAAAAATAGTGTTCTGGCCCAATGCGCCGCGCTCACTTTTCTACGCGCCGCGCGCTACATAGTGCATTTTGCAGGAGGATTTTGGAGGCCTTTCCGGTGTCCAAATTGGGCGTGTGATAGCTCGTTGGAAATATGTTGGAGTCTATGTTCCAACCCAAGTGGTATTTTGAAATTTGGAGTTCATTTACCCTATCAAAAATCAAATCTCCAAACACTACTTCCTGCAGGTGCATCAATTCTCCTGAGGCAACGGTATTCTTGACATTTCTCCATAACCATTACACCTGTGTAAAAATTGAAGGATTTTTTCTTCCTTGGCATGTTTTGTACAAAAATGTCTCTCAGTTTTCCAAAATTCATCTTTTATTGCTCTGAAACATCATTTGAGTGAAACCTATCCCGATGTGTGAAACAAGGGATTTTGTCGAAATGAAGCGAAATGAAGGGGATAAGGGGCTTGTAAATTCTTGGGGAAATTTTGGGAAGTAGGGAGGGATGTTAGGAAGTAGGGAAAAGTGGAATATTAGAGATTAAGTGAGGGGAAGAGGTCCAAAAGGGAAAAACACAAGCCTAGCCTAGAAAATTGCCAAGTTGTGGCAAGAAACTAGGGTTTGTGCAAAAATGAGGAATTTGGGGGATCTCAGTGATGGTAAGTGTTCAATAAGGTACATTAATGATAGGAGAAGGTGTATGAACATTAGGATACAAGTTTTTCTAATGATTTGACCATCCAAGAGAAATTACCTCCAAAACTCTAGGAGAGGGAAATGGACCTTACCAAGGCACAACTGAAGCATGAACAAGCTGTAAAATGACCCAATGGAACTTGACATGATGATGAAAACCCTATGAATAATGGTACACTCAGCTAAATGGTGACATGGACCGACATTTGGACAACTTTGAAAAGAGTGAAAACAAACCCTAGACCTAATGCCTAGTGACCAAATTTTGCTTGAAGACTCATTGAAATGACAAAATTTGACCTTGTCACCTTAAAATCACTTTGTAAGAGCATGTTTGATCACCGAAGGAAAGCTGCAAAGGCTGACACTAACATTGGCTCCAATGGGGATGGTAGCTCCTTGGAGGTGCCAAGAACTACAGATCTTTGGGAGAGCAGACAGTGCCTCCATCCATTGGGCAATGGAATCCATTATTGCAAGAAATCGACACGACTAATTTATTGACTGGAAATTTGACTCAAACTAACTCGATGGAAACTGAAATGACTTGAAAAACTTGACTCTGGAAAAATCACTTAAGACTTGAACTTAAAACTTAAAGCTTGCTGGCAGTACATAACCGCATGTGTTTCTTACAAGACCATATACCATCAAACTATATCATAATGCCAATGTAACCAATCAAGCAGATGCCTTCTTGATTGATTCTCACGATCAGATCTCCTAGTCAACAATACAAATTGATAACTGGGCATCCAAAAACATAGCTGACCATGATCTCCTTCATCACTGAACACTGCAATAATCACTTTCACTGCTGACTGTAACAAATCTGCAATTGGATCCTGAAAAACATGAAGATTTACCTCCTGCTGAAGAAACAAGGTGTCTTTCTCTCCTGATTCCAATCTTTCTTTATCATGTACTTCAGTAAAAGTATGCTCCTGGGCTTCAAAAAACTCTGAACAGGTAGATGAGCAAATCTCCTCTTGTAAAAACATTTCAACACATGAAACATATGAAGAAGAAACTGAAAGGGAATCTTGAATGATCTGATCTTCTGTAGTCTGAAAATATGATAGGTCATCTTCATATGATAGGACAGCTGGATTTTCATTATCAATCATAAGGGAAGAAACTTCAGCTGATTCTTGATGCTCAAACATGATATCTTTATCATCTACCATAAATTCATCCAATGGAATTGTTTCACTTACTTGAATGAAGATCCCATCTTGTTTTTCATGAACTAACTGAATTACCTCTTTATGCAGGATGTGTTCTAATGAACTGAGAACATTTGGATCCATACCTCTGTTGTCTTCTGCATTCCAGATGACCTCAACAGCAGAGTTTTCCTTGATGGGTTTCAGCACAAGGTATGCTTGGTCATCACAAACTGAATGTAAATATGAAAAAGCTGACTGGACTCCATCACATTCTGCAATCTGGATGCTGTCTTCTTCTGTGGGCAGATCTAAAACAGAACATTCTCTTTCATCATCTTCAGCCATATGACAATCTTCAACCTGTTGATCTATAAAGCTGCTTACAAGACTGTCATCCTTTTCAGAAAAGGAAGAAGTTTCACCATCACCTTCTTGACCATGTGCACACTGCAGATCTGCGTTAACTTGAGATGGAATATGACCGTTCAAGAGTTTATTTATCTCATCTTCAGATAGAGGAGATAATACCTTCTGTTTTCTTTGCCTCAAACAATGATTTTCTTCATTGATTTCAAGTGAAGGAGTATACAGATTTTCCTCATATTTTTGATCCATTTCATGTAATTCTGGTTGACTGTCAAGATGCAAAATGGATTCATTTTCCACCGTAATAAGATCTTGATCCTGCTGCAAATTCTCATGATCGTCTTTAAACTGCTGAAATGGATTTTCATACAGGGCTTCCATGATCTCATCATCCATGAAATTATCATCTTCATAATATTTCTCAAGGCTTTCAATAAAAGTAGAAGCATGTTTGCAACAGTCATGAACTAAATTTAATGATGGATAAGATACTAGATATCTTTCAATGAACAGGGCATGAAAATCCTTTAAACAGTAAATACAGGCCAGCGGCAAATTTTCATACCAAGATTGGGCTTCACCTTCCAGAGTGGCCAGGAATATCTTCATCAAGCAATCTTCAGGAAAATCCACCTTCAACTTGTGAATATGCATGTGAAATCTAACCAGATGTAAAGCAGCATCTTTCTTACCATCATCGTTAAACGTAGGCAGATTCCTTGACCAATCTACCTTGGGCATCTTATTCGGAAAACCTGGAATGTGATCTTGGCTCATGGGAGCGTATCTTCTTGTGATTCGGTCCATCTTGAAAATCTCACAGCTACTGATCTCCCTGTAGTGAAGTCACCATGAAGCATCGATTTCTGGATTGTTCAGTGAATAAAGTCGCCAGGTGAATGTTTTCAGCCTTCTGATGTCTGACCGTTGTTCACCATCAACCATCAGATCTGAATTTGATGCACGTACTGGGGCAATTTATAAGTTAAGTGTTACAATTACAAGCTAGACCGGAGATTGACTGAAGCAGCGTTTATCTACTATGCACTCGCAGAACAAGAGAAGTTCGAAGGCTACCTGGTGTGACTTCAGACTCCGTTTGTAGCTATAAATCAAACAACACTAACCAACAAACCAGTTTCTCCCCAGTATGGTTGCCACTATGTTAGTGCTCAAATCTACCTTAGGCTGAAATAAGGTAAAACTCAAGGCTACATCAAACCACGCTCAGCCTCGTAGCTAGCCCTACGAGGACAAGAGAGGGCTCTCTCCGGGTCTATCTCGGCAAAAGGTTTTCAAAGGGGCTGAGATGACTCAAAATTTATACTGATTTTAGGCTAGTAAAGAGATAGGAAAGTTTGATTTTGATTTTTTAGGTTTTTGTTGAAAAAATGGGAAAAAAATTTTTGGGTTCAGGAATAAGGTCAGATCGTTGCAGAATTCGAGTTGGGGCAAGGTAGGCAGTAGTCTTGATGCTTTTGATCGGGTATATGGATGGATCAGAACGACAAGGAGCTGAAGAGGGCAAGAGAGAACATGGATCCTCTCCAAACAGGCGAAAACATGTAAAACTAAACAAATTTAAAGGCAGAGCACTGAAAACAATGGATTCAACCTCATTTACTCATTCATTTAGTTTCAGAAGCATAAGAAGGGAATGGTATACATCAAACATGAAAGAAATTACAATAAACTGAGAGGAAACACCATCAAGAACTGAAAGCCACAAGAATCCCAACAAGTGCTGCAAAACCTCTGATCTTTCCTTAGCCAAAATATGAAAAATATGTACAATAGTGTGCCAAAATCTTCCCAAGAGTCCAACCTGTAGAATGTCTCAGAAATTACATCATATAGACCTCCTAACCCCTTTCCACACCTCTATGGGTCGAATTCCTCCTTCTAGGAGAAGTTCCAACTAATTCTAAACAAGGAGCTAGAATATAGGCATCGAAACAACTTGCCTCTAAAAGGGAGGAAACTGATTCTTACATTTGATTTTTACTTTTTTAGGAGTGAATCATCTAGAATAGGAAAAAGTGAGTTCAAGTTACATGCCAACCATAAAATTACATCAAGACAACTCAAAAATTACATTCACAATCAAAACTGGTCTAACTGGCCGAAATCCTGAGCTGGAAGGTGAAAAATTGACCAATTTTCTCTATGCGTCGCGCGCCTGAGCCCTATGCATCACGCACCTTTTATCCTACTTTTGGGGCACTTCCCGACATCAAAATTGAGCTCATGATAGCTCGTTGGAAAGCCCTGGGTGTCTTCTATCCAACCCAAGTGGAATTTCCCACTTTGGAGCTCATTTTCCCCTCCAAAACTTCATTCTCCCACAAGTACTTCTTGCTGGTGGAAAAGGTGGCAGAAAGGTGATTTTCATGGTGTTTTTGGCCCTTTTAATCATCCAGAATTTGGTGAAATGCTTTGGACATACTGGAGCGTGCATAAATTACCATGAAAAATCCAAAAATATAAATTTTTCCTCCAGAAAGTGTCCCAATCATAAGCGCGCGCGTCGACGCGCTACGCGTTGGGCTGAAAAACCTGTTTTGAGACCAAAATTTTCCAAAATGACAAAAAATTCTTCAAATTTGATCAAATTCGGAGTGAAGAGCCTACATCATGTATCATGCCCAGCCAACGAAGCCTAGGCCAAAATCCAGAGTGGATCAGGCCTCTTCCGTCATTTTAGTGCTCTGCTCAACCTTGCCTTCAGGATCTTCATTTTAGCTCGGCAGACGTGATTACGGGCCCAATAATGATTTTTCATATGACGGAACATGTCTTTGTCTCTGTCCTGCACCTGTAAATGTACCTGCGCTGATGTAGAAGGTAAGACTCCTTCCACGCCATGTGGAGATAGTACTTGCACTGCTGATGAAGTCAACGAGACCCCTTCCACCCCGGGTGGAGATAGTACTCGTCGTGATGCTGCAAACAAAGCTCTGTGGCCTCTCTGATATGTTACCACTACTGGTGCACTACTATGCTTCATCTCAGTACATCAATCTCAACGGTTGAGTCACTCTCCTGCTCATATCCTTGCTCATATGATGAATTTGACTCTGACATGCTGCTGAAAACAATATGTCTGAAAAATATATGCTGATGTAGGTATGATGAAAACAAAAGTTTCAGTGTATGCTCTAATCCCAAATGTGTCACGTGTGTATCAAGGTGCTATAGGAAAACCATAATGATAAAGGTACTGTCAAATGAGTTTGAATGGAAAACAGTCACTGCTTTGACTACAAGGGGATTTTGACAAGTGAGTAGGAAGGAGTGTAATGTAGTGTAGGACAAAGAACAACCCTTGCAATGATAACTAGGCTTTGTCAATGGAGAATGGGGAATAGTGAATATGGGATTGTGATATAACAAAAATGATAATAGTGAGACAATGGTATGGTAATGGCAATGACAACAATGATTTGAATAGGAGAGAGAGAGCTTGAGGCTATGGTAAACCATAAGCAATGACACCAATAATAATATAGAGCATGAGCATATATGTCAATAACACAAGTCTGGAAACCCCCACAATAACACTAACATGTCTTTCGAAACCCTAAGGAGTGAATTTGGCAATGGATATAGGGTTTACATTTCACCATATCAAACACTTGTTTTCTTCACATTCGAAACTCCATAACATATCCATGAATCACTGAGCAGGCATAAATAACTTACTTGCAGACAAATGAAGTGGTTTGATAAGAATTTAGGTGATGAACTGTTGTTTTCCAGCCTTGGGGCTCTATGCGCCGTGCGCCCTGTGTGCGTCGCACACATGCAAAATTGCAAAGGCCTGTGATGCCCAGTGCGCCGCGCACTGTGTGTGCGTCGCGCACCACTTGTATGCGCCGCAGACACTGCAAACTCACTTCCATGGCTTCAAAAGAAGATTTTCGCCCTTCAACACTCCAATTTGATCTCTGCTCTGATTTTGAGCATATCTCTTGTTGCAAATGGGTTAAATAGCTATGAAAAAGTTGCACAAACCTTCTTGAAACATTAAATATTGAGTTGATTTGAGCTTTTGTAGAGAAAATGACAAAAATTAGTGTTCTGGCCCAATGCGCCGCGCTCACTTTTCTACGCGCCGCGCGCTACATAGTGCATTTTGCAGGAGGATTTTGGAGGCCTTCCCGGTGTCCAAATTGGTCGTGTGATAGCTCGTTGGAAATCTGTTGGAGTCTACTTTCCAACCCAAGTAGAATTTTGAAATTTGGAGTTCATTTACCCTGTCAAAAATCAAATCGCAAAACACTACTTCCTGCAGGTGCATCAATTCTCGTGAGGCAACGGTATTCTTGACATTTCTCCAAAACCATTACACCTGTGTAAAAAAGTGAAGGAGGTTTTTCTTCCTTGGCATGTTTTGTACAAAAAACTCTCTCAGTTTTCCAAAATTCATCTTTTATTGCTCTAAAACATCATTTGAGTGAAACCTATCCCGATGTGTGAAACAAGGGATTTTGTCGAAATGAAGCGAAATGAAGGGGATAAGGGGCTTCTAAATTCTTAGAAAAATTTTGGGAAGTAGGGAGGGATGTTAGGAAGTAGGGGAAAGTAGAATCTCAGAGATTGAGTGAGGGGAAGGGGTCCAAAAGGGAAAAACACAGGCCTAGCCTAGAAAATTGCCAAGTTGTGGCAAGAAACTAGGGTTTGTGCAAAAATGAGGAATTTGGGGGATCTCGGTGATGGGAAGTGTTTAATAAGGTACATTAATGATAGGGGAAGGTGTATGAACATCAGGATACAAGTTTTTCTAATGATTTGACCATCCAAGAGAAATTACCTCCAAAACCCTAGGAGAGGGAAATGGACCTTACCAAGGCACAACTGAAGCATGAACAAGTTGTAAAATGACCCAATGGAACTTGACATGATGATGAAAACCCTCTGAATAATGGTACACTCAGCTGAATGGTGACATGGACCGACATTTGGAAAACTTTGAAATGAGTGAAAACAAACCCTAGACCTAATGCCTAGTGACCAAATTTTGCTTGAAGACTCATTGAAATGACAAAATTTGACCTTGACACCTTAAAATCACTTTGTAAGATCATGTTTGATCACTGAAGGAAAGCTGCAAAGGCTGACACTAACAGGGGGCAAATACAATAGATGGATTGTGATTTTGCAGGAATTTGATGTTGAGTTTATGTCTTCCAAGTCCAAGAAATCATTAGTTTTCGCGGAATTGATTTCTGAGTTGCCCTATGGAGAAGAGATAGTCTATGATGAATCCTTCCTGGATGAGCATTTGTTTCTTATCCCTCCATAGGATCCTTGGTATGGGGATATCATTGTGTATCTTCAGACTACGAAGTTTCCCTCTACTTTTTCGAAATATGAGCACCGTAAGTTGCGTCACTTAGCTAAGAATTACTTGATCATTGGTGATGCTTTATACCGTCGAGGGGTTGATTCAATCCTGAGATGCTGCTTAACTCTCGAAGAAGCTAAGGCTGTGCTGAATGATTCCCATAGTGGAGCTTGTGGTGGTCATTTATCTGGGCTTGCTACATCCCAAAAGATCTTGCGTGCTGGGTACTTTTGGCCTTCGATTTTTAAAGATTGTATAGAGTCGGTCAAAAAGTGTCATCCGTGTCAAGTTTATACTCGAAAAATGAGCGTTCATCCAGCGCTGCTTTTTCCAGTCATTACTGTCTGTCCCTTTACAAAGTGGGGTATTGATTATACTACTTGTAACACGCCTTCGGCTAAAGGTCACAAGTACATTACTGTAGCAGTAGACTACTTTACGAAGTGGATCGAGGCTATGCCTACTTTTGGGAATGATGGTGAGACTGCAGCTCTTTTTCTTTTCAACCAGGTTATTTCTCATTTTGGTATTCCTAGAGAGATTGTCACTGATCATGGTAGTCATTTTCAGAATAGCATGATGGCTGAGTTGGCTCTAAAATTAGGTTTCCGGCAGGAGCATTCATCTCCGTATTATCCTCAAGCCAATGGGCAAGTGGAAGCTGTGAATAAATCCTTGAAGACAATTCTTCAAAGGACAATGAATAAAGCTCGATCCAACTGGAATATTATGCTATATCCTGCACTTTGGGCATACAGGACGTCAGTGAAAACTGCAACTCGCTTTACTCCGTTTCAGCTAGTTCACGGGTTGGAATCCGTATTTCCCATTGAATGTGAGATTCCTTCTCTTAAGTTAGATGTTGAACTTCTTCCTGACACTTCTAGTCTTGAATAATGTCTCCTTCATCTGGAACATCTCGATAAGCAGCGTCGGGATGCCGCCACGATGAATGAAGCGCATAAAAACCGAGCAAATTTTTTTTGGAAGGTGACCTTGTTTTGGTCTATGCCCAAGAAAAATATGCCCTGGGGGCAGGAAAGTTTAAGTCTATGTGGTATGGCCCCTTCATTGTTAAAAAATTCCTGAAAAAAGGAGCATATACCTTGGTTGATTTTGAAGGAAATGAGTTTCCGAAGCCCAGAAATGGGCTCTATTTGAAAAAGTATTATGCCTAGGCCTCAGCCTGACATTTTTCTTTTGTATATAGTAGTTTTACTTTGTACATATCTGGTTGTTTTTTTATCTTTGATGGGATGGTGATGTTTTTGATCTTCTTTGGCAGGTTGTGTCGAATGTCATGAGTCATTTTGGTTTCGCTGATGGTGCTAGTAGACACACCCAGAACTTGGCTTCCGTGTCTTGGGTGCTTCATTATCCATCCGGTCAGCTGTTAGTATCAAGAGGGGTCTGCATTGGTCCTGCTTCCAATAATATAGCAGAATACACTGCAGTTATTTATCTACTCTCGGAGGCAATATCTTTGGGTGTTGATTCGTTGGTAGTTTTCTTGGACTCCCAACTGGTGGTGTCGCAGTTGAACAATACTTATCGGGTTCGAGATCCATTTTTACTCCGGTTGTTCTTGAGGGTACGTTTTTTACAAAGATCATTTCAATTTTTAACTTTCATTCATATTCCTCGAGCTGACAATTGGATGGCAGACTCATTAGCTAATTAAGCAATTGATTGGCATATTAATCATTCCATAAAATAAAATTTAATCATCAAAAACATCATACAATTTTATACATTTGTCTCATCACATCAAATAATCGTTGTATATATATCATCAGAATGTTCAAAAAACTATACAAAATTTTGGATCCATAAGTCATACAAAAATTGGGCTTATGCCCGATCATGTTCAGTCTCAAAAAATATACAGTCATCTGGTATGTCATATCTATCTATTCGTGAGGTCCCTGCCCAGAAGTTGTGTTCCTATAGAACACGATCGCGGTGGAAACTCAGTGGAATAACTGTACCCAGTCACGGGGTACTCCTACCACCCGTCTCTGGATGGATTCAGGCAGATCTTCCACTGCAGCCATAGGTACTTGGCGGGTTAATCCCTCCAAGTTCCTCTCTACATGCTGGAGGGTCCTGTTTGGATCTATTGTATCCGCCTCGCCTCTGCGACGCTTATGTCGTGGGTAACCCTCAGGTCGAACTGGTCCAATATCTGTATCATGATCATTTTAAGATTGTAAGTCATCTTGAATCCAATCAAAAACATGTTTTTTTTCCATATCTTTTCATACATATTGAAAAAATTCAAAAAAAATTATATAAGTCAAAAATTGCAAAGTTACCGAATGTGCCCCATGCCGTGCCAGGTGGAATGACGAGGTCTGGATCACCACAGAAATCCATCTTGGCATAGGGATAGTCCTCCACAGCGATGATTTGTTCTCCCCACCATTGGAAGAACTCATCATCCCAAGTGGTTTGGGAAACTTCACTTCCCCGCAATCTCTTCATCAAGTCAGCCCATCGGGCAATTCTTGGGTCTCTCGGGCTGCTGATAGAAGAGATCACTTTGGGTCTCAGCCCAGAAATCTTCTCGAAGAATAATTTCATCAAGATTGTACCATATCCAAAATTTTTTGTCTTTACTTTTTGGATAGAAGTCAATTGTTGCTTCATGTTCATCAGAAGATCTGTGCACCAATCATATAAATGAGTTAAGCATTCGACAGCTATAATCATTTGAGTCATGGATGCCTGGTGTAGGGAAGAAAATCCCACTACCTTTCCAATGGTAAAAAGGAGAATTTTCATGTGCAAGTGTCTTAAATCTTTGATAGCTATTTGTGTTCCAACTTTCTTGGAACCCTCTACGCAGTAGACGTGGACGTTATCTTCCACGGTTAGCCCTCCCAAAGGCTTACCATGCAAGTCTACTGGCTCGCCCCTCCGGGAGAGTCCAGTAATAAAATAGATATCCTCCACCTCGATGCGTATGGGAATTTGATCTATTATGAAGCAGTCTTCTTCCGGTTCCCAATAGTTCACAAGCATTTCTAGCAACCATACATTACTCTTCATATTTGGCATTTTGAAAAACTTGAGAAATCCACAATTTCGGAGAATATTGAGTGATACTTGGTCCTGCATGACTTCATTGTCAATGGCACTATGTTCACGCTCTCTCCAAGATATATTCATCCTGCAAAAATTCAATAATTTGTTCATTAGCTACGCGTTTTTTTCATTTT
This sequence comes from Pinus albicaulis, assembly GCA_034641835.2. Lineage (NCBI taxonomy): Eukaryota > Viridiplantae > Streptophyta > Pinopsida > Pinales > Pinaceae > Pinus > Pinus albicaulis. The sequence continues at coordinate 1,177,304,216 of CM076580.1, forward strand.
GGGCTGCGCATACGCGACTTTCTTTGTGCACAATCGCGTATATACGCGACTTGATCATTATAAACCCACGTATGCACAAACCCGTGATTTTAAACAAATGGTTCTACGGTGAAAATTCCTAATTTTTAACTTATGAACGGACAAAATGAATAACAAGGATGAATTAAGAGCTTACCTAACAAATTCGGTGAAGTTTGACGGTCGATTGCTCCTATTTTGACGAAAGAGGCCTTTTCTCCAGAGCACTTTTTCCCAAATCAGCAATGTAACAATGAACCAAATATGAGGTAACTTGTGTATTTATGCCCAAAATTGAATTTTTTTTGCAAAAATTTGTTATGCTTATTTTTTCAATCTATCTTAAGCTGCATAACCCGGATGCTTGGAAGTGCCCAGATTGGTATATTTTCAGGTACATTTTGATGAACTCGAGATTTTTTCCGGTTTTTGATCCATGACTGCTGACCCGTCATGGCAGGTATATGATCTTCACTGGCATATAGGTTAGGGAATCCACTTTCCATTGCATTTTGCATACTAGCCTCCATTCTGATCACTTGCCATAGGGTCGATCCCATCAGGTCATGAGTATTACACCCATTTCACTCACCGATTATTTAATCATGACTTGGTGGTAGAGCCTTCCTTTACATGGGCTTCCTAGTTAGTTCCTCGCTATCACTTGTTGCCCATGCTACGTTTTATGTAGGCTCGGGAGTCCTCTTTAGTCCCGCCATGACTTATGTGTTGAAGCTTCATTCTTCTTCTTCTTCACTATCATTTTTTCTGGCTATTACCCTAGAGGCTTCCTGGTGTTGTTGAGTTGTATTACTGCATTGCATATTGGCTACTTGTTTATCCTGGACTTTAGCCGGCTTCATTTGGACTCAATGTTTAAGCCAACTTTTGACCTTGTCTATCTGTACAAGTTAACCATTGCATGCACTTGGCTATCGCGACTTGACACCCTTTTACCCATGGATGGAACATGCCTCTGAGTATCGCTTACCAGTTTCTGCCACCTTGCATTAAGCATAGGATCGTTCCAATCCCAGGAACTAGTGCATCTGTTTCTTGATACTCGTTCTATCCATTGTACCATAGCATTCTTTTATTCTTTTTCAGGCTTATTATATGAAAAAGACAAAAAAAATCAAATATAACAAAAAGAGCGGGAACGGGATATAACTTCATAATTTGATGGCAGTACAGTGTCAGTTTGTCGCCCTTGAACAAAGCATATACACTTATATATTTCCTCCATTTGGGATGGTTTTAGTTTTTGACCTAGGTTCAGCCTTTGCCTTGTTTCACTGGTCAGTCCTCCCCCGGTTGGTTATCTCTTCCAATCATATGGAGAGTTTGTTTTGCCTCCTGCATAACAGACTTATACAGTGTCACTTTTTACTGCCATGGTCATCACGAGTCGTGATTTTGTTCAAGGGAAGTCTAACCAGAGTCAACCATTCTGCGGTGCCTCTTGAATCATTATTCAGTCGGCCTTCCCAGTTTTTTCAGTATCTTGTTCTATCACATCAGATGTTTTGGTCTTCTGCTCGTGCTAGTTTGAGAAGGTCTCCATTGACTTCTTGCTGGTGGGTTTGTCTCTTATCAACTACGACATATTGCTCTGAGAGCAAACCTAGAGCCGCACCCTGGCCCTATTTCCATCATTGATAGGTGACCTTGTGCTTAGCATTTGATCATCATTATGGGTCTTTGACTGAGTGGTTTCCCCTGTGTTCGACGTCAGCATACACTATCACACTTAGGATTCGTGCAGTACCTTGATTTCCATTTGACCCTATTGGTGGATATCTCGCCTCTGTGTCAGCTTTCATTATTGGTTGGTTCAGAGGGTTTCTTCTGTGCACTAGCTTCATCTTGTGAATGTCGGAAACATACTTCGGTTTGGTTCTGTCACTGTACTTCGTCCGATACCTTCCAAATCTTGGCCTGCGGGTTACACTCGCGCTAGACTGATGTGGAATGCCTTAATGCCTTCCTTCCAGCAAATATTTTCCCATCGAATCCAACTCATTGCTCTGGGAATAAGGTCTAGAGTCTTTTTGTCAGTACCTTAGGGTTTGCAGTCATCAGTGGCAGACTCTTAGCTATCGACAGTGGGGACTCATCATTGCCTCCTGATCGGTAGATTCTTTCAAGTGTTCGACTTCAACTCGTTCATTCGCACTTGTTAGATTGTACTGGGGCACCTTGACACTCATTTTCATTATTGGTGGATTGTCTCGCGTTGGTTAACGGTATACATTATTGACCGGTAATCCAATGATTTCTCACATGGTCGACTTCAGCTCATTTATTCCCATTGTGTAGAATTGTGCCATAGTGATCGGTGAAGACCTCCGGTTGCATCAGCATTTCTCGGTTCACTTTTGACAGTCCATTCAGTTTCTGCCAGTGATGTCGTTCACCCTTATATGTTGCAGTGTCAGTACAGCAACATCTTATATGTTGGCTCCCGAGTTGCGTGATTGTACCATTTATTCCACCTTTTATGATTTGGTACTTGGAGATTCAGTTACTTATATGATCAGACATCCAGTTTCAGCATCATTGATCAACTTTCTATATGTGATACTTAGACATTGATTCTGACTTGTACTTCTGGGCCATGCTCAGATGATTCATTGTGTACTTTCAGTTCAGCTATACTTTTCTGTACTTTTGATATGATGTATTTTTGACTAAGCATGGGTATGCCCGCCTCAGCATGAGTTGACTCTCTGTTTTCTTTCATTGGTTTTTGGCAGGCTGAAATCTGGTGAAGTCCTCTCTTGTCCTTGCGAAGTTCTTTCTATGTGCATAATACATTTCGGCCATCATGTACCCCTTCTAACCTCATATATTAGGGGGAATCTGTTATAGCATCATTTTTCACCCTCATGTGATTCATGATTGTCTCTATGGCCTTGGGCACCCATTCCCACAGAATTGAACAAAATTCATAAAAAACAGTGTTAAAAATCCCATACGCGTGTATGCCTAGACTTTAGCATGTGTATACACGATTCCACATGTACTTTTCCACGTATGCCATTAAAATCATTAAAAAATATATAAAAATTCCCTATTTTCGGGCTGGGTTGATGGTTACTCCAGTAGTTCAACCACCCCAACATGTGGCCAACTATTTCCAACTGATTGAAACTACTTTGAGGGAGTACAAAAGCCCCTCATGTGTATGGCCTAAGGGAGAGAGAAGTTTTATAGATATTATACTCTGTTGGAATCCCAATTCAAGTCTGAATTCCCGTGCCTCCTGCACTTTCCCATATTTTTACAGGAAACCCTTGTTTCCTGGAGATGTTCATCAGTTTATATGCCATCTCGAGTGCACAAGTCTTGAAAATATCTTAGCGAGGCAAGGGCGGGACGGATCTGGAAGACGGTCTATTCGGAGATCATGGAAGGATTCAGGTGATCTATCCACTTTTTATTACTATACATGATGTTTGTAATGAAGAAGAACCATCTTGTTCCTGAAGTCACGTGTTAAAACCTACTTGCATATGTGAAAAGATTATTATTTAAGCATTTATTATTGTTTACATGATGTTTCACATGGTTTTCACTGACATTTAGGGTAATTATATGATGTACAACTAGATTTCCGTGCACGTTTCTTCTTGGTTTTCAGGTTAATGAGGAAGAAGGGTTGCTGGGGGTTTGGACCCCGCGGGATCTACATCAAACGTAGGATTACGGGTGAGTTCTACTATCAATGTTATCTAGCTTTTAGCATACAAGTGTTGTTGTGTGAGTCCTTCTTGAATAGCATGCCCTGCTCTGTGGAGGTTTTGACCCAACAAACCTCAAGGGAGTTATTTCCCCAAAACTATGGCAAGCATTGTATGATCAACCAAAACATAGTAGCACCTAAAAGGCCATTGATTTCGAGTTAATCCCTACCCTACGCCATGGAATTTTTTTTAGTTTGAATAACTTTTTTCAATTAATAACATCATTGTGAGTAAAAAGGTAATGTAGTTTGGCTTGGCATTTGCTTGTTGCAATAGGGGGTTTAATGGGTTAGGAGTTAAGGGTTTACGAGTTAAGGTAGAGGTTTAGGGTTTAGGGGTTAAATGGGTTAGGGGTTTAGAGGTTTAGGGGGTTAGGGGATTTAGCAATTAAGGATTTTACGGGCTAGGGGTAATGGGGTTAGGTTTAGGGGGTTAAATGGGTTAGGGTTTTAGGGTCTTAGCGGGTTTAATGGGTTAGGGGTTTGGAATTAGGGTTTAAGAGGTGAGGGGTTTAGGTTTTATATGTTTAGGGTTTAGTGGGTTAAATGGGTTAGGGGTTTAGGGGGTTAAATGGGTTAGGGGTTAAGGGTTTAGGGGTTATGGGTTAAGGGTTTAGGGGTTAGGGGTTAAGGGGTTAAATGGGCTAGGGGTTAGGCGTTAATGGTTTAAAGGTCTAGGGTTTAGGGGTTAAATGGGTTAGGGGTTGGGAATTAGTGTTCAAGGGCTTAGGGGTTACGATGATAGTTTCATTGGTCTCTGTTTCTGCACAATAGTTCTTTATTATTTTCTTCTGAATGTAACAATTTTTTAGGCACTATTGCTTTTTTCCATGTCTTCTCTATTTATTAAATTCTAGTATTTGTTAGCCATTGTTTTACATTTATTGATGAAAATGTCTATTACAATTAAAACAAATGTATGTTAAATCTCCAGTTTCAAACTTAGCCACAGTGTTTTCACACAATTTAAGTCTGGAGAATGGACATCTAATGAAGTCTCAATAACCACACTGCACCTCATGACTGCTACATAAAAGCTTAAGTTTGAATGTCCCAAATTCATTAGAAATTTGGTGATTATACTTTTGCACCCCCACCTAATTGTTTCTTAGAAATACCCTTGTTTGTTGCAAAAAAATCCTAATGTTTTTGACCTTGTCCCTTAATAGTCCAAGGAAACAGATGAGACTGAGATGAATGGAAGGCACTAAAAAGTTGGAGAGAGTAGAAAAGACTAGGATGATTTAAAGGATAAGCTTGAAGAATGTAACAGTGATTAAACAACTGAAAGTTGTCCCAAACAAACAATTCATAATGTGAAACCTTCTTTTGTACCAATCAAGCAAGACTACATTCATGTGAGAGAAAGAAGAGGCCAAGCGACTGATATGCATAGCCTGGCAGAGAGGGTATGGTTCCCTATTTTTAATGAAATATTTGATTTACATTTTTTATATCGAAGATTGACCATTTTAATTTTTCCAACAAGGGGTAATTAACCCGATTGTAGGTCTGAACTAGACCTTCTCTCATTTGGAATGGATAATTCCAACGAGTTTTAAGGACTGTTATAAGGTTTAGGGAAATAATGAGTTAGTGGTTAAGGGATTAGGGATTAGGGGCTTAGGGCTTAGGGGAATAATGGCTTACGGTTAGGAGTTAGGGGAATAATGATTTAGTGTTTAAGGGGTCAAGGATTGGGGGGTTAGGGGTTATGAGATTTAGGCACATTTAGGGGTTAGGGGAATAATGAGTTAGTGGTTAAGAGATTAGGGATTTGGTTTAGGGGAATAATGATTTAGTGGTTAAGGGGTTAGGCATTGAGGGGTTAGGGTTAGGGGATTTAGGTGCATTTAGGGGTTAGGGGAATAATGAGTTAGTGGTTAAGGGATTAGGGATTGGGGGCTTATGGGTTAGGGGATTTAGGCATAGTTAGGGGTTACGTGAATAATGAGTTAGTGGTTAAGGGATTAGGTATTAGGGGCTTAATGGTTAGGGGATTTAACATTTAAGGATTTTAGGGGTGAGGGGTTAATGGGTTATGGGTTGAGAGTTATTACTTCACGTTGGAAATCTGTGTGAAAAATAATTGTGCATTGGAGTTCAGAGGTTGGTGAAAGAAAAAGGCAAGGGAAGATGAGGGAGCCCAACATTAGACTCTTAAATATGGTTTGTTGTTGGTCCTGATGGTGGCCTCTGAAGAGGAAGTGTAAACATCACGGGAAGGTTTACGGAGGTAGTGGCTTGTGTTTGCTTGTCATGGGAATTTGCTGGTGTGGTGTGTTCAATCAGTCCTTGATACTCATTTTGTTAGCCATTGACTGCATCTGGGTTGAGGATAGGAAGTTTAAGGGAAGTGAGATCACTCGTTACCATTTTTCTTGGCTTTCAATGAGCCTGTTTTTTCGTTATAAGAGAGGAAGCTAGAACTTGTAGTCTAGGAAACCTCGAGGGTGGTGGCAGAAAACTAGTTTCTTTTCCAAATTTCATGCCCTCCAGCGTGGGTGTGACGGTGTTTGGTGGATTGGTGTGTGGTCTCTCTGTGGAGAATTTGGAGGTTGGTCACTTCCCTAGGGGGGTTTTCGCTGAAGCGTTGACTACTTTTCATCGTTTGTTGTTCAATTTCCTATGTTGTTTTGGTGGGTGATGGTATTTGGTTATGCTGGCAGTGGAAGTCTTTATCTAGTTGTGGGAGGTGTCTTTGTGCTTACAGCTTGTGGTGGTGGGAGACGAAATTTGGCTCCTTTGTTGGTGGTGTTTGTTTTCTATAGTGGGGGGTCTTGTCTTTCAACTCTGCACATGGCAGGGTTCCTCGACCTTGGCGAATTATGAAGCCCCTAGTGTGGTGTGGGTATTCTCCCTCCCATATCATCCATGTCCCTGTGGGGATGGGAGACTCACAAATAATCACGGCAGCTCCACGCTAAGGTGTAAAGACTGTGGGGCGTGTGTGACTTGCTAGTGTGGGTGCGCATGCAGATGGTGGAGGAGGTAAGTGGGAGGATAAAAGAGGTGGGGGTTTGAGGGTTCAAAAGTAGAGTTGTCAGGGCAGAGGAAGTTGTGGAAGCAAGGGGAATCATGGGTTTTATTGATTTGAGGTAAATGAGGGGCAGGTTATCGAACATTGTTTCCTAGAGAATGATCATGCACTTATCAACAACCTGATAGAAAGAGTGGACACAACTGAGAGATTTTGTCGTGAGGAACATGTAGAGCAGAAGGAAACGTTGCACTAAATGCACTATTTACAGTGCCAAGTCCGAGAGAGACTGGTATTTGTTTGGAGAGGCCAAAATCAACTCATTGAGAAAGTAGAAAAGCTGGAGACTTGGTTGGCGCATTTTGAAGGGCACGGTCAGTGTGACTTTTGTCCTCCACCGCATCTAGGAACAACCCCAGACAACCCTGCATCCATCACATTAGATGATTAGTATGCTATTTGGTGTTCTTTATTTTTTATATGTGTTTTGGTGCCTCTGGCCCAACCGTTTATGGACAATGTCCCTAGTCCTTCTTTTGCATTGTTTTGCATCTGGTGCAAATTTTTGTCAACAAACCTAGTCGAGGTGAGACCACCTCCTTTGTAACTAGGTATATGTACTCCTTTTTTCCTACATGAATATAACACTGAATTACAAAAAAACAGAGTTTCATACATCATTAAGAAATTAATTAAGTTTCATACTTAAATTAACAAATATTCATACCTATTTACTAAATAGGTCTATAAATATATATTGTAGGTTTATCTATTTAGTATTTATTAAATGTAAATATGATGATTTAATATATACTAGATTTAACTAGTGAACTCACATGTTTAACATAAGAAATGTTATATTTATCTAGTTATTAAATGTAAATATGAAGAAACCTTAGATGTAAAACAACTCACACTTTTAACATAAATTGATGAAGCTTAAAAATTAAACTTTATGGCCAAATATTAAATAAACTAAATATAAATATAAATTGGGCTATCTAATTAATATTACCTGTACTAAAATTATAATGAAGGCATTGGTGTAAAGTTGATAGATATACATGCAATTATGTTAATTGTAGATGAATCCATATGCACTGTTAAACTTTAGAGACAAAAGGGTATTCTAAATTTTAACACTGCAAATGGATTCAGAGACACCTATAGTGAAATGTAACACTTCGGTACCAAAATTGCAATTTTCTATATATGGAGTGACACAATTAAAAATTACTGACATAAATGACTAATTCATATACTTGTTGTACTTGTTATTTGGCTATATTTTCATTCTTGGACTATAATAGTCATTTACGTTAATCATTATGAATTTTTCACTTATTATCTAGTCATGTATTTTAATCCTAGACTAAATTAGCCATTTAAGTTAGTCACTTTTACTTTAGTCACTTATTATCTAGTCATATATTTTATCCCTAGACTAAATTAGTGATTTAAGTTAGTCGCTTTTAGTTTAGTCACTTATTATCTAGTTGTATATTGTATTCCAAGACTAAATTAGTCATTTAAGTTAGTAATTTTTAGTTCGGTCACTTAAAATTGCTCAAATTTAGTAGTAATTCACTTGAAATAATTGCATTGACTAAAATTTTTAGTCACCTAGTCATTAATTTCATCATTTTTTACCAGTGAAAGAAATGCTTCCACATCCTCATCCTTTTTTGAGAGTTCATTTGCAACAACATTTAGCCTCCCTTTTTTGTAGATGATTTCAAAGTCATAACCCAAAATCTTTATGACCTATTTTTATTGCTCTTCTGAAAATATTCTTTGTTCCAAAAAGTATTTAAGACTATCATGATCAATTTTTCCCTTGAAGTGTCTTCCCATTAGGTAAGGTGGTAATTTCTTCAATGCATGTAGTATTGCCAACATTTCCTTATCATAAATAACTTTCTATAAATAATTTCATTTCATTGGATGGATTTCAAAAGAAATGGGTCTTCCTTATTGAATTCAAACAACACCTATTTGATTTCCTAAGGCATCACATTCCACAATAATGGTTTTTGTGAAGTTTTGTGTAGCTAAGACTGGTGCTTGGAACATTTCCTCTTTAAGATGTTAAAAGGCCTTACTTTCTTCAGGAGTCCATGAAAATTCATCTTTCTTCAATAATGTTGTTAGAGCTACTCCTATTCTCCCATAGTTCTTAAAAAAGTTATGATAATACCCTGTTAACCCGAGAAATCCTCGCAACTTCTTTATGGTTGTGTGGACTTCCATTACTTAATGGCTTTAATTTTGTTAGAGTCTACCTTAACAACCCCCTGTGATACAATATGACCCAGATATTCCACTTCTTGTACTCTAAAGAAATATTTTGAGGTTTTTGCATTTTATTTTATTCCTCCAATAGTTTGAACACCCTGTCAACATGTTGAACATGATCCTTCAAAGAGCTATTGTAGATTAGTATATCATAAAAAAACACTAACACAAAATTTCTAGGTAAGGGTTTGAAAATGGAATTCATCAACCCTTGAAATGTAGAAGGTGCATTGATAAGTCAAAAAGGCATGAAAAAGAATACATAATAACCCTCATGAGTTTGAAATGTTGTTTTTGGAATGTCTTCAGTCTTCATTCTAATTTGATGATATCTTGAATGGAGATCCAACTTGGTGAAATAAATTGCTCAATGTAATTTGTCCAATTATTCATCAATCACACGAATGGTAAATTTATCTTTAATAGTGAGCTTAGTGATATCCCTATAATATGAACACATGCACCATGTTCCATCCTTCTTGTGCACCAATAGTACTGGAGAAAATAAATAACTTTGACTAGGTTGAATTATACTAGCCTTTAGCATTTATGCAATCATACGTTCAATTTCGCTCTTTTGGACATAGGGATATTTATAAGGCTTGATGTTTTGAGGAACACATCCTAGAATCAAATGAATAGCATGATCATAATCGTGAATAGGTGGGATTCCTTTGGGAGTTTCAAAAACCTTGGACTGATTTTCCAAGGATTTTTGGAGATTTGGAGAAACAAATTATTTTGATGTTGGATCATCTAGTGAGCATAATTGTTCAATTACACCTCCTTGTTCTTTCTTTAGAATATTTTTTATGACATTAGAGCTTATTATCTTTCCCAGATTCCCTATGATACCTCATAATTCAACTTCGTTTACTTCCAAAATATATTTCAAGAAATATTCTTGAAAATTAAAATCTACCATCCCCAAAGATTGTAACCATTGTACTCCTAAAACAACATCATCACCACCCATTGGAATTGTAGGAATTGGACTATTCAATACATGTTCCCCCATGGTTAGCTTGATATTATGGCACTTTCAAGAGAAATTTATAGTTCCTCCATTTTCCACCATTACTTGACACTCTGGTATTGGGTATAGGAAGGAATTAAATTCCTTGGCTACCTTACAATGAATAAAATTATGGGTACTACCGGAATCAATAAGAGTTATTAAATTTTTCTTTTTGACATGTCCTTCTATTTTAAGAGTTCGAGGAGTTGTAATTCCTGCCAATGCATTATAGGATATGGTCAAATTCATTTATTCCTCCTCTAGGGTTGGTTCCTGGTGTATATCCTCTTCATTTGATGTTCCTTGTTCATTTTCTTTCTCCTCTTCACAATCTATGTAAAATAATTTCTTCTCAACACACTTATGATATTTAGTGTATTTGCTATCACAAGTATAGGAAAGCCCTTTTGATCCTTTTTATCCCAATTTTTGACATTGTGGTGTCAACCTTGTAGGTTGTGGAAGTCTATGAGTATCAAAACTTCCATCTTTATAGTTGTGAGTGGTAGGCTTTCTTGTCGCCATAATTTTTCTCTCATTTTTTCTTTCCAACTTGGATGCCTTCTCCAATGTATCAGGTTCCCAAAGGACAACCTCATGTTCGATGTTATCCTTTAGTGTCCCTATGAAGTCATCAATCCTATATTCCTCATATTAATATTTAAAATATATTGGGTCTTAAATCCCACATTATAGTCTATGAAATCATTACTAACATTTATTTTGTTTTCCTCATGAGTTTCCTATACTACCTTTTCTCCATTAGGAAGATTTTCTTGTAAAAACTTTTCCAAACCTCCCTTCAAACCTTCCATGTCTTTCTTAAAATCCTCCATGTTTTCTTCTATAAAATGCATATTATCTATCATGAAATCCATTTTAACTTCCATGCCATTCTTCAAACCATCCTTCTTACCTTCCACGGTTTCTTCAAATAATCCATCTTAACTTCCACACATTTTTTAAAACTATCCATAGTAGCTTCCATTTCATTTATTGTTACTCTTTTTAAGGGTGATTTTTTTTGCACTTGGCCTTGTAATTTTGACATATCATGTTGTACTTATTCCTTTTCATGATTCATTGTAGAGCCTTCTAAGAGCTTAATGGGTGTTGAATTATTTTTAGGGGAGTTTTAGAACTCGATACTGATATATAAGCTTCAATATGCCCTTAAAATAACTTCAAAATTATTTTTTAAATAAGGCTTATGCAATTAAAAACACACACACACACATATTTTTGTTTCTTTTAAGGACCTAAATATTGAAACAAATTTATCTCTATAATTTTAGATGCCCAATATTTTATATTCGGTTTGTTAATGGCCCTCTGAATCTTCTTTCCAATGCCACAGGTGTGACCTAATTTGGATTATTCAAGACCAAGTTATGCCTAATATCCCACAATGACTTAATTATGGATTGGTTCAGTAGAGAGAACTTGTATGGAGTGCCAAGTGTCATTATTCCCTCCTTGAGCTCTGAAATCAATACACAGGAAAATCAATTATGTGCATGTTTGGCCATGTTTTAGAGAATTCTAATCTAATTCTAAGAGAGAGAGAGAGTTATTATGATCTTGCAAAGGTCTCTTGTTCAAGATTAAATTCAGGAGTCTTCAAAAACCGTAACTTCCATAAATCATATCTCTAAAAATATTGTGAACTAACGTCTGAAAATTTTCCACAAAGTTCCTCTAGAGTTCGGGACAAATGTGTTTTTTTTTTCACTTCTAAACCTTCGTAGAAAAAAATATTATAGAGAAAATGCCTTGATGATGTGTTTGAAGCAAAAAAACCTTAGAATCCAAAGCTATGATACCAAATGTTATGAAACCAATTCACAAAATAGAATAAAAGAGACATCATTGACTTATAAATCAACCAATTAGAGGGGGGGACATAATTTAAATTACATAACTTAAAAATTACTATAATATTCAAACGAAAAAACCTCATTTCTATACATAAGAGTCTATAGGGTCACAATATAATCCTATCCGACTTAACAATAATAATGTAAGGGCGCAACAATAACAATAGTGGGATATTTTGGGGCACAATAATAATAATATGGGGAGTACAAGGGTACAAAAATAACAATAACAGGGCTATACTAACAAGAATAAGGGACTATACTAGTAATATAGGGGAGTAATGGAGTTCAATTTGTAAAAATATATATTTTATTACATAGGACTACTATGCTCATTGAATTGAATTCTAAACTACCAAAAGAAAATATGAACAAGGAAAACTAACATTCATCTATTTCCAATAAGTTATAAACAAAACATTTTTTGATTGAAGTTGTAAACCATTCCACCCATTTTCCCACAAGAGAGGTGATGTAGGAGCTTACAATCACATGTTTTGTAGCTTAACCTCTACTAAAATGAAATAAATCTATGAAATGATTGGAAATAAGAGAAAAACACAAGCACAAAAGAGGGACCTAAGCCTCTGAGTTTGGCCCAAAACAAAAGGTCTCATCCTTGTGATACTAAATTAGACGCAAATTAATAACCAAATTCTCAATATTAGAATGTAAAAGTCTCATGCGTCACATAAAAAGTTAAAAATGATAATGTCAAGCTTCGAGCTAAATAGCCAAACCTATCTGAATCAAAACTTCGAATCATAATGAGCTTTTAGTCTTTTTTATTTATACAAAATGGCATTTGATAGCATCCCCCTTGAAAATAGGGGTGAATTCCTCCTTGATATCGGAAATAGTGGATCTAGTCCTTCTTGAGCTCCACTTGCACTAGGAGTGACAAGACTACCAATGAATTTGAATTGATGAGAGAGGACGTTGTGATCCCAAGTCAAGCTAGGGAGTTAATGAGGTGAAAAAACCCCCTAGATTATCTCATGCTTGTCTCCATCAAGCCGCTGCATAGAAAATTCCTCAAAAATGCTTCATTCTCCTGCAATTAAGCCACATTAGGACACATACTATGACATAAACATTTTACTGTCATTAATAACCATAAAATAACCAAAAAATTTAATTAATTTGAGAAAAGTATATTTTAAAGGTTGGATGATGGCATAATGACCTTTAAGATATACATAATGATGGGGCTCATCTTCACCCCGTATTGAACGTGTTTTTCATCCTCTAATAAATTCATTCATCCATGTGAAGGTCATCCTCTAACAAAGTCATTCATCCATGTGAAGCTCATCCTGTAAGAAAGTCATTCATCCATGTGGAGCTCATTCATGGACGTGGTGGCCTCTCAAACATCCAAATAAATCTCATATGGTGTGACTTTTGGTGGGTATAATGTTGCATTTGTCTCTATCTAATTCCATTTGTTCTACTCTTTTTTTTGGTTCCTTCCTTCTGGTAAGCCTTGTAGAAAGGGTGGACTAAGTTTTAGTCCTATCTAATTGATCTTAATCCTCTACATGACTCTCTTATGCAATGGTATTTTCTCCAAGGAATTCCTTAGCCTTTCAGGAGAGTGATATTCTCTAACTTGTAGACTATGGGGTAAGGCATGCCATCTTCTCTAGAAATCTTGAAAACTTTATGTTCCCAACATTCTAAAGGTGACTTCAAAGGGTAAAAAGGATATCTCCTAGGTTTCAATGTATTTGGGTGTTGAAGTAACATCAGAGGAGATGAAGTTATGATTGTGAATGACAACCTTAGAGATCAATAGCTCTTCTCTAATGTACAAGGGTTCCATATCATCATTTTTCATTACCTTTTTCACCTCAACCCTTGTCTCTTCATGAGCCAACAAAGATGCTAAAGCCATCATATGAAAGTCTCCCAATCTTGAATTGGGGTCTTAAAAATTCATATCTATCAAAATGAAATTGTGCATGTAGAATTTAGATAAATTTTCCCTGTCTGCCATAATAGTTTGTTTGCAAACCTCAATAAATTACTTGTAGTATTTAAAAGGAAGAGATCCATATTGTGATATAGTATTCATTTGGAACTATATTAATTGTTCTTTGAGGAAGAGAGAATAATATTATGAAGGTTTCCTGCATTTCATGGCTTCCATAGAGAGACTTTCCATGGTTAAAAGTTGTGTTTCATTCACTTGCAGCTTCTCTTTCAACCTTGTGTTTCCTACCTATAGATTCTACTTCATAATAGACTCCCTTAGTCTCAAATAACATAATTATTTTCTTGTTTCAATGACTTTATCCTCCATAGGTCCCACGTCTTTAACATCCTTGGATTTAGCAATTTGCATATTCCTGTGGTTCTACCTCTCTCCATCACCAACTCATAGAGGAGTGGCATTGCAATTTTTTTAGCGATAATTCTTCCTCCAATGAATTTGTAGTACGACTCCAATATGGATTATGGATCAAGCTCTTGGAGCTCTTGGTGGTCCTTTTAAATTATTTTTTAGCTGGCTTCTTCTTCTTGTAGCTCCTTTTTGTGCTCTTGTAGCTTCCTCCGATCCCCCTGTAGAAAACACTTTCATATGGAAAATTTGTGCAAAATTAGCTCCCCAATTTTGTGGTAATTTCCAAATATTAGCTTGAGTTGGACCCGTGTCCTATCAATTGGTTTTTCCTAGTCATATACATATACATAAAATATTCCATGTTTCTCTATTAAAGAATTATATATATTATCCTATACACATCATTAATTGGTAGGATGTACACGTAAATAAATAAATAAATTTGGAACAATTTTAAATATTTTTTTTTTATAAAAATGTTTGATTTTAAACTAATGACATTTCTAATAACTATGAATGTATGTCGAGTTGGATGCATAGTTCCTGGTTCATACTTTGCATATTGTCATTCATAGAGAATTCATGCTATGGAAGCGAGATATCTCCTATGTTAAAGTGCAGTGCAAGCACTTTGGCCTAGAATAAGCGAACTCTGAAGATACAAATTTAATGTGTGAGGTATATCCCAAGTTATTTTAAAAAGGGTCAAGAACAAACAATAAGGATTGTGTTTCATTTGAAGGGTGGGGGGGTGACGGGTTATGTAATACCCCTGTATGAAATGTATATATTTGATTTAATTTTATTGAGATGACTTGGAATACTATGGGTCATATAGAAGGCCTAATGCGAATTGGAGATAAAATTAAATTTTTTATTTTATTCTGAATTTCATTAGTGAAATTAGTTATAGTCTTTCATGGAAATTATGGAGGAAAAAGATGCTAAACTGGAATTTCACCTATGTGAAAGTTGGAGGAAAATTATTCCTCTCCCTAGAGATAAATTATCTCAATTAGGGGATAGGAAGCTATAAGTCTGTGAGGAAAAATCCTAAGCCAACAAAGCGAGGGAATTGAAAAGTTAGTACATTAGACAAGACAATATTGAGGGAAGAAAAGAAGTTTCCAGAAAAGGAATTATTGAGTTGGTTTTCCATAGAGTTCCTAATCATACCTATGGAGTCTAAGAAACCCAAGGCAGAACTTAGTGTGGTAAAATAAGCCCTAGGTGGACCTAATTTACTCCTTTTCAAGAATATTTTTGTAGAAGTGAGCTTGGCTTTAGAGGAGCCTGGTAGAGGCTACCGGTACTCATTGGTTGGTTGGAGTAGTCTACTTCCTTGTTATCTTGATGGTGGTATAATAATTATAGATATTTATCATATCTATGTTTTCATTATTTTCCTTTATAGATGCAATTTTTTATGTGGATTGCTATGGTTTAATTTTCTTTACATATGTAGATAATAAAATGTCTATTTTAATCGAGTGCCTAACAAGACTAAAATAACATTTAAATATTCGGGTGAGTTATATTAGACTCCATGCCAAGCTAGTTGAGAAATAACAGCCTAGATATAGTTCTAAACTTAGTAGAAATTACCTATTTCAAGATCCACACATGTTACTCCAAACAAAATTACAATTACAAAGTAGAACTATTCTACGTTTTCAGTATAAAATAAAACGAAGAGAAAAACTATTGTATGATTACATATGATAAAAATAGAAAGGAACAACATAAGGATACATATGCCTGTTATCTTTGTACTTA
The DNA here is from genome assembly GCA_034641835.2 of Pinus albicaulis. Lineage (NCBI taxonomy): Eukaryota > Viridiplantae > Streptophyta > Pinopsida > Pinales > Pinaceae > Pinus > Pinus albicaulis. The sequence continues at coordinate 1,177,320,272 of CM076580.1, forward strand.
AGTAAACTATTGTAAGAGAAAGATGAAAAATTAGAACTATAGTCACTCACAAAAAAACTTAGACACATACCTGAAAAATAAACAAATTAATTAAGGATAAAATATTTCTCTTTTAGATAATATAGTATTAATAGTTTGTGAATAAAGGATAAATAATTTCATTTATTAGGGATCGAAAAGCCTCACAGAACCATTCTTATACACGATTAAGTGTCAAGAACTTCAGAAGATAATGAAAGAAACATATAAAAGCTAGGTGGAATGGAAAATACCCTATAAGGTTGGATGAGAGACCTTATCAAATATACTACAATTTAGATTGTAAAAATCACCATAAAAGTATTCATACAACATTAGAAAAATTTATTTTCAAAATGGACAACCATATATCAAAAAATACCAAGGACAAAGATCATAAATTTTTAAACACTTTATTGTGGTCGCAAACATGAAACACATATACAACAGTTGCATCTCTACAAATTTTTAAACGAAAACTAAAATTGCATAGGAAAAAAATAGGTTTGTTTTGAGCAAATATCTCATCTAATATTTAAAGCAATAAATAGACTCCTTAATTAAAAGACAACCTAGAGTTTGGTCAGAAATTTTCTTTTAAAATGCATCCTACATGAATGGACCCTGAACTCATTCAAACCCTAAATTAAATTAACTAAGAAAGCAACATTAAAAAAAATTAGAAACCTTCACCCAATATGGAAAATGATAGTTACAACCCATTTTTATTCGCAAGGCTATGGAGGGTTCGAATCCGTCATGACCATTGTAAGAATAAGAAATAAAAAAACTTCATATTTCAAGAAGTAAGGTGTAATAAAACACAACTTGTTAGGTTTTGGAACCCTATCTATGTTTAACCATGAAGGTGAAAATAATATTCTACTAGCACATAAAATAGTTCTAAGAACGAACTAAGAGAATTAAGTTTAATTTCCCTGAAGGAGTGACTCAATGTAAAAAAAATTTATTGGGTTTACCTGTAAATACATTGAGAAGTTTTGGTAAAACATTTATCTTCTATAAGGAAGGCTTCTGAACACAATACGCTAAACACTACATGTACCTGAAAAGGTCAAAACTACAACAAAAACCTTGTCCCATTAATTCATTGCAGACAAAAATCTGTAACAAATAAACCACTTTATAATCAAGACAAAATTATAAACGTGAGTAAGTGACAAAGATGAATACCTAGTCCGTATTCTTGTTCATAGGCGAAGTAATATAGAATAAGTGATTTTCCACCATTGCAGAGAAACCCCTCAACGAGCAAGGATACAACTAAACCAAGGTCTTGTGAATTAGGGGAGGTGGTTACTTATGGAACTTCTAAACCTAAAAATCCAATTTTAATTTCAACATATAAACTTGGATTATAAATCTTAGGGTTCTCACAAATTCCTAGGAGGAATGAATTCCATAAACGATCAGTGCCTTATAGCTTGTGTGTATGGAAGGTTGAAGACTCCTTCCAAATAATTTCATAACAATTACATAGGTATATAAATTCCAACATAATATAAGTAAAGTTAATCACTAATAAAAATAATATAAGTAAAGGAAATGTAACATCTCTTCCTTCCCACCCCAAAAGATTTTTTTTTTTCTCTATTTATGGTTTAGTTCTGTGCTTCTATTGGCCACGGCTGTTCAATTCTACTTTTGAATTTCGTCAATTATGATCCGTTATGGAGTAGAGTTCCTATTCCTCCTATTACTCTTGTGTGTATAGTTTTATTGTTCTCTTCCACTAATGCTTGTGGCTTATGTAAATTACACATATATATTACCATATCTATATTGTTCACACACAATTTTTATATGGTTGCATTTACTCCTATGCATGTCAATCTATGCATGCCTTTACTCACACATGTCAATTTATTCATTAATGTTTATGCACAACACTTTTAGGCTCACTATACCTACGTTTTAGAGTTCGATAGCATTCTCTTATGGTTTAGATATGGTATTCATTGGGTTTATGTCTTTGTATAACTCCAAGAGTTATAACCCTATGTTTGAATTTCGAGTTCTTCAATGTACTGAGTGGTCTATTCATATTTAAAACTTATGTCGTTTATATGAATATATTATAGTTATGTGGCCACGGTTTTGAATGTGTATGGCACGTTCCCAAAGCATCGTTGATATCTCTCGTACACTTTATTTAAGATGAGTCTTTTGTAGAGATAGGCACATTCAACTTCAATGTACTCGTGCTGCGTCGTTGGCAAAGTTGGCTTAATTGTATTTGGCAATTATAACCCATGTCAAGCCTCCACATCACTATATTCGATGGCATTCTGTTGATTTTTTATTTTGATAACTTTCATTCCATCCACACGCAAGGTGGTATGTATCACGTTTTCATTGTGAGATGCCACGCCAGACTGCTCTTGTAATTCCGCAAGCCATATGACATTATTGTGAGTATTGTGAGATCGATTTCATAGATCTACATTTATGTGTTGGACAGCTATGTAATTAATTTCCAATTTCACCAAAGCGATCCATGTATAGGCCATCAATCCGAGGCCACTTGGACGGTGGAGATTGTTCCTATCCATTAGGGTTTCATTATTTTTGGTTTGGAGGCATTTATATAAATATCTGTTTAATTATCGAAATGGTTCTTTCGCTCCTCATTTGTTATGATTGCCTCTCAATGTTGAGAGACTCTGCACACTGGAGAAACCAAGCATTGGCTCTCCCAAGCCTCCGGTACATCTATCTCCCCATCGTATTGTATTTCAGGTATGAAAGTCTGAGCACATCACTATATTACTGCGAGGCTTTACTCTCGGTGCACTATACATTGATACGTATTCTTTCCCATTAGCAATACGATTTTCTTAGATTGCGAGAGCTATGGTTAAATAAAATTTTCTCCATATAGTTTCGTTTAATGTATAGAAATCGTCTCGGCCAGTTGGACCAATCTCTCCTGCAGATTTCTTTATCCTAGTGCGCTGATTTTTTTTCCAATGTCTCTTCTTATATTTCATTTATTTTTCTGTTGACAATGGTTAATACTAATACTCCATCAATGCTGGATAGGATCATATTCCTCATCGTCGTCCGTGACTTTACTGAGGTTGTTCAAGGCTATGTCTTGACTCTGATCGTCTCCTTTACGGTGAGCAATCCTTACCCTAGGCAAGTAATCGTTTCCATTATCACATTTGACCCATGGATTTTTCATTCAAGTGAATATCTGGTCTTCAAATTTTTAATTTTGTTCAGCTATTTTTGTTTTCAGGTCGTCTGAACTGAAGGTTTTTTCCTCTGCAAGGTATCCCTTTATTTTTATACACAGTACTCGTATATATTATTTTCTATGATATGAGTCATAGCGGCTAATTAACTTTCATTCTCATCATCTCTTGTTTTGTTCAGGTAATTTCAAATCCCATACAAATTCCCTTCTCAGTGATATAGTGAAAGGGTTGTTTCACTTGGATTTAAATTTGCTTCACCCTGCGCTTTCAGGTCGGTATCAACAGCATATTGGTCGAAGTGAAGCTAGACTCTCACATCATTATTACACATAATTTTTGTGCAGACCACTCGAGTCTTACTTTCATAAATTTTCCCTTTGCCACTGTAATAATAATGATTTACACAGACATGGTCTATATTAATAACATTCTGCTAATATGGTCGCTGAGACTGCCTGTTTCCAATGAATTTGTCATGGGACACAATTGTAGTGATTTATTATTTTTGGTTCCTGAAAATACATACAACTTACATATATATGTATTTCATTCCGGTTGACAAAAAAAAAATAGAGTTATGCTATACTCTGGTGATTTCAGATTGCTAGTTCAGGTTGATATTCATGATGAGATTTTATTTCTACTGCCTCTATCTGCTTCCCTTATTTGGATGAAACTGATGAATTTATTAGTCTTGTCTTGTATTTCTGCTTCCTCCACATTTTGTTTTCATAATGGTATATAAATATCTATACTATAAGAGTATCCACATCTACCATAATCTAGTGATCCTTGACATCTGTTTTATGTTGTTGTATGTGTTATTCTACCCCAATAGTATACCTCTACCTATGCTTCTTGACTTACAATTTCCAATATTAATTACTGTGTAATTAATAATAGACTCTGGAAATTATTATTTTATCCTATAACATGTTCAGTATGTCCTATTCTCTAACTAACACTTCCAACCAGCATTTTATATGGATTTGATGTGGGAATTATTTGTTAGGATGCACATCTTATAAGTTTTACATGCACTTAATATAAATTTTCTTATTTATATTTTCAAATAGTATACTCAGTTTGAAGACTCCTCCAGTAAAGGAGGTAGGTAAGGTGCTGGGCTATGTTTATTTCTTAGGCCAAATTTGGTTACAGGTTTAATAACCATGTTTAACTCTGTTTATGTCAGAATGTCTTTAACTCATTTAAAAGTACCCATCCCTCTCTTCTTTTTTCATAGAGGTTACATATATAGATATACATATACTATTAATTCTACAAATCTACAGATCTGCATTGCATGTACTTAATCATTCCTTCACACAGGGTTTATTTTTCTAGTATTCACTGATTAAGTTCTATTTTTAACAGAAACATATTAAAGTTACAAAATTATGAATTTTGAGGTAGCATAAATCTCCAGATTTAAACCAGTCATTGGTTTAGAGTTTCTCGCTGATTTTTCCCCAAAATTATTATTCCTACAACTATGCAGAACTGAGAGTATTTAATTCCTCTACATCTCTGTAAATGTATGGAATGCTAGCACAAAACAATAACATTTCAAGTAGTATGCAGCTACAGTCACTAACCCTAACACCTAACAACCATAGATTTTTTTTTTTTAATCATTCATAAATACTGTGAGCATACCTCTTTGGTACTTGACCAGTCCTCCCAACCTTAGATTTCCTCTGTCTCCAGAACTCGTCCCCATGCTAAGATCATCTTCATCATAGACCCACCTCTAATCTGTTCAGGAATAGCTCATTTAATCTTTTGCTCCCCAATTCCTGTTTCTAATTCTGCGTCTAGAATATCAGGATGCTTTTCTTCCTGTTTGCCTAGGCTTCCCTATTTAGGGATTTTTAAAGCTACTTTCTGCCTTTCACAGCTTTTTACCTCTTCCCAACTACTCTCCACCTCATTGGGGAAACTATATTTTCCTCAAAATCTAATTTGGAAATAAATTCTTTCAAGGATTTTTGAAATATTTTTGGGGAAGTATTTGCCTCTATCCATCCTCATGAATTTAGCAAGTGATCTCACAATTCTCATTTGGTCAACCTGCACAGCATTATTTTATTTAATTTCCATCATGAAATATTTAATTACATCCACAAAATACTTATCCATTGGGGTCCACACCCCTTTGGATTAAATTTCAAATGTCTAGCTTTGAAAACAAAAAACATAAACTAGGGGTGTTACATATTCCCCCTCTGAAAGAAAACACCATCCTCAGTGTTGATATCTAGCTACTAGAGCTCATTTTTCAAACAAAAATGGATATTTTTCCATCATTTCAACTTCTCTTTCCCAGGTAGCTTCTTTAGAAGTAAAGTGCTTCCACTGCACCTTTAATCTTGCTACCGTTCGATTCCTCAATTCAATTTCTTCTCACTCCAATATTTGAAGTGTTTCTGGAAGGAACTCCCCTTCTGGTTCCACCTGTATCACATTTCAATCAACAATGTGAGAAGCATCATGTACATATATTTTTAATAATGAAACATGAAAAACATCATGAACTTTAACATAGGGCGGCAGGGCCAGCTTATAAGCCACTAGTCCCACCCTTTCTAACACTTCAAAATGCCTACAATATCTAGGAGCCAGTTTTGCACAACTTCCAGCATAGAGTGTGCTCTTTTTGGGTTTAGTACGCAAATACACATGTTCCCCCACTTTAAATTCTCGATGTACCCTCTTCTTATCAGCATAGTTTTTCTGGCGATCTTGTGCTGTCTTGATGTTTCTTTGTATTTGTTTAACAATTCTTTCCATTTCTTGTAAAGCATCTGGTCCCAACATTAGCTTATCCTCAGGTTGGATCCAGCTCAAAGGAGTATGAAACTTCCTTCCATAGAGTGCTTCAAACGGACTCATTTTGATGGAGGATTGATAGTTGTTATTATATGAAAATTTAGCTAAATGAAAGTAATCTTTCCATTTTGATGGCCTATCCATCACATACATTCTCAGCATATCGTCCAAAATCTAATTAGTTCTCTCTGTCTGACCGTCGGTCTGAGGGTGATAGGCAATACTAAAATTCAACTTAGTGCCCATGCCCCCAAACAGACCTATCCAGAAGGTTGCGGTGAAATTAGCATCTCTATCTGAAACAATCACCTTTGGGACCCCATGGAGCCTTACTACTTCCTTCAGGAAGACATCCACTACTTGTGTTGTCCCAAAAGTACATTTCACAGGTATGAAGTGTGCAGCTTTTGTTAAAGTGTCTACTACCACCATCACTGAATCGTGTTGGTATTTGGTTTTGGATAGCCGTGTTATGAAATCTATAGAAACGGTGTCCCATTTCCATTCTGCAATTGGCAAAGGATTTAGAAGTTCCGCAGGATGCTGAAGCTCAACTTTAACTAGTTGACACTCCATACACCTAGCTAAATATTCTACTACATCTCTTTTCATTCCTGGCCAAAAAAACTTCTTTTTCAAAGCTGTTAGCATTTTCCTGATATCCAGGATGTCCTGCATATGGTTGTTTGTGATACTCATCTAGTATTTCTTTTTTCAAAGTTTCCACATTGGGGATATACAATCTATTTTTGTAGCAGATCAACCCTTTTTGGTTTTGAGTGTATTCAACCATCTCCTTCTTTATTATTTTCACCTATAGTGTCTCATAATTTGGATCCTGATCTGCTACCTTTTTCACTAGATCTTCTAAATCAAAATTAGCACTACTTCCAATGTTGTTTATGTGTTGACAAGAATTTCTGCTCAGTGCTTCAACAATTTTGTTTTCTTTCCATTTTATATGTTTTATGTCCATATCAAATTCGCTCGAAAAAGACAACCATCTAGCTTGTCGAGCATTCAAATTATTTTGGGAAAAGAAATACTTAAGACTAATATGATTTGTCATGAATGTAAATTTCTTTCCAAGTAGTGTTGCCACATCTTCAAGGCATGAATTAAAGCAGCCAACTCTAAATCATATTCACTATAATTTTGTTCATGCGTCTTAAGTTTCCTAGACTCATATGCAATAACAGAATTTTCTTACAACAGAACTCCTCCCAACCCCTCTCTACAGGCATCCGTACACACAACAAATTCTTTATCAGGATCTGCAATCTTGAGTATAGGGGTTGTAGTGAGTTTTACCTTTAATTGTTCAAAACTATTTTGACATTCTTCAGTCCACACAAAATTAACCCCCTCTCTTTGTAGTGAGGTTATGGGATACGCTATGGTAGAAAATCTCTCCACAAATCTGCGATAATAACTTGCAATCCCCATGAATGATCTCATTGCTGAAACATTAGTTGGCACTGACCATTATTTAATAGATTTTATCTTTTCAGGGTCAACATCCAACCCTTGCTCAGAAATAATATGACCCAGGCATTGGATCTTGTCCTTATAGAACTCACATTTACTAAATTTGGCATATAACTGGTTTTCCTTCAAAGTTTACAACACTATTCTCAAGTGCTCTTTGTGCTCCTCCTTAATTTTTGAATAAATTAAAATATCGTCTATGAACACTAGTACAAATTTATCCAAGTACTTGTTTAAAACACTATTCATTAGGCACATAAAGGTGGCAGGGGAATTTTTCAAACCGAAAGGTAGGACTACAAATTCGTAGTGACCATACCTAGTTTGAAAAGCTGTTTTGCTAATTTCTTCCTCTTTAATTCTGAGCTGGTGGTAACCAGTCCTTAGATCAATCTTAGAAAATACTGAAGCTCCTCTTACCTGATCAAAAAGATCATCCATTTGAGGCAAAGTGTATCTATTCTTAATTGTCAACTTATTCAGCTGACGATAATAAATACAAATTCAAAAAGTTCCATATTTATTTTTCACAAACAGCACCGGTGCTCCCCAAGGAGACACACTCAGTCTGATATAACCCTTATCTAGCAATTCTTGCAATTGCATTTTCAGCTCCATGAGTTCAGGAGGACTCATTCGATAAGGGGCTTGGGAAACCGGTGTTGCTCCCGACACCAAATCGATTGAAAAGTCAATCTCTCTTTTGGGGGGAAGATGAGGAATCTCATCTGGAAAAACTTCCTTAAACTCTCTCACCACAGGCAAAGTATCCAGCAAGTTTTCTTCAGGTTGCTGTTCTATTTCTTCAACATGTACTTCATATACTTGATATCCTTTCCTAGCTGTTATTTTTAATTTCAGTGCTGATATTTGTCTTACAGAGATGGGTTTTGGTTTTCCCCTGAGAATAAAAGGTTTCCCTTCTTCATTTATGCATCGCAAAGTTTTATCCCAACAGTTTATCATAGCCTTTCTTTTTTCCAACCAGTCCATTCCTATCAACAAGTCATATGAGCATAAGGGCAGAATGTTTAAATTCACTTCTGTCTGAAAATCATTCAATTTAATTGCTGTTTGGGGTAATTTATGAGTTACTTTCCTTTTGGTACCTGTGACTAACTGTATCAACCAAGACTGCCGAAATTTTTCAGTTTTGAGATTGCATTTTTTTACCACTTGTGGACTAATGTAAATCAAAGAAGCACCTGGATCAATTAAAATAGTAACAGATTGGTTAGCAATCTTACCTTCCATTTCAACCATGGTAGCTTGGTGTTCTGCTTGTTGATTCTCTAAGGCTTCACTGATAGTGGGTATATTTCTTGCTATATCACTTAGTCTGGTAGCTTCTTGATCTCTCATAATCATCTGAATATTTTGGTGGGGACAATCCCTCAAGAGATGAGGTTCTCCACATCCCCAACATTTCAAAGGTTCCCTCATTTTAACTGTGCCTTCTTTCTTATTGTCTCCATCTAATTGTTTGGAACCAACTTGAGACTGAGCAGTTTGACTTCTTTTGGTTTATTAAACTTTTTCCGCTGATGATCCGTGCCAAAATTCTTTAAGTAAGTTGGTTTCTATTTCTTTGCTTTGATGTCCCCCTTGTTTATCCAGCCTTTTCCATGCTCACCCTTTCCTTTAAACTGTTGGTAGCATAACCTAGATTTTCTTACTGCTTCGTCCATAGTTTTTGGGTTATCAAACTCGATCTTCTCTTTGTACACAGCAGGAAAACAGTTCAAGAACCTTTGTACCTTTGCCTTCTCTTCCCTAATGTAAGGTACATATCTCAACAGATTTGTAAAATTGGTAACAAACTCATCAATAGTAAGTTGTCCCAGTCTAAGCGGATGAAATTCCTTTGCTTTATCATCATAATAACGTTCACTTAAATAGCGGTTTTTAAACTTAACCTGGAAATCTTCCCAAGTAACTGTCTTGTCATCAATGGCATGAACCATTCTCGTCTCCTCCCACCACAAGGTAGCCTTACCTTGTAGCTGGTAGACAGATAATCTGGCCTTCAGATTGATTTCATATTCATAGACCTGGAAATACTTAATCATGTTCAACAACCAGGCTTTAGCATCTTCCCCCTTCTCCCCATCATAGGAGGGAGGTTTGATCTTTCGGAATTCCCCCTGTAATTCCTTTTTCTGCTTATAATGATGCCTAACAACATCATCATCCTCAGACTCATCATTCTTCCTCTTTCTGGAACCTTCACCCTCTTGGCTGTTCCGCGAAGTTAATTCTCTGATGAGCTTTTCCTGCTCCTCACTAGTCAATGACAATCTGTCATTCTGGCTTCTTAGCTCAGCCATTTCTTGTTGCAAACTGTGCAACATAGCCATCACCGGAGCATTGGGATCTGGTGTATTATATTCCTCACACATATCATCATAAATTTCATCACTTCCAGCCATTGGAATTGTCTGTTTCAGCACCACACTATACACTAAACAACATAGATCAGTAATAAAAATTTTCAACAATAAATAATTTATACAATGAGCACACAACACAGTGAGCACAACAACAATAGCCCAGTTTTATGTAACATGAGCTCTGATACCATTTGTAACGTCTCTTCCTTCCCACCCCAAAATAATTTCTCTTTTCTCTATTAATGGTTTGGTTCTGTGTTTCTATTGGCCACAGCTGTTCAATTCTACTTTCGAATTTTGTCAATTATGATCCGTTATGGAGTAGAGTTCCTATTCCTCCTATTACTCTTGTGTGTATAGTTTTATTGTTCTCTTCCACTAATGTGTGTGGCTTATGTAAATTACACATATATATTACCATATCTATATTGTTCACACACAATTTTCATATCGTTGCATTTACTCCTATGCATGTCTATCTATGCATGCCTTTACTCACACATGTCAATTTATTCATTATTTTTTATGCACAACACTTGTAGGCTCACTATACCTACATTTTAGAGTTCGATAGCATTCTCTTATGGTTTAGATATGGTATTCATTGGGTTTATGTCTTTTTATAACTCCAAGAGTTATAACCCTATGTTTGAATTTCGAGTTTTTCAATGTACTGAGTGGTCTATTCATATTTAAAACTTATGTTATTATGGTTATGTGGCCACGGTTTCGAATGTGTATGGCTCATTCCCAAAGCATCGTTGATATCTCTCGTACATTTTATTTATGATGAGTCTTCTATAGAGATAGGAACATTCAATTTCAATGTACTCGTGTTGTGTTGTTGGCAAAGTTGGCTTAATGGTATTTGGCAATTATAACCCGTGTCAAGCCTCCATGTCACTATATTTGATGGCATTCTATTGATTTTTGATTTTGATAACTTTCATTCCATCCACACTCAAGGTGGTATGTATCACATTTTTGTTGTGAGATTGATTTCATATATCTACATTTATGTGTTGGACGGCTATGTAAATAATTTCCAATTTCGCCCAAGTGATCCATGTATAGGCCATCGATCTGAGGCCAATTGGACGGTGGAGATTGTTCCTATCCATTAGGGTTTCGTTGTTTTTGGTTTGGAGGCATTTGTATAAATCTCTGTTTAATTATCGAAATGGTTCTTTCGCTCCTCAATTGTTCTAATTGCCTCTCAGTGCCGAGAGACTCTGCACACTGGAGAAACAAAGCGTCGGCTATCCCAGGCCTCCAGCGCATCTATCTCCCCATAATATTTTATTTCAGGTATGAAAGTCTGAGCACATCACTATCTTACTACGAGGCTTTACTCTCGGTGCACTATAAATTGATACGTATTATTTCCCATTAGCAATACGATCTGCTCAGAGTGCAAGAGTTGTGGTTAAATAAAATTTTTTCCATATAGCTTCATTTAATGTATAGAACTCGTCCCGACCAGTTGGACCAATCTCTCGTGGAGATTTCTTTATCCTAGTGCACCGATTTTTTTTCCAATGTCTCTTCTTATATTTCGTTTATTTTTCTGTTGACAATAGTTAATACTAATACTCCATCAATGCTGGATAGGAGCTTATTCCTCATCGCCGTCTGTGACTTTACTGAGGTTGTTCGAGGCTATGTATTGACTCTGCTTGTCTCCTTTATGGCGAGCAATCCTTACCCTAGGCAAGTAATCATTTCCATTATCACATTTGACCCATGGCTTTTTCATTCAAGTGAATATCTGGTCTTCAAATTTTTAATTTTGTTCATCTATTTTTGTTTTCAGGTCCTTTGAACTCAAGGGTTTTTCCTCTGCAAGGTATCCCTTTATTTTTATACACAGTACTCGTATATATTATTTTCTATGATATGAGTGGTAGTGGCTAATTAACACGCATTCTCAGTGTCTCTTGTTTTTTTCAGGTAATTTCGAATCCCATACGAATTCCCTTCTCGGTGATACAATGAAAGGGTTGTTTCACTCGGATTTAAATTTGCTTCACCCTGTGCTTTCAGGTCGGTATCAATAGCATATTGATCGAAGTGAAGCCAGACTCTCACATCGTTATTACACATAATTTTTGTGCAGACCACTCGAGTCTTACTTTCATAAATTTTCCCTTTGCTACTGTAATAATAATGATTTACACAGAATTGGTCTGTATTAATAACATTCTGCTAATATGGTCACTGACACCGCCTGTTTCCAATTAATTTGTCATGGGACACAATTGTAGTGATTTATTATTTTTGTTTCCTGAATTTACATACGACTTACATATATATGTATTTCATTCCGGTTGACAAAAAAAAAACAGAGTTATGCTATACTCTGGTGATTTCAGATTGCTAGTTCAGGTTGATGTTCATGATGAGATTTTATTTCTACTGCCTCTGTCTACTTCCCTTATTTGGATGAAACTGATGAATTTATTAGTCTTGTCTTGTATTTCTGCTTCCTCCACATTTTGTTTTCATAATGGTATATAAATATCTATACTGTAAGAGTATCCACATCTACCATAATCCAGTGATCCTTGACATCTGTTTTATGTGGTTGTATGTGTTATTCTACCCGAGTAGTATACCTCTACCTCTGCTTCTTGACTTACAATTTCCAATATTAATTACTGTGTAATTAATAATAGACTCTGGAAATTATTATTTTGTCCTATAACATGTTCAGTATGTCCTATTCTCTAACTCACACTTCCAACCAGCATTTTATATGGATTTGATGTGGGAATTATTTTTTAGGACTTACAGCTTATAAATTTTACATGCACTTAATATAATTTTTCTTATTTATATTTTCAAATAGTATAATCAGTTTGAAGACTCCTCGAGTAAAGGAGGTAGGTAAGGTGCCGGGTTATGTTTATTTCTTATGCCAAATTTGGTTACAGGTTTAATTACCATGTTTAACTTTGTTTATGTTGGAATGTCTTTAACTCATTTAAAAGTACCCATCCCTCTCTTCTTTTTTCATAAAGGTTACATATATAGATATACATATACTGTTAATTCTACAAATCTATAGATCTGCATTACATGTACTTAATCATTCTTTCACACAGGGTTTATTTTTCTAGTATTCACTGATTAAGTTCTATTTTTAACAGAAACAGATTAAAGTTACAAATTATGAATTATGAGGTAGCATAAATCTCCAGATTTAAATTAGTCACTGGTTTAGAGTTTCTCGCTGATTTTTCCCAAGAATTCTTGTTCCTACAGCTATGCAGAACTGAGAGGATTTAATTCCTCTACAACTCTGTAAATGTATGGAATGACAGCACAAAACAATAACAATTCAAGTAGTATGCAGCTACAGTCACTAACCCTAACACCTAACAACCATAGATTTTTTTATTTTTTTTATCATTCATAAATAGTGTGAGCATACCTCTTCGGTACTTGACCAGTCCTCCCAACCTTAGAGTTCCTCTATCTCCAGAACTCACCCCTGAGCTGAGATCACCTTCATCATATACCCACCTCTAATCTATTCATGAATAGCTCATCTAAGCTTTTGCTCCCAAATCCTGTTTCTAATTCTGCATCCAGAATATCAGGATGCTTTTCTTCCTGTTTGCCTAGGTTTCCCTATTTAGGGATTTTTAAAGCTGCTTTCTGCCTTTCATAGATTTCTACCTCTTCCCAACTACTCTCCACCTCATTGGGGAAACTAGATTTTCCTCAAAATCTAATTTGGAAATAAATTCTTTCAAGGATTTTTGAAAGATTTTTGGGGAAGTGTTTTCCTCTATCCATCCTCATGGATTTAGCAAGTGATCTCACAATTCTCATTTGGTCAATCTTCATAGCATTATTTTATTTAATTTCCATTATGAAATATTTAATTACATCCACAAAATACTTATCCATTTGGGTCCACTCCCCTTTGGATTAAAGTTCAAATGTGTAGCTTTGAAAACAAAAGACATAAACTAGGGGTGTTACAGGAAATCACTAATCACACGTATAAGCTAAAAAAATGGAGGTGAGGAAAATAGAATCATGCGTACTATTTTTAGTTTTTAGGTTAAACGAAAAAGTGGAAACATGTATAAATTTGAAATCTTCCACCTTCTATCATCCGATTGCTGGTTTGTGGTACGTTTTATAGGAAGCGCTTCCATTTTTGTGCTTTTGAGAAGCGCCTCAGAGACTGTGTGTAAAATTTAATGTCCAAAATTATACTATTGACGAATGGATTTGGATGTCTAGGAAGATCCTCCATTGGAAGCAATTTTCATAAATTCTCTTACAATGGATTTTCCAAAAGATCCTCAATTAGATGTAATTGACTGAGATGAAAAAATGTTATATATATATATATATATATACTATTCAAATTTACTTTTTTTCTTTATATATCTATCCAATAGGTATAGGTAATCACTAATAACATTCTAGGATCATATTTCAACTTTTTAATTAATTTTTTTTTCTACATTTAATTCTACAATTTCTAATATAAATATATTTTCCATAGTAAATGAATCAATGACCATGTCATCATATTTTCTTACATTCTTTCTTAACATGTTTGTTTTTTTTTCTTAGCTATTTTTTATTTTATTTTATTTTTATTCTATTATAGTTTTATACGTTTATATAAAAAAAAATTAATTGTAAATTTTTTTAATTTATCCAAATAAAATTATTAATTATTATAATATTAATATTTTCTTCCTTTTAATTACAAAAGACACATACATATATTGTGGTTAAATTTTCAAATCAGCTCAAGGTGCCATCAAGATGTGATGTAAGGGCTAAAGAGTGCTGCAAGTGTTCAAAAATACCTTATATGCATGTTTCATCAGTTTTACAAAAGACAGGCCAATGGGGGTGAGATTCAACAGTGAAGAGTGGGTTGTTAAGCCGAATATGTTGAAAGGTCACCAGTTCGAATCCCCCGAAGGCACAAAAAAATACAACCATGGTATGGGCTAGTGTGGCAGAGGCCGGGTGCAATCCCCGTGTGAGTTTGACGGATTAGATGCCCCTCGGTTGTGGTTTCTCAAACCAAAGGTTTGGCATGATGCCATGCTAGGACCACATCACCAAACGAACAAAAAAAAATTACAAAAGGAAAAAGAAAAATTTTGTGTATTTTTTTTAAGAAATATAAATAACCACATAAAATTGAAATTTAGATACTTGATTTTATAATGTAAATAATTTTTAATAGGATATAATTTTAATAATGATTAATATTATTCTTTCCCAGATATTTTGCAACATCTACAGAGTTATAGGTTTGGAAATTGAAAAACACATGAGTGCTATAGAGTTTCTCCACAATACTTACATATCATTAGTCTTCAGCTTCTCAGACACACGAAGCTCCAAATGTCGCAGTAATGTGAGAGAGGCACACAAATGAAAAAACCTAAAGAAATAAGTGATGTTGAAAAACATTGCACCATTTGAGATTTCCTATCGACTTTCACGTAGGGCTAAAATGTAGTACTTCAACATTTCAACGGGTATATGTTTTTCATCATCTATTTTTCAGCTTTCTCAACGATGAATTTGAAGGAATCGTAAAGAAAATTGAGATTGTATCACCAAGGGTTTGCAATGCCTTTTGGGAATATGTTTTAAAAATCTGAGAAATCTATATAAATCAGTAGAAAGAAAGCAATATAAATACATGTATGCATTTATGAGTAAGAAGAAAACAATAACTTACATGTTAGTTGATTATAAATAAACAAAAACAAACTACAGGGTAGATCGGGATGGTCACTCGTGAAGTAAATGAAGACAAGTTCACATATGGGGGGTGATGTAGGGCTCTTCAACTTCAGGAGCGATCATTCCAATTTTCCGTGTCACAACCTCTCAATCACCATGTCGCACTCCTCCCTACACCATCAAAGTTATTGAAGTTATGGACAATGCCTAAGGGGAATTTCACCACAGGTTCGGTGGCAAGTCGGTTCTTTTTCAAAGATTCAATGTCCATGTAGTTAAAATAATTTCGTTATATCACCAAAGAGAAAGTTGAAAGAAATATTCACGGAGTTGCTTAATGATGCATTGGTGACGAAGCTGCAAAGCAAGATCCAATCTTTGAAAAAGGAGCAGTGACACGTGCATGTGTTCCCTCTTTCCAAAGTCTGAGTTTGGACTCAAGTTTGAAGTTGATTTCCTCAAGGGCATCAATGAGAGTGCGAATTACTCTGGCATAGAGAAAAGTCTCATCAATTTTATTTAACACTCATATGTTTATGTATCATTTTGTAATTCGACAGTATATATATATACATATACATATATATATATATATATATATATATATATATATATATATATATATATATATATATATGTATGTATATGTATAGGTCTATATTTGTGTGTGGTTTGGATATGAATATATTGGATGTAAATTAGTAAATGTTGTTGAGAATTCCTAATTATAATTATTGTGATTATTAATTAATTAATTAATTAATTCACTTATATTAATTGATAATTTAAAAAATCAATAATTATTAATAATAGTAACATTTAATAATAATAATAATAATTATTAATTAATAATGGTAATAATAAATTAATAATAATAATAAATAATGTAAATTAATAATTAATTATTAAATATAGTTAATAATAATCAATAAATAATAAAAATTAATTAATCAATAATAATAATAATAATAATAATAATAATAATAATCAATAATAATAAGAATAAATAATCATAATAATGATAATGCGGTTGTGAATTAATAATAATAATAATAATTTATTTATTATTATTATTATGTATTAATATTATTTTATTAATATAAATATGTTTTTTTTTAATAATTTATATAAATACTTTATAAATATTTATTATTATTATGTATTGATATTATTTTATTAATATTAATATAGTTTTTATTTTTATTTTTATTTCGAATTGGCTTCAACAACCAAATCGAGTAATTTTCACATCCAGACAGTTCTTTAACATATACCATACTAGGTCCAACTTCAAATTCCACTTGAAAACCAGATCAAGAATTCCAATGATCACACAAGGCCTAATATAGGATTCCTCTTGTCATTGCCTTGCCTATTCCTCTGACACGTCCTATCTATGAGGAACTTTGGGTCTCCTCCAACAGGTTCCAAAATCAACAGAATTTTCGCAAGCTTTTTCCCCCTTCACCATCTTAGCTAACTCTTTTCCCTTATTGAGATCATCTATCTCTTGGGAGAGGAACTCTAGGTAGGAAAGAACCATCAACCCCTATAGGAAGGAAACCTCCATAAACCCAAGGCCTTCCGACCTTTCTCATATGTCTGGAATGTTATATTTCTCATCTATCATTATCTCCCATAATAATTTACATAATGAACCATATGCATATTATACATAACGAAAAATAAAATTGTATGCAGATCATACATCATACTTGGCCCCCAACATGAGTGCACAATATCTAGTCGGTAGGAAACACAACTGACATACATGTGGTATATATTATGATTTTCGAAATAACATAATCATGCACATTATAACATTATATTTTATCCTTTACGGTTGCAATTCACATTGCACCATTTTATTTTCAAAGGTTTTCTTGTTGATATTAAGCTACCCATGCTTAATCTCATTGAAAACACTAGTCATAAATACACATTGTTTAAACAAGTATTATCTTTCGTAATCATTTTAGTTTCATGCATACAATGATGTCACGCAAGGAAAAATATATGTACAAATATTCATTAATGTGTATATTTCAATAACGGTTAGGGTAAGAATCCAAACATTTCCAATTACCGGAGTGTACTCTAACCAATTAACTCACAGATGAAGTACTATCATAATCAATTGTTCAAAACTTGCAATAATCTTTAATCAAAACCAATTCATGCATAAAAGTTGTACTAGTTACTCATGCATCACTAATCATTTCTACTAATAATCTTAATGCATCCATGTCATGACTCATTCAACAACTAGCCATTATAGTCAAGTCTCACTACTCGACTCATTATGTATTTTTACCATCTAAAAAACTTCATTCAATTTCATTTAAAACACTCTATCATTATCTTCAAGGACTTTCTCAATACTTTTCATTCATGCATTAGTTTCACACACCATCACTATACACATTCATATTTTTCAAGTAGTGCATGGTATTTTTAGTTATGTTCATTAAATGTATCATTAATCTATCATATACACAAATTTTAATAGTCAAATTTCACTTTCACTAGTGAGTACTCAAGCTGTTCATAAGTGAAACAAAGGTTTTATTTCCTCCTCAATAGGATTCTCATGTTATGAAATCATTTTGCAGCAAAATTTCTTACTTATTACTCTTCAATGTAGTTATAAACATGAATCACACATCGCATGTCAAAAGTAGACTACTGCATATATCAATCAATATGTAGATTGCTAGAATCATACCTTAAGTAATTTTCAATCATAGCTTACCTTGATTTCTTTTCGCTTAACAAATCCCAAAGGCGCCAGTGCTGCAACCTTTAGCTCTGATACCACTTGTA
This sequence comes from Pinus albicaulis, assembly GCA_034641835.2. NCBI lineage: Eukaryota > Viridiplantae > Streptophyta > Pinopsida > Pinales > Pinaceae > Pinus > Pinus albicaulis. The sequence goes on from CM076580.1 coordinate 1,177,338,783, forward strand.
ACATACTCTGATATCCTCACATGGAAAAACAAGGAGTTAGAAATTTTTTATACAAATTACCCACGGGTAACTATCCAAATCACTATTCAAGGTTCCCCACTAATCATTAGATAGAATTTTCATTAGTTCATAGAGTAACTTTAATATAGGAATAGTAAGTTGCATAACCATTAACAACCATTCTTGTGGTCTATTAACATAAATTGTATGATGTAACCTTACATCCATTTCATGTCTCCTTTAACCAGATTAATTAACCATATACTTGACATTATGAACATCACAACAATCAAGGAATCAACATCATCAATCTCACACAATAATCAATCACATAATTGAACACCGATACACCCTAGAAACCCCGTATGGTGAAAACCAATAAATGTTTTATTTTATTATTACACGCTCGTGAGGGTGTTCACCCCTCAATCAATGGCTTATAAGGGAGACCATCCCTTAACTATTTTTATAAATATTACAAGGAAATATCGTTTAAATACAAATATCTAGCTTAAATCCATTACAATTATTATGATAACATTTACCCACTAATATTCATATCTTCATATCTTCATGGAATGTTTGTACCTACAATGGACCATCCTGCAACTCACACTCATTGTAACATCACTCCTAAGAAAAAAAAAAAAAAATTCATTGAATCCTTCATATTTCTATACATATAGGAGAAATTCATAAATTCCCTTGGAAATAGTTGGTACCTTATGTCTAAAATCAATTCACTACCAACTAGAATTATTATTATATGTATATTTTATAATCATCAATAATATACATAAGTGTTTTAACCCACATACAACTTTGTATAGTTTTACATATGTTTACACCCCCATCAAATACATAACCACATCAAATATATACATAACCAATCCATATATCCTTACTATATCTATATGGCTGCTACTTACAATCCCTACGTCTTACTTTAGCATACCATTACATAATCTTTTTTTTTTTTTTTTTTGGTTTACATTTCAATTACATCCGAACCCACGATGGTGACTAATACTCATGCTCATACGTCTCACTCGTAGTTGAACTACGTTTTAGAGTGTTGGTTAACAACCATTGGGTAGCCATACGTGGAATATTAATTACACTATCTATACTGTATTGTTATTTATATATATATTAGCCTATTCACTACAATTTCATATGCGCAGGATTCGAGACTTGTTAATTTGAAATTTCACGCCTTTAATGTCTAGCTATATATGTGAACACCATGATGGTTTTGCATTTAAGGGAACATACTCTTTGAAATCTCATTTCACCGCCCCAAAACCTCAAATCCGACTTCGTATCTCCCTCAGCATACAACTCTGCTATTCATAACTTCATATACACTGGTTTTTGGTTTTCTGAGGACGATGCATTTAAGTCCAGAATTGATCGTATCACTTGGGATTTATCATCTGTACTGTCGAGGCGATTTTATGTATTTTATGAGATAGAGTGGTTTATCATCAAACACGTGGACGGTGATCCTTATTCGATTTTTAGGGTTATATACTGCATTAAAACCGTGAAACCAAACGAGTCGTTTTCATTTTTCCTCTTCGTCAATTGTTATTCTGTTCTCCACTACAGGCGAGTCATTTGACTTCATTCTTGCCTCAACTGGTCTATGATTTCCGCACATGGAATAGCTTGGTTCTTCCTACCCTACACATATGGTGAGTGAATCGTTTTGTATTGTCGTTGGAGACCATTTAGATGTTTTTTTTTTGTCTTTCATTTCGATTTCTTAAGCAAGGTTGCTCTGGTATAATGGCTATGTTCTTCTCTTGTAACATTGCCACTTACCATTTCCTCCCTTTTCTATCTAGAATTTAATACCCAAAATTTTTGTGGTTTCTCCCTTAGCAGATTGCTATGAGTATTCAAATTCATTCGCAGAGTTGCTACGGTGCTCAGTTCCTTCAATACGCAAATGGAGAAAGAAATTCCCATCGAACTGGTAGGTGATTCTTCACCGACCATCACGTTGCCCTACTGTTGTCTCAATTTATTTGTAAAACAATTACTCTAACGGTTTCCTTACCTCTTTGTATTTCAGAGTAAGGGACTTTGGTTTAGTTCGACTTGTATCAGGTAGTTACTTGCTCGATGTTTTTGTTTGTAGCATCCCTCTATTTTGTTTTTATTTCTGTCATCAATTTTTTTCGAATTTAATTTGTTTTACATGATTGTTTACAGGTAATAGCTTGCTCAGGGTATTTTTTCCAAACGATTCTTTTAGTATTTTCTAGAATCCAGCTAAATGTTCCTGTTCACTTGTCCTGAATAGGTTGGTATTACCTCGTGCTTCGAGATCCAGAGTGATTTTATATGAAATGCGAGATTTCGTCTCATCTAGCAATTTAGTTTTAGTTCTGGTCTCTATAATTTTTTTGTGATGATTATAATAATTAGGAGTTCAGTTCGGTGGAACCATGAAATTTTTCTCTCCGGAGGTGAAAGAAATGGTATACTTTTTCGTTTACATGTCGAAAGGTTAACTTCTTCGGCATGATGTTTTAGGTTTAAATGGATATCATTTCCAGAATACCCTCTGTTATTTAATTTAATTTTTTTCATAAGGTTTGTTAATATTAGTAAAAACTTTCACTAATTTCATTGGTAACAGCATCCACATCTATTTAGTACCAGTTGTACAAATCGTCAAGAAATTCTACTTAAAATCTATGATGTTAATGGCTGGGAACTTTTTTGAAAGGTTTAATGAATCAAGTGTACCCTAGTTAGATTTGTATTAACCCACTGTTACTCACTTATATTATTTTTTTTCTGCTCTACATAAGTCTCATATAACAATGAGAGGGGTCTTTTTTTTTTTTCTTATCACCTCATAAGAGGATATAGTATAGTTTCCCTATAACAAAATTTCTGGATTTCAATGTAGCCTCTTGAGTTTTTTTTTTTTCATAATTATTCCACTTTACTTATATGTGTGAAAACAGAGTTGATACCTTTTACCTACTCATGCTTTCCTTTCTTTCTCAGTTTACAGTAAAATCTTATGGTTAATGTAGTTCCATCACCACAACATTTAATAACCAAATTATCAGATACCCATACAATGTTTCTCTGTCCACAGAGGCAGAGAGTTTAACTTATTATAATCTAAGCAGAATTGGTTGATAATTAAGTTGTCATGTACTCCTTTAATAATTGGTTCCACTCTATACCTATACATCTATATAGAGATCTACTGCTGATATTTGTGACTTTTCTCAAGTATGTCAAGGTAGCATGTATGTGTTTCAATACAATTTTATGGAGTAATAATAGCTTCTGCCATTTATCAGTTTGTTCTAATTTTTCAGAGCATTGACATCATAATTATTCTTACAAAGAGAAAATATATGTTATCAGTAGTCTCTTTTCCTTTCATGATTCTAATTAATTAGTATGTCTACTTCTGCTTTCAATTAACATTCTTCATTGAACCAGATTTATAATGAGATTTCCTACATGCAATTAGTTGGGAATAGCGAAACAGAGTCTAATAATTTCCACTCACTCTATTCAACTCTAATTGATTTTCTAATTAGTTAAATATTATATTACCAAAGCAGATTAAAGTTACACTTTACTTGTTTTAGGGAATCTAATTCAATATCTAAGGAATTATTTTAATATCTCCATATTTAAACCAAACTATGGTTTGGAGATTTTGGTTAATAGTGTTCCTTAGAGTTTATTCCTACTACACTACATAAATTTAGAAGAGTTATTTCTTCTAGATCATTTTGTTAAAAGTAAGGAATATTAATCTCAACTTAAAAAAAAATAATAGCTACAACATTCACTAGTACAATATTCTAGCATATAATCTAACCATTCATAAAAGTCTTATGAGCATACCAATTCCGCAGATGACCAATCCACCCAACCTTAGAGTTCCTTTGTCTCCATAACTCACCCCTGAGCTGAGATCCCCTCCACGAACAGACCAACCTCAATCTGTTTTGGAGTAGCTTATTTAAGATTATACTCCCCAAAGCCTGTTTCTAATTCTACGTCCAGAATTAGAGGATGCTTCTATTCTTGTTTGCCTAGGCTTCCCTTATTTAGGGACTTTAAAGATGCTTTCTCCTTTTCCAGCTTTTTACCTCTTCCCAACTACTCTCCACATCATTGGGGAAATCTAGATTTTTCCTCAAAAAATCTAAATTGGAAATAAATTCTTTCAAGGCTTTTTGAAATATTCTTGGGGAAAATCTTAGCCTCTTTCCATACCTCATGGATTAGGCAAGTGATCTCAAAAATCTCATTTGGTCAACATGCTCAGAATTATTTTATTTATTTTTCGTAATTAAATAATTACATTCACACAACCATTATCCATTGGGGTCCACTCCCCTTTGGACTAAAGTTCAAATGCCTAATTTGAAAAACATAAAACTAAGGGTGTTACACTCCTCCACATGAACCATTAATAATTTACCTATAACCATTTTAAGCATAATATATCCTTTTCATAAGTCACCACCATTTCCTACTAATGTTGTCTTCAACATACATTGTTGTGAGGATTCATAAAGTATTAATCAACCCATTGAGAAATCTATACTAGTGATGCTTCTCCATCTATTCATGTACAGTCATTAAATGCAAGCATAATATCATGACATGCCTCCTTTAAGAACACTTCATATGCGCTAGTTATAAGCATGTAACCATCAAACGATGTCTATAAAATATTAACTAGTATTTCGCTCACATAAGCACACATTATTGCAAGAAAAATCGCTACAACTGTCTATAAATTTCTTTAAAAGAAACTAATATATCAGTTACAACCTTCGTACATCAATTACATAAAGTTAATCAAAATAACTAACCCTTAAGCTATTTCTTTTGGTGCATGTAAAGAAACCTAACACAAGCAATTTTGTTCCTATGGATGCAAATGCATATAGCTTCCAAAAGAATCTTCCCAAAGGAATTCTTAACACAATAGAGCATGAAAAATCATGTTTTCTTTTCTGTAAAACTAATGCAGTAAAGCATACAAACACATGTCTTATTTTTCAAATATTATACTAAAAATATTCTCCAACGTATTATAACACAACATGCTATCTTGTCCCACATATAAATATGTATATTCTTTCCAACGAAAGCTAATACAAATATTGCATACATATACATGATATTAATCCATAAGAAACTAACATAATAGTTATGATAGCATAAAGTACTCACATATAATTTTCCTAAAGAAACACTATAACTCAATATTTCATCTATCCATGCAAATATCATATCTCTATAGCACAATGACTATTATTTGTGCATGCAAGAGCTTATCATAATAGCTCTTCTTTAATGTATGCACAACATATTCCCTTCTTTAGAATTCTACCATCATTTAGTTATTATTTTCATGTAAAAAAATACATACTTCTACTTCAAAAAGAAGCTAATATAACCTTCCTTCTCTATATTTCTACATGCAAGTTTATCATGCTTCCTTTCTAAGAAATTACCATAGATAACCTCTTTTATGCATAAAAACTAGGAAACACTAAGAAGGTTAACCTAACCTTTAATACACCTAAATCAAGAAGTTGACATAATTCATCTGGTCATTAATCTTTTCAAGAAGCCATTCATTTTAGGTAAGAACATATATAAAATAATATAATATTTTCCCAAGAAGAAACTATTCGTTTCACACAAGATTCAACATGATATTTCCCAAAGAAAATATTATGAGACTAACATGGGTTCTTCATGATTTATTTTCCAATAAAAACTCATTAAATTATCTCCCAACCCATGAAATATCTTCAATAATTACCCTCTTTAATCTATATTCATTTTCAAGAAAATAACTTCGATTTCCTTATCATTTCATACACTTGTACGAAATCCCCTTTTAAGAGAACCAGCATCCTATCTTTTTCTTACATAAGATGCATATGCAATATTACACACACACACACACACATATATAAAGGAAAACTAACTTACCTATATTTTACTATGCTTAAGCTATACAAATGAATTTAATATTCATATTTTCCAAAACCATAATAAAATTTATATGCAAACTCTTCTTTCAAGAAAAATGATAAGAACACTTATCTCTTGGAATAGAATCATAAGCATGGATTAGAAATTATCAGCTTTCCTTCACATTAACCATACTATTTTGTGTTGGAGGTAAGTATAAAATAAACTAGAGGTTCAAGAAAGGCATTGATGGAGTGATCCCCTCAATCTAAGAGGCACATTTTAGGTTTAGCTTAAAATTCTTGCAACCGTTAAAATCCAAAAAATAGAGGATGATGATCTCCCATTTCTTCTCTTCTCGTATATCCCCATTCGTAGAAACTTTTCCTCAATGGTTGTGATGCATTACTTTGACCATGGAAATAATATAAAATTATTTCATTAGCAGGAACAAGGGCTAGTAATGAAGATCAGCGATGTTGTATTCAACAACTACATTGTCAAGTTTTTAGATCGAATGAATTGGTGTGGGCGATTGAATAGTTTCCATCTGCTTCCTCCCACGACGGGCATTTTGATTTTTCCTCCACCTCTGTTGTTTCAAGGCATGCCAACAACATTACATTGGATACTATAATAATCATTTCCCAATAACCCATAGCAACCATCTCTGAAAATACAATGCCTGAGTGCATAAAAGGGGAGGAGAAAAAACGTGAGTCACCCCATCCGTAAGATTTCCTTTCTCCCTTTTTTTAAACATAATCTCCCACATCTTATAGTTTTCACTGGCCTATGGCAAGAATCAATGCACTGTTATAATAAAATTTATACTTGTAATTATATCATTTTTTCCCAAGCTTCTAAGGTAGGTGTATTACATACAATAACTAAAAATTTGAAATTATAATTTATTTTAATATAAGATATTGTTAGAAGTTTGAGGTATTATAAATTTGGTTATATATTATATTTTATTTTTCAACAAAGTTATTTTTACATAATCTTCTAAAGTAGGTGTATTACATACAATAACTAAAAATTTGAAATTCTAGTTTATTTTAATATAAGATATTGTTAGAAGTTTGAGGTGTTGTAAATTTGGTTATATATGATATTTTATTTATCAACAGAGTTATCAATTTAACTATAGTTGGAAATTTTGATTTTGAAAAGTGTTGGAGAGTTTGATTTTGAAAAGTGTTCTGGATAAACATATATTTATCTTTCAAACATTTATAACTTTTCTTCTAGGGGCATATTATGTACCTCTTTTTCAAATTATTTTATTATTTTATTATTTTCAATTTGAAATGTTTGTTTTGTAAGTATTTTTCAAGTTTGTGTTTTTAGTTTTTATTTGTAATATATTTCTAATGAAATTTAATATTTTGAATTGATTATTTTTTATATATAATACTATTAATTATTATTTTTAAACAATTCACAAAAATTAAACATTTGTTATATAAATATAATTGAAATATATACATTTTATATATATATATATATATATATATATATATATATATATATATATATATATATATATAATTTTTATAATTTTTTTATTCCTAAAATTAATTATCCGAATAAGAATAAAATTATGGGTACTAATCGAATCAATAAGAATTCTTGCATTTTTCTTTTTGAAATCTCCTTCTATATTAAGTGTTTGAGGAGGGGTAATTCCTGCCAATGCATTATAGGATATGGTCAAATTCGTTTATTCTTCCTTTATGTTTGTTTCCTGGTGTATATCCTCTTCTTTTGATGTTCCTTGTTCAGGAATTACCCCTCCTCAAACACTTAATATAGAAGGAGATTTAAAAAACAAAAATGCAAGAATTATTATTGATTCGATTAGTACCCATAATTTTATTCTTATATGGATAATTAATTTTATGAATAAAAAAATTATAAAAATTATATATATATTATGGGTAAAAATATTATATATATTATAAAAAATAATTTTATTCCTAAAATTAATTATCCATATAAGAATAAAATTATGGGTACTAATCTAATCAATAAGAATTCTTGCATTTTTGTTTTTTAAATCTCCTATATTAAGTGTTTGAGGAGGGGTAATTCCTGCCAATGCATTATAGGATATGGTCAAATTCATTTATTCTTCCTCTAGGTTTGGTTCCTGGTGTATATCCTCTTCTTTTGACGTTCCTTGTTCATTTTCTTCCTCCTCTTCACAATCTATGTAAAATAATTTCAAAATAATTTCTTCTCAACACACTCATAAGATTTAGAGTATTTGCTATCGCAAGCATAGAAAAGCCCTTTTGATCCTTTTTTATTCCATTTTTTGTGGTGTCAACCTTGTAGGTTGTGGAAGTCTAGGAGTATCAAAACTTCCATCTATATAGCTGTGAGTGGTAGGCTTCCTTGTTGCCATAATTTTTCTTAATTTTTTCTTTCCAACCTGAATGCCCTCTGCAATGTATCATGTTCCCAAATGAGAACCTCATGTTCGATGTTATCCTTTACTGTCCCTATGAATACATCAATCCTATGTTTCTTTTATTTATATTTGGAATATATTGGGTCTTAAATCCCACATTTGAGTCTATGAAATCATTATTAAGTTTTCTTTTGTTCTCCTCATGAGTTTCCTATACTACTGTTTCTCCATTAGGAAGATTTTCTTGTAGAAACTTTTCCAAACCTTCCTTCAAATCCTCCATGTTTCCTTCTATACCATGCATCTTAGCTTCCACAACTTTCTTAAAACTATCCATATTAGCTTCCATTTCATTTATTGTTACTCTTTTTGAGGGCGAAATTTGTTGCACTTGACCTTATAATTTTGGTATATCATGTTGCACTTATTCCTTTTCGTGATTCATTGTAGAGAATTATAAGAGCTTAATGGGTGTTGAATTATTTTTAGGGGGAATTTTGGAACTCAATACTGATATATAAGCTTCAATATGCCCTTCGAATAACTTCAAAATTATTTTTCAAATAAGGCTTGTGCAATTAAAAACACACACACACACACATATTTTTCTTTATTTTAAGGACCTCAATATTGAAACAAATGTATCTCTATAATTTTATATCCCCAAGATTTTATATTCGGTCTGTTAGTAGCCCTCTGAGTCTTCTTTCCAATGCCACGGGTCTGACCTAATTTGGATTCTTCAAGACCAAGTTATGCCTAATCTCCCACAATGACATAATTATGGATTAGTTCAGTAGAGAGAACTTGTATGGAGTGCCAAGTGTCATTATTTCCTCCTTCAACTCTAAAATCAATACATAGGAAAATAAATCATGTGCATGTTTGGCCATGTTTTAGAGAATTATAATCTGATTCTGAGAGAGAGAGAGTTATGATGATTTTCCCAAGGTCTCCTCTTGGAGATTAAATTTAGGAGTATTCAAAAACACTAACTTCCATAGATCATATCTCTGAAAATATTGCGAACTAAGATCTGAAAATTTTCCACAAAGTTCCTCTAGAGTTCAGGACAAATGTTTTTTTTTTTCGCTTCTAAACCTTCGCAGAAAAAAAACTTATAGAGAAAATTCCATGATGATGTGTTTGAAGAAAAAAAACCTTTGAATACAAAGCTATGATACCAAATGTTATGAAACCAGCTCACAAAATAGAAGAGAAGAGACATCTCGGCTTGTAAATTAGTGAATTAGAGGGGGGGACATCCTTTAAATTACATAACTTAACAATTATTAGAATATTCAAATGAAAAAACCTCCTTTCTATATATAAGAGTCCATAGGGTCACAGTATAATCATATCTGACTTAACAATAATAATGTAAGGGCACAACAACAACAATAGTGGGATATTATGGGGCACAATAATAACAACATGGGGAGTACAAGGTTACAACAATAACAATAACGGGGCTATAATAGCAACAATAAGGGACTATACATGTAGTATAGGGGCGTAATGGAGTTCAATTTGTAAAAATATATATTTTATTCCATAGAACTACGATGCTCATTGAACTGAATCCTAAACTACCGAAAGAAAATATGAAGAAGGAAAACTAACATTCATCTATTTCCAATAAGTTATAAACAAAAAAAAATTGGATTGAGGTTGTAAATCATTCCAACCATTTTCCCACAAGAGAGGTGATGTAGGAGCTTACAATCACATTTTTTGTAGCTTAACCTCTACTAAAATGAAATAAATCTATGAAATGATTGGAAATAAGAAAAAAACACAAGTACAAAAGAGGGACCTAAGCCTCCAGGGTTGGCCCAAACCCAAAGGTCTCATCCTTGTGATACTAAATTAGACGTAGCTTAATAACCAAATTCTCAATATTAGAATGTAAAAGTTCCATGCATCACATAAAAAGTTCAAAATGATAATGTCAAGCTCCGAGCTAAATAGCTACACCTATCTTAATCAAAACTTCGAATCATAATGAGCTTTTAATGTTGTTTATTTATACAAAATGGTATTTGATAGCATGCCCCTTGAAAATAGGGGTGAATTCCTCCGTGATCTCGGAAATAGTGGATCTAGACCCTCTTGAGTTCCACTTTCACTAGGAGTGACAAGACTACCAATGAAATTGAATTGATGAGAGAGGATTGTGATCCCAAGTCAAGCTAGGGACTTAAGGAGGTGAAAAAACCCCCTAGATTATCTCATGCTTGTCTCCATCAAGCCGCTGCATAGAAAATGCTTAAAAAATTCTTCATTTTCCTACAATTAAACCACATTAGGACACATACTATGACATAAACATTTTACTGTCATTAATTAACATAAAATAACCAAAAATGTGAATTAATTTGAGAAAAGTATAGATTTAATGCTGGATGATGGCATAATGACCCTTAAGATATACCTATTGATGGGGCTCATCTTCACCCCCTACTGAACATGTTGTTCATACTCTAAGAAATTCATTCATCCATGTGAAGGTCATCCTCTAACAAATTCATTCATCCATGTGAAGCTCATCCTATAAGAAATTCACTCATCCATGTGGACCTCATTCATGGACGTGGTGGCCTCTAAAAAATCCAAAGAAATCTCATATGGTGTGACTTTTGGTGGGTATAACCCTGCATTTATCTCTATATAATTCCATTTGTTCTACTCTTTTATTTGGTTCCTTCCTTCTGGTAAGCCTAGTAGCAAGGGTGGACTAAGTTTTAGTCCTATCCAATTGATCTTCATCCTCTGCATGACTCTCTTGTGCAATGATATTTTCTCCAAGGAATTCCTTAGCCTTTCAGGAGAGTGATATTTTCTAACATGTAGACTATGGGGTAAGGCATGCCATCTTCTCTAGAAATCTTGAAAACTTTATGTTCCCAATATTCTAAAGGTGACTTCAAAGTGTAAAATGGATATCTCCTAGGTTTCAATGTATTTTCGTGTTGAAGTAACTTCAGAAGAGATGAAGTTATGATTGTGAATGAAAACCTTAGACATTAATAGCTCTTCTCTAATGTACAAGGGTTCCATATCCTCTTTTGTAATTACCGTTTTCACCTCCTCAACCCTTGTCTCTTCATGAGCCAACCAAGATGATAAAGCCATGATAGGAAAGTCTCCCAATATTGAATTGGGATCTTATAAATCCATATCTATAAAAAATAAATTGTTCATGCAAAATTTAGATAACTTTTCCCTGTCTGCCATAATAGTTTTTTTACAAACCTCAATAAATGACATATAGTATTGAAAAGGAAGAGATCCATATTGCGATATAGTCTTCATTTTGAACTATATTCATTGTTCTTTGAGGAAGAGAGAATAATATTTTGAAGGTTTCTCACATTTCATGGCTTCCATAAAGAGACTTTCCATGGTGAAAAGTTGTGTTTCATTCACTTGCAGCCTCTCTTTCAACCTTGTGTTTTCTACCTATAGATTCTACTTCATGATAGACTCCCTTAGTCTCAAATAGCATATTTATTTTCTTGTTTCAATGACTTTATCCTGCATATGTCCCACGTCTTTAACATTCTTGGATTAAGAAATTTTCATATTCCTGTGGTTCTACCTCTCTCCATCTCCAACTCATAGAGGAGTGGCATTGCAAATTTTTCAGCGATAATTCTTCCTCCCTCAATGAATTTGTAGTAAGACTCCAAGATGGGTTATGGATCAAGCTGTTGGAGCTCTTGGTGGTCCTTTTAAATTATTTTTTAGCTGGCTTCTTCTTCTTGTAGCTCCTTTTTGTGCTCTTGTAGCTTCCTCCGATCCTCCTGTAGAAAAAATTTTCATATGGAAAAGTTGTGCAAAATTAGCTCCCCAATTTTGTGGTAATTTCCAAATATTCGCTTGAAATGGACTTGTGTCCTATCAATTGGTTTTTCCTAGTCATATACGTATACATAAAATATTCCATGTTTCTCTATTAAAGAATTATATATATTATCCTATACACATCATTAATTGGTAGGATGTACACGTAACTAAATAAATAAATTTGGAACAATTTTACATATGCTTTTTTTATAAAAATGTTTGATGAGAAACTAATGACAATTCTAATTACTATGAATGTAGGTCGAGTTGGATGCATAGTTCCTAGTTCATCCTTTGCATATTGTTGTTCATAGAGAAATCATGCTATAAAAGCGAGATATCTCATATGTTAAAGTGCAGTGGAAGAACCTCGGCCTAGAAGAAGCGAACTGTGAAGATACAAATTTAATGTGTGAGGTATATCCCAAGTTATTTTAAAAAGGGTCAAGAACAAAAAACAGGGATTTTGTTTCATTTGAAGGGTGGGGGAGGGGGGGGGGGGGATATGTAAAACCACTATATGAAATGTAAATATTTTGATTTAATTTTATTGAAATGACTTGGAATACTATGGGTCATATAGAAGTCCTCATGCGAATTGGTGATAAACTTAAAATTTTTATTTTATTCTAAATTTCGTTAGTGAAATTAGTTATTGTCTTCCATCGAAATTATGGAGGAAAAATATGCTAAATTGGGATTTCACTGACGTGAAAGTTGGAGTAAAATTATTCCTCTCCCTAGAGATAAATTATCTCAACTAGGGGATAGGAAGCTATAAGGTTGTGAGGAAAAATCCTAAGCCAACCAAGAGAGGGAATTGAAAATTTAGTACCTTAGACAAGACAATATTGAGGGAAGGAAAGAAGTTTCCAGAAAAGAAATTATTGAGTTGGTTTTCCAGTGGAGTTCTTGATCATACCCATGGAGTCTGAGAAACCCAAGGCAGAACTTAGTGTGGTAAAATAAGCCCTAGGTGGACCTAATTTTCTCCTTCTCAAGAATATTTTTGTAGAAGTGAGCTTGGCTTTAGAGGAGTCTGGTAGAGGCTATCGGTACACATTGGTTGGTTGGAGTACTCTACTCCCTTTTTATCTTGATGGTGGTATAAATTAATTATTGATATGTATCATATATATGTTTTCATTATTTTCCTTTATAGATGCAATTTGTTTATGTAGATTGCTATGGTATAATTTTCTTTACATATGTAGATAATAAAATGTCTATTTTAAGCCAGTCCCTAACAAGACTAAAATAAAATTAAAATATTCGAGTGAGTTATATTAGACTCCATGCCAAGCTATTTGAGAACCAACAACCTAGATATAGTTCTAAAATCAGTAGAAATTACCTATTTCGAGATCCACACATGTTACTCCAAAAAAAATTACAATTAGAAAGTAGAACTATTCTAATTTTTCAGTATAAAATAAAACAAAGAGAAAAGCTATTGTGTGATTACATATGATAAAAATATAAAGGAACAAAATAAGGATACATATGTCCGTTATCTTTGTACTTTAGTAAACTATTGTAAAATAAAGATGGCAAATTATAACTATAGTCACTCACAAAAAAACTGAGACACATACCTGAAGAATAAACAAATTAAATAAGGATTAAATATTTCTCTTTTAGATAATATAGTATTAATAGTTTGTGATTAAAGGATAAATAATTTCCTTTATTAGGGATCGAAAAGCCTCATATAACCATTCTTATACACGATTAAGTATCAAGAACTTTAGAAAATAATGAAAGAAGCATATAAAAGATAAGTGGTATATACAATACCCTATAAGGTTGGACGAGAGACCTTATCAAATATATTACAATTTAGATTGTAAAAATCACCGTAACAGTCTTCATACAACATTAGAAGAATTTATTTTCAAAATGAACAACCATATATCACAAAATACCAAGGACAAAGATCATAAATTATTAAACACTTTATTATGGCAGCGACCACGAAACACATATACAACAGTTGCATCTCTCAAAATTTGTAAAAGAAAACTAAAATTACATAAGAAAAAAATAGGTTTTTTTGAGAAAATCTCTTGTCTAATAGTTAAAGCAATAAATAGACTCCTTAATTAAAAGACAACCTAGATTTGGGTCGAAAATTTTCTTTTAAAATGCATCCTACACGAATGGACTTTGAACTCATTGAAACCCTAAATTAAATTAACTAAGAAAGCAACATTAAAAAAATTAGAAACCTTCACTCAATATGGAAAATGATAGTTACAACCCATTTTTATTCGCAAGGCTATGGAGGGTTCGAACCCATCATGACCATTGTAAAAATAAGCAATAAAACAAGTTCATATTTCAAGAAGTAAGGTGTAATAAAACACAACTTGTTAGGTTTTGGAACCCTATCTATATTTAACCATGAAGGTGAAAATAATATTCTAATAGCACATAAAACAGTTGTAAGAACGAACTAAGAGAATCAAGTTTAATTTCCCTAAAAGAGTGACCCAATTTAACAAAATTTATTGGGTTTACTTGCAAATACATTGAGAAGTTTTGGTAAAACATTTACCTTCTATAAGGAAGGCTTCTGAACACAATATGCTAAACACTACATGTACCTGAAAAGGTCAAACCTACAACAAAAACCTTGTCCCATTAATTCATTGTGGACAAAAATCTGTAACAAATAAGCCACTTTATGATCAAGACAAAATAATAAACGAGAGTCAGTGACAGAGATGAATACCTAGTCGGTATTCTTCTTCATAGGCCAAGTAATCTAGAATAAGTGATTTTCCACCATTGTAGAGAAACCCCTCAACGACCCAGGAGATAGCTAACCCAAGGTCTCATGAATGAGGGGAGGTGGTTACTTATGGAACTTCTAAACGTAAAAATCCAATTTTAATTTCAACATATAACCTTGGACTATAAATCTTAGGGTTCTCACAAATTCCTAGGTGGAATGAATTCCGTAAACGAGCAGTGCCTTATAGTTGGTTTGTATGGAAGGTTCAAGACTCCTTCCAAATAATTTCATAACAATTACATAGGCATATAAATTCCAACATAATATAAGTAAAGGTAATTACTAATAAAAATACTATAAGTAAAGGAAATCACTAATCACGAGTATAAGCTAAAAAAATGGAGGTAAGGAAAATAGAATCATGCGTATCATTTTTAGTTTTTAGGTTAAACGAAAAAGTGGAAACATGTATAAATTTTAAATCTTCCACCTTCTATCATCCGATTTCTAGTTTGTGGTAGGTTTTGTAGGAAGCGCTTCCATTTTTGTGCTTTTGAGAAGCGCCTCAGAGGCTCTGTGTAAAATTTAATGTCCAAAATTTTACTATTGATGAATGGATTTGGATGTCTAGGAAGATCCTCCATTGGAAGCAATTTTCATAAATTCTCTTAGTAACAATGGATTATCCAAAATATCCTCAATTAGATGTAATCGACTGAGATGAAAAAATGTTATATATATATATATATATATATATATATATATAATTTACTTTTTCTCTTTATATATCTATCCAATAGGTATAGGTAATCACTAATAAAAATACTATAAGTAAAGGTAATCACTAATAACATTCTAATATCATATTTTAGCTTTTTAATTGATTTTTTTTCTGCATTTAATTCTAAAATTTCTATTATAAATATATTCTCCATAATAAATTAATCAATGACCATGTCATCATATTTTCTTACTTTCTTTAACATGTTTTTTTTTTCTTAGCTATTTTTTATTTTATTTTTATTCTATTATAGTTTTATACGTTTATATAAAAAAAATTAATTGTAAATTTTTTTAATTTATCCAAATAAAAATATTAACTATTATAATATTAATATTTTATTCTTTTTAATTAAAAAAAACACATACATATATTATGGTTAAATTTTCAAATCAGCTTAAGAAGCCGTCAAGATGTAATGTAAGGGCTAAAGAGTGCTACAAGTGTTCGCAAATACCTTATCTGCATGTTTCATCAGTTTTACAAAAGACAGGCGAATGGGGGTGCGATTCAACGGTGAAGAGTGGGTTGTTAAGCCACTTGTGTTGAAAGGTCACCAGTTCCAATACCCCGAAGGCACAAAAAAATACAGCCATGCTATGGGCTAGTGTGGTCGAGGCTAGGTGCGATCCCCATGTGATTTTGACAGCTTAGATGCTCCTCCGTCACAGTTTCTTAGACTAAAGGTTTGGTGTATTTTTTCTAAGAAATGTAAATAACCACTTAAAATTAAAATTTAGATAGTTGATTTTATAATGTAAGTAATTTTTAATTGGATATAATTTTAATAATGATTAATATTATTTTTTCCCACATCTTTTGCAACATCTACAGATTTATAGGTTTTAAAATTGACAAACACATGAGTGCTACAGATTTCTTCCACAATACTTACATATTATTAGTCTTCAGCTTCTCACACAAAGCTCCAAACGTCGCAGTAATGTGAGAGAGGCACAGAAATGAAAAAACCTAAAGAAATAAGTGATGTTGAAAAACATTGCACGATTCGAGATTTCCTATCAACTTTCATGTAGGGTTAAAACGTAGTACTTCAACATTTCACTAGGTACATCTTTTTCATCACCTATTTTTCATATTTCTCAACGGCGAATCTGAAGGAATCGTAAAGAAAATTCAAATTGTATCACCACGAGTTTGCAATGCCTTTTGGGAATACGTTTCAAAAATCTCAGAAATATATATAAATGAGTAGAAAGAAAGTAATATAAATACATGTATACATTTATGTGTAGAAATAAAACAATAAATTACATGTTAGGCGATTATAAATAAAAAGAAACGAACTACCGGGAAGATCAAGACGGTCGCTTGTGAAGTAAATGAAGACACGTTCACGGTTGGGGGGTGATGTAGGGCTCTTCAACTTCGGGAGCGATCATTCCAATTTTCCATGTTTCAACCTCTCAATCACCATGTTGCACTTCTCCCTACACCATCAAAGTTATCAAAGTTATGGACAATGCCTAAGGGGAATTTTACCACAGGTTTGGTGGCGAGCTCGTTTTTTTTCAAAGACTCAATGTCCATGCAGTTAAAACAAGTCCATTATATCACCAAAGAGAAAGCTGCAAAGCGAGATTCACAGAGTTGCTTAATCATGCATTGGTGACGAAGCTGCAAAGCAAGATCCAATCTTTGAAAAAGGAGCAGTGACACATGTGTCTTTGTTCCCTTTTTCTAAAGTTCGAGTTTGGACTCGAGTTTGAAGCTGAGTTCCTAAAGGGAATCATTACGAGTGTGAATTCCTCCGACATAGAACAAAGTCTTGTCAATTTTATTTGCATGCACACTCTATGGTGTCGGTGCATATCTATTTATAATTCTATGGTATATATATATATATATATATATATATATATATATATATTGTGTGTGGTTTGGATATGAATATATTGGATGTAAATTAGTAAATGTTGTTGAGAATTCTTAATTATAATTATTGTGATTATTATTTTATTAATTAATTAATAATTGATAATTAATAAAAATCAATAACTATTATTAATAATAACATTTAATAATAAGAATAATTAGTAATTAATAATGGTAATAATAAATTAATAATAATAATAAATAATGTAAAGTAATAATTAGTTATTAAATATAATTAATAATAATCAATAAATAATAAAAATTAATTAATCAATAATAATAATAAAAAATAAGGATAAGAATAAATAATCATAATAATGATAATGCGGTTGTGAATAAAAAATAATAATAATAATTTATTTATTATTATTATTATTATTATGTATTAATATTATTTTATTAATATAAATATGTTTCTTTTTTAAATAATTTATATAAATACTTTATAAATATGTATTATTATTATGTATTAATATTAATATAGTTTTTTTTTTATTGGGAATTGGTTTCACAACCAAATCGAGTAATTTTCACATCGAGACAGTTCTTTAACATATACCATACTAGGTCCATCTTCAAATTCTACTTGAAAACAAAATCAAGAATTCCAATTACCACACAAGGCCTAATATAGGATTCCTCTTGTCATCGTCCTGCCTATTCCTCTAACACGTCCTATCTATGAGGAATTTTGGGTCTCCTCCAATAGGTTTCAAAATCAACAGAGTCGCCTCAGGGTTTTTCCCTCTTCACCATCTTATCCAACTCTTTTCCCTTATTGAGATCATATATCACTTGGGAGAGGAAATATAGGCAGGCAAGCACCATCAACCCCTATAGGAAGGCAACCTCCATAAACCCAAGGCCTTCCGACCTTTCTCATATGTCTGGAATCTTATATTTCTCCTTTTCATTATTTCCGATAATAATTTAGATAATGAACCATATGAAAATTATACATAACGAAAAATAAAATTGTATGCAGATCATACATCATACTTGGCCCCCAAAATGAGTGCACAATATCTAGTTGGTAGGAAACACAACTGACATACACGTTGTATATATTATGATTTTCCAAATAACATAATCATGCACATTATAAAATTATATTTTATCCTTTATGGTTTCAATTCACATTGCATTGTTTTACTTTCGAAGGTTTTCTTGTTGATAATAAGCTACCCATGCTTAATCTCATCAAAAACACTAGTCATAAATATGCATTGTTTAAACAAGTATTATCTTTTGTAATCATTTTAGTTTCATGCATACAATGATGTCACGCAAGGAAAAATATATCTACAAATATTCATTAATGTGTATATGTCAATAACGCTTAGGGTAAGATTCCAAACAATTCAAATTCGTAAAGTGTACTGTAACCAATTTTAATTCACACATGGAGTACTATCATAATTAATTGTTCAGAACTTTCAATAATATTTAATCAAAACCAATTCATGCATAAAAGTTGTATTAGTTACTCATGCATCACTAATCAATTCTACAAATAATCTTAATGCATCCATGTCATGACTCTGTAATGTCTCTCCTTTATACCACAATTTTTTTTATTTTTTTTTCCAGAAGTGTATTCTTGACAGGTCTTGCTGAGTTTAATAAGCTATTCTATCTCATACTCAACTATTTCTTACAATACATTTTTAAATCCTTATATCTCTATTATTATTTTCTATTAGTCATGTATAAGATGTATACTTATGTGTATTAATCTCAACTTTGCATCCTTTCATAAAATATGGAGATGGATATATTTTTCTCTTTATAATTTTCCTTTGGCACATAATTATGTTTTTATAACATTTATATATCTCAACTATTAAATTTTATTGTCTATAATAATACCTCAATCTCGAATTCCTTGTTCCTAACATTCGTATTCATATATTATTCAATACATGTATGTGAGGATTATAAAAATATTTCTCCTACACATTTTTATATTTGCTAATGGCCTCCTTTCGACTTACTCATATTTTTAATAGGGTATTATTAATTCAATATATATATACTTTATATGCCCTCAATATAATTATATCATGTCCTTTATGAATTTCGTCCATCATTACGAACAATAGTTATATTAAGATATAACTTTAATAGCGATTCTTATACTCTCCACGTGTTTACATTAGGATTCATGTATTATATTGGAGTTGGATTTTAATTTGATTACGATGAGAGTTTGTTTGGTTACGCTGGAACCATAACAACTTTGATGCATCTGACATATCATTGTGACTTCTTTTCATCACGAATTTCAACTTAAATTATTTTATGAATAAAATTCTCTTCGGTAAGGTGTAATAGTTGTATCTTAATTGTAAGAGATTTTGTTTTACGCCATGGTCTTAAGAGTTGAAATTCATATCGATTTATGTGGTACTCCATACAATATAACTTTTAATTGTCATTAAGTTTGATGGTACTGTTATCAGTTCAGTTGTATATTTTCTCGAGAGCTTCGTTTGTTTGCCCTAGCTAAGCACATCATCACTCAGATCCTGCCATATGTATGGTAGATCTGAGTTAGGGTTTTATTTCATTCAAGGGTTTAAAACCGTGAGGTTCAATTGAAGACAGAGTTCATTCTTCGCCATACATTTGCTAAACTCTTAACAATTCTTCCTCTCAGGAGTATATCGAACCCTATGCAAAATTCTACAATTTCTTTGGCTCATGCTTTTCAATTTTATCCCCTATGCGAGCTCGGATGTTATCAGGTAATGAACTCATTTTGGCATATGTTGTTCTTTGTTTTCTCTATCAGTCATAAATGAATTTTATTTCGCCATACCTCTGGTGCGAAGGCTTTTGCTTTTTTTTTTACATAAATTTGTTGCAGATATTTTTGTATTTTACTCAATGGCTTCTTTTCTATTCCAAATCGAAATTAGATTTGTATTAGGGTTTGCAAATGGAAAATTTTGTTTTATATCTTTCGTTTCATTACTCATATGATCTTTGGTTTCATCCTTTGAAATGTCATTTTATTGGGGAATATCATCGCCACGGAAATCGATTCTTGAAAGTCAATTTCCTGAGCCTTAACTCATGGCACCGAGATAAATAGCTACTAGTCTATCGAGCTCTCCTTACATTTGTCTTCTGCAACTCATTTCTTAGGTAATTAAATTTGAATTTTATAATATTTATCATAGTATTACTTCCCTTGTCAATTACACATTTTATATACTAAATTTTTTTTTTCTTCTACCAGAGAACTTCTACTCTTCCATCGTTGCCAATGGGGTACGCTTATACCCATTCCATTCATGTCAATCCATATTCGATTTTAAATTTTGTTTATTTTGATTTATATACTTGTTTATAACTATGCATGAATACTTATTTCCCTTCGTATACTTGCAGGTAAGTTTCTCCCTTCAATGGTTTTCATTTTGAGAAGAAAAACACATGTATACTTCTTACATGTACCGAATGATAACGCTACTCTTCTCGTTTGCCACAGGTTAGCCTCTAAATTCATATTGGGGAAAACCTTTTCCAAAGTATTTGTTTAATATTTTCTGTATTCATATTATTATGAATAATAACAATAACCCAAGCTGATTTCTATGGGAATATTTATACTGTTTATTTTGTAATTTATATAGACAGAACTACAGGAGATTTGTATAATATCGTCTCAGAACTGAATTTAATTACTGATATTTGTCTAGTAATTTATTTCTGCAATTTCTTATTTCCGCATGGATGAAATATTTCTCTACCAAGATATGATATGATATGATATGATATTTCTTATTTCTTATGGCTTTGATATTTTCAGGATCAATAACTAATCATTGTTCTGATATGATATGCCCCAAATATTGGATTTTATCCTTATAAAACTCACATTTGCTAAATTTGGCATACAACTGATTTTCCTTCAAGGTCTGTAATACCATTCTTAAGTGTTCTTTATGCTCTTCCTCACTTTTTGAATAGACTAAAATGTCACCTATAAATACTAGTACAAATTTGTCTAAGTATTTATTCAGAACACTATTCATTAAGCACATAAATGTGGCAGGAGAATTTGTTAAACCAAAAGGGAGGACTACAAATTCGTAGTTCCCATAGCTAGTTCGAAAGGTTGTTTTACTAATATCCTCCTCTTTAATTCTTAACTAGTGATAACTAGTCCTCAAATCAATCTTGGAAAATACTGAAGCTCGCCTAACTTGATCAAAAAGGTCATCAATTCTGGGTAAAGGGTATCTATTTTTTATAGTCAACTTATTAAGTTGACGATAATCAATACACATTTTGAAGGTACCATCCTTATTCTTCACAAATAACACAGTTGCTCCCCAAGGGGATACACTTGGTCTTATATAGCCTTTATCCAAAAATTCTTGTAACTGCATCTTTAGCTCCATTAATTCAGGGGGACTCATTCTATAAGGGGCTTTAGAAACAAGAGTTGCACCTGGCACTAAATCAATAGTGAAATAAATTTCTCTTTTGGGGGGAAGATGAGGAATTTCCTCTGGAAATACTTCCTTAAACTCTCTAACCACTGGTAAAGTGTTTATCATATTTTATTAAAGTTGCTATCCTAATTCTTCAACATGTACAACATACACTTGATATCCCTTCCTAGTTATTCTTTTTAACTGCAAAGCTGATATTTGTCTTACAGAGCTTGGTTTTGGTTTTCCTTTGAGTATAAAGGGTCTCCCTTCTTCATCTATGCAATGCAGAGTTTTATCCCAACAATTAATCATAGCCTTTCTTTTCTCTAACTAGTCCATTCCTATCAGCAAATCATATGAACCTAAGGGAAAAATATTTAAATTTACTTCTGTCTAAAAATCATTTAACTTAATTTCTGTTTGTGGTAACTTATGAGTTACTTTTCGTTTGGTACTAGTGGCTAACTGGACCAACCATGACTGTTTAAATTTTTCAGATTTCAGCTTGCATTTCTCTACAATTTGTGGACTAATGTAACTCAAAGAAGCACCTGGATCAATTAAAAATATAACAGATTGATCAGAAATCTTACCTTCCATTTCGACCATAGTAGTCTAATGTTCTTCTTGTTGATTATCCAAGGCTACACTAATAGTGGGAATATTTCCGGCTACATCATTCACAGTAGTAGCCTCTCTAGGCCTCAGAACCATCTGAACATTTATGTGGGGAAAATCTCTCAAAAGGTGAGGTTCTCCACAACCCCAACACTTCAATGGTTCCCTCATTTTAATTGTTCCTTCCTTCTTATTGTTTTCATTCATAGTTTTAGAACCAGTTTGAGATTGGGCAGTTTGGCTATCATTTGATTTATTAAACTTCTTTCTCTGATGGTTCTTACAAAAAAAATTCAAATAAGCTGGTTTCTGTTTCCTTCCACTGAATTCACCTTTATTTGACCATTTCTTTCCTTGATCCATCTTACCATGGAACTTTCGATAACATAATCTGGCCTTTCTTACTACTTCATCCATTGTTTTTGGATTATCAAACTCTATTTTCTCTTTATAAGAAATACGAAAACAATTTAAAAATATTTGCACTTTTTCTTTCTCTTCTCTAATGTATGGCACATACCTTAGTAGATTTGTAAACTTGGTGACCAAATCATCTATGGTGAGCGGTCCCAATTTGAGTTCATGAAACTCTTTTGCTTTTTCATCATAATATCATTCATTTAAATATCGGTTCTTCAACTTTATTTGAAAATCTTCCCAGGTCACTCTCTTCTCATCAATTGTGCGAACCATCTTGGTTTCCTCCCACCACAAGGTAGCCTTACCTTGCAGTTGATAAATAGCTAATCTGGCCTTCAGATTGCTTTCATACTCAAAAAATTGAAAATATTTAATCATGTTTAACAATCATGCCTCAACATCTTCCTCCTTCTCTCCATCAAAGGAGGGAGGTTTTATTTTCTAGAATTCACTCTATAATTCCTTCTTTTGCCTAGACTGATGTCTAGAACCATCATCTTCTTCAAATTCATTTGAGAGATTTGTCTTACTATTTCTCTTCCTTCCGGAACATTCACCCTCTTGGCTGTTTCGTGAAGTTAGTTCTCTAATGAATTTTTCTTGCTCCTCACTGGCTAAAGACAGCCTATCATTTTACATTTTTAGCTGGGCCATCTCTCGTTGCATCTTGTGCAACATAGCCATCTTAGGAGCATTGGGATCTGGAGTGTTATCTCCACCATCCAGATCAACATAGAGTTCATCTCCTTCAGCCATTTGCTTTTCAGTTTCAGTACCACTATACACTAAAACAAACAACATTAGTAACATTTTTTTTCAAAAAAAAACTATTAATTTTATACAGTGAGCACCAAAAAACTCAGTTTTTCTAACTTGGGCTCTGATACCGTTTGTAATGTCTCTCCTTTATACCACATTTTTTTTTTTCAAGAAATGTATTCTTAACAGGTCTCACTGTGTTTAATAAGATATTCTATCTCATACTAAACTATTTCTTACAATACATTTTTAAGTCCTTATATCTCTATTATTATTTTCTATTAGTCATGTATAAGATGTACACTTTTGTGTATTAATCTCAACTTTGCATCCTTTCATAAAATATGGAGATGGATATATTTTTCTCTTTATAATTTTCCTTTTGCACATAATTATGTTTTTATAACGTTTATATATCTCATCCATTAAAATTTATTGTCTATAATAATACCTCAAGCTCGAATTCCTTGTTCCTAACATTCGTGTTCATATATTATTGAATACATGTATGTCAGGATTATAAAAATATTTCTCGTACACATTTTATATTTGCTAATGGCCTCATTTCGACTTACTCATATTTTTAATAGGGTATTATTAATTCAATATATATATACTTTACACGCCCTCGATATAATTATATCATGTCCATTATGAATTTCGTCCATCATTACGAACAATAGTTATATTAATATATAACTTTAATAACGATTCTTATACTCTCCATGTGTTTACATTAGGATTCATGTATTATATTGGAGTTGGATTTTAATTTGATTGTGATGAGAGTTTGTTTGGTTATGCTGGAACCATAAAAATTTTCGATGCATCTGACATATCATTGTGATTTCTTTTCATCACGAATTTCAACTTACGTTATTTTATGAATAAAATTATATTCCGTAAGGTGTAACAACTGTATCTTAATTGTAAGAGATTTCATTTCACGCCATGGTTTTAAGAGTTTCTATTTGAATCGATTTATTTGGTACTCCATATGATATAACTTTTAATTGTCATTAATTTTGATGGTATTGTTACTAGTTCAGTTGTACATTTTCTCGAGAGCTTCGTTTGTTTGCCCTAGTTGAGCACGTCATCACTCAGATCCTGCCATATGTATGGTAGATCTGAGTTAGGTTTTTCTTTCATTCAAGGGTTTAAAACTGAGAGGTTCAATTGAAGACAGAGTTCATTCTTTGCCATACATTTGTTGAACTCTTAACAATTCTTCCTCTTAGGAGTATATCGAACTCTATGCTGAATTTTACCATTTCTTTGGCTCATGCTTTTCGATTTTATCCCCTATGAAAGCTCGGATGTTCTCAGGTAATGAACTCCTTTTGGCATATTTTTTTCTTCGTTTTCTCTATCAGTCATAAAAGAATTTTATTTCACCATATCTCTGGTGCAAAGGTTTTTTTTTCTTTACATAAATTCGTTGCAGATATTTTTTTATTTTACTCAATGCCTTCGTTTCTATTCCAAATCGAAATTAGATTTGTATTAGGGTTTACAAATGGAATTTTTTTTTTTATATATTTCGGTTCATTACTCATATGATCTCTGGTTTTATCCTTTGAAATGTCATTTTATTGGGTAAGATCATCGCCACGGAAATCGATTCTTTAAAATCGATTTCTTGAGCCTTAACTGGTGCCGAGATAAATAGCTACCAGTCTATCGATCTCTACTTACATTTGTCTTCTGAAAATAATTTCTCATGTAATTAAATTTGAATGTTATAATATTTATCATATTATTACTTCCCTTGTCAATTACACGTTTTATATACTAAAATTTCTTTTTCTTCTACCAGAGAACTTCTACTCTTCCACCGTTGGCAATGGGGTACGTTTATACCCATTCCGTTCTTGTCAATCCATATTCGATTTTAAATTTTGTTTATTTTGATTTATATACTTGTTTATATCTATGCATGAATACTTATTTCCCTTCGTATACTTGCAGGTAAGTTTCTCCCTTCAATGGTTTTCGTTTTGAGAAGAAAAACACATGTATACTTCTTACATGTACCGAATGATAACGCTACTCTTCTCGTTTGCCACAAGTCGGCCTCTAAATTCATATTGGCGAAAATCTTTTCGAAAGTATTTGTTTAATATTTTTTGTATTCATATTATTATGAATAATAACAATAACCCCAGCTAATTTCTCTGGGAATATTTATACTGTTTATTTTTTAATTTATATAGACAGAACTATGGGAGATTTGTACAATATCATCTCAGAACTGAATTTAATTACTGATATTTGTCCAGTAATTTATTTTTGCAATTTCTTATTTCCGCATGGATGAAATATTTCTCTACCAAGCTTATTAGAGTATATATATATATATAAATATATGAAGATTCAAAACATTTTTTTTAATTGTTGTAATTGTTCTGAATAATTATTTTTCTAATATACACTTGATATATCTTTATGAATACCTTCAGCTGAATATTAAATTCAATTTATTTTTATAGAAGGATAATCAAATGTATTTTATTTTAATTATTCAGAAAGTCTTGTCCCTTTATATAACAGAAGTTAATTTAATTAACATATTTCAATTCTATTTCTCTGCACTAGTTATTATAATTTTGTCTATTGTAACCAGAATTAATTTCATAAATGGGTTTTAGTTTAAACAATAACCTCTATACTATATAGTTGTTTATTTATTTGAGTTGATTTGTTCCCATTTTATGATATAGTATATCCTTGCTTCCTGTAGTTGTAGTAATATGATTTTTGATGGAATATAATATATTCCTTTTATTAAAATTTGTTAAAAATTACCTTTACTTTTTCACATATGTAATTTATACAAATTTTGTTTATACAGATTAAATATTTTAGCTTCCCTCAATTTATTTTAATCCATATAGAGAGGGATATATTTCTCTCTCTTAGGCAAAATATACAGTAGTTTATATTACTGTTAATAGGCAGAATATACAGTAATTTATATTATTGTTAACTTTATTCAACTTGTTATAATTTTGGATTATCTTAGTTTAACTCACTTACGACAGAATTTATAGAGTCTTGTTAGAAGTCAATTATATATATATATATATATATATATATATATATATATATATATATATATATATATATATATATATATATATATATATATACTCTGAGATTTCTCAAATACTAGTTACTCAACTAGAATCTCATATTTATAACTATTTATTTCTGCATATGTATATATATCAATTATTATGACAGAATATTTAAGTTTCAAGTTATACATGATAATTGGGATTACTATGTATCTTTAGATTTAAACTTCTAAGAGTTCAGAGATTCTGATAGATACTTCCCAATATCTATTCCTACTACACTACAGTATTTGGAAGATTATTTCTTCTAAAATATTTTGTTAAATGTATGGAATGTGAAATCCACATTATGAAAACATAAAGTACTTACAATATCAATAAAAGGTAAATTTTCTGAATCAAAATTATAATAGAAAAATTTAGATTATCTGTGCATACCACTTATTTCTATGAGCAGTCCACCCAACCTTAGAATTCGTCTATCTCCAGAATTCACCCCCAAGCTGAGATCCTCTCCTAGAATAGACCAACCTCAATCTGTTTTGGAGCAGCTTATTTAAGCTATGCTCTCCCCAAAGCCTGTTTCCAATTCTACGTACAGAATTTCAAGATGCCTTTATTCATGTTTGCCTAGGCTTCCCTTATTTAGGGACTTTAAAGCTGCTTTCTGCTTTTCTAGCTTTTTACCTCTTCCCAACTACTTTCCCCATCATTGTGGTATTTTTTAGATTTTTCCTCAAAAATATAAATTAGAAATAATTCCTTTCAAGGCTTTTTTAAAGGTTTTGCGGAAAGACTTAACCTTTTTCCATACCTCATAGATTAGGCATGTGATCTCAATTTCTCATTTGGTCATAATGTACACAACCATTTTATTTATTTTTTATTAATAATTAAAATCAAATAAATCCACACAATAATTATCCATTGGGGTCCACTCCCCTTTGGACTTATGTTCCATGTCTAACTAGAAAAAGCATAGAAACTAGGGGTGTTACAGACTCATTTAACAACTAGCCATTATAGTCAAGTCTCACTACTCGCCTCATTAAGTATTTTTAACATCTAAAAAACTTCATTCAATTTCATTTTAAAACACTCTATCATTCTCTTCAAGTACTTTATCAATACTTTTCATTCGTGCATTAGTTTCACACACCATCACTATACACATTCATATTTTTCAAGTAGTGCATGGTAATTTTAGTTATGTTCATTAAATGTATCATTAATCTATCATATACAAAAATTTTAATAGTCAAATTTCACTTTCACTAGTGAGTACTTAGGTTGTTCATAAGTGCAACAAAGGTTTTATTGCCTCCTCAATAGGATTCTCATGTTTGAAATCATTTTGCAGTAGAATTTATTACTTATTACTCTTCAATGTAGTTATAAATGTGAATCACACATCGCATGTCAAAATTAGACTACTGTGTATATCAATCAATATGTAGATTTCTATAATCATACATTAAGTGATGTTCAATCGTAGCATACCTTGATTTATTTTCGCTTAACAAATCCCAAAGGTGCCAGTGCTGCAACCTTTAGCTCTGATACCACTTGTAACATACTCTGATATTCTCACATGGAAAAGAAAGGAGTTAGCAATTTTTTATACAAATTACCGACGGGTAACTATCCAAATCACTATTCAAGATTTCTCACTAATCATTAGATAGAATGTTCATTAGTTCATAGAGTAACTTTATTATAGGAATAGTAAGTTGCATAACCATTAACAACCATTCCTGTGGTTTATTAACATAAACTGTATGATGTAACCTTACATCCATTTCATGACTCCTTTAACCAGGTTAATTAACCACATACTTGACATTATGAACATCACAACAATCCAGGAATCAACATCATCAATCTCACACAATAATCAATCACATCATTGAACACCGATATACCTTGGAAACCCCGTAGGGTGAAAACCAAGAAATGTTTTATTTTATTACTACACACTCGTGAAGGTGTTCACCACTCACTCAATGGCTTATAAGGGAGACCATCCCTTAACCATTGTTATAAATATTACAAGGAAATATCATTTAAATACAAATATCTAGCTTAAATCCATTACAATTATTATGATAACATTTACCCACTAATATTCATATCTTCATATGTTCTTGGCATGGTTGTACCTACAATGGACCATCCTGCAGCTCACACTCATCTGCATGAACCATTAGTCATTTACCTATCACTATTTTAAGCATAATATAACATTTTCATAAGTCTCCACCACTTCCTACTAATGTTGTCTTCAACATACATTGATGTCAGGATTCATAAAGTATTAATCAACCCATTGAGAAATCTACACTAGTGATGCTTCTCCATCTATTCATGTACATTCATTAAATGAAATCATAATATCATGACATGCTTCCTTTAAAAAAACTACATATGCACTAGTTATAAGCATGTAACCATCAAAGGATATCTATAAAATATTAACTAATATTTCGCTTGCATAAGCACACATTATTGCAAGACAAATCGCTACAACTATCTAGACATTTCTTTAAAAGAAACTAATATATCAGTTACAATCTTCGTACATCAATTACATAAATTTAATCGAAATAACTAACCCTTAAGCTATTACTTTTGGTGTGTGTAAAAAAACTAACACAAGCAATGTTTTTCCTATGCATGCAAATGCATATAGTTTCCAAAAGAATCTTCGCAAAGGAATTCTTAACACAACAGAGCATCCAAACGCATGTTTTCTTTTCTCTAAAACTAATGCAATAAAGCATACAAACACATGTATTATTTTTCAAATATTATACTAACAATATTTTCCAACGTATTATAACACAACATGCTATCTTGTCCCACATAGAAATATGTATATTCTTTCCAACAAAAGCTAATACAAATATTGCATACATATACATGATATTATTTCAAAACGGACTAACATAATAGTTATGATAACATAAAGTACTCACATATAATTTTCCAAAAGAAATGTTATAACTCAATATTTCATCTATCCATGCAAAGAGCATATCTCTATAGCACAATGAATATTATTTTCACATGCAAGAGCTTATCATAATAGCTCTTATTTAATGTATGCACAACATATTCCCTTCTTTAGAATTCTACCATCATTCAGTTATTATTTTCATGTAAAAAATACATACTTCTTCTTCAAAAAGAAGCTAATATAACCTTCCTTCTCTATATTTCTACATGCAAGTTTATCATGATTCCCTTCTAAGAAATTACCATAGATAACCTCTTTTATGCATAAAAACTAGGCAACACTAAGAAGGTTAACCTAGCCTTTAATACACGTAAATCAAGAAGTTCACATAATTCATCAGGTCATTAATCTTTTCAAGAAGTCATTATTTTTAGGTAAGAACATATATAAAATAACATAATATTTTCCCAAGAAGAAACAATTATTTTTCACACGAGATTCAACATGATATTTCCCAAATAAAATATTATGAGAAACTAACATTTGTTCTTCATGATTTCTTTTCCAAGAAAA